>CM038146.1:327896620-328496620 GCA_021437245.1 Aegilops speltoides | reverse complement strand
GAGCCAAACCTGGGTAAACTCGTGTCTCTCATCCCGTTCAACCCCGACAAGCTAATCACCATTATGATGGCTTCACGCTTAAGTTCTTTCACTAGGACATCTGTCGTGACAAAACCACGATAGTTGGGGCCCACCATGGGCCAACGCATGATGGTTTTGAGTTCTTGAAGGGATCTTTCCCAAAGATCTAGGCATACGCTGTTGGCAGGATAACCAAGAGTCACCGCGGCAAGCTCTACATTGATGACGCTGGTTGGGGCCCCTAGGCCGACTCAATCGAGTACGGGTACCAGGTCCCCTTCGGCGGAATTCATGTCTTCGTGGGAAAGATCGGTGGACCTGAGCCTGAGCCGAACACCTACACCGACCTCATCGAGTCGGCTCGGCACACGCAACCTGCCCGGAAGCGCGTTTTTGTTGGTTTCACACAAGGCGTGGAGCTCGCAGAAAACTCTACATCTGGAGGAGAGACTCTCATCTACTCAGGTGATGAGTCCTCGACCAGAGAGACGGAGTCAATTTACCAGCTTCAAGACGGCAGGCTTGGGGGCTTTTCCGATGGCCACAGTATTCCGGACCCCTATGAGCGCCGTGCAGGGCTCCCATCTTCATGGCTGGCACAGGGACAACTCTCAACTCCTCAACGGCGGTTGCGACAACTTCTGACCCGTCTGCCGCAAGGGTTGGTATATCTGGCTCAGCCAGGCTACCGGCTCAGGTATTCTTGGATCTCATGGGCACCTTGACAACTTTGTTAGCAATAGGGGTTACCATGGCAAATCAGGCGGAACGCAACGCGAAGATTGCGAAGACTCGTGAGGAGATAACCAAGGCGCAAGAGGATATAGTAGCTGAGAACATCCAGACAGCTGCACTAAAGGCTCAACTTGACATAGAGGCAGAGTGTGTCAAGGCAGAGGCTTGGTGCTTAAATCTGGACCAGAACGCATCCAATGTAGTATTCCAGAGAAGGCACTAGTGTCGTTTACCATTGACGATGACCCGAGGCGCTTGTTTGACATCCCCGGAGCGGGACCAAGTACTCCAGACGCCTGGGTGAACCCCCAGTTAAACCCGGATTTGCCAGGAAATCGGGCGGCGGCAACCTTGGTAGCCAGAGCCGCCACGAAGGGAAGAGCCAGCGCCCAAGCTACCCCCCGATCAGACGCCGCCACAACATTTTCTGACGCCACAGGAACACTTCTCTAACCCGGTGGATAACATGCTAACAGCAACGACCCAGCTGGTAGTGATTCCTATTACTGGCGAGTCACTGGCGGCGGTGGAAACCCGAAATGCAGTCAAGCTCTTGCAAATAGCAATTGCACAGCATGCCGCTTAATCATACAGTCGTGATCATGTGCACTCAATCCTCTCCCGAGCAATAGTTATAGCCGGCGTATTGAGTTGCTCGCAGTCTCCAGTAGTGAGTGTTGTTCAAACCCGCCTCATGTCAACCCGCCTGATCCTCGGGGTGCGGCTCAAGCACTCGTGGACAGTGCGAGAGCCCATCGATAGGCGGAGGCAGCAAACCAGGGGGCTTATGAGACACCCCCTGCGGTTCCTTTAGCTTCAACAGAAGCCGGGTTAAGCACTAGGAGTCTAAGAGTGTCGTGTCTAGTGTCGGCCCTAAGCAATGAGCTTATGCCTAAGGATTTTAAAGGTCCCCGTAAGATACCTAATTATACAGCCGATTTGGAGCCCGCAGGTTGGATTGAGAGTGATGAGCTAGCCATGGATATGTTGGAGGTCAGTGATGCGGTCTGTGCCAAATATTTCACCATGATGTTGGAGGGAACAATGCGCTCGTGGTTGAAAGGCCTGCCTCCTAATTCCATTAACTCATGGGCTGAGTTAAAGGCACGTTTTATCAAAACAATTCAAGGAACATGCAAGAAGGCGCTAACGATTGTTGATATGGATCACCGTGTGCAGCGTGAGGGTGAGTCGACCCATCATTAGCTCCAGCGGGTCTCAACTATCATCCACTCATCGGATAATATTGCAGTGGCTTGATAGCCCACAAGTATAGGGGATCAATTGTAGCCTCTTTTGATAAGTAAGAGTGTCGAACCCAACGAGGAGCTAAAGGTAGAACAAATATTCCTTCAAGTTCTATCGACCGCCGATATAATTCTACGCACGCTTAACGTTCACTTTAACTAGAACAAGTATGAAACTAGAAGGACTTTGTAGGTGTTGTTGGATAGGTTTGCAAGAATATAAAGAGCACGTAAATAAAAACTAGGGGCTGTTTAGATAAAGAAGCAACAAAGTTAGTATAGCGAGTGTGGAAAAGTGGTGGTAGGAGTTGTGAAATTGTCCCTAAGCAATTGACTACTTTACTAGACTAATAGCAAGTTTTATGTGGGAGAGGCATAAGCTGACATACTTTCTCTTCTTGGATCATATGCACTTATGATTGGAACTCTAGCAAGCATCCGCAACTACTAAAGATCGTTAAGGTAAAACCCAACCATAGCATTAAAGTATCAAGTCCCCTTTATCCCAAACGCCACAACCCCCTTACTCGGGTTTATGCTTCTGTCACCCAAGCAACCCACTATAAGCGAATCATGAGCATATTGCAACACCCTACAACGGGAATCCCTCACACTTGCGCAACACAGAGGGCACAATAGGACAACAACATAACCACAAGCAAATTAAACCAATCATAGCAATTCATCAATCACCGGTAGGATAACGAAAATCTACTCAGACATCATAGGATGGCAACACATCATTGGATAATAATATGAAGCATAAAGCACCATGTTCAAGTAGAGGGTACATCGGGTTGCGGGAGAGTAGACCGCTGAATATAGATGGGGGAAGGTTATGGAGATGTTGGTGAAGATGATGGAGGTGTTGGTGTAGATCACGGTGATGATGATGGCCCCGGGGGCGTTCCGGGGCCACCGGAAGCAAGGGGGAGAGAGCCCACCTTCTTTCCTTGACCTTCTCCCTAGATGGGAGAAGGGTTTCCCCTATAGTCCATGGTCTCCATGGCGTGGGAGGGGCGAGAGCCCCTCCGAGATTGGATCTGTCTCTCTGTCTCTCTCTGTTTCTGCGCTCTCAGATTCTGCCCTTTCACCGTTTCTTATATATCCGGAGATTTGTAACTCCAATTGGATTGAAACCTTCACCAAGATTTTTCTCCGCAAATTAGCTTTCTTGCGGAAAAAGAAGAGCAGCAACTGCCTTATGGGGTGCCCACGAGGGTCAGGGGCGCGCCCACCCCCCTAGGCCGCGCCCCCTGCCTCGTGGCCCCCTCGGGCACCGTCTTGCGTTGATTCTTCTTTCCAAATATCACAAATATTCCAAAATTATTCTCCATCCATTTTTATCCCGTTTGGACTCCGTTCGATATGGGTTTTATGTGAAACATAATACATGCAACAAACAGGAACTGGCACTGGGCACTGGATCAATATGTTAGTCCCAAAAATAATATAAAAAGTTGCGAGAAGTATATGAAAGTTGTAGATTATTGGCATGGAACAATCAAAAATTATAGATACGACGGAGACGTATCAGCATCCGCAAGCTTAATTCCTGCTCGTCCTTGAGTAGGTAAATGATAAAATGATAATTTTTGATGTGGAATGCTACCTAGCATAATCTTGATCATATATCTAATCATGGCATGAATATTAAGACATGAGTGATTCAAGGCAGTAGTCTATCATTTGACATAAAAACAATAATAATTCGGGCATCCCAACAAGCAATCATGTCTTTCAAAATATCAATGCTAAAGAACGCTATCCCTACAAAATCATATAGACTTGTATGCTCCCTTTTCTTAACACAAGGTACCCCTCATGCCCATCTCGGTGTCAGCCAAGCAATTGGTTCATACTTTTTAACGCGCTTCAGCTTTTTCAACCCTCACGCAATACATGAGTGCAAGCCATGGAATAGAGTATGATGGTGGAGGTTGTGTGGAGAAGACAAAAAGGGAGAAAGTCTCACATCGACGCGGCTAATCAACAGGCTATGCAGATGCCTATCAATTGATGTCAATGCAAGGAGTAGGGATTGCCATGCAACAGATGCACTAGAGCTATAAATGTATGAAAGCTCAAACTGAAAACTAAGTGGGTGTGCATGAAACTTGCTTGCTCATGAAGACCTCGGGCATTTGAGGAAGCCCATCATCGGAATATACAAGCCAAGTTCTATAATGAAAATTCCCACTAGTATATGAAAGTGATAACTCAAGAGACTCTCTATATGAAGAACATGGTGCTATTTTGAAGCACAAGTGTGGTAAAAGGATAGTAACATTTCCCCTTCTCTCGTTTTCTCTCATTTTTTTATTTTCTTTTTTTGGTGGGCTTCTTTGGCCTCTTTTTTTAATTTGGGCTTCTTTGGCCTCTTTTATTTTATATAATGTCCGGAGACTCATCCTGACTTGTGGGGGAATCATAGTCTCCATCATCCTTTCCACACTGGGGCAATGTTCTAATAATGAGGATCATCACACTTTTATTTACTTACAACTTAGTATTACAACTCGATATCTATAACAAACATATGACTCTATATGAATGCCTCCGGCGACGTATCGGGATGTGCAATGATCTAGCGTAGCAATGACATCAAAAAACGGTCAAGCCATGAAAACATCATGCTAGCTATCTTACAATCATGCAAAGTAATATGACAATGAATGCTCAAGCCATGTATATGATGATGATGGAAGTTGCATGGCAATATATCTTAGAATGGCTATGGAAATGCCATGATAGGTAGGTATGGTGGCTGTTTTGAGGAAGATATAAGGAGGCTTATGTGTGATAGAGCGTATCGTATCACGGGGTTTGGATGCACCGGCGAAGTTTGCACTAACTCTCGAGGTGAGAAAGGGCAATGCACGGTACCGAAGAGGCTAGCAATGATGGAAGGGTGAGAGTGCGTATAATCCATGGACTCACATTAGTCATGAAGAAATCATATACTTATTGCAAAACTTTATTAGCCCTCGAAGCAAAGTACTACTATGCATGCTCCTAGGGGGGAGGTTGGTAGGAGTTAACCATCGCGCGCCCCCGACCTTCACGCAAAGATAAACAATCAAAATACAATGCGTGCCAATTTGGTTACATAGTTAGGAGACCATACGTGCATGCTTCAGGAATCACAAACCTTAACACCAATATCCTTACTAAACACAACCATTTACTAGAACCTCCCACATATTATCATCTCTATATCGCAAAACTATTGCAAGGAATCAAACATATCATATTCAGTGATCTACCAATTTTATGTAGGATTTTATGACTAACCATGTGAATGACCAATTACTGTCATCTCTCTAAATGGATATAAGTGAAGCAAGAAGTTTAATTCTTTCTACAAAAGATATGCCCACGCTCTAACAAATATAATTGAAGCAAAAGAGCATTCTACAAATGGCGGTTTTCTATGTGAAGAGAAATAGGCAATCCAAACTTCAAAAGATATAAGTGAAGCACATGAAGCATTCTAAAAAGCCATACTCAAAAGATATAAGTGAAGTGCAATGAGCATTCTATAAATCAACCAAGGACTATCTCATACCAGCATGGTGCATAAAATAAAAGTGAAAAGTAAATGCAAAAGACGCTCTAAGATTTGCACATATCGCATGAACGAAACGAATCCGAAAACATACCGATACTTGTTGAAGAAAGAGTGGATGTCTTCCGGGGCATCCCCAAGCTTAGATGCATGAGTCTCCTTGAATATTTACTTGGGGTGACTTGGGCATCCCCAAGCTTGAGATCTTGCCTCTCCTCCTTTTCCTCATATCGAGACCTCCTCGATCTTCGAACACTTCATCCACACAAAACTTCAACAGAAACTCGGTAAGATCCGTTAGTATAATAAAGCAAATCACTACTCTAACTACTATTGGAAACCAATTCATATTTTATTTTTGTATTTTAGCTACTGTAATATTACTTTTCTATTGCTTAATCCACTGATAGAAATTGATAGTTTCATCAAAACAAGTAAACTATGCATCAAAAACAGAATCTGTCAAAAACAGAACAGTCTGTAGCAATCGGAACATTCACCATACATATGTTACCCCAAAAATTCTGCCAAAATTATTAAAAATAAAAAATTTGTACATCAAGAGATTCCAAAAAGTTTCATAACCGTTTGACATTCCAGTAAAAAATTTAAAATCGCGGACTACAGCCAAAGTTTCTGTCTCGCACCGCACAAACCAACAAGCATTGTAAACATCCTAAAGGCAAACCTTAGCACATTATTTTTATAATACAATGGAATTGTACAAGGGGATAATTATTTTTGATGAAAAGTTCCTGTAATTAAGATTCACAAAGTTTCCGTGAGCATGAACAAAGTTCAAGGAGCTCTCCCACTTCAACAATGCTTGGCCCTCTCACTTTCACTTTCCTTTTTGAAAAGTTTTGGGTTCCCCTCTTTATTTTTTTTTTGTTTTTAGACTATATAAAAGCACTCAACAGAAATAAACGACTCTCTAAAACTTCCGGGTTGTCTCCCTGGTAGCGCTTTCTTTAAAGCCATTAAGCTAGGCATATGGTGTTAAAGTAATGGATTCACCCGGATCCCAAGGTATATCAAAGCCAATTTTAATTAACAATGATTTGTGATTTAGTAGTGAGCACAAAGCAGCATATAGCATGCAACAACGAAGTCTAACTCTCTTCCTATGCATCAACATGTAATAAAAGAACAATTCAAGCACACATAGTAAAGGCCAATGCATAGTATAAGCAGTTTCTTGCAATCCTATCGTGTTGGAAACATAGAGAGGTGGAGATATAGTTCCTTTATCATAATAATTCCAACTAGGAGCAGCATGCACATGCATATTATATCTATCAAAATCAACATGTTTAATAGTAAAAGGAAACCCATCAATATAATCCTTAATAAGCACAAACTTCTTCGATATAGTGTGGTCGGGAGAATTCAAAAAGATAATAGGACTATCATGCGTGCGTGCAATAGCACCAATTTCATGTTTAACATAAGGAACTATAGCAAGTTCATCTCCATAAGCATAATTCATATTGGCATCTTGGCCGCAAGCATAGCAAGCATCATCAAAAAGGGATATTTCAAGAGAATCAACGGGATCATAACAATCATCATAGCAATCATCCTTCAGTAAGCACGAAGGGAAATTAAACAATGTATGAGTTGAAGAGTTACTCTCATTAGAAGGTGGGCACGGGTAGCTAATCCACTCTTCCTCCTTTTGTTCTTCGCTCTCCTCCTCATCTTTTTGATCCAATGAGCTCACAGTTTCATCAATTTCTTCTTCCATAGACTCCTGCAGAATATTAGTCTCTTCTTGGAAAGCGGAGACCTCCTCAATAAATGTATCAATATCGGAATTGAATTCATAATTCTCATAGCAATATTTAGGTATAGAAAAATTTTCAGGTCTGTAAACAAACATCATCAAGATTTTGACACTCTTTAAACAAAGATTCAATTTCATAAGCACCCATAAAAGCAATGAATTCT
The DNA here is from genome assembly GCA_021437245.1 of Aegilops speltoides. Lineage (NCBI taxonomy): Eukaryota > Viridiplantae > Streptophyta > Magnoliopsida > Poales > Poaceae > Aegilops > Aegilops speltoides. The sequence continues at coordinate 328,489,099 of CM038146.1, read as the reverse complement.
TCTATTTGTTCCACATCATAGTAATCATATATACCATTAGCATAAGAAGCCAAGGTTTTATTATCATTGAATTTGCATGAAAAGGGAAGGTGTGGAGCCTTCATCCTAGAGCAACAAGTATAATCATATCTCAAATATAGTTCCCGAGCATACCAATGCAACATATGAATTTGATCCCATAATAGTTTCCTTTTTTGTGTCAAGCGATAATCCCTAAAGTATTCACGTTGATCCAACGTGTCTCCCATAACATAATTGAATGGGGTTTTCTCAGGATTATCAAAGTAGTACATAATATTTTTCAGATAACTAGCAGCGAGGGTTTCAGGAGGTTCCCCATCTCCATGAGTAGCAAGTACACCTAATTTTTTTGGTATTTCGTGTTCCATATCCATAACTAAAGATAGAGAACAACTTAGAACAGGAAATAATAATTAATTAGTGATAAAGCAAACAAGCACACACGAGAATATTCACCCCACGATATGACTCCCCGGCAACGGCGCTAGAAAAAGGTCTTGATAACCCACAAGTATAGGGGATCAATTGTAGCCTCTTTCGATAAGTAAGAGTGTCGAACCCAACGAGGAGCTCAAGGTAGAACAAATATTCCCTTAAGTTCTATCGACCACCGATACAACTCTACGCATGCTTAACGTTCGCTTTACCTAGAACAAGTATGAAACTAGAAGGAGTTTGTAGGTGTTGTTGGATAGGTTTGCAAGAATATAAAGAGCACGTAAATAAAAACTAGGGGCTGTTTAGATAAAGAAGCAATAAAGTTAGTATATCGAGTGTGGAAATGTGGTGGTAGGAGTTGTGAAATTGTCCCTAAGAAATTGACTACTTTACTAGACTGATAGCAAGTTTTATGTGGGAGAGGCATAAGCTAACATACTTTCTCTTTTTGGATCATATGCACTTATGATTGGAACTATAGCAAGCATCCGCAACTACTAAAGATCATTAAGGTAAAACCTAACCATATCATTAAAGCATCAAGTCCTCTTTATCCCATACGCCACAACCCCCTTACTCGGGTTTATGCTTCTGTCACTCAAGATACCCACTATAAGCGAATCATGAACGTATTGCAACACCCTACAGCGGTAATCCCTCCGTCTTGCGTGATGCGGAGGGCACAATAGGACAGCAACATAACCACAAGCAAATTAAACCAACCATAGCAATTCATCAATCAGCGGTAGGACAACGAAAATCTACTCACACAACATAAGATGGCAACAGATCATTGGATAATAATATAAAGCACAAAGCACCTTGTTCAAGTAAAGGGTACAGCGAGTTGCGGGAGAGTGGACCTGAGGGAGTCCTGGACTAGGGGGTGTCCGGACAGCCGGACTATCAATGTCCGCCGGACTCCCAGACCACGAAGATAGAAGATTGAAGACTCCGGCCCGTGTCCGGAAGGTACTTTACTTGGCGTGGAAGGCAAGCTTGGCAATACGGATATGTAGATCTCCTACCATTGTAACCGACTCTGTGTAACCCTAGCCTCTCCGGTGTCTATATAAACCGGAGGGCTTTAGTCCGTAGGACACAACATTACATCTCAACAATCATACCATAGGCTAGCTTCTAGGGTTTAGCCTCCTTGATCTCGTGGTAGATCTACCCTTGTACTACCCATATCATCAATATTAATCAAGCGGGGACGAGGGTATTACCTCCATCGAGAGGGCTGAACTCAGGTAAAAACATTGTGTCCTCGTCTCTGTTACCATCCGCCTAGACGCACATTCGGGACCCCTACCGAGATCCGCCGGTTTTGACACCGACATTGGTGCTTTCATTGAGAGTTCCTTTGTGACGCCACCGATAGGCTCGATGGCATCTTCAACCTTCAACGCTGTCGTGGTGAGATTTTCTCCCGGACAGATCTTCAGATCCGCGGCCGCGCTGCGGACCAATTCCCTTGGCCATCCGGAGCAGATCGAAGCTTCGCCCGGCCGTCAGTCGATTCGAAGTTTAAACTTCACGGCCGACGATCGCGGAGACTTGATCTTCGACGGACTCGAGCCATAGCCAAGCGCCGCCCGACCGCGACGATGGGCATGATCTAGCTCGCCGCCGACAAGTGCTTTGGTGGCGCTTTTCGAATCCGCCCGGCTATTTGCCCGGAGCCGATTGCCCATGACGAGGGCCGGTGGATAGACGCCGCCCTGGGGGCTTCAACATCTACGGCGATGGAGCCGAATACCGATCTTATCCCTTGCGAAACTCGTGATCCCGAGACGCCGGACTCCTCGCTGGACTCCGAGCCTCCCGCGCCCCTGCCAATTAAACCGGATCGGGCGCCGGTTATGGAATTCACCGCCGCGGACATCTTTCAAGACTTCGCCTTTCGGCGATATCTTGAATTCCTCAAGCATCTCGCTATCGGAGAATCTGGCGGATTGTGGCGGGACGGTTGAGTACTGGACGATGAAGAAATTCAGAGCCCACCCACCTCCCACTTTGTAGCCACTGCCGAGGATCTAACCGACATGCTAGACTACGACTCGATGACATCGACGCTATGGACGATGATGCCGGAGACGATCAGGACCCAGCGCCCATGGGGCACTGGAAGGCCACCTCGTCATACGACGTCTACATGGTGGATACCCCAAAGGAAGGGGATGGCGAAAAAGCAGCGGAGGAAGATTCTTTGAAGAAGCAGCCTAAACGCCGGCGTCGTGGCGCCGCCTAAATCCCGCCACAACAAGAATGGAGAATCGCACAGAGACAATAACACTCCGGAGAGTGCCAAGACAAACCCTCCAAAGAAGACTCAGCGAAGGAGGATGTAGAAGCAAGCCCTCACGAAAGGGCAGCAGAAGAAAAGGTTGAGGATCACAACTATGTACCCCCCCAAGACGTAAACAAGCCCCAATGACGCATTTAACTCAAGAGCCCGTCGAACAAGATCTTTGTAAACGCAGCTCATCGCTACAGAAGAAGCTCAAGAAGGAAAAACGGAAGCTCAACACAGCGGAAGACGTGCTCCGGATAAGATGGAGCAAAGTACTCAAAACCGCAGACAAACATGGCAACAGCCACCAATCGAAGAGCTACCCGAAGCGCAAGATGCTCCCAAAATTCGACGAAGAGGCCATAAAGCCCCCACCGTCAAATGGCCCAGCCAGATCCACCTACGGACCCAAAAGGGAAGCCCCAATAAGCAAAGGAACACATCAAGTGTCCGACGATAGCGGCACGTACAAGTACAGGGGCGCCGCACACCCACTATGCTTCACAGACGAGGTGCTGGATCATGAATTCCCAGCAGGGTTTAAACCCATAAACATAGAAGCCTACGATGGAACAACAAACCACGAGTGCGGATAGAAGACTATATATTGCATATACATATGGCCGAGGAGACGATCTCCACGCCATAAAATATCTACCCTCAAGCTCAAAGGGCCAGCCCGTCATTGGCTCAAAAGCCTCCCGTAAAACACTTGTTGGAAGTTGGGAAGAGCTCGAGGAAGCGTTTAGAGCAAATTTTCATGGGACTTATGTCCGCCTCCGGATGCGATGACCTAAGTCACATAACTCAACAGCCCGGAGAGTCAGCATGAAATTTCGGAACAGGTTCCTTACCAAAAGAACCAAATAGTCGATCGTCCGGACGCCAAGCCTTAACAGCTTTTAAGCACAATGTCCGAGACGAATGGCTCGCCAGACACCTCGGTCAAGAGAAACCGAGGACAATGACCGCATTAACAAGCCTCATGACCCGCTTTTGAAGAGAGGACAGCTGGTTGGCAAGAAGCAGCACCAATGACCCAAGTACATCCGAGATAAGAGATGGAAACGGAAAATCACGGCGCAGAAAAGAACAGCGCCGGAATAAAGAGAAAAGCCCAAAGAGCACGGCAGTCAACGCCGGATTTAAAAGCTCACAGCCGAATAATAAAGCTCAACCCCTCAAGGACGACAGCGACGAACTGTCTAATCTACACAAAATTCTGGGTCGGATATGTCAAATCCACAGTACCCCCGGAAGGCCTGCAAACCACACCCACAGGGATTGTTGGGTTTTCAAACAGTCCGGCCAACTAAACGCCGAACATAAGGGGCTCGACGCGACAAGCGTAGAAGATAAACCCCGCCAACAGGGAACCGGAAAACAAAAGACTTTCCCACAAGGGGTTAAAGCAGTAAACTCACTTCACGTGAGGATTCGGAAAAACAGTGCAACACTTTCTAAAAAGAGCTCCGCACGGTCCAGCCCAGCAAACCATAGAGATTGGGTATCAAAACCAATCACTTTCGATCACCGGGATTATTCCAGAAGTGTTCGAACAGCGGGACGGACTCCCCTAATATTGAATCCGATAATAGACGGACTGCAATTCACAAACATCCTAATGGACGGAGGCAGTGACTCAAACCTGCTATATCCAAACACAGTCCGTCGGATGGGGATAGACCCTACCAAAATTCGACACAGCCGCACTCCCTTCAAAGGAGTTACGCCAGGCCCTTACGCCAAGTGCACAGGCTCGATATTACTAGAAGTCGTGTTCGGATTGCCGAACAATTTTCGACGCGAAAAGTTAATTTTCCATATCGTACCATTTAAAAGTGAATATCAAGCACTATTAGGACGAAAGGCTTTTGTCCGCTTCAACGCCATACCGCATTACGCGTCTCTTACACTTAAGATGCCCGGTCCACATGGCACCATTTCAGTGCGAGGGTCACTTAAAGACCCCGGACTCGGATAGACGAATCCGGACTCAGCAAGCTAGGGGCTCCCTAGCCGCATACCCTTTAATAAGGGGCTGTGCGCACAATTAACCGCGGTTTCATATAAACCTAGCTTTAATTATTTACACTTACTCTTTTTTGCATATTTTCCGCACGAACTGTTTCTAAAACTAAAATGTTCCTCTTTTCTACAGATGAACAAACGTGCGCATCCGCCCGTGACAACGGCGCAACGGAGACACAGCGCAGACGCAGAGGGACCCGCCGCAAGGATTCTTTTCAGATTAAGACCCCACGTAGACCTTTTTATTCTGTCTCTTGTTGTTAATCTCCTTGGCTTCCTCCCATAGCCAAAGCGGAGCCCGACGCTTTGGCATTGGCAGCGTCGAAGACAATGCCCGCACACGACACAAGGGGCTTAGGGCGAATTCTGCCGTTATCATAAAGTCCGAACACCTTCGGAGTGTTCGGCGTCTCAAGTTGGGCATTATATGCATCAGCTCGAATCATGTCTTTGGTCAAATGTTGGGTTTGCCGGCCTCGTGTTTTGCTGCCTTACGCTCAGATCACCCGCTAACGCGGCACCGGAGAACTATCTGCGATTGTGCCCCGGTTCGGCCGGGCGAGCACCTCAAGAGAGAAAGCCAAAACCGGTGTCATGATATAGCGAGAGTCCGTGAGCCACTTGATCGACTACCGAATGTTTAGAATTCCCGCTGACGAAGGGCCGCTTCGGTCAGCACATACGCACTCTTAATCCGGAGATGTGCGGTGTCATTGGGGCTATATCGTAGCCCCACCTCGAGCTCCATTGGCTAAGTGAAAGAAATAAAGCACTATAGTCCGGATTGCCTCGTTAAGCACGCTACCACCTCCTTCTAACAGACCGAGACGCCGGATTAAGTGTGAAAAAGCGCTTATTTTGCGAACACCCCAGCACCTTGTGCAAGCAAGTCAAGATCGCATCTTCGGGTTATACACAAGTATACGCAAACGGCCGCACAGGAGAAGTCTTACTACTTGGAAGCACAAGTATAAAAAGCATTCATACTATAATCGTTTATACACAAGTTAATGCGTTCAATTGAACGTTACATTCTTCGAGCACTGCGACTCTATTATACGAGCGCCGCGCATAACTTCCCCGAAATAATGCTCGGCAGGAAGCCGGTTCCCATCCGAACCTTGGGCAGCAACGGCGGTGGCATCCATCTCCGGACACTGCGCCTTTACACGGGCCAGAGCCATCCGCGCGCCCTCGATGTAGGCCGACTGTTTCATCTCCTTGATATGCGGCACCGCCCCAAGGAACTGCTGAGAGGGTCGAAATAGCTCGTCGCCTTGACCTCTCTCGCCACACATGGGCCACGATGTCGACCATAGCCAGCCCGACAGTCTATTCAGTTCGCCCATTCGCCAACTCTGTCCGACAATGAAGAGGGCGATCCGGACTGTGGAATTGAGTCCAATATAACTCTTCCACCTCGTGATCCCCTGGCTCCGGAAGTGCTTAACGGCGTCAGCCGCACTCGCAGCCAAGTCCATGTAAGGATCCTCTGAACTCCACTGCTTTTCAAATTTAGCATACTTGGCATCCATAAACCGGTGACGCATAAGAAACGGCTTGCCAACCGTGATTTCTCTGGCTTGGCGCAGCTCCTCCTTCATAGCCCGCATTGCAGAACGGGCATCCTTGGCTTCGGCGGTGGCCTTCTTTAGGTCTTCCCGCTCCAATAAGCGCTCCTTTTCAAGAGCCTCACTACGGTCGGTAGCATCCTTTAAATTCTTGGCCAATTCGGCCACCTCCGCCATGCTTAGGCAGTGCGCAGCCTTTTCGGCCTTCAACTCCTCGGCCGCCCTCGCGGCAACAAGATCACCCTTCGGCCTGCTCCTTAGCTTGTGCAAGCTCGCCCAAGGTTTCCACAACAGCCGACCGTCTCGTGTAAACAACATATAACTTATCGAGGAGGGCTTTAACCCACTCAATAAACCGCTGCGGGAATTTATTTACCTTGCGACTCGTCAAGTCGCCGATTGACAAGTGCGATGTCAAGATCCGCCATGTCCATTGTCGACTCGATTAAAGAACCGATCATCCGGCTGGCCCCCGGACTATCCGCCACCTGCATCAGTACGGCGGTATTCACTACCTGAGAGGTTCCGATTTTCGATCCTCGGCACGCTGTCGTCTTCGACAACCTACCGAGTCTCAGGGGCTACTATCTATACAGGGCGCATTTTCATATGCAGAACTGTTAAAAGACAAAGGTGCATCATTTTCAGATACCTCAAATCCCGCCAAGAAGCTCGAGGCGGCATTACGCGATCCGCTTTCGGCGGACGAAATCCTTCCAACCACCGTGACGATTAACGCGGTGATCTTACGAAATGGACGCCCTCTCAAGCAAACTCTTGATTCTCCGGCCGACTCGGTGGGTGTTGAACTCTTTGGCCCCTCCGGACTCGTGGACGCCCTCCGTGGATTTACGGGCTCGCTTTGCCTCATCTGGCGGCGCGGCAGACGGAGGCGACGCTTCCATCATCTCGGAAGAAGATCCCGAGGATGAACTCATCCGAGATGGCTGCAGATCCGAATCGCGATATGAATATTTCGGTTACCTACAGAAGCGTACGAAGGTATTTCCTTATTAAACTTCTTCTTTCATACTCACGGCTCGTTGGAGGGCTGGTCCTTGGGCAATGATTGTACGTCCGGATTCTCTCCGGACGCCGGACCCCCCGGTGGGGGTTTCTTCCCACGCTTAGGGGCTGGGACCTCTGGATCTTCGGAGGCGGTCCTCTTTTCCTTCTGAAGGGAGGGATCCTTGGCTCCCTCCTCTTCAGTCGCCCCTTTGGACGAAGTATTAGCTCCTTTATCTCCCCCGTCGCCCCCCTCTGTGGGTGCAACCTCCAACATTCTGACCAGCACGGGCTCTAGTGCGGTCTCTGGGAGGGGGGCCGGACACCTTATCAGCCTTGATCGCGCCACCCATTCCTATGAAGAATAAAAGGGTCAGGAGATGATCTTTTGGAAGGCATACAGGTAAAATGTCCGAGCTCTGAGCTATTTACCTGAGTATCCGGGCGATCGCGGCTCAAGCCCGCGTCCTCGGCCGAATCCGGACACGCTGCCTGCGGTCCGAAGAACAGCTTGTACATCTCCGTGGGTGTTGCGCCCATAAAATGCTGGAGAATACGAGGTCCCTCCGGATTGAACTCCCATAGACGGAGAGGACGACGTTTGCAGGGTAGGAGGTGCCTGACTAGCATGACTTGCATCACCTTGACCAGGCCGATCTCCCTTGTTTGGAGGTCTCGAATCCGGCCTGCAGGCGGGCACGCCTCGGACGGCCCCAGTTGAGCCCTTGGTTGACCCACGACGTCGATTGCCGTGGAGGTCCCGGCGGAAGGAGGGTGGCGGCTTCGCTGCGCCCCTTGGAGCGGTGATGTAGAACCACTCCTGCTGCCACAATCCTGTTCCTCTTGAAGGAACCTTCGAGCCACGGGCATCGACCTTCTTGCTTATGGTCGCCGCCACACTCCGCTTGACGCCCCCCGAACATCTTCGGCTGCACCTTGAATGTTTTCAGCCACAGGCCGAAGTGGGGGACGACGCGGAGGAAGGCTTCGCAGACGATAATGAATGCGGAGATATGGAGGATGGACTCCGGAGCCAAGTCGTGGAAGTCCAGCCCGTAGAAGAACAGGAGCCCCCTCACGAAGGGATCCGTCGGGAAGCCTAATCCCCGACGGAGGTGAGATGCGAAAACGACGTGTTCGCCGGGCTCAGGGGCAGGCACGGCCTGCCCAGGGGCAGGCAACCTGTGCGAAACCTCGTAGGCCAGGTACTTGGCTTCACGCAACTTTAATATGTCCTCCTCCGTGACGGAGGAAGGCACCCACCGGCCCTGGAGGTCGGAGCCGGACATTGCTGTAGATCCGAAGCGCTCGAGTCTGAAGCTCTTGGTGTTGGAACTGGGAGCAGAGGAAAGATTCGATGCGAGGTTGAAAGACAAGGACAGGCCTTGGTCCTCTTATAAAGGGGAAAAAAGACCAAGGGCCGTCTCCGTGACCGTTTGAGATTCCCCTTCGATAGAGGAGGCGTGGCGACGAGAACGGTTGGGTTACCCACGCACGTATTGATGAGGATCCCGGAATAAAAGGGAACACGATCTCTGCCTCGACGGGACGTGCCAAGGAAACCGCTTCGCTAAACGTGCTGAGGCGGAATAATAAAAACGACCCAAACTAGGGCTTGGCTATGGTGTGATGTCATGCTGCATAATACGTCAGCAGATTGGATCAGTGTATACGTTTATTTCTCTCTACGTTGGAATGTGGAATTTATTTTGCAGAGTCGAACACTATCCTGGTATTCATTATCTTCTCCGGATTATTCAAGGGAGGAACCCGCCTTGCAATGCCAAACATGATGCACGCCGGACTTATCGCCATTGAAGACTGGTTTAGGGGCTACTGAGGGAGTCCTGGACAAGGGGGTGTCCGGACAGCCGGACTATCAATGTCCGCCGGACTCCCAGACCACGAAGATAGAAGATTGAAGACTCCGGCCCGTGTCTGGAAGGTACTTTACTTGGCGTGGAAGGCAAGCTTGGCAATACGGATATGTAGATCTCCTACCATTGTAACCGACTCTGTGTAACCCTAGCCTCTCCGTGTCTATATAAACCGGAGGGCTTTAGTCCAGAGGACACAACATTACATCTCAACAATCATACCATAGGCTAGCTTCTAGGGTTTAGCCTCCTTGATCTCGTGGTAGATCTACTCTTGTACCACCCATATCATCAATATTAATCAAGCGGGACGAGGGTATTACCTCCATCGAGAGGGCTCGAACACAGGTAAAACATTGTGTCCTCGCTCTCTGTTACCATCCACCTAGACGCACAGTTCGGGACCCCCTACCCGAGATCCGCCGGTTTTGACACCGACAGGACCGCTGAATATAGTTGGGGGAAGGTGATGGAGATGTTGGTGAGATTAGATCTGTCTCTCTATCTCTCTCTGTTTCCGCGCTCTTAGATTCTGCCCTTTCACCGTTTCTTAGATATCTGGAGATCCGTAACTCCGATTGGATTGAAACCTTCGCCAAGATTTTTCTCCGAAATTAGCTTTATTGCGGCAAAAGAAGAGCATCAACCGCCTTTTGGGGTGCCCACGAGGGTCAGGGGCGCGCCCACCCCCGTTGGGCACGCCCCCCTGCCTCGTGGCCCCCTCGGGAACCGTCTCGCGTTGATTCTTCTTCCCAAATATCACAAATATTCCAAAAATATTCTCTATCCGTTTTTATCCCGTTTGGACTCCGTTTGATATGGGTTTTCTGCGAAACATAAAACATGCAACAAACAGGAACTAGCACTAGGCACTGGATCAATATGTTAGTCCCAAAAATAATATAAAAAGTTGCCAAAAGTATATGAAAGTTGTAGAATATTGGAATGGAACAATCAAAAATTATAGATACGATGGAGACGTATCATGGCTCAGGCTGGTCTAATTCTTGAGAGGAACTGTCATTTCTTGCCCCTTAAGCAGAAGCTAGGGCGGCTCAAGTGTATGTGCCAAGATATGGGTGATCTCATGAGTGCTCTCACAAATATGTGGATTCTGACACCACAAAGGATCCCATTTCTGATGATACTAAATCTAACAAGGGCAAGAAAATCGGTGGTGCTAAGGGCCAGCGATAGAATGTGGCAAGGCACAACGACAATAACCAGGGCAATGGTAATAAGCGTATATACCCATATGGCGGGTTTGATCTGGTGGCTAACACCAACACTGGCTACAAGAATCAGCGTCATGATAGCAATGGCAAGCCGCCTTTCAATCCAAGAAGGTCACAGAGTGTTGAGGATATGCTTAATGGCCCTTGTCCCAAGCATGGTTATCAAAATAAGTCGTCCAAACATGCTTGGAAGGATTGTTATGTTAGCAAGGAGTTCACGAATCAAGGGTTTTCACGGCATCACGGTAGCGGTAATGGGCCACCGGCGGGTCAAGCCCCGGGTCACAAGGAGCCGGCTTTGGTGGTGGCGGCTCAAGCTCCAATTATCAGGGCCAGAGAAATCAACATCCTGTTCAGGGGAATCTGATACGTCCATTTTGCATCATGTTTACCTACTGTTATTTATGTTGTTTTATTGTATAATAATGCCTTTTGGAATAATTCTAATGCCTTTCTATCACAATATGCAAGATATACACAAAGGGGGAGAATTCTGGCAGTTGGAAATCTGGACCTGAAAAAGCTATGTCAGGCTACCTATTCTGCACAACTCCAAATAAGCTGAAACTTTACGAGGATTTTTATGGAATATTTGAGTAATATTGGAGCAAATAAGTACCAGAGGGGGCCCACCAGGTGGGCACAACCCACCTAGGCGCGCCGGGGAGCCCAGGCGCGCCATGGTGGGTTGTGCTCACCCAGGCCCACATCCGGTGCCCCTTTTCTGGTATATAAGTCATATTGACCTATAAAAAATAAGGAGAGGACTTTCGGGACGAAGCGCCGCCTTCTCGAGGCAGAACTTGGGCAGGAGCACTTTTTCCCTCCGGCGAAGCGATTCCTTCGAGGGAACTTCCCTCCCGGAGCGGGAAATCATCGTCATCATCATCACCAACAACTCTTCCATCTTGGGGACGGCTATATTCATTAACATCTTCAACATCACCAACTCCTCTCAAACTCTAGTTCATCTCTTGTGTTCAATCTTTGTACCGAAACTATAGATTGGTGCTTGTGGGTGATTAGTAGTGTTGATTACATCTTGTAGTTGATTACTATATGGTTTATTTGGTGGAAGATTATATGTTCAGATCCATTATGCTATTTAATACCCCTCTGATCTTGAGCATGATTATCATTTGTTAGTAGTTACTTTTGTTCTTGAGGTCACAGGAGAAATCATGTTGCAAGTAATCATGTGAACTTGGTATGTGTTCAATATTTTCATGATATGCATGTTGTAATTCCCTTATTGGTGTCATGTGAACGTCGACTACATGACACTTCACCATATTTGGGCCTAAGGGAATGCATGGTGGAGTAGTTATTAGATGATGGGTTGCAATAGTGATAGAAGCTTAAACCCTAGTTTATGCGCTATTCCGTAAGGGACCGATTGGATCCAAAAGTTTAATGCTATGGTTAGAATTTATTCTTAATACTTTTCTTGTAGTTGCGGATGCTTGCGAGGGGGTTAATCATAAGTAGCAGGTTTGTTCAAGTAAGAATAGCACCTAAGCACCGGTCCACCCACATACCAAATTATCAAAGTAGCGAACACGAATTAAGCCAACATGATGAAAGTGACTAGATGAAATTCCTGTGTACCCTCAAGAACACTTTGCTTATCATAAGAGACCGTTTTGGCCTGTCCTTTGATTCACAAAGATTTTGCTACCTTGCTGCACTTTTGTTATGTGGCAACCCGGCTCAGAGAAACCGGAATGCCCCGTATTCCAGCCCAGAGATCAAGGAAAAGTCTCTGGAATACGACACTGCTTGACATAGAACAAATCAGCTCTTATTACAAAAATAAATACAAAGATCTTATGTTAAAAAGGTTCACATCAGCATGGCGACACTACGCCTGCGATACTACACTTGCTCTATGCTAGCAGCGGAACAACTCATAGCAGCGGAAATCTTCTAGCAGCAGAACAACGACAAAGGTAGTGAACTCCACTCCGCAGGGACTCTGGCTGGGACACGATCTAGCTCGCACGAACGGAAACCACGACAAGCAATCAAGCAATCACGGCATCACCTGCAATCTGGCATGACACGCCAGGTCAGTACATTGAATGTACTTGCAAGCTCAAAACAACCAAAACAATCAAGGAAAGACAATAACATAGCATTAAGCTGGTTAATTAAATTAATAGCCACCATAATGAAGCAACTAATAACCATGATATGAACTACTAGAATACTGATAAGCCATCATCTCAGATCTCAAGTACCACATGAACCATCTCACACTTGGCTAACCGGCCAAGCAATATACCATCTCGATCACCTCGTGACCAGAAGAAAAACGGTGATCACTCACGGATCACAAACAGAACATCCACATGATCACCTCGTGACCACATCACAAACTGAATTATCCTTCTCAAGATCATTCCAACATCATCATCAACATCCTGCCAAACTGTTACTGCTCACATATATCATATAAATCAACTATAAGTTATTCCGTCACGTGAGTGTTGATCGAACGGTGTGACCTAGTACGGACGCGGCTATCGATAGCTTAAACACACACTCTGCAGAGGTAGCGCACTGTACCCACACCACGGAACCCATGGCCTTGCACTCCCATTCGGGTGGACCAACGGCGTTCCAACAAAATTGATCTACTGCCATGACACTCTCCCAACCACTCTGACCAACACCCCCTTTGGGTTCAGTCCTGGGTGGCCCCGTGCCTACCAAAGGCACCAACGGCCACCGTTGTGGCAAAACGGCCACCGTCGTGGCAAAAAAAAAGACGGTCCCAAACGGGGACAAAAGAGCGCAAAATCCAACTATGGGCACACGAGGCTTATGTCCGCCTACCTGACCAGGGTAGCGCACGCCCATAAACTTCCCTCGTTGGAGGCACCGGCAAGAGACATGGCAATAGCATCGCATTAAGGCCTTCCCATAAAGGCAAATGTGGTTGCACTGGAGAAATCCCGGTTCGGTGGCACCCGACCAACTTAATTACGGAATTTATCCCCAAAAATATAACTATGATAACTGATACTCCGATATCAATTATCAAACTATAATCCAAGTCATAGCAATATCCAACAAATAATCTAAGCATAATATCATCATGTCAAAATACTACAAAGAAAGCATAACATTTCTACCATGATGAATCTGAAAACAATAACTCTACTACTCCAATAACAAGAACGAAGCTATCCAGCTAAGATCCACATGTAAACATCATCTCCGAAATTAATACTCCAAGCAATAGTAACAGAACATCAACTAGCATCATGAAAATAATCATACTAACCACTAATAATCCAAAGGCAGCATGACATCCGAAGTAATACTCCAAAATATAATAACAGATATCATCATGAAAACAATCATAATATCCACCACTAATACTCCAATAGAAACATGATACTCATAAACTTCAAACATAACTCCTAGTAATCCAAACAATAGCATGGCAACAGCAAGATCAAAATAATATTCTGAGTAAATGCCATGCACAGAGTCATGTAGCTAAAGCAATATTTTAAACAAATTCAAATAGATTAAACCATGTCGCTACATTACAGTGATGCAAAAGGATGGTGTGGCTTGCCTGGGGTGGAAGAAATCACCGGGAGAAAGTGCGAGAAACTCACGGAACGGATCGCCGGAAAACGCACTCTCTCGGAGAGGGCTGAATAAGGGCAAGGGAATAATGGTCATTTTCAGAATGTCAAAACATGGTGAAAGTGTGACGAACAGAACGGGCTCGACGAAATGAAGAAGCGGGCTTTGGAATCACCTCATTTGGAGTTAGGATCAAGAAGTTATGGTAGTTTTTCTGCCAGGGACCTATCTGTAATAGAAAATTTTACAGACTGGGCCAAAACAGAAAAACTAAAAGCGTATTCTAGGAACTACGCTTCCACTTATCTAGCATGATAGTGGCGGGGCCGGCCGTTGTGTGGCTGACAGGTGGGTCCCACCTTATCCACTTCTCTCTCTCCTCCCTTCTCTTCTTCCTCTCTCCTTCTGTCAACGGTGAACTGAGGCAGAGGCAGGGCCGAGCGCTCCGGCGACGAGTCCGGCCGACTCCGGCCACCTCTCGGGCCGTGTGACCTATGGGCGAGCTCAGGATAACGAGCCGCACCCGTTCTCGGTCGTGGAATGCACCGAGGATCACTGGGAGGGGCGGGGCATGGGACACGGCGGAGGAGAGCTTCTGGCACCGACGAACCGACGGCAGGAGGCCACCCGAGGAGGGGGAGAGGTTCTGGGGCGGCGTACTGGTGGTGGAGGAGATGGCTAGAGGTGGTGGGGCGGAGGGAGATGGCCATGGTCGCCGGAATCGGAGGGACCCGAGGCGGCGGCTGAGGCGGCGATGGAAGAGCATGGGAGCAGCTCGAGCTCAAACGAGAGGCTGGGGAAGTTGCTAGCCGAGAGGTGAAGCTGGTGGTGAGGTCTAATGGCTCAGGGAGGGCTATATATAGCCGGGGCGAGGCGCACGGGCTCGGGTGCCGCCGTGCACATCCGGCTGACGCTCTGGCGAGGCTCAGCGAGCACGGGGTGGCCCGAGAAGGCGACGAGGGAGGTGCGGATGAGCTACAGAGGGGCACAGGGACGAGCAGAGCTCAAGGACAAGAGGAGGAAGAGGCCGCGATGCGAACAGAGCCGGTTGGCTACAGATTTCCCATGGGCGCACGATGACGAGCGCTGACGGAGGGGCCGACGGAGGGGGAGATGGCTCCAGGAGGATGGCAACGACACGGGGAACACGCTGGACAAGCCCGTGCTTGCTGAGATGCCGAGCAGAGGAGGGGCCCGAGCAAGAAGACGTTCTGGACGCAACCATTGCATGCCAAAATGATGGTTACCACCAGTACTGGCATGTGTGGGAGGCAAACAGGTCGCAAATGATGTCTAGGGGTTAGTCCTTCCTGGGTAGGTTGCAACTGAGGTGGTAACTCGGTGAAAACTGCTCTGGTTAAATGGTAAGTGAGCTCTGAAGTTTACTGCAGTAAACTTTATCAACTAAGTGTGATCAACAGATAGATGCTATGTGTCAAGTGTTATGTCTAGGGTGTTTAGGCTAGGAAGGACTACAGTCTTGGGGAGTTTGAGGAGAAATGGACCAAGAATAAATATAGTTGCTTCACAACTGCATTTTTGGTCCATAAATGAAGATCACGATGATGCTCTCACATAGAGTATCAACTTGGGCTAAGATTGGGAAATTCGTGATTATTTGGACATATGAAGATGCTGTAAAAAGCTCATGCCAAATGGACAAGCCAAAATGGCACTTGCTTCACAAACATCATTTCTGTCCAGAAACTTGGAATAATTTTGGTGATAAATGGATCAATGAAATGATGCCAAATTGGGTGGAGAGAGGTTTGGTGTAAGAATGATCTGGTAATTTATTACGATTTTTGAAGCAATATAAAATACACTTGCTTCATAACCTGAAAATATTGCCAAAATCAAAGATTTGCTCCTGTGCTCACATAGATAATTGGATGGGGCTGAAAATGGGTGGAGGGGGTTAATATGATCACATTAAGTAGTGTGCAAAAGTTCAACTCATTTGGATACTCCTAGCTAGTACTTCCTTCACAAAGCCTTCTGTCTGACATAAACTTTGAAAAAATCACTGAGGAAGGTTGGCTATGCAAATAAGGTTGAACTTGTGCATGAGGCAATTATTTGGACATATAAGCATGCCCAAAAAGGTTGGGAGCCACTAGGAAATATATAAATGACACTTCCTTCACAAAGTGCCATTTAGGGCAGAAAGGAAGAATAATTATTGGGGAATTATTATTGAGCTAGGATAGGAAAGTTTGGGCATATTTGATCAACATATGACCCAAAGGAATTTTGAGAATTAATTGGGAATTTTTGGATGGACAGAAATATAGGTTGCTTCACAACCTAGGGCAGATAGGGTTATTCCTTTAATAGAAAAAGGAATATTCCCTAGAAAAGAATTTTAGGGTTTGGTTAAGGAGTGAAGTGACATGATCTTGGCAAGGTTTGGAGAATGATGAGCCACTTGGGAGGGGGAATGAGGATAATTTCCAAGGTGGCAAGGCCACAGAACCACTCCAAAAAGAGAAGCAGAGCAAAACAAAAATAAATATAAAGAAAAAGAAAAGGGCCAAAAATCAGGCTGTTACAAACCTTCCCCCTTAAAGAAATCTCATCCTCGAGATTTGGTTGCTCAGGGAACAAGTATGACTTGAGGACTCCGTTTCCAACTCGGGTATCCTTTTTCCTTTATTTATTGTTCCTACAAGAATTTCAGATGATCAACTTACCTTGCTCTAGGGTGGTTTGCTTCACCTTTCCACAAATTCTGACGGATTTTTGCTCACATACCAAATCTTTTT
This sequence comes from Aegilops speltoides, assembly GCA_021437245.1. Classification (NCBI taxonomy): domain Eukaryota; kingdom Viridiplantae; phylum Streptophyta; class Magnoliopsida; order Poales; family Poaceae; genus Aegilops; species Aegilops speltoides. The sequence goes on along the minus strand of CM038146.1, from coordinate 328,472,257 downwards.
GTTGACGTGAATTTTCTCATATCTGCGGTGATATCCAATGGATCTGAGTATAAAGTTTCCTTTGGTCATGAAAACCTTTTTACTTCCGCCATGGGGTTGCTTCAAATAAATGCAGGCCTTCTGGGTTCAATAAATGTTGAGAATTAATCATGGCCATTCTCCTGATGGGATCTGACATCTCATAGGTGGTACTAATTTATTTTGATTTATTCCCTTGGCCCGAGCACGTGGCATATACCAGAGATTTGACTGTCTTCTAGAGTGAGCAATATAACGGTGTATGGAGTTATAGCTGTGTCGTACCTCAAATATTTACATCTTGAGACTGGCCCGACTGGTGGCTAACGGACAAATGATTTTACTGACAGACTGACCGTGTACTTGATTCCGTCGGTGAGTATACCGGGTCTGAGCTGATTGTTCGGCTTTTTGATTTTTTTTCCTCATGTGGTCGATATACCCATCTGTGGTAATAGACTGTGGTATGCTTTAACACTGCTGCTGAGGTCAAACTGCTGAGGTTGCAAAGGAATCTTGGGTCTGACAGAGCAGACTTGGATATTCCACACTAACCATGTCAAACGGGTCAGTGGGATATGAAAATCCTTGTAAATAGAGTAGGCCGCTGAGAGTATGCCTTTGTGGATCCATATGGAATTATGGCCTCCATCCGACTTGGGTATCCGGACCCTGATGGTCGTGCAAAAAATCATCATACTTTTGCTGTCAGTCTCACACTTTGCCGGTCATGATTTTCTTTGTTAGGATACCTTACTGAAATAACTTGGCCACACATGTCCTTGATTCTTCGTATGACCATGGACGTGATTAGTGCAATATTTTTGACATTATTCCTTGTGCTTGTTTGCTAACCTGGGTCCGCACACATATGATATATGCCCGAGGTTTGTAGTTGTATGGAGCTCATTGCTAAGGCCAATCATACAAGAAGGTGACAAGGTTTTATGACATCACCTTGTCAATTGCGGGAATAATGACCTTGATGACCATTGTCAAGACTGTTGATTCTGTGATATCATCTCTAGATATTGTCGATCCTTGTAATTCATGAGATGTATCTCTGCTTATTTTCCTTTGCCTGACTCGGGAGGTTGTGGGGTCCCTACTTTCCTTAGGTATATCTGCTGGATCTTTGCCGCATCTCGTATGAGTTACTGATATGACCGGGGATACATGCTCACCATATATAAGAAGGATATGCTACCGAACACTCGACCCTTGCGGTAGGCATATGTTTTGACTGAATTGTACCTCTGAAAAATTATTGCAAGTCTAGTTCTTGAGTGGTGCTGCCATATATTGGCAACTCATCATATAATATCTAAGGACGGTGCAATATTGTGGTACTGACGCAGACTGGGTGGCTTACAAGAGAAGCCATCCGAGTAGCTTGCTGAGGAGGACTCGTTAACTTCTGCTCAAATCTTTTGTCTGGGTATCGTGCAGAAGAAGGCTCTATAGCTTACACATGAAGCTTGTCCTGAGTATTGTGCTGGAGAAGCCTGAGTTCCGTACTTGAGAAGCTTCTCCTCGGGTTTGCTTGTTGAGAAAATTTCATTTCCGTCTGTCAGAAGCTTTTACCGAGGTATCTTGCTGAGAAAGACTGGGTATCGTGGACCGGAAATTGTTCACATATCATGCTGAGGAAAAATTTAGGAGCCTTGCATCATAAATTTCTTCCAATAGTGTGTGGAAGAATAATGGGTTTCTTATGTGCAAAACTTCATACTAATATGTAGACTGAAATCCATACACACGCCTATAATATTCTGAGGCTGATTATTTGCATGAGAAAAAAATGGTTGGACTTTCTTCCTTGAGCATATCACATTCTGACTTTATTTTGGATGATAACATATTTCAATCATCATGCATTATTGAGCCAGAACTTTGTATATGGTCCATACCTCTGTCTGAAAATATACCGTTGACCTTGTACCTGACTTGTTTTTCTCCTTGCTAGATCATAACTGCTGTGAGGATTTTGTATTGATGTGGACTCGATGCTGATCATCAATCCAAGACACCATTGGTATCCTGAGCAGATATTAATGCCATGATGCAGTTGACTGGGTAGACCATAATGTTTAGCTGAGCTCCTTCCAAATATTTGAAATCCTTATTGCTTCTTCAAGTCCGGTATCGGTGGATGAGCAACTCTTTATAGGGGAAAAATAATGTAACACCAGGGCCCAAAAAGAAAGAAGCAAAAACTCAACTAAACAAAAGCACACAACAACAATCAATTCACACACAATCAATGTCACATATTACTGCTAGTCACACAATATGAATGCCTACACAAATCTCGCGGGATCTCTGGTTCTACGATCTAGCATGTTGTGACGATGTGCACGAGGACGAATAAATGTGTGGAAGAGTTGGTGTAAACATCGCTACACCAAGTGTTAGCTTAGCCAGGTGGCAACCTGAACAAGCTCGGAGGTGAGGACGTACTCGGTAATCATGTAGTGGGACACGAAGGTTGCAACCACATTATTATCAAACGGGCGGAGAAAGATCTGTACTCGTCCAAGAAATAGGATAGCAGGGGAAAACAGAGGCTGTTGACATTGCCCTTTCTTGATAACTAAGATCATTAAGGGTTGCCAACACGACAAAATAAAAGAATGATCCGGGATAGAAGCATGTCCATCACTGAAACGATAGACATGACTAAAAGAAAAACATCAGCGCGATACCTGAGCACCATTTTTGCAAACAGTGTCGGGATAACTTGGCATCACTCTGCTGGGACAGAAATGATACCAAACACCGAAAGAAAAAGGAATTGGAGAAATGCAAAGGTTGAGCTGTAGTGGATTCGAACCGATGCCAGCTACACTCAATAGATAAACCGTTGTCACAAATACTTAGGCTATATGCATGCTATGCAACAAACAAATGCAGCAACCAAATGCAACCATCAAGCCAGACTCTATACTACTGATTTCTACCGGTTTCTACCACTCACACTAACTAGGGCGTCCTACAGCCAGACCTGCTCTAATACCAAGCATGTGGCACCCCGTCTCAGAGAAACCGGAACGCCCCGTATTCTAGCCCAGAGATCGAGGAGAAGTCTCTGGAATACGTCACTGCTTGACATAGAACAAATCAGCTCTTATTACAAAAATAAATACAAAGATCTGATGTTACAAAGGTTCACATCAGCATGGCGACACTATGCCTGCGATACTACACTTGCTCTATGCTAGCAGCAGAACAACTCGTAGCAGCAGAAAGCTTCTAGCAGTGGAACAACTACGAAGGTAGTGAACTCCACTCTGCAGGGACTCTGGCTGGGACATGATCTACCTCACACGAACGGAAACCAGTACAAGCAATCAAGCAATCACGGCATCACCTGCAATCTGGCATGACACGCCAGGTCAGTACATTGAATGTGCTTGCAAGCTCACAACAACCAAAAACATCAAGGCAAGACAATAACATAGCATTAAGCAGGTTAATTAAATTAACAACTACCATAATGAAGCAACTAATAACCACGATATGAACTACTAGAATACTGATAAGCCATCATCTCAGAGCTCAAGTAGCACATGAACCATCTCACACTTGGATAACCGGCCAAGCAATATACCATCTCGATCACCTCGTGACCAACACAAAAACGGTGATCACTCACGGATCACAAACCGAATATCCACATGATCACCTCGTGACCACATCACAAATGTAACGCCCCGGATACGACTTTCCATATTCATAACTCCAACTCTTGCCTTTTCCGGAGATGCGATATGATTTTTCCTTCGTGGTTGGGTTTTTGTCTGTTGTTTTGCATTTTGTTTTTGTTATGCATCTCGTCTCATGCCATCATCCGCATTGCATCGGCACTCGTTGCCGTCATTGTTTTAAAACCTGCATCCGCTCGTAGTTGCCGCTTTCCCCCCCTTGCCTTCGTTGACCGATCCGAGTCTAACCGGGTTTCCGATACCCTCTTGTCTGACCGTTTGACCCTCTCTAACCTCTCTCAGACCCCCTCGTGTGCGCGTCCGAAACTTGCCCCGAACCCGAACCGGTCTGTCGTGACCATTGGATCCGGATCATCCCCTAACGTCTACAAAACGTCCCCGTTTTCTTATTTGGACTCCCTAGCCTATTTTTCTCGACCGTCCGATTTTTATCGGATGATCCAAACTCTTCTCCTTTCCATATATATAGTCCACCCTAGTCCATTTTGACCAAACCCTAAAATCTAGGGATCTGTCCCTCCCAGCCGCGCCGCCACTCCAACAAATCCTCTCGGGATCCATCCTGCCTGCTCCATCCATCCAATCGATCCCCACCTCCTCGTTTTCTTCACCACCCCATCCGCAGCCTCCTCCCAATCCCGAAAGGCGCGTCACCTCTCTCAAAATCCTCTTCGCCTCCACCTACCAAAGGCACCGATCCACCCAGCCATCTCCTCCCTGTCTCCTCGACGAATCCCACCGCCTCGCCACTTTGAGACCCCGAGCAAGAGCGCTCGGTTTCGTCTCCTCCGCCACTGGTCGCACCTCATCTGCTCCCAGGCGCCCCATCTCGCGCAGCCCGCCGACGACGCAGCAGCAGCACCAGCAGGACTCCCTGCGTCACCGGAGGTTCCCCGCCGCCTTCCCTCGCTCGCCACCAACCAGCGCTCCGGCAAGCCCTCGTTGGACTTCGCCCAGGAGGAGCCGCCATGGGGAACCACAAGAAGCTCGCTTTGTACCACCCGCCGCCCTGCAGACGTTCGGCCGTCTTTGGAATCAGCGCCCCGGTCGCCCTTCTCTTCCTCCTTCCCGCTTTTCCTCTCTCTCGCTCACATCGTTCCCTATGCGGGTTCGTTAACAGGAGGAGCTCCGCCGCCGCCGCCCCTTGCCTCGCGGATTCGCCTCCCACCGCCGGAATCGGTTCCGACAGCCTCCGCCTCCCGCCTTTGATCCGGTCGTCCCGGCGTCCCGCCGCCAAGCCCCTCCAGCTGCTGGTCTCTTCGCTGCATCGGCGGCAGATTTGGGCAGAGGAGGATGGCGCCCTGCCTCGACACCCAGCGCGTCGCTGCGCGCGTTGACCGCGAGGCCCAGCGCGCCGCCCTCACCTGCGGCCTCCTCCTAGTCGCCCCGAGCGCCAAGTCCATCGCCGGCCTCCCCTGCTTCTGCGTGCGAACACGCGAGGACGAGGACAGCAGTGCCAAGTCCCGATCGGTTCAGCCCGCGTTGACCGCTCCAGCGACCGCCCGCTCGCCTGCGCCAGGCCCAACTCCCTCCAGGCCTAGCGCCTCCCCGGCCCAGCAAGCAGGCCCACTTCCACCTCTCCAAGCCGACCGGCCCACGAGGCCTGGTGAGCAGCCCCCGCCCCTGTGCACTGTTGGGCCAGCCAGCAGATTCAGCCCGTTCTTGTTTTTTTTCTGATCATGCGAATTTCCCATTTTCCAGTGATTAACAGTTTTACAGAAAACCCCTCATACTTCATGCATTTAATAACTAATTAACCGTGCATCGGATTAAAACAAACTTTATATGTAAAATGCTTAGTTTTTCATCTAGTTTCATAATATGCCACTTTCATCCATGTTTAAAATGTTTAAAGTGCTGTTTGATTAAATTTGCTCAAATGCCATGTAAAAATGATTTAATTCATAACTAAATAACCAGTAATCTCGATTTTAATAAACTTTATATGTAAATGGGGTGGAAAACGCCTAGGTTAACATGGTGCACTTTATTTTCCTGTTTAACAACGTTAAAATATGGTTTAGGGCAGAACAGTAGCTAATTCAAAATATGGACATGAGGATTTTTCGGAATTGTTGTTTGTTGTTCCGGCCTCATTTAAACTTGCCTAAATAGATAGTTTTATTATGCTTCACCCCTTGCCATGTTTAACAACATTTAATATTGTTGAGTAGCTTATAACGAGATCAAACTAAATAATTGCATGTGGTGTTTCGTCAATATGCAACTCGTTGCATATTGAGCTCCACTTAATTTGTAGTGTTGTTTGTGCATATTGCCATGCCATGCCTCATTAAACCGGTCATGCATCATACTTGTTTGTGCATCATGCCATGATTATGCTTGTGTGTTTACTATGTTGTTTGCTTCTTTCCGGTTTGCTTCTCTCGTTAGCTTCGGTTTCGTTCCGGAGTTGTGAGGATTCGTTCGACTTCGTCCGTTTGTCTTCTTCATGGACTCGTTCTTCTTCCTTGCGAGATTTCAGGCAAGATGACCGCTACCCTGGATCTCACTACTATCATTGCTATGCTAGTTGCTTCGTTCTATCGCTATGCTGCGCTACCTATTACCTATTTATCAAGCCATCCCATATTGCCATGTACCTCTAACCTTTGACACCATTCCTATGCAAACCGTTGTTTGGCTATGTTACCGCTTTGCTCAGCCCCTCTTATAGCGTTGCTAGTTGCAGGTGAAGTTGAAGATTTCTCCATGGTGGACAGGGTTATGGTGGGATATCACAATATCTCTTATATTATTAATGCATCTATATACTTGGTAAAGGGTGGAAGGCTCGGCCTTATGCCTAGTGTTTTGTTCCACTCTTGCCGCCCTAGTTTCCGTCATACGGTGTTATGTTCCCGGATTTTTGCGTTCCTAACACGGTCGGGTGATTTATGGGACCCCCTGACAGTTCGCTTTGAATAAAACTTGTCCAGCAAGGCCCAACATTAACTTTTACCATTTGCCTCACCACCACCTACTTTTCCCTTGGGAGTAATTAACCCAAGGGTCATCTTTATTATAGCCCCGGGCGATTGCTTGTCTAGCGTTGGTCCAAACTAGAGCACCGTCTTGGGACCATCCCTTGGCAACTTGGGTTACGTCGGTACCAGACGCTTCGCTTATCCGGTCGTGGCTCGAGGCGAGATCTGTGGCTACTATCAGATGTCGGCACGCCGGGCGGCTTTGCTGGTCTTGTTTTACCATTGTCGAAATGTCTTGATGTACGGGATACCGAGTCCGATCGGAGTGTCTCGGGTGAAGGTCTATTCTTCGATGATCGCGAGAGCTTGTCATGGGCTAAGTTGGGACACCCTGCAGGTTTAAACTTTCGAGAGCCGTGCCCGCGGTTATGTGGCAGATGGGAATTTGTTAATGTTCGGTTGTAGATAACTTGACACAGATCCGAATTAAAACGCATCAACCGAGTGTGTAGCCGTGATGGTCTCTTCTCGGCGGAGTCCGGGAAGTGAACACGGTTTCTGTGTTATGTTTGACGTAAGTAGGTGTTCAGGATCACCTCTTGATCATTGCTAGCTTCACGACCGTTCCTTTGTTTCTCTTCTCGCTCTCATTTGCGTATGTTAGCCACCATATCATGCTTAGCCGCTGCTGCAACCTCACCACTTTACCCTTTCCTTTCCCATTAAGCTTTGCTAGTCTTGTTACCCATGGTAATGGGATTCTGAGTCCTCGTGACTCACGGATACTTCAAAACCAGTTTGCGGTGCCTATGTTACCGAGCAGGTGACGCATTCAAGCTCAAGGAGGAGCTCGATGAAGATCTTGCCCTTTGTGTTGTTTCATTCTAGTAGATCAGTAGTGGAGCCCAGTTGGGGTCGACCGGGGCCATTTGTCGCATTTGGGGTTCTTCTTTTATTTTGGTTCCGTAGTCGGACCTTGATTGTATCTGGATGATGTAATGCTTTATTCATGTATTTGTGTGAAGTGGCGGTTGTAAGCCAACTATGTATCTCTTTCCCTTATGTATTACTTGGGATGTGTGAAGATTACCTCACTTGCGACATTGCTTTCAATGCGGTTATGCCTCTAAGTCGTGCTTCGACACGTGGGAGATATAGCCGCATCGAGGGCGTTACAAGTTGGTAATCAGAGCCATCCCCGACCTTAGGAGCCCCACTGCTTGATCGTTTTTAGCGGCCGAGTTGTGTCTAGAAAAATGTTTTGAGTCTTATAGGAATTATATATCGGAGAGTAGGATTCTTTTTACTCCCAGTCCTTGACCTTACGGTGAGGTATCTGACGTAGAGTTTTGACTCTTCTCTTCTCAAATTTCACTAAAATTTTTTAGGATCACGCGGGTATCTTAGAATCGTTCGATGGTTTTATGATGACAACATTGTCTTGGTGCCTCGACATTTAGGGGTTGTGGCGGTGTCCCGGGAGTTGAGCTCGAGGTGTTGTCGTCATAATTTTATCGTTGCAGATTCGGAATACCGAGTTTAATCGCCGACATCGAAAATCTCTTTTATGCAGTTGTTGGTGAGATAACCCGCTAACCATGTCTTGAGGTGAGTACGGAGTATTGCCATGACTTGTATAACGGATGCTTTTGAAGGTTGAGGTAGACGATTTCGAAGGTTTCTTGGTTATGTGTTGACGGATGGATACAAGCTGGATGTAGGGATTGTTAGTTTGGGTGAGATATATTGCTCCCTGTATCCCCAACACCGATTGCATAACCGTAAAGTTTGGGAGTTTCATAGGTGGGAATTCAAGTAGCTCTTAGGATATCTTTCAGACGGATGTATGATATGAAATTGGGGTTCGACGTCTAGTGGTCCGCCTATTCACGGTTGGTTTCTGATGGTCTCGTTGTGTCTTAAAGAGTCCTTGGCTATGCCGACTCGGGGACGCTTCGTATGTCATGTGCCATTGCCTTGTACATGATGGTGCTGTCTGATTGAGCCCGTGTAGGCCCCACCACGAAAACTTCGGACGAAATCTCTATCATATGTTTGTTCCGCTTATTATACGCTAGCCAATCCTTTGTTTTGTTTTATTTGTGGTATTCGAGTTGCTTGATGTCAAATGTTGAATCCATACCTTTCCTAAACGGTGTTCTCATATTGCTATGTGAATACTAATCCTTTTGATCATTGATTTTGTCATGTCAACTCATTTCCAACCGGTGTGCTTCTCTTCAAGTGGATCCCATCATTCTTCCCATCCGCAAGACCAATTATCATTTCTTCTCAATGGTGTTTGTTTCATGCGTCTCCAAGTTGCCTTTGTTTTTTCCCGCCCTCCCACCCTTTTTCTTCAAGGACACAGATTTCTTAATCAAGTATCCATTTATTCATGTGAAGTCTCTTCATTCTTTTCAATGAATGTTCTTATCCGGTGATTTCCCATGAAGATGCTCAACAACTTCAAGTTCATCATCCTCCATTGTTGTTTCTTCTTTGGTGGATTTAATTCAAGCTTTCGATATTCATCATATTCCTTTCCTTGTTTCTAATGCTTTTCATACCGATGCACCTCTTAATCACTCACCTCTTGCTATTCATTTGTTCTGGAGTGCTGAAGATATCTCGAAGATTCGTGTTTCCACTCTGCATCCGTTCAAGATATTTGGAGATTGTTATCTCATACAAGTCATTTAATTCAACCGGTGCAACATCTCTTTTAAATCTTTTCAACGGTGTTTTCTTTTGAGTGGGCCCTAACCCACAGGTCTTTTTCCAGGATCTTACCCGACTCTTCTATTTTCCCAGAGCTATCCTAAATTCTTCTCCAAGTTTGACGTAAGAATGAGTTATCATCAGTCAAATGCTTTTCTCCAAGATCTTTCAAATTCTTTTCATAATTGGCTCAACCTCTTCGCTTTTGATTCTTCCGGTGTGCCTCAATAATTCTCGGTGGTGTTTCTCGTCGTCATTCTCATCATTTGAAGACCGAAGAAGAGTTTCTCTTTAATCTTGCTCTATTCTCTTCAAGATTCATGGTGCTAGCTTGTTGCCATCCTCTCATAGTTGTTTTCGATTGCGAGAATCTTTTTCACCCATCCGGAGCATTTTAGGAGTCTTTTCAGTTTCATTCTTTGAAGCCCATCATCTCAGTATTATTCATTCAAGCTTTCAGCTCGCGTTCTCCAAATCTTACCGGTGAATCGTTCAAATATCCTCTAGTCAGTTCTTGATCTCTTTGTTCTCATGTATCTATTTTGTCTCAAGCACCTTCGTTTATTTGCTAATTCTTACCGGTGATGCACCCCTACTTCGTTCATTTTCAATCCTTACGGTGGTTCTTTCAAGATCTCTCTTCCTTGTTCATCATATCAATTCATTTGTTGTTCCAATCCTACCGATGGTTCGGTGAAGACCTTCTCAAGTTTCGATATATCTCTTTTAATCCTTTCTACGGGAATAAGTAGTATGACAAATCCGTTGATTGTCATCAATTTAATTGGTGAAGGATAAGCATAACATAATTCTTATTCTTGTTCATCCAAGTGATTAATTCTTTATTCCGGAGGCCCTTAAAATTCTCAGTTTCATTTGTTTCATCTTCTCTTTTTCCCGGAGTTCCAAGCTCTAATTATCACGGAGATCCATCTAAATCATTGCAAGGATTCACCTTGTGTTTTCAACTTCTCTTTCTTTTCATCATCCTTCTATTACCGGAGTTCTTCTTGGAGGCACTACATGGTGGTTCATCAAGGATTCTTTTCATTCTTCAATTGTTCTTCAAGATTTCTCTCGAAGCTATGATCCGCCAAGCTATACTATATATTAAACAGGGTGCCCAACACTTGTTTTGTTTTGAGAAGCTCAAGTTTTCTCCGTCTTGCATTCCAAAGTGCAATTTCTTCTATCCTATCTTTTGAGATGGTGTTATATCACTCTTGACAATTTCCTTCTTGTTTCATGATTCATATTGTTGTCAAAAGTGAGGTATTTTAAATCCATCTATCTCTTTTTGGAGTTATCTTGGTATAGATTTCACCTAAAGCCTTTCCTAAGGATTGTTGCTATTTGTGGTGCTTATCAATGATCCAAGTTTTTCTCCTATCCTCTCGGCGAAAGCAGTTTTGCATCTCTTTGGTGCTCTCAATATAATCAATGGTTTCCATTAGTGGCCGGTTGTCACCTCATAATTTTGAGATGTTTTCCATAAGCCCACTACAAGCTTATTCATTTTGTTGTTGGTTTTTCCCAACAACCCCGTTGTAACCTTCTTGGAAGGATGCTTTCCAAGTTCACTTGTGGCAGAAGATGTCATTTTCTTCACCATTCTGTTATTCCAGTGATCAATTTTCTATTCTTTCTTCCGGAGGCATTGTGATGTTGTGCTCTTCAACCATCACCTCGTTTTGTGAGGATCATGTTTTTTGTGCTTATCCATTTAACCGGAGTGTTGTGTCATCTCTACCATATCTTTTCTTCTCATCTTATCAAGTTTTCTTCTCTTTTCAACCGGAGTGCTGTCTGAAATCCCTCTTACCCATTGCAGTGTGTTGTTGATTTCATCAAGTACCATCTTATCTTCTCAAGTTCATGTTCAATTCCTTCCACTTACAGCCGGAGTGCTGCCCAAATTATATCATTCTTCCCCTCTCATCTTGTTTTAACCGGAGTGGTTTCGAATTCTATCTTCCATTAAACTCTTGATTCATGCCTTTGCAACCTTCAAGTTCTCGTAATGTTCCCTATTCCTCTTTTCTAAGGATTGTTTGCAATCTCGTTCATCTCTGTTGTGTTCTTTCTTTCAACTTTTCAACCTATCAAGGTTCTTGGTTTTCACTCTTTTGTCGAAGAAGCAACTTAGTTTTACCTCTTCTATTCCGTTTTCTCTCCGGTGCCATCCTAGATCTCGGGACGAGATCCTCTCGTAGTGGTGGAGTGTTGTAACGCCCCGGATACGACTTTCCATATTCATAACTCCAACTCTTGCCTTTTCCGGAGATGCGATATGATTTTTCCTTCGTGGTTGGGTTTTTGTCTGTTGTTTTGCATTTTGTTTTTGTTATGCATCTCGTCTCATGCCATCATCCGCATTGCATCGGCACTCGTTGCCGTCATTGTTTTAAAACCTGCATCCGCTCGTAGTTGCCGCTTTCCCCCCTTGCCTTCGTTGACCGATCCGAGTCTAACCGGGTTTCCGATACCCTCTTGTCTGACCGTTTGACCCTCTCTAACCTCTCTCAGACCCCCTCGTGTGCGCGTCCGAAACTTGCCCCGAACCCGAACCGGTCTGTCGTGACCGTTGGATCCGGATCATCCCCTAACGTCTACAAAACGTCCCCGTTTTCTTATTTGGACTCCCTAGCCTATTTTTCTCGACCGTCCGATTTTTATCGGATGATCCAAACTCTTCTCCTTTCCATATATATAGTCCACCCTAGTCCATTTTGACCAAACCCTAAAATCTAGGGATCTGTCCCTCCCAGCCGCGCCGCCACTCCAACAAATCCTCTCGGGATCCATCCTGCCCGTTCCATCCATCCAGTCGATCCCCACCTCCCTCGTTTTCTTCACCACCCCAACCGGCAGCCTCCTCCCAATCCCGAAGGCGCCGTCACCTCTCTCCGAAATCCTCTTCGCCTCCACCTACCAGTGCACCGATCCACCCAGCCATCTCCTCCCCTGTCTCCTCGACGAATCCCACCGCCTCGCCCGCCTGAGACCCCGAGCAAGAGCGCTCGGTTTCGTCTCCTCCGCCCGCTGGTCGCACCTCATCTGCTCCCGTGCGCCCCCATCTCGCGCAGCCCCGCCGGCGACGAGCAGCAGCACCAGCAGGACTCCCCTGCGTCACCCGGAGGTTCCCCGCCGCCTTCCCTCGCTCGCCACCAACCAGCGCTCCGGCAAGCCCTCGTTGGACTTCGCCCAGGAGGAGCCGCCATGGGGAACCACAAGAAGCTCGCCTTGTACCACCCCGCCGCCCCTGCTGCACGTTCGGCCGTGTTGGGAATCGAGCACCTCCCAGTCGCCCTTCTCTTCCTCCTTCCCCGCTTTTTCCTCTCTCTCTCGCTCTCACATTGTTCCCTGTCTGGGTTCGTTAACAGGAGGAGCTCCGCCGCCGCCGTCCCTTGCCTCGCCGGATTCGCCTCCCACCGCCGGGAATCGGTTCCCGACGGCCTCCGCCCTCCCCGCCTTGGATCCGGTCGTCCCCGCGCGTCCCGCCGCGCCAAGCCCCTCCAGCCGCGGGTCTCCTTCGCTGCGTCGAGCGGCAGCAGTTTGGGCAGAGGAGGATGGCGCCTCTGCCTCGACACCCCGCGCGTCGCCTGCGCGCGTTGACCGCGAGGCCCAGCGCGCCGCCCTCACCTGCGGCCTCCTCCTAGTCGCCCCGAGCGCCAAGTCCATCGCCGGCCTCCCCTGCTTCTGCGTGCGAACACGCGAGGACGAGGACAGCAGCGCCAAGTCCCGATTGGTTCAGCCCGCGTTGACCGCTCCAGCGACCGCCCGCTCGCCATCGCCAGGCCCAACTCCCTCCAGGCCTAGCGCCTCCCCGGCCCAGCAAGCAGGCCCACTTCCACCTCTCCAAGCCGACCGGCCCACGAGGCCTGGTGAGCAGCCCCCGCCCCTGTGCACTGTTGGGCCAGCCAGCAGATTCAGCTCGTTCTTGTTTTTTTCTGATCATGCGAATTTCCCATTTTCCAGTGATTAACAGTTTTACAGAAAACCCCTCATACTTCATGAAATTAATAACTAATTAACCGTGCATCGGATTAAAACAAACTTTATATGTAAAATGCTTAGTTTTTCATCTAGTTTCATAATATGCCACTTTCATCCATGTTTAAAATGTTTAAAGTGCTGTTTGATTAAATTTGCTCAAATGCCATGTAAAAATGATTTAATTCATAACTAAATAACCGTAACTCCGATTTTAATAAACTTTATATGTAAATGGGGTGGAAAAACGCCTAGATTAACATGGTGCACTTTATTTTCCTGTTTAACAACGTTAAAATATGGTTTAGGGCAGAACAGTAGCTAATTCAAAATATGGACATGAGGATTTTCCGGAATTGTTGTTTGTTGTTCCGGCCTCATTTAAACTTGCCTAAATAGATAGTTTTATTATGCTTCACCCCTTGCCATGTTTAACAACATTTAATATTGTTGAGTAGCTTATAACGAGATCAAACTAAATAATTGCATGTGGTGTTTCGTCAATATGCAACTCGTTGCATATTGAGCTCCACTTAATTTGTAGTGTTGTTTGTGCATATTGCCATGCCATGCCTCATTAAACCGGTCATGCATCATACTTGTTTGTGCATCATGCCATGATTATGCTTGTGTGTTTACTATGTTGTTTGCTTCTTTCGGTTTGCTTCTCTCGTTAGCCGGTTTCGTTCGGAGTTGTGAGGATTCGTTCGACTTCGTCCGTTTGTCTTCTTCATGGACTCGTTCTTCTTCCTTGCGGGATTTCGAGCAAGATGACCGCTACTGGATCTCACTACTATCATTGCTATGCTAGTTGCTTCGTTCTATCGCTATGCTGCGCTACCTATTACCTGTTTATCAAGCCATCCCATATTGCCATGAACCTCTAACCTTTGACACCATTCCTATGCAAACCGTTGTTTGGCTATGTTACCGCTTTGCTCAGCCCCTCTTATAGCGTTCTAGTTGCAGGTGAAGTTGAAGATTTCTCCATGGTGGACAGGGTTTTGTTGGGATATCACAATATCTCTTATATTATTAATGCATCTATATACTTGGTAAAGGGTGGAAGGCTCGGCCTTATGCCTAGTGTTTTGTTCCACTCTTGCCGCCCTAGTTTCCGTCATACCGGTGTTATGTTCCCGGATTTTGCGTTCCTAACGCGGTCGGGTGATTTATGGGACCCCCTTGACAGTTCGCTTTGAATAAAACTGGTCCAGCAAGGCCCAACATTGCCTTTTACCATTTGCCTCACCACCACCTACTTTTCCCTTGGGAGTAATTAACCCAAGGGTCATCTTTATTATAGCCACCCCCGGGCCAGTGCTTGTCTAAGCGTTGGTCCAAACTAAACACCGTCTTGGGACCATCCCTTGGCAACTTGGGTTACGTCGGTACAGACGCTTCGCTTATCCGGTCATGGCACGAGGCGAGATCTGCGCGGCTACTATCGGGATGTCAAGACGCCGGGCAGCTTTCTGGTCTTGTTTTACCATTGTCGAAATGTCTTGATGTACGGGATACCGAGTCGATCGGAGTGTCTCGGGTGAAGGTCTATTCTTCGATGATCGCGAGAGCTTGTCATGGGCTAAGTTGGGACACCCTGCGGGGTTTAAACTTTCGAGAGCCGTGCCGCGGTTATGTGGCAGATGGGAATTTGTTAATGTCCGGTTGTAGATAACTTGACACGGATCCAAATTAAAGCGCATCAACCGAGTGTGTAGCCGTGATGGTCTCTTCTCGCGGAGTCCGGAAGTGAACACGGTTTACGTGTTATGTTTGACGTAAGTAGGTGTTCAGGATCACCTCTTGATCATTGCTAGCTTCACGACCGTTCCTTTGTTTCTCTTCTCGCTCTCATTTGCGTATGTTAGCCACCATATCATGCTTAGCCGCTGCTGCAACCTCACCACTTTACCCTTTCCTTTCCCATTAAGCTTTGCTAGTCTTGATACCCATGGTAATGGGATTGCTGAGTCCTCGTGGCTCACGGATACTTCAAAACCAGTTTGCGGTGCCTATGTTACCGAAAGGTGACGCATTCAAGCTCAAGGAGGAGCTCGATGAAGATCTTGCCTTTGTGTTGTTTTGTTCTAGTAGATCAGTAGTGGAGCCCAGTTGGGGTCGACCGGGGCCATTTGTCGCATTTGGGGTTCTTCTTTTATTTTGGTTCCGTAGTCGGACCTTGATTGTATCTGGATGATGTAATGCTTTATTCATGTATTTGTGTGAAGTGGCGGTTGTAAGCCAACTATGTATCTCTTTCCCTTATGTATTACTTGGGATGTGTGAAGATTACCTCACTTGCGACATTGCTTTCAATGCGGTTATGCCTCTAAGTCGTGCTTCGACACGTGGGAGATATAGCCGCATCGAGGGCGTTACAACAAACTAAATGATCCTTCTCAAGATCATTCCAACATCATCATCAACATCCTCCCAAACTGTTACTGCTCACATATATCATATAAATCAGCTGTAAGTTATTCCGTCACATGAGTGTTGATCGAACGGTGTGACCTAGTACGGACGCGGCTATCAATAGCTTAAACACACACTCTGCAGAGGTAGCGCACTGTACCCACACCACGGAACCCATGGCCTCGCACTCCCATTCGGGTGGACCAACGGCATTCCAACAAAACCGATCTACTGCCATGACACTCTCCCGGCCACTCCGACCAACACCCCCTTTGGGTTCAGTCCTGGGTGGCCCCGTGCCTACCAAAGGCACCTATGGCCACCGTCGTGGAAAACGAAAAAACGGTCCCAAACGGGGAGAAAAGCGCACATAATCCAACTACGGGCACACAAGGCTTATGTCCGCCTACCCGATCAGGGTAGCACGCGCCTATAACCTTCCCTCGTTGGAGGCACCGGCGAGAGACATGGCAATAGCATCGCATTAGGGCCTTGCCATAAAGGAAAATGTGGTTGCACTGGAGAAAGCCCGGTTCGGTGGCACCCAACCAACTTAATGACGGAATTTGTCCCCAAAAATATAACTGTGATAACTGATAGTCCGATATCAACTATCAAAATATAATCCAAGTCATAGAAATATCCAACAAATAATCTAAGCATAATATCATCATGTCTAAATACTCCAAGGATAGCATAACATTTCTATCATGATGAATCTGAAAACAATAACTCTACTACTCCAATAACAAGAATGAAGCTATCCAGCTAAGATCCACACGTAAACATCATCTCCAAAATTAATACTCCAAGCAATAGTAACAGAACATCAACTAGCATCATGAAAATAATCATACTAACCACTAATAATCCAAAGGCAGCATGACTATAACGCCCCGGATTCGATGCACCAGGTGTCTTCCAGTTATTCGTCGTCGTTGCCATGTCATTTGCTTGCGTGTTGCACTTTGCCATGTCATCTTCTGCATTTCATATCATGTCATCATGTGCATCTCATTTTGCATACTTGTTCATTTCATGCATCCGAGCATTTTCCCCGTTGTCCGTTTTGCAATCCGGCACTCCTATGTCCTCCGACATCCCCTTTTTGCCTCTTCTCTTGTGCGGGTGTTAAACTTTCTCGGAATGGCCCGAGGTTTGCCAAGCGGCCTTGGTATAGCACCGGTAGACCGCCTGTCAAGTTTCGTGCCATTTGGAGGTTGTTTGATACTCCAACGGTTAACCGGGTAACCGCAAAGCCCTCTTTGAGTTGCAGCCCAACACCCCTTCCAAAGTGGCCCAAAACCCAGCAAACCCCCCCCCCCCATTCTCTCGATCGTTCGATCACGATCGCGTGGCCGAAAACCGCTCCTCATTTGGACTCTCCTAGCTCCCTCTACCTATATAAAGGCCCTCCCCTTCCATTCTCGCAGTCCAAACCCTAGCCCCGCTCCCCTCGCGCGCCGGACATGTCAACTCCGGCCGGACATGTCCATCTTCCACCTCACCCCGGCCAATCGCGGCCTGCCACCTCAGCGTTGCCGCCCGCGCTAACCCCGCCGCCACGTGGCCACCCGGCCACGGCGCGCCACCGCCGCCCATGAGCCCGCAGCGGGAACTGCGAGGCCCGCCCGCCGCCGCCCGCTCCGCGCCCGCCGCCGCCGCCGTCGCGCGCGCTACTGCGTCGGTCACCGCCTCCGCCGCCTCGCCTCCCGAAGTCGCCCTGCCCGCCGCCCTCCGGCGTCCGCCGCCGTCGCCTCCACCGGCGAACCCACGCCGCCCCGCCGGATCGCGCCCGCCGCGGCCCCGTCCTCGCCGGCGAGAACGCGCCTGAAGCAGCCCTCCGGCCGCCATCGCCGGCGCCGCCCTGGCCTCCTCCATCCCTCCGGCGACCGGCCGGCCTCCCAGCTTCAGCTGGAGCCCAGCGCCGCCGCCGCCACTACAGTCCGGGTCCGCCTCGACCCGATCCGCGGGCCCGCGCCCGGATCCACCTCGTCCCGACCCGATCCGCGTTGACTTTCCCGCGAGGTCTATTTCTCACTGTCCCAGATTTCATACATTATCATGCCATATTCATCGCATTGTATCTCTGCATCCGTAGCTCCGTTTCGTGCATGTAATATGTCAAATTGTTCGTCTCGACGAGTACTTCATTTTGTTCCATTTTTGCCATGTGTCATTTTTGCTCATTTGTCATTTTTGCCATGTGTGATGTGTGCATCCTATGAGGTTTATGTCTACATGAATGTTGATCTATGCCATGCCATCTTTCCAGGGGTGCCAACCATGTATTTTTGTGAGTTGTGTGCTGAGTGTATCAAGCTTGCTAAGTAGGGTAGTTGCTGTTGATGTTTTCCTGACAGATTCTGTTATATTTTGTTGCTATGTTAACATGCTTCTACTAATCATTTCATGCATAATCTGGAGATGTCCTATAAACATGTTTTGACCTACATGTTATGCTCTATCCATTCATGCCCTTGTTTGCAATTATAGACTATTGTAGCTTGTTGTAATCTTGCTCCAAAGTTGCTTGAAAATGTTGCTGTCAGCCTGTTAGCATTAAGTTCACTTGTTCCCATGTGTTTTCCTAGTGATCCATGCACCCTATGACCTTGCTCTTGCCATGCTTAGCTTCACAAACGTGCCTTCTTACTGTTGGTTGCCTTGCCATGCCATGTGTTGCTCTGTGGTGAGTGGTTCGAGCTCACCAACATGCCTACTTATTGTTGTTTCTGCCATGTTTGAATCTGTAACATAACTTGCCATGTTTACATGGGTGCCATCTTATCTTCTGATCCTTTTTGGCTCATGGTCAGTAAGGGACTTTTGATCTATGCAATTTGTAGATTCATGCCATGCCTTTGTTTTCCATGATAAGTTCCTGTAACATGTTGTTTGATAGCTCTAAACATTGCAACTTTGATGTTATTTACGCAAAGTCTGGCTGTTATTATTTGCAATCTTACCATGTCTTCTTGAGCATGTTCTAGTTGTTTCTGGAGATAGCTCAGTGTTCATGTTTTGTTATGCTTTACCTGTACTTCATGCCCATGCCTTTTGTTATTATGTTGGGGTGCTGTAGCATGTTGTTTTGATGCTTGCAAGATGCCTAGTTGCTGTTATGGACAGATTGTTGTTATGACTTGTATAGTGTGTGTGTGTGTTGCACCGTTGCTCCGTTTTGAGTGTGCTCTATATGAAACTTGCTTGATTTTGCATGTAGCTTCATATTATCATGTTGCATCCTTGTTTTGGTGTGTTTTCTTGATGTTTGGGTGCATTTTGCATCAATGCCATTGAGGGAGTCCTGGACTAGGGGGTTTCCGGACAGCCGGACTATCAATGTCCGCCGGACTCCCAGACCACGAAGATAGAAGATTGAAGACTCCGGCTCGTGTCCGGAAGGTACTTTACTTGGCATGGAAGGCAAGCTTGGCAATACAGATATGTAGATCTCCTACCATTGTAACCGACTCTGTGTAACCCTAGCCTCTCCGGTGTCTATATAAACCGGAGGGCTTTAGTCCGTAGGACACAACATTACATCTCAACAATCATACCATAGGCTAGCTTCTAGGGTTTAGCCTCTTTGATCTCGTGGTAGATCTACTCTTGTACTACCCATATCATCAATATTAATCAAGCGGGGCGTGGGTATTACCTCCATCGAGAGGGCACGAACACAGGTAAAAACATTGTGTCCCTCGTCTCTTGTTACCATCCGCCTAGACGCACAGTTCGGGACCCCCTACCCGAGATCCGCCGGTTTTGACACCGACATTGGTGCTTTCATTGAGAGTTCCTCTGTGAGGTCACCGATAGGCTCGATGGCATCTTCAACCTTCAACGCTGTCCAGGGTGAGATTTTTCTCCCCGGACAGATCTTCGTATCCGGCGGCTTCGCACTGCGGGCCAATTCCCTTGGCCATCTGGAGCAGATCGAAAGCTACGCCCCTGGCCGTCAGGTCAGATTCGGAAGCCTAAACTTCAGGGCCGACGACCGCGGAGACTTGATCTTCTACGGACTAGAGCCACAGCCAAGCGCGCCGCACTGCGACGATGGGCATGATCTAGCTCTGCCGACGGACGGTGCTTTGGTGGTCTTTTCGAATCCGCCCGGCTATTTGCGGCCGATTGCCCATAGCGAGGGCGGTGGATAAGCGCCACCGGGGCTTCAACATCTCTGGCGATGGGCGAATACCGATCTTGTCCCTTGCGAAACTTCGTGATCACGAGGCGCCGGACTCCTCGCGGACTCCGAGCCTCCCGCGCCCCGCCAATTAAGCAGTTAGGCGCGGTTCTGAAATTCACCGCCGCGGACATCTTTCAACACTTTCGCCTTTTAGGGATATCACGAGTTCCTGAAGCATCTCTCGCTATCGGAGAATCTGGCGGATTATGGCGGGGCGGTTGGAGTTCGGACGACGAAGAAATTGAGCCCACCCACCACCCACTTTGTAGCCACTGTCGAGGATCTAACCGACATGCTAGACTACGACTCGAGGACATCGGCGCTATGGGCGATAACGCGGAGGCGATCAGACCCAGCGCCCACGGGACCTTTGGAAGGCCACCTCGTCATACGACGTCTACATGGTGGATACCCCAAAGGAAGGGGATGGCGAAAAAGCAGCGGAGGAAGATTCTTTGAAGAAGCAGCCTAAACGCCGGCGTCAGCGGCGCCGCTCTAAATCCCGCCACAACAAGAATGGAGAGTCCGGTACGGGAGACAATGACACTCCGGAGAGTGCCGAAGACGATCCCCTCCTGCAAGACTCAGCGCAGGAGGACGCAGAAGCAAGCCCTCACGACAAAGGGGCAGACGAAGGGGTTGAGGACGATAATTATATGCCTCCCTCCGAAGACGAAGCGAGCCTCAACGATGATGAATTCATCATACCCGAGGACCCCGTCGAACAAGAGCGCTTCAGGCGCAGGCTCATAGCCACGGCAAATAGCCTAAAGAAAAAGCAGCAACAGCTTCAAGCTGATCAAGATCTCGCTAGCGGCGATGGACCGAGGTCCTCGCGGCAAAAATATAAACTCGAACTCCTCCAAAAGTTACCCAAGGCGCAAGCTGCTCCCCGATTAGAGGAGGAAGCATACATACCTATATCACCGGCGCCACGACATGGCTGACCGACCGCCCGTGGTCGCGACAGAGAGGCATTCAAGGCCCGGCCAGACCGTACCCGACATCGATCCGAGTCTGTAGCCAAAAGGAACGCGCCGGACTTGCGAGACATCTTGGAGGACAAAGCAAGGCAATCCAGATCCATCTATGGATCACGCGGGCGCCCTCGATCCACGCGAATACCGTCACGCGGACATAACGCCGGCGGGCGAACACAGCAGACGGCGCTCCCTCGAGCTGCGTCGCGATATTGCTCAATCTGAGGCGCCAGACACCCGTTATGCTTCATCGATGAAGTAATGGATCATCGATCCCGAAGGGTTCAAACCCGTGAACATCGAATCTTACGATGGTACAACAGACCCGCGGTGTGGATCGAAGATTATCTTCTCCACATCCATATGGCCCATGGCGGCGATCGCACGCCATCAAATATCTCCCTCAAGCTTAAAGGACCAGCTCGGCGCTGGCTTAACAGCCTGCCCGCAGAGTCGATTGGGTGTTGGGAAGACACGGAGGCGCGTTCCTTGATAACTTCAAAGGTACATCGTGCGATCACCGGATGCCGATGACCTAAGCCACATTATTCAGCAGCAGACGAATCGGCGGACAGTTCGGACACGGTTCTTGACGAAGAAAAATCAAATCGTCATTGTCCGGATCACGGAGGCCCTCGCAGCCTTCAAACACCACATCCGGGACGAATGGCTAGCCCGGCACCTAGGGCAGGAGAAGCGAAATCCATGGCAGCCCTCACGCCGTTAATGACCGCTTTTGCGGGAGAGGATAGCTGGCTAGCCCGCAGCAATAATCTCCGAAAAAATTCTGGCAGCCGGACACCAAGGACAATCACGGCAGGTCACGTCGAATCAAAAACAAACGCCCGTACTAACGGCGGCGACAAAGAGGATCTGACGGTCAATGCGGATTCCGAGGCTCCAAACCCGGTCAGCGGAAGAAGCCATTTAAAAGAACAACCCGGGCCCGTCCAATCTGGACAGAATACTCGACCGCTCATGCGGATACATGGCACCCCGAAAAGCCAGCTAATCACACCAATAGAGATTGTTGGGTGTTCAGCAGGTGGCAAGTTAATTGCGAACACAATGACAAGGGGCTAAATAGCGACGACGAGGAAGAGACCCGGCCGCCTAACAACAGAGGACAGAAGGGTTTCCCCCCGCAAGTGCGGACGGTGAATATGATTTACGCGACCCATATACCCAAGAGGGAGAGGAAGCGCGCACTACGGGACGTCTATGCGATGGAGCCAGTCGCCCCAAAGTTCAATCCATGGTCCTCCTGTCCGATCACTTTCGATCGACGAGACCATCCGACTAGCATACGCCATGGTGGATTCGCCGCATTGGTCCTAGACCCAATCGTCGATGGATTTCACCTCACAAGAGTCCTGATGGACGGCGGTAGCAGCCTGAACCTGCTTTATCAGGACACAGTTTGCAAAATGGGCATAGACCCATCTAGGATCAAACCTACGAAGACAACCTTTAAAGGTGTCATCCCAGGAGTGGAAGCCAAGCTATGTGAGCTCTGTCACACTGGAAGTGGTCTTGGATCCCGGATAATTTCGAAGCGAAGAGTTAATCTTCGATATAGTCCCGTTCAGCGGCTATCATGCCTGCTTTCGGGCGTGCAGCGTTGCAAAATTCAACACGGTGCCGCATTATGCATACTTAAAACTCAAGATGCGGGGCCTCGTGGAGTCATTACGGTCAATGGGAATACGGGGCGCTCCTCGAGCGGAGGAACATACAGCGGCTCTCGCGGAAGAAGTACAGAGCAGCCTTCTACGGCAATTCTCTAGTCCGGCAATTAAAAAGCCGGACACATTAAAACGCGCCCGGAGCAACAACAACCAAGACCACCTGGCGCGATCAGAGCACGCGTAGCAATGCGGCCCCAACCCCCGCCCGCACATGATCACTAGAATAACACTCCGCGTACATCATTACGCTTTGGAGATACCATGGGCGCAGGGGAGGGGCTTAACCACAAGGACCAAAGAGTGCGGCTCGACCACACAAGGGGCTCATGCGATCGCCCCCCTTGGCTTTGTTTTTTATCTTTTCTTCTTTTGCATACACATGACTCCATTAACCAGAAGCCCTGTCCGACGGCGAACTTGCCGAATTCACGATACAACAGTCAGGAAACAAAGAAGGCTGCGACGAACACTCAGGTGGTCTCCGTTATGAGCATTAAATTCAATTACATACACCAAGTCTGCAGCTCATCCCTGGAGGGGGACATGTTAATTTAGTCCAAACACCTTGCTTACCGCACTATTTGTATCAGTCCGCTTTATTAGCAGAACTTCTTTCATAAATAACGCAGCACTTCCTTTTTGCAAGTTTATTACCTTTTCATGGCAATTGCGTTATCCTTTACAAATGTTCACTATATGACATATTGCACCTGTACATTTTGGTACGGCCGAATACACCAGGGCTTCATTTCCCCATATTACGGTGTGATTAAGTCCGAACACTTTCACAAGTCGGCACCCGAACTTATAGCATTATATGAATCAGCTCGAATCATGTCTTGGGTCAATAGTTGGGTTTGCCGGCTCCTATATTTTGGTACCTTACGTTCCGTTCCGTCGGCTAAGGTAGCACTAGGAGAACCACTGCGATTGCGCCCGGTTGAGCCGGTCAGCGCCTCGATGGAGAAAGCTAAAACTGGCGGCATGATAAGGCGAGAGCTGGTCGCTGTTCGAGAGGTCTTTTGGGTCCCTAAAGACTCATGCCGCCGAGCGAAGTTCGGATGATGTCGAGCGAAGGCGTGGATAAGCGCCCGGATTCGGTCTTCGAATACCGAGGGCTTCGCCAAAATTAAAATTATAGAATTCTATGGCTAAGTGAGAGTGTTCAAGCATTATAAGTCCGGTCGCCTTGTTCGTCGTGTTGGCGCCTCCTAGATGGACCCAAAGATGGGAACAAGAGTGCTCAAGTTTATCACCGAACACCCCAAAGACTCGTGGCTTGGGGCTGAAGCCAACGACTTGCCATCTCTCGGATTTAACAAGCGGCCGCCTGAAGGTAATATTTTAAATTCAACAAAGCGTTGCTCATGGCGCATATAAGCGAAGTTTTGATTGCAGGATAAACACACAGCGAGTTCACTCAAGGATTACGTTAAGGGGCACTCATCCGCGATATCGCGGGCTCCCTTGAGACAACTTTATAATATCACTCCGGCAGACGGTGCTCCTTGCGGCGGCGGATCCGTGAAGCTTCTCGCATCCAGCTTGCCCCATTGCACCTTACGCGGGCAAGGGCTCAACGGCGCCTTCAATGCTGGCGGATCGCTGATCACATCCAGCCTTGGGCATGCATCAACTAGCCGCCGCACTAGGCCAAAGTAGCTGCCGGGCATGGCCTGCACAGGCCTGACCGGACTGTGAGGCCCTTCATGGCCTCCTCGGCTACCTTGTGGAGTTCGACCAGCTGCTTCACTGGTCGCTTGGGGCACCGGATGGCGGCCTCGGCATCTTGAGACCGAAGACCTTCTCCGTTGAGCTCCCTCCTCGCCACGATAGAACGCGGCAGCATCGACGACTACGGCAGATCTGCAAATGCCTGGAGAGCTCCGAATTGGGTAAGTATCCGGTAATTTACATTAACATGCTTGCTCGCATGAAAACGCCTTACCGCTGCTATCTTCTTCATGTCCTCTATTTCCATATGGGCCCTCTAGGCCTCGGCCTTGGCGGACTCGGCCCTATCGAGAGCCGAGGCAAGCTCGAGTCTCGAGTCTTGAGTCACGCTCCAAACTCTCATGCTTTTCATGAGAGCACGGAGCTCTTGCCGAACTTCCGCCACCGGTGCGCTTGCTTTTCTCGCTCAGTCCGTTACGTGGCGCATTGCGTTCAGCCATGGAAGCGGCATCCTTGAGGCTGCCACCTCGTTTGTGGCCCCTGACGCATATATTATCCTTGTTAATCTTGTTTGCAACCAAAACCCTTTTACGTAAGGTGCATATTTCAAGTGGTGTTATTCACCTTCTTTTCCTTGAGCTGCCTCTTGGCATGGCCGAGCTCTTGCTCCGACCGCTCAAGGTCCTTCTTCAGCGCCTCGACCTCCGCTGTTAATGCGGCAGAGGTCAACAGCGCAGACTGCAAACCCATATTGACATATTTTAGAAACCATGCGTATATCTTGTTTAAGATCCTTAGTCTGGCTTTTCTTTCCAAACACCGGACTAAGCATCAGGGGCTACTGTCTATGCGGTATTATATTACTTAATTTTAAACTTCTTACCTCAAAGCCTGTTAGAAGGCTGTTGCAGGCTTCGGTCAGCTCGCCCTTGGCGAGTTGAACCTTCTCAATCACCGCACTCATGAGAGTGTGGTGTTCTTCCTCGATGGAGGCGCCTTTGAGCGCCTCCAGGAGGTTGTCCGGTGCCTCCGGTTGGACGGAGGCCGCCGGCGTCATGGTCCTGCCCCTCTTTCGAGGGGGCTGCTTGCCGGACCCTAGAACCGCTACGGGTTCCGGAGTAGAGTCCGGCACAAAGTCCGGGGGGCTGCCTGACGACGCCTCCGGAGCCTCCCCCTGGCGCGTCCCCCTGTGGGATTCCGCCTCGTCGTCCTCGGCGCGTGGTGTAGAGGTAGTCGGGATGGAATTCACATCCGACGGCGCCAACGACCCGCTCATCGAGTCGGGAAAGTCGTCACCGGCCGGACTAAAGAAACAATGCGGCATTAGAACGACACTGCGTGACATACTATAATACGGCATATGAATGATCCGGATACTTACGATCTTGCCGGACGCCGGGCCCTCGGAGGCCACTCTTCCTCGCCAACACTGATGTTGGCGAAACTGTCCGGGGGGATAGTTCTCCCCCTCTTGGACCCTTCGGCCGCCCCGATTGGGGAGGCCTTCCTCTTCTTCTCTCCCTCCTCCGGGAGAGAGTACTCCTCCTCCTCCTCCTCGTCTTCGGGGGCGGAGTCCTCGTCATCGTCGTCAGACGCTTGATTGCGGGAACTCTTTCGAGTCCCCGCGGCCACCTTCTTGGCCTTCTTCTCCGGCACCACGTATGGTGCCGGAACCAGCAGCCTTGCTAAGCGGGCATCCACTGGTTCTTCTGGCATGGGAGCCGGACTGATAAGCAGCTCGGCCTTCTCCATCCATTCCTGTCAAAGGAAGAGGCAGATTAAAAACCTCGTTAGAGTCAATCTAATTACTACAAGTGTCCCGTAATGGGGTCGAATCACTTACCCGTTAGTCGGAGGCGCAAGCTGAATCGCGGTCTTGATCGCGGATCTTGGCGCATCAACGCTCTTGAACAGCACCCTCCAAGCACCTTCGTGCGTTGTATCGAAGAGCCCGCTTAATGTGCGGTGCTGTTCGGATTAAACTCCACAAATTAAATGCCCTTTCTTGGCATGGGAGAATCCACGGAGGAGCATGACCTAGACTACGTCGGCGAGCCGAGCCGTTACTCACCAGCTTCTTGATGCGGGTTGAAGTCCGTCACCTCCACGGGTCACCCCACCGCAAGCCCTTCTCTTTCCGGAGGTGAGCTGCGAGGATTCCAGATCTAAATTCGGGGCCGCCGCCCATGTAGGCTTGCGCGGCTCGGTGATGTAGAACCACCCGATTGCCACCCCTTGACGGAGTCCACGAAGGTCCCTTCTAGCCAAGGGGCGTTGGGCGGCTTGCCCAACATAGCGCCTCCGCATTCGCTTGCGTCCCCTTCACGACCTTCGCAGCGTTGAAGGTCTTGAGCCTGAGCGAAGTGGGGCGGATGCGGAGAAAGGCCTCGCACACGACGATAAACGCCGAGATGTTGAGGGCGAAGTTGGCGCCAGATCGTGAAAATCAAGCCGTAGTAGAACATGATCCCGGACGAATGGATGGGCGGAAAGCCCGATCCGCGGAGGAAGTGGGGAAGGAAAACAACCCTCTCGTGAGGTCCTGGGGTAGGAACGAGCTGCCCCGCGTCGGGCAGCCGATGCGCGATGTCTCCGGAAAGGTATCCAGCGTCGCGCAGCTTGGTGATGTCCTCCTCCTTGGCGGTGGAGGCCATCCACTTGCCTCCCCCTCCGGACATGTTCGGAGAAGGGTCGAGGCAGAATGTGCGAGCTTGAGCGTTGGAGCTTGGGTTCGCAGGGATGGATGAGCAAAGGAGGAAGAAGGCGTAGGTGAGAAGGTAAATCCTTATCCCTTATATATAGGCGGACAAAACTATGCGTCCCTCACCGGCCTGGTAAAGCTCGCTTATCTCCCAAGCGCCACCATCAATGGCGCGGTTGGGTTACCCACACACGTATTGATGAGAATCCCGGAAAAAGGGGAACACGATCTACGCTCGACGGGGCGTGCCTAGAAACCGCCGCTAAGCGTGTCAAGTGGTACGATAATTCAAACAGAGGCTGGTGCGGTGTGATGTCATGCCGCATAATACGTCGCAGATTGGATCGGTGTATATGTTTTATTCTCTACGTTTTGGAAATTATTTTGCGAGCGGATACCATCACGGTGTTCATTATCTTCTCCGGATTATTCAAGGGAGGAACCCGCCTTGCAATGCCGAACATTATGCACGCCGGACTTATCGCCATTGAAGACTGGTTCAGGGGCTACTGAGGGAGTCCTGAACTAGGGGGTGTCCGGACAGCCGGACTATCAATGTCCGCCGGACTCCCAGACCACGAAGATAGAAGATTAAAGACTCCGGCTCGTGTCCGGAAGGTACTTTACTTGGCGTGGAAGGCAAGCTTGGCAATACGGATATGTAGATCTCCTACCATTGTAACCGACTCTGTGTAACCCTAGCCTCTCCGGTGTCTATATAAACCGGAGGGCTTTAGTCCGTAGGACACAACATTACATCTCAACAATCATACCATAGGCTAGCTTCTAGGGTTTAGCCTCTTTGATCTTGTGGTAGATCTACTCTTGTACTACCCATATCATCAATATTAATCAAGCAGGACGTAGGGTATTACCTCCATCGAGAGGGCCTGAACCTGGGTAAAAACATTGTGTCCCTCGTCTCCTGTTACCATCCGCCTAGACGCACAGTTCGGGACCCCCTACCCGAGATCCGCCGGTTTTGACACCGACAGCCATGCTTAACTTGTTTTGCTCATATCTTCTAGGCCGTAGCTCCGAATCTAATGAACTTTATATGTAACTTGACTAGAATCTCGTGTAGATCATCTTGGTGCATCTTAACTTGCTGTTTAACAACTTGAACATAATGTTTAATCAGTTCTGGACCAATTTCGAAATTTGCATATGAGGACTTACCGGAATTGTTATATGTTGTTTCCGGTCTCATTTAAACTTGCCTTGATGTGTGCTCTTATTTGCATCATCTCTTGCCATGAGTATCCTCATATAGCTTTGTCATGCATCATGCTTGTTGTGCATCATGTCTTGTTCATGTGTGGTGTGTTTACTATGTTGTGTGCTTCTTCTCGATAGTTCCCGTTTCGTTGCGATCGTGAGGATTCGTTCGTCTACGTGTGGTTCGTCTTTGTGGCTTCATCTTCTTCATGGACTCATTCTTCTTCCTTGCGGGATTTTAGGCAAGATGACCGCTACCCTGGATGTCACTACTATCATTGCTATGCTAGTTGCTTCGTTCTATCGCTATGCTGCGTTACCTATCATTTGCTCTTCAAGCCTCCCAAATTGCCATGAGCCTCTAACCTTTGACACCTTTCCTATGCAAACCACTGTTTGGCTATGTTACCGCTTTGCTCAGCCCCTCTTATAGCATTGCTACTTGCAGGTGAAGTTGAAGATCTCTCCATGGTGGACAGGGTTATGTTGGGATATCACAATATCTCTTATATTATTAATGCATCTATATATTTGGTAAAGGGTGGAAGGCTCGGCCTTATGCCTGGTGTTTTGTTCCACTCTTGCCGCCCTAGTTTCCGTCATACCGGTGTTATGTTCCCGGATTTTGCGTTAAAACGCAGTCGGGTGATTTATGGGACCCCCGACGGTTCGCTTTGAATAAAACTTGTCCAACAAGGCCCAACCTTGGTTTTACCATTTGCGTCACCACCACCTATACCCTTCCCTTGGGTCGGCCAATCCAAGGGTCATCTTTATTTTAGCCCCCCTCGGGCCAGTGCTTGTCTAAGTGTTGGTCCGAACCGAGCTGCCTGCGGGGCCACCTCGGGGAAACTCGAAGTCTAGTTTTACTCGTAGCTAGTCTCATCCGGCGCTGCCTTGAGAACGAGATATGTGCAGCTCCTATCGGGATTGTCGGCGCATCGGGCGGCTTTGCTGGTCTTGTTTTACCATTGTCGAAATGTCTTGTAAACCGGGATTCCGAGACCGATCGGGTCTTCCGGAGAAGGTCTATTCTTCGTTGATCACGAGCTTGTCATGGTCTAAGTTGGGACACCCTGCAGGGTTTAAACTTTCGAGAGCCGTGCCGCGGTTATGTGGCAGATGGGAATTTGTTAATGTCGGTTGTAGATAACTTGACACGATCCGAATTAAAACGCATCAACCGTGTGTGTAGCCGTGATGGTCTCTTCTCGGCGGAGTCCGGGAAGTGAACACGGTTTCTGGGTTATGTTTGACGTAAGTAGGTGTTCAGGATCACCTCTTGATCATTGCTAGCTTCACAACCATTCCGCTTGTTTCTCTTCTCACTCTCATTTGCGTATGTTAGCCACCATATCATGCTTAGTCGATGCTGCAACCTCACCACTTTACCCCTTCCTTTCCCATTAAGCTTTGCTAGTCTTGATACCCATGGTAATGGGATTCTTTGAGTCCTCATGGCTCACTGATTACTACAACAACGATTCAGCAGTACAGAGTTGCGATGATCTTGGCCTTGAGCGCGATATTTTGCTTGTCTTGGAGTTCTTCTTACGCTTCTTCTTGATCGGGGATAGGTTCGGTCGGCAGCCTGGGCTAGCGAGGTGGATATTGTTTGAGTTTACATTTATGATTCATCCGTAGTCGGATGTTGTTCTTGTATGTTGTATTGTTGTATTCGTGTGGCATTGTATGCCTCTTGTATGTATCCCTACCTATTTATGTAATGTTGATGTAATGATATCCACCTTGCAAAAGTGTCTCAATATGCGGGTCTATCCTTGGTGGGACCTTCGAGTTCCTTTTGGATAGGGTCGCATATTGGGCGTGACAATGACATCTGAAGTAATACTCCAAAATATAATAACAGATATCATCATGAAAACAATTATAATATCCACCACTAATACTCAAATAGCAACATGATACTCATCAACTTCAAATATAACTGTGGCGACCGGTTCTCCGGGTGTTAATTCCCAGGAAAAAGACCGTCGTGCTCATCAGCCTCAGGATTACTGTTAGCTGATGAGGCTCCAACTTGATACAGAAATTCCAAGAAAAAATACAAAATATGTAGTACAAGACCATTCTGGCATGTGAGTACAACAAATGGTTTCTAGTGGTTGAGGATCATCAGGGTCTATGGGACTCCATTTCCGAACAGGAACAGCTGACCAGGTTAACTCCTATCTTCACGAGGCTGCTATCACGGTTGCTTAGGTTCCGGGGCTGGCATCGCGTCGCTCCTCTCCGTGCAAGAA
This sequence comes from Aegilops speltoides, assembly GCA_021437245.1. Lineage (NCBI taxonomy): Eukaryota > Viridiplantae > Streptophyta > Magnoliopsida > Poales > Poaceae > Aegilops > Aegilops speltoides. The sequence continues at coordinate 328,441,735 of CM038146.1, read as the reverse complement.
ATCTGGCCAAGACAATAGCTAGGGACAAACCAATGAGTACTTTGAATGTACTCGCAAACATTATGAACACAGGTATAACATAACGATGGTGTGCTGAAAATATTTTATGCTCATGACGTCAGTAAAAACAAGGTTAATAAATTCTGATGTGTGCAAGCGGTTATTTATGAAAATGCATTAACATAGTAGTATTAAAATTTATGAAATAAATAACAAGCAATGCCACAGTCGGGCGTCTTAGCGACACCACATAAAGGGCTTTAAAAGAAATGCCACGTCAAGGCGTCGAGCGACACCACAGGGCTTTAAAAGAAATGCCATAGTCGAGGCGTCGAGCGACACCACATAAAGGGCTTTAAAAGAAATGCCACGATCAAGGCGTCGAGCGACACCACATAAAGGGCTTTAAAAGAAATGCCACGGTCGGCGTCGAGCGAAACCACATAAAGGACTTTAAAAGAAATGTTACACCAAGGCGTCGACCGACACCACATAAAGGGCTTTAAAAGAAATGCCACGGTCAAGGCGTCGGCGACACCACATAAAGGCCTTTAAAAGAAATGCCATAATCGAAGCGTCGAGCGACACCACATAAAGGGCTTTAAAATAAACAATCATAGTGAATATCCCGGAGGTAGAACCATCCCAGAGATACTCGATAATAACAATAATATCACGGGTTAGTCAACAATAATAATAATCATAATTATCACAAGTCACAAGTAGTAGTTCCAGTTCTGGTTAACAGTTTCACCTCCGAAGACCGACACTAAGACCGACACTTGACCCATCCCAGACAGTAGTCCTTAACCATGGACACGGCTATTCGAATAGGTTTAATCTCTGCAGAGGGTGTACTCTTTACCCATGAGTAACGGATTCCTTTATGTCCATCGGGACTAATTCCGTCTATGGTCTTTTAAATGAAAACGCACCTGACTTGCACACACCAGCTTAACTTACCGGTGTCTGGAATCACCCATGACACTCGTTAAGCAAAACTCTAAGTGGGGAGGCTACAACCTCGATTAGCATGGGATCACAAAATTTATACCGAGCACAAACTGGGGAAGCTATCCCTTCGTCTACAACCGAAACACCCATGCCCCCTGACCGGATGACTGGCTTTAATCCATGGCCTTGGTACCCTCATCCCGGCTCCTCTGTACGGTGTGTGCTAGAAAGGGGTTGACAAATTACTGAACCGTACTCTACTTGTTGTAGAGGCAGTGGTATCTGAAAGCAGTATGGGGTTACTAGAACAAGACTCGTTCTACGGTCGACTCAGGAGGTTTAAGTATTTCCTTGCATGACATGCATAACAAATATATTTCAACCAACAGAATCACCGCTCATTATACCTCAGTATGCCATACCGGACATGACCGTCCCGACGGAGACCGGCGACAAACTCATGCCTACCCAAGGCAGAGGTTTTCCCGGATTCCTTCCGGCATGCATGCAAGGCACATGAGGATGATTATCATCACAAGTGTGTTCATTTCCAACAGCATGGAAATCACTAATATGCACCCATGCATATGATCATATCACATGAAATAACAAGTTCCTCCAACGTGAGGTGATGTTATAAACGTGTCATCGAACACACAATAATATTATGCCGGGGTTCAGAATGCTTGCCTTTAGGTCACGGGAAGGCAGGGTGCATTTCAAACTCTTGAAACATTTCTCCTCTCTTCAAAAATCCTATTTTAGCAATATAAATGAATTAACACACAAAATAAAAACAGCACAAAAAGTTGTTCTGAATTTTTTTCAAATAAATCTTAAAATAAACTACACAATATTTGAGAGAGGTAGGAAAATGAATCAATTCATTTGGAGTTAACCTTAAAAAGATATAACCAGTCAAAGTTCTGGTAAAAATCTGTTTTTAAAATAAAATCAGAAAAGAAAACGGTTCGAGCGGGATTACGCTTTCGCATGGAGAGGCGACGCTTGAGCCTTCGCCTCCACTTATCCAGCGTGGACGCGTGGGGTGTCACTGACAGTGGGCCCGGGGGACCCACTGGTCAGGTTTGACTGGTCGACCTCCCTCCTCTTCCTCTGCCCCGAGAGGAGGCGGGGCTCCGGCGATGCTCGCCGGCGAACGGCGGCACCGTTCGGGAAACAGAGGTCACCCGCGGGCTCAGGGTATCGAGGTGGTCACTCCGGTTGTCGTTACGGTCTCGGGTGGAAACGGAGCTGTCGGCGGCGAGCTTTGCGGCGGAGGAAGGCTTCGGTGGAGAAGTGGTTTTGTGGCGGCGATGGCTCCCGAACAAAATTGAGTAGGGGGATCTGTTCACGGGAGGGAGAGGAAGCTCCTGGTGGAGAGGGTGGAGAGAGGGAAGCTCTGGTGGCGCCGGAAGGGCTGGGGCAATGGCGGCGGCTGCGGTTGCCGGAGATGGGGAAGAAGGCCTCCCCGGGTCGTTTGGCTGCCAAAGGGGGCCCTAGGGAGATGGCTTGAGGTCGCCTGCATGCGGAGACGAGCTCGGGCTCCTTATATAGGCGAGGCAAGGCGGTTCCGCGGCGGCCGTGGATAAGTTCTCCGGCGGACCGCCTCTCTGTAGCTAGGGCGATGTGGCGGCGACGTACACTAGGTGATGAGGCTGTGGATGAGCTGGAGATGTTCAAGGGGGCAGCTAGCGAGTGTTGGGAGCTTGGGCGGCACCGACCGCGGCAGGGCGTGCTGTGGACGCCGGTGTGCCGCCAAGAGTGCTTTGGCGGGGGCGCTGTTGGCTGCCAGGGCGGCTTGGCGCGTTGCTGCGACGAGGGTGGTGCGTGGCGTGGCGCTGCAGAGCGGGCCAAAATCCAGGGGGGCCAGCGTGTCGGCTCGGGCGCGCGGCTGCAATTGGCGCGCTCTGGGCGCGTCCAGTGCACGCACGGAAGGTGTCCGATGAAATGCTAGGGTGGCCTAGAGGTCGCGGTTGAGGCTGGCAAGAACTAGGGCTAGTCTAGGTTTAGTAAGGGTAACAAGGGACATGGTAGTTTGGTCAGGAGACCAAGTTCACAATGTAGACTTCAAATCATGCCAAATCTGGCTATGCACTCAAGGTGTTTGACAAAATGCCACAGGCACCTAGGCTTTTCTTGGAGTGACCAATCCTTCCAGATCAGTGTCTCTTTGGATGCACAAGAGGGTGGTGAGGTTAGTTGGTGAAAAGCATAAACTTGCTAGTGCAAGTTTTGCAGAACTCCAAATCTGGACAGGAGGTGAATGGCATTATTTCATGAACCAAAAATATGCCAATGGTTGCATGCTCCTGGACATAGGAGTTTAACATGGAGGACTACAAGTAAGAAAAAGAATCAAGGGCTAAAGAGCAAGTAAAAATATGGTTGATGTACAAACCATCATGTTGGACCATAATGAAGATGAGGTTGTTTCACTCAAAATTTTCAAAGAATAACCCCGGATTTTTGCATATAATGAAATCATATGCTGCTACTGACATCCCATAATTTTGGTGGAAGCTAGAAACAAATATTTAAAAGGGTTGTAGTGCAAAATTGTTCACTGGACCAGAGAAGGAAAACATGTGTAGCACTCAAAATATGCAATGAATTAAATATATTATTGCACAAAAGTGATTTAGAGACATCACATGACATCTCCAAATTTTGGTTAGATTTTTTGATAAATATATCAAATGGTTGTAGTACAAAAAGAGCTCCAAAATTTAAAGAAAGTCATTTTAATGAATAAAGCTGAGAGTGAAATAATTTAATAAATAAATCTACTGATTGAGAGATGTTTTTAAATGAGAGGGAAAATAAGTCCAATATGTTTTGGAAGGATCCACTTGGGAAAAATTCCTTAATATTAAAAGAAAAGTTTTGAAATCAACAGAGATATTCTTGCAGGCAAAAATTTTAAACTCTTGGCAAAATTTTAATAACTAAAACCTGGTTAAATTTTTGGGGTGTTACAATAACTCCTAGTAATCCAAACAATAGCATGGCAACAGCAAGATCAAAATTATACTCCGAGAAAATGCCATGCACAGAGTCATGTTGCTAAAGCAATATTTTAAACTAGTTCAAATAGATTAAACCATGTCACTGCTTTACAGTGATGCAAATGGAGGGTGTGGCTTGCCTGGGGTGGAAGAAATCACCGGGAGAAAGTGCCAGAAACTCGCGGAACGAATCACCGGAAAACGTACTCTCTCAAAGGGGGCTGAATAAGGGCAAGGGCATAATGGTCATTTTCAGAATGTCAAAACATGGTGAAAGTGACACCGATAGAACGGGCTCGGCGAAACAAAGATGTGGGCTTTGGAATCACCTCATTTGGAGTTAGGATCAAGAAGTTATGATAGCTTTTCTGCCAGGGACCTATCTGTAATAGAAAATTTTACAGACTGGGACAAAACAGAAAAACTGAAAGCGTATTCCATGAACTACGCTTCCACTTATCCAGCGCGGAAGTGGCGGGGCCGACCCTTGTGTGGCTGACAGGTGGGTCCCACCTTATCCATTTCTCTCTCTCCTCCCTTCTCTTCTTCCTCTCTCCTTCTCCCGACGGTGAACTGAGGCAGAGGCAGGGCCGAGCGCTCCGGCGACGAGTCCGGCCGACTCCAGCCACCTCTCGGGCCGTGTGACCTATGGGCGAGCTCAGGATAACGAGCTACACCTGTTCTCGGTCGTGGAAGGCACCGAGGATCACCGGGAGGGGCGGGGCATGGGACACGGCGGAGGAGAGCTTCGGGCGCCGGCGAACCGACGGCAGGAGGCCACCCGAGGAGGGGGAGAGGTTCTGGGGCGGTGTACTGGTGGTGGAGGAGATGGCTAGAGGTGGTGGGGCGGAGGGAGATGGCCAGGGTCGCCGGAATCGGAGGGACCTGAGGCGGCGGCCGAGGCGGCGATGGAAGAGCAAGGGAACAGCTCGAGCTCAAACGAGAGGCTGGGGAAGTTTCTAGGAGAGAGGTGAAGCTGGTGGTGAGGTCGAACGGCTCGAGGAGGGCTATATATAGCCGGGGTGAGGGGCACGGGCTCGGGTGCCGCCGTGCACATCCGGCCGACGCTCTGTCCAAGCTCAGCGAGCACGGGGTGGCCCGAGAAGGTGACGAGGGAGGTGCGGACGAGCTACAGAGGGGCACAGGGACGAGTAGAGCTCTGGGACAAGAGGAGGAAGAGGCCGCTGCACGAACAGACCCGGTCGGCTTGAGATTTCCCGTGGGCGTGCGGCGACGAGCACTGACGGAGGGGCTGACGAGGGGGAGATGGCTCCAGGAGGATGGCGACGACGCGGGGAACACGCTGGACAGGCCCATGCTCACTGAGACGCCGAGCAGAGGAGGGGCCCATGCAAGAAGACGTTCTGGACGCAGCCATTGCATGCCAAAACGATGGTCACCACCAGTACTGGCATGTGTGGGAGGCAAATAGCTCGCAAATGATTTCTACGGGTTAGTCCTTCCTGGGTAGGTTGCAACTGAGGTGGTAACTCGGTGAAAACTGCTCTGGTTAAATGGTAAGTGAGCTCTGAAGTTTATTGCAGTAAACTTTATCAACTAAGTGTGATGAACAGAGAGATGCTATGTGTCAAGTGTTATGTCTGGGGTGTTTAGGCTAGGAATGACTACAGTCCTGGGGAGTTTGAGGAGAAATGGATCAAGAATGAATGTAGTTGCTTCACAACTGCATTTTTGGTCCAGAAATGAAGATCATGATGATGCTCTCACATAGAGTATCAACTTGGGCTAAGATTGGGCAAAGCTTTATTATTTGGACATATGAAGATGCTGTAAAAAGCTCATGCCAAATGGACAAACCAAAATGGCACTTGCTTCACAAACATCATTTCTGTCTAGAAACTTGGAATATTTTTGGTGATCAAATGGATCAATGAAATGATGCCAAATTGAGTGGAGAGAGGTTTTATGGGTATAAAAATGATCTGGTAATTTGTCGGGATTTTTGAAGCAATATAAAATACACTTGCTTCACAACCTGAAAATATTGCCAGAATCAAAGATTTGCTCCTGTGCTCACATAGATCACTCGATGGGGCTGCAAATGGGTGTAGGGGGTTAATATGAGCACATTAAGTAGTGTGCAAAAGTTCAACTCATTTGGATACTCCTAGCTAGTACTTCCTTCACAAAGCCTTCTGTCTGACAAATTTTTTGAAAAAATCACTCAGGAAGGTTGGCTAGGCAAATAAGGTTGAACTTGTGCATGAGGCAATTATTTGGACATATAAGCATTCCCAAAAAGGTTGGGAGCCACTAGGAAAAATATAAATGACACTTCCTTCACAAAGTGCCATTTAGGGCAGAAAGGAAGAATAATTATTGGGGTATTATTCTTGAGCTAGGATAGGAAAGTTTGGGCATATTTGATCAACATATGACCCAAAGGAATTTTGAGAATTAATTGGGAATTTTTGGATTGACAAAAATATAGGTTGCTTCACAACCTAGGGCAGATAGGGTTATTCCTTTAATAGAAAAAGGAATATTCCCTAGAAAAGGATTTTAGGGTTTGGTCAAGGAGTCAAGTGACATGATCTTGGCAAGGTTTTGAGAATGATGAGCTACTTGGGAGGGGGAATGAGGATGATTTAGTGGCAAGGCCACAGAACCACTCCAAAAAGAGAAACAGAGCAAAAGCCAAATAAATCAAAAGAAAAAGAAAAGGGCCAAAAACCAGGTTGTTACATGTTACTACTATCGTTACTTGCTCGTTACAAATTATTTTTCTATCAAACTACTCTGCTACTTACAATTTTAGCACTTGCATACATTACCTTGCTGAAAACCACTTGTCATTTTCTTGTGCTCCTCGTTGGGTTCGACACTCTTACCTATCGAAAAGGTTACAATTGACCCCATAAATTGTGGGTCATCAAGGCTATTTTCTCGCGCCATAGCCGGGGTGTAAAGAGCTTTTGCTAAGTGGAAATTGGTAAGTAAACAATATTACTACGTGCTGAAATTTATTCTCACTTGCTACTATGGAAAACAATCCTTTGAGGTGTTTGTTTGGGGTATTGATAACCCACAAGTATAGGGGATCGCAACAGTTTTTGAGGGTAGAGTATTCAACCCAAATTTATTGATTCGACACAAGGGGAGCCAAAGAATATTCTCAAGTATTAGCAGCTGAGTTGTCAATTCAACCACACCTGGAAACTTAGTATCTGCAGCAAAGTGTTTAGTAGCAAAGTAATATGATAGCAGTGGTAACGGTAACAAAAGTAAAAACAGCAAAAGTAATGTTTTTGGTATTTTGTAGTGATTGTAACAGTAGAAACGGAAAAGTAAATAAGCGAGAACTAGTATATGGAAAACTCGTAGGCACCGGATTAGCGATGGATAATTATGCCGGATGTGGTTCGTCATGTAACAGTCATAACATAGGGCGACACAGAACTAGCTCCAGTTCATCAATGTAATGTAGGCATGTATTCCGTATATAGTCATATGTGCTTATGGAAAAGAACTTGCATGACATCTTTTGTCCTACCCTCCCGTGGCGGGGTCCTATTGGAAACTAAGGGATATTAAGGCCTCCTTTTAATAGAGAACCGAAACAAAGCATTAGCACATAGTGAATACATGAACTCCTCAAACTATGGTCATCACCGGGAGTGGTCCCGATTATTGTCACTTCGGGGTTGCCGGATCATAACACATAGTAGGTGACTATAGACTTGCAAGATAGGATCAAGAACACACATATATTCATGAAAATATAATAGGTTCAGATCTGAAATCATGGCACTCGGGCCCTAGTGACAAGCATTAAGCATAGAAAAGTCATAGCAACATCAATCTCAGAACATAATGGATACTGGGGACCAAACCCTATCAAAACTTACTCGATTAGATGATAAATCTCATCCAACCCATCACCGTCCAGCAAGCCTACGATGCAATTACTCACGCACGGCGGTGAGCATCATGAAATTGGTGATGGAGGATGGTTGATGATGATGACAGCGAGGAATCCCCCTCTCCGGAGCCCCGAACGGACTCCAGATCAGCCCAGCCGAGAGATGTTAGGGCTTGGCGGCGGTTCCGTATCGTAAAATGTGATGATTTCTTCTTTCTTATTTTTTTCTCCCCGAAAGCCAATATATGGAGTTGGAGTTGGCGTCGGAGGGCCACCAGGGGGCCCACGAGGTAGGGGGCGCGCCCAGGGGGGCCCACCCTCGTGGACAGGGTGTGGGCCCCCTGGTCTTCATCTTTTGCGAGGATTTTTTATGTTATTTCTAAGGTGTTCCGTGGAGTTTCAGGTCATTCCGAGAACTTTTATTTTCTGCACATAAAACAACACCATGGCAATTCTGCTGAAAACAGCATCAGTTCGGGTTAGTTCCATTCAAATCATACAAGTTAGAGTCCAAAACAAGGGCAAAAGTGATTGGAAAAGTAGATACGACGGAGACGTATCAACTCCCCCAAGCTTAAACCCTTGCTTGTCCTCAAGCAATTCAGTTGACAAGCTGAAAGAGAAAAAGAAAAACTTTTGCAAACTCTGTTTGCTCTTGTTGTTGTAAACATGAAAAGCCAGCATTCAAGTTTCAGCAATTATTATGAACTAACCATACTCACAATAACACGTAGGTCTCACAATTACTCATATCAATAACATAATCAGCTAGCGAGCTATAATAATAAAACTCGGATGGCAACACTTTCTCAAAATAATCATAACATGATATAACAAAATGGTATCTCGCTAGCCCTTTCTAAGACCGCAAAACATAAATGCTGAGCACCTTTAAAGATTAAGGACTGACTAATCATTGTAATTCATGGTAAAAGAGATCCAGTCAAGTCATACCCAATATAAACCAATAATAATGAATGCAAACGACAGTGTGCTCTCCAGCGGGTGCTTTTTAATAAGAAGGGTGATGAATCAACATAAAAGTAAATGGATAGGCCCTTCGCAGAGGGAAGCAGGGATTTGTAGAGGTGCTAGAGCTCGGTTTTGAAATAGAGATAAATTATATTTTGAGCGGCATACTTTCATTGTCAACATAACAACTAAAAAGACGATATCTTCCATGCTAAAGCAGATTATAGGCGGTTCCCAAACTGAATGGTAAAGTTTATACTCCCGTTCCTCCACAAGCATCAATCCATGGCTTGCTCGAAACAACGAGTGCCTGCAACATTCAACGGGTCCCAAGGGAGTTTTGTTTGCGTTATTTTTATTTAGTTTGCACAAAGCATGGGACTGGGCATCCCGGATACCAGCCATTTTCTCGTGAATGAGGAGTGGAGTCCACTCCTCTTGAGAATAACCCGCCTAACACGGAAGATAAGGGCAGCTCTAGTTGACATATGAGCTATTCGAGCATGCAAAACAGAATGTTTGTTTGAAGGTTTAGAGTTTGGCACATACAAATTTACTTGGAACGGCAAGTAAATACCGCATATAGGTAGGTATACTGGACTCATGTGGAATAACTTTGGGGTTTAAGGAGTGTGGATGCACAAGCAGTATTCCCGCTTAGTACAGGTGAAGGCTAGCAAAAGACTGGGAAGCGACCAACTGAGAAAGCGACATCAGTAGTAAACATGCATTAAAATTAATTTACACCGAATACAAGCATGAGTAGGATATAATCCACCATGGACATAAATATCATGAAGGCTATGTTGATTTGATTCAACTACATGCATGAACATGTGCCAAGTCGAGTCACTCAATACATTTAAAGGAGGATACCATCCCATCATACCACATCATAATCATTCAAATAGCATGTTGGCACATAAGGTAAACCATTATAACTCATAGCTAATCAAGCATGGCACAAGCAACTATAATCTCTAAATGTCATTGCAAATAACTTTACTTCATAATAGCTGAATGAGGAACGATGAATCATCATATTTACAAAAACAAGAGAGGTCGAGTTCATACCAACTTTTCTCTTCCCAATAAGTCCATCATATATCATCATTATTGCCTTTCACTTGCACGACCGAACGGTGTGTATAATAATAAGAGTGCACGTGCATTGGACTAAGCTGGAATCTGCAAGCATTCGACTCAAGAGAGAAGACAAGTAATATGGGCTCTAAGTTAAATAAACAATCATGCATATAAGAGCCACTAAGCAATTTCAATATAGTCTTCTCAACCCCCCCAAAAAAGAAAAGAAATAAAAACTATTTACACGGGATAGCTCCCAACAAGTAAAAGAAAAACGGGAAATATTTTTGGGTTTTCTTTTTAATTCTACGACAAGGAAATAAACTTACTACTAATTTTTTTTGGTTTTTTTCTTAAGGTTTATTAAACACACAATAAGAAAGCAGGAAAAAGAAAATAAACTAGCATGGATAATACAATGAAAGAGTATGAGCACCGACATCTAGCAATGAGTGTGTGTGTGAACATGAATGTAATGTTGGTGGGAAATACGTACTCCCTCAAGCTTAGGCTTTTGGCCTAAGTTGGTCTATTGCCATGGACAGCCTGGCGGATACCCGTAGGTGAAGCTGGGGTCGTACTGTGATGCAGTGGCTATTGCCGCCTGAGCTGTAGCGTGGAGTCGAGCAGCCTCCCCTCTCCTTTCGTACTCATCTGCCTCCTCTCTGGTAATAATATATCTTCTTTTTGCCTGTGATCAAAGAAAGCAGGGGCAGGAAGAGCAATATGGACTACACGGCGTCTGTTAAAGGTTAGTCGATACTGGAGAGGTGGTTCAGTCCGCTCAACAAACTGGTGGGAAACCATAGAATCAAAATCTAAATAAGAGGGAGATAACTCCATATCACCCTCACGAATGTCTATCTCAAGAAAATTAGCTAAGCGGGTTGCATAAATTCCTCCAAAGAAATCTCCACTATGTCTATTCTGATGCAACCTGCGAGCTACGATGGCTCCCATATGATAAGATTGGTCTCCTAACACAGCACTCCTGAGAATGCTAAGATCAGGGACACACATGTGACATGCTTCATCCTCAGCATTAATACATCTACCTATGAAGAGAGCAAAATAATGTATAGCAGGAAAGTGAACGCTCCCTATAGTGGCTTGCGTTATATCTCTAGATTCCCCCACAGTTATTCTAGCAAGAAAGTCTCTGTATTCAGATTTAGGGGGATCTCTAATATTACCCCAAGATGGAAGTTTGCAAGCAGAAGTGAAATCCTCTAAGTCCATGGTATAAGATTTGTCACAAAGGTCAAACATGACTGAAGGAGAATTAGGCAAAGATGAAAACTCAAACCTCCTCACAAATTAACTTCTGAGATCATGATACTGGGGGCATGTGTCAGCTTCAAAGTCCTCAAGACCGGCGTTACTCAAATATGTGCTAAATTCTTCTTTGATTCCCACTTGATTCATAAAATTTTCCGATGGCCATTCACAAGGCCTCACAGGAGCGTCTCTTGGTGGTTCCTCGTCAGCATCACATATTGCAAGCCTGGGACCTTGCTTACTTGAAGGACCACCTTGGAACATCCTCCTAAGCATATTGTTTCCTCTGAAAAATTTCTGAAATTTTTAGTAACTTCAAATAAAAGTGAACCAACTTCAATAAAATTGATAGTAACAACTCCCACAAGTGCCTAGAGCCTATATAAAGCATTAGAACTACTTGGAACCATATAAATTTAACATGCAAGCTCAAGAACATGGTCACCCATGCAGCACAAATTTGCAATGAATAAAGCACTAGAACAAAAACTAATTGGACCAATGGAGGAGTCACATACCAAGGAACAATCTCCCCAAGCAGTTTTGCAAGAGGTGCTTTGAGCAAGGAGATCGAAAATCACAAAGAACGGAAATTTGGAACTCGTGCTTGAGTTGGTTTTTCGTGTTTGTGTGAGACAGAGGAAGAAGATGGGTGCAGGAATAAGTGGAGGAGGGCCACCGTGGGCCCACGTGGCAGGGGGCGCGCCCAGTGGGGTAGGGCGCGCCCTCCACCGTCATGACCAGGTGGCAGCTCCCCCCGTGGTAATTTTTGCACAGTAAATTCTCAAATATTCCCGAAAAAATCATATTAAATTGGCATGCCATTCTGAGGACTTCTATTTTCGGGATATTTTTATATTGCACGGATAAGTCAGGAGACAGACAGAAAAATACTATTTTACTTTATTTCTACTAAATAACAGAAAATATAAAGAGGGTACAGAAGGTTGTGCTTCTAGTTTCATCCATCTCGTGATCATCAAAATGAACCCACTAACAAGGTTGATCAAGTCTTGTTAACAAACTCATTTCGAATAATCATGGAACCGGAGAAATTTTGAATAACACTAAGTTACCTCAACAGGGGTATGAAAATCCCCAACAATAAGAATATCATACTTTTTCTTGACAGTAGGGAGAGGAAATTCAAAACCTCCAAATATAATCGATGGAATTTTTCCAATAGAGTTGATACTATAAACTTGAGGTTGTTTCCTCGGAAAATGTACCGTGTGCTCATTGCCATTAACATGAAAAGTGACATTGCCTTTGGTGCAATAAATAACAGCCCCTGCAGTATTAAGGAAAGGTCTTCCAAGAATAATAGACATACTATCATCCTCGGGAATATCAAGAATAACAAAGTCCGTTAAAATAGTAACGTTTGCAACCACAACAGGCACATCCTCACAAATACCGACAGGTATAGCAGTTGATTTATCAGCCATTTGCAAAGATATTTCAGTAGGTGTCAACTTATTCAAGTCAAGTCTACAATATAAAGAGAGAGGCATAACACTGACACTAGCTCCAAGATCACATAAAGCAGTTTTAACATAATTTCTCCTAATGGAGCAAGGTATAGTAGGTACTCCGGGATCTCCAAGTTTCTTTGGTATTCCACCCTTAAAAGTATAATTAGCAAGCATGGTGGAAATTTCAGCTTCAGGTATTTTTCTTTTATTAGTAATGATATCCTTCATATACTTAGCATAAGGATTTGTTCTGAGCACATTAGTTAATTGCATACGCAAAAAGATGGGTCTAATCATTTTAGCAAAGCGCTCAAAATCCTCATCATCCTTTTTCTTGGATGGTTTCGGAGGAAAAGGCATGGGTTTCTGAACCCATGGTTCCCTTTCTTTACCATGTTTCCTAGCAACAAAGTCTCTTTTATCATAACGTTGATTCTTTGATTGTGGGTTATCAAGATCAACAGCAGGTTCAACTTCTACATCATTATCATTACTAGGTTGAGCATCAACATGAACATTATCATTAACATTATCACTAGGTTCATGTTCATCACCCGATTCTGTTTCAGCATCAGAAATAGAGATATAATTTAGATTCTCAGGTGGTTCAGTAATAGGTTCACTAGAAGTTTGCAAGGTCCTGTCATTTTTCTTTTTATTCCTCTTAGAAGAACTAGGTACATCAATATTGTTTCTCTGAGAATCTTGCTCGATTATTTTAGGGTGGCCTTCAGGATACAAAGGTTCCTGAGTCATTCTACCAGTTCTGGTAGCCACTCTAATAGCATAATCATTTTTCTTACTATTCATTTCATCAAGCGCTTCTTTATGAGCTTTAAGTACTTGTTCTACTTGAGTGGTAACCATAGAAGCATGTTTGCTAACAAGTTTAAGTTCACCTCTAATATCAGCCATATAATCACCCAAGCGTTTTATCATAAAGGTATTCTGTTTTAATTGTCTACCAAAATAAGCACTAAAGTCATCTTGCTTAAACATAAAGTCATCAAACTCATCCAAGCACTGACTAGCAATTTTAGTAGGAGGGACTTCAGCTTTATCATATCTATAGAGAGAATTTACCTTTACTACCTGTGTCAGGATATCGTGAGGTTCTTCAGTAAATAAGTAATTGAGATCATATACTTCTTCAACAGGCGGTAAATTAAGACCATGTATTTCTTCAATAGGAGGTAAATTCTTAACATCTTCAGTTTAATGCCTTTTTCTTTCATAGATTTCGTTGCCTCTTGCATATCTTCGGGACTGAGAAATAGAACACCTCTCTTCTTCGGAGTTGGTTTAGGAATAGGCTCGAGAATTGGCTCAGAGGCTGGCTCAGGAGGTAGCTCGGGAGGTGCCCAATTATTTTCATTTGCCAACATATTATTCAATAGAATTTTAGCGTCATCCGGTGTTCTTTCCCTAAAAAGAGAACCAGCACAACTATCCAGAAAATCTCTGCAAGCATCAGTTAGTCCATTATAAAAGATATCAAATATTCCAGGTTTCTTAAGAGGATGATCTAGCAAAGCATTAAGTAACTTGAGAAGCCTCCCCCAAGCTTGTGGGAGACTCTCTTCTTCAATTTGCACAAAGTTGTATATTTCCCTAAGAGCAGCTTGTTTCTTATGAGCAGGGAAATATTTAGCAGAGAAGTAATAAATCATATCCTGGGGACTTTGCACACAACCAGGATCAAGAGAATTATACCATATCTTAGCATCACCCTTTAATGAGAACGGACATATTTTGAGTAAATAAAGGTAGCGCGATCTCTCATTATTTGTAAACAGGGCAGCTATATCATTTAACTTAGTAAGATGTGCCACAACAGTTTCAGATTCATAGCCATAAAAAGGATCAGATTCAACCAAAGTAATTATATCTGGATCGACAGAAAAATCATAATAAACAATCAGGAACACAGATAGGTGAAGTAGCAAAAGCAGGATCGGGTTTCATTCTATCTCTAAAAGATTCTTTACTCCATTTAACTAGCAACCTCTTAAGTTCCTGTCTATCCTGGCAACCAAGAATGGCTACGGAAGATCTAGCATAAAAAAGATAACCCTCAGGAATAGCAGGCATAGGTTCATCATCACTAACATCATCGTGTTCAGGTTCAATCATTTCTCTTTCTCTAGACCTAGCAATTTGCTCATCAAGAAATTCACCAAGGGGCATAGTAGTATCAAGCATAGAAGTAGTTTCATCATAAGTATCATGCATAGCAGAAGTGGCATCATCAATAACATGCGACATATCAGAATTCACAGCAGTAGTAGGGTTAGGTGTCGCAAACTTACTCATAACAGAAGGAGAATCTAGTGCAAGGCTAGATGGCAGTCCCTTACCTCCCCTCGTAGTTGAGGGCAAAATAGTAGTTCGATCATCTTTCAAGTTCTTCATAGTGTCCAACAGATATAAATCCCAAGTGACTCAAAGAATAGAGCTATGCTCCCCGGCAACGGCGCCAGAAAAAGGTCTTGATAACCCACAAGTATAGGGGATCTCAACAGTTTTCGAGGGTAGAGTATTCAACCCAAATTTATTGATTCGACACAAGGGGAGCCAAAGAATATTCTCAAGTATTAGCAGCTGAGTTGTCAATTCAACCACACCTGGAAACTTAGTATCTGCAGCAAAGTGTTTAGTAGCAAAGTAATATGATAGTAGTGGTAACGGTAACAAAAGTAAAAACAACAAAAGTAATGTTTTTGGTATTCTGTAGTGATTGTAACAGTAGCAACAGAAAAGTAAATAAGCGAGAACCAGTATATGGAAAACTCGTAGGCACCGGATTAGCGATGGATAATTATGCCGGATGCGGTTCGTCATGTAATGATCATAACATAGGGTGACATGTAACTAGCTCCAGTTCATCAATGTAATGTAGGCATGTATTCAGTATATAGTCATACGTGCTTATGGAAAAGAACTTGCATGACATCTTTTGTCCTACCCTCCCGTGGCAGCGGGGTCCTATTGGAAACTAAGGGATATTAAGGCCTCCTTTTAATAGAGAACCGGAACAAAGCATTAGCACATAGTGAATACATGAACTCCTCAAACTATGGTCATCACCGGGAGTGGTCCCGATTATTGTCACTTCGGGGTTGCCGGATCATAACACATAGTAGGTGACTATAGACTTGCAAGATAGGATCAAGAACACACATATATTCATGAAAACATAATAGGTTCAGATCTGAAATCATGGCACTCGGGCCCTAGTGACAAGCATTAGGCATAGCAAAGTCATAGCAACATCAATCTCAGAACATAATGGATACTTGGGATCAAACCCTAACAAAACTAACTCGATTAGATGATAAAGGTCATCCAACCCATCACCGTCCAGCAAGCCTATGATGCAATTACTCACGCACGGCGGTGAGCATCATGAAATTGGTGATGGAGGATGGTTGATGATGACGACGGCGACGAATCCCCCTCTCCGGAGCCCCAAACGGACTCCAGATCAGCCCTCCCGAGAGAGATTAGGGCTTGGCGGCGGCTCCGTATCATAAAATGCGATGATTTCTTCTCTCTTATTTTTTCCTCCCCGAAAGCCAATATATGGAGTTGGAGTTGGCGTCGGAGTGCCACCAGGGGGCCCACGAGGTAGGGGGGCGTGCCCAGGGGGGCGCCCCCCACCCTCGTGGACAGGGTGTGGGCCCCCTAGTCTTCATCTTTTGCGATGATTTTTTATTGTTTTTTCTAAGGTGTTCCGTGGAGTTTCAGGTCATTCCGAGAACTTTTATTTTCTGCACATAAAACAACACCATGGCAATTCTGCTGAAAACAGCGTCAGTCCGGGTTAGTTCCATTCAAATCATACAAGTTAGAGTCCAAAACAAGGGCAAAAGTGTTTGGAAAAGTAGATACGATGGAGACGTATCAGGTATCTTCACCTCGAACAGAACCACAATTAGTTACCCCTCAACCCACTGCACCTACTGAAAATATTGAATATGAAATTCCTTCTGTGTATGGCAGAACAACTGCTAGCTAATCCTTATCCAGGAGATGGGACCGAACATACTGATATGCACTTGATATATGTGGATGAAATTTGTGGATTGTTTAAGCTTGCAGGTTTACCCGGAGATCAAGCTAAGAAGAAGGTTTTCCCTTTATCTTTGAAGGGAAAAGCATTGACATGGTATAGGCTATGCGATAATATTGGATATTGGAACCGGAATCGGTTGAAATTGGACTTCCATCAATAAAATTATCCTATGCATGTAGTTCATCATGATCGGAATTATATATATGATTTTTGGCCTCGTGAAGGAGAAAGTATCGCTCTAGCTTGGGGGAGGCTTAAGTCAAAGTTATATTCATGCCCCGATCATGAGCTCTCAATAGAAATTTTTATGCTCGGCTTTCTCGTACTGATCAATCCATGCTCGATACTTCTTGTACTAGTTATTTTATGAAGAAGACTATTGAATTCCGGTGAGATCTTTTAGAAAGAATTAAACGCAACTATGAAGATTAGGAACTCGAAGAAGGTAAAGAGTCAGGTATTGAACCTAAGTTTGATTGTGTTAAATCTTTTATGAATATCGATGCTTTTCAAAACTTTAGCACTAAATATGGACTTGACTCTGAGATAGTAGCTTCCTTTTGTGAATCTTTTGCTACTCATGTTGATCTCCCTAGGGAGAGGTGGTTAAAACATCACCCACCTATTAAAGAAGAAGTTAAAGAACCGGTAAAAGCTAAAGAAGAAACTATTATTTACAATGTTCATCCAGTTGTTCCCACTGCTTATATTGAAAAACCACATTTCCCTGTTAGGATTAAGGAACATGCTAAAGTTTCAACTATGGTTGACAAAAGTTATAATAGAACACCCAAGCGAGCTAAACAAATCAGAGTTGAGCCTAGTGTTGCTATGATTAGAGATCTCTTGGTCTATAATATTGAGGGTGTAGGATTGGAAGTATGTCTAGAGGGGGGGTGATTAGACTACTTGACAACTTAAAAACTTGGCCTTTTGATTGGAGTAGATTCTTAGCAAGTTCACAATGATAACCAAGTCAAGTATCACCCTACACATGCAATTCTAGAGTTGTGGCAGCGGAAAGTAAATTGCACGTATAGTAAATGAGAGGTGGAGAAGAGCAAACGCAATTTGGAGACACGGAGATTTTTTCTCGTGGTTCCGATAGGTGGTGCTATCGTCAATCCACGTTGATGGAGACTTCAACCCACGGAGGGTAACGGCTGCGCGAGTCCACGGAGGGCTCCACCCACGAAGGGTCCACGAAGAAGCAACCTTGTCTATGCCATCATGGCTTACGCCCACGGAGGACTAGCCTTACTCGGGGTAGATCTTCACGAAGTAGGCGATCTCCTTGCCCTTACAAACTCCTTGGTTCAACTCCACATCATGACGGAGGCTCCCAAGTGACACCTAACCAATCTAGGAGGCACCACCCTCCAAAAGGTAATAGATGGTGTTGGTGATGATGAACTCCTTGCTCTTGTGCTTCAAATGATAATCTCCCAACACTCAACTCTCCTCACTGATTTGGCTGTGGTGGAGGAAGGGATTGAGTGGAAAGCAACTTGGGAAGGCTAGAAATCAAGTTTCATATGGTGGGAGTGGAGCAACTTGATCTCAACACAAGGGTAGGTAGTTTTCTTCTCGAAATGTAAGGTAGGAGTGGTAGTTCTTTCGATGGCTCTCTCCACGAATGAAGAGGAGGTGGAGGGTATTTATAGCCTCCACACAAAATCCAACCGTACACACATTTGACCAATCTCGGTCGGACCGAAGTTGACAACTCGGTGGGACCGAAAGTTCAAATCTTGTGAGCGTTGGGATTTTCGTGGGACCGAAAATACAATCTCGGTTAGTCCGATTCTTCCAAAGTCTAGGGTTTGCCAATATCGGTGGGACCGACTTTCTCATCTCGGTGACACCGATTTGAGTCTGAAGGTTCTGAAGCTTGGCAACACCAATTTCGGTATGACCGAGTTTGGAATCGAAAATCCGAGAATCTTAGGGTTTGGCTATATGGTGAGGTGGTTCATCTCGGTGTGGTGAGTTTGGAATCGGTGGGACCGAGATTACTTATGGGTTTATGTTGGAGTGAAAGATTGCGATAGTTTGAGAGATAAATCACTAAGCACTTTGAGCAACCAGATCATCATCATAACCTCATCCCTTTTAATAGTATTGGCTTTCCTATGGACTCAATGTGATCTTGGATCACTAAACCAAAAATGGAGTCTTGAGCTTTTGCCAATGTTTTCCTTAGCATTTTGAGGGGTCCACATCATCGGTCATTGCCATACCCGTATCCTTGAACTTTCGAAATATTCTCAAGAAATGATTAGTTCAATGATATATATGTTGTTATTAATTACCAAAACCACCCGGGATTAGTTGCACTTTCAATCTCCCCTTTTGGTAATTGATGACAACATATAGATCAAAGCTTCGACAAATGATATAATCAATGAATAACATAAATCGCTTTGAGAAGTATGTGATAAGCAAGAGCTCCCCCTAAATTTGTGCATTATTTAAGATTTGCGTTTGAATGCAAATGCACAATCGATTAGGATCATGGGTTACTCTTCCATGTCACATACATCTTGGTGGAGCGCACAAAATGATAAGAATGAATAACATGCACCCAATCACCAAGACATGAGTAAGTGATCATACAAGATATGAATGGAATATGATAAGCATCAAGCACACATTAAGCACAGTATGATCAAGCACTCATCAAGATCGAGCAAACGTAGTATCAAACACACGAAAATGTCTCAAAGAACTCAAAAGTATCTCAAGGAAAACCGCAAACGAAAGAGCAAAACGAGCACTCTCTCTCGAAGCCCTATGATCTATACAATTTCTCCCCTTTGGCAACAAGTTACCAAAAGTTCGAAGGTATAGAGCTAATCGTCACTCGGGACTCTGTTGGCGGCTCTGTCTGCGTCGATGGAGTGGAGATAGCTGCATCTGCGAAAGCTTCGCTGAAGTCTGTGGAGCTGGAGGAGTGGATCTTGGAGCTAGTCTTTGAACCGACGGAGCTGTAGGAGGTCTTGATGTAGTAGCCACAGGGTCATCACGGGAATAGCAGCAGATCTGGGCTTTGTGGGCACCTGCAGCAGCTGCTCATAGTCATCTGGACCATATCACCTTCCATCTCTCTCATGAGTTCTGCCTTCTCCTCTTAGCTTCCTCGATGTCCGCCTCAAGCTTGTTGACGGTGACTGCACTTGATCGACTTGACGTCGAGCATGGAACTTATCCTCAACGATCCTCTCTAGGCTCTCCCGAGGCTGTACTATCTTGGCCAGCGTAGCTCAATTCTCCGAGTGGCTTCAAGAAGTTGTTCGCAACGCTCTTGGGCTTTTCTGCTGCTTCCTTCTCAGCTTTAGCTTGTTTGGCTTCGGACTTAGCATGTCCTTCGACAGATGTGGGAGCATCCTGATCATCACAACCTCATTATCTTCGTGTTCAGCTGCAATGGCAAGTGGGGTCTATCCAGCGGTAGGTGTCCGTGCCAAACTTGGCATTGATGAGCATCTGAATATGCGGAGCAAACCCACACGACCTCTTTCAGTCTGCATTGTCCTCTTGATAGTCTCAACTATCGGGTCCATCACCTTAAAAGGTGTCTTCGATCTAGAATGTGCAGCATGTTGATAGAATACCCTCTTATCATGCGGTGGTCTCCTGACTTAGGCATCAAAGTATGCCTCCGAATGGTATTGGTGGTTGGGAGACCTGCCTGAAGATAATAGACTGAACCAAGCTTCCATATCTCAACATCCTTCTCGTGTACCTCATTGTACATGTTCCTCATTGACTCGTGATTCTTCTTTGGAATGCCATAGACATCAATGTCATCATCCCTTGAGATCGGTGCATTCAAGAACGCTCTCCATTCCTCAACAGTTGAATGGAATCTCGCGCCTTCATCATCCATACAATTCGCCATCCGGATAGAAGTGTGCGGTGGCATAGAACGCATGATCATCTCATCATTCCAAGCGATCGACCGACCAACAAACTCTGCAATCCCACAAGCGGTGAAGCTCTCATGCACATGTGGGAAATAGTCTCTGTGCTCTTCACTTGTCGATGTAATCCCGTCTACATATCTCGTGTCGGCAACAATTGGTTCTTATCCATGAGCACTGCCTCATAAAAGTCTTGTTGCTCTCGGTGTGGAATCTTGGGTCAATCTGCTGTCCTTCTCCGGTAGCATATGGATCAACTTGCCTCCATAGCTCGAGACCTTTGTCCTTCCTCTCCTTCATATTTTCAGCTCGAGGATGAGCATCATTATGAACCGCAATTTCATGCGAGCTTTAGCAAAACATGTGCCTCTTCATCGATTCTGCGGTGGCACATTGTCCTTCTTCTTCTCTAAAGCGGTATGTTCCTCACAGTTTTCTTTGGCTTGGCAAGAGGTTTGGCTTGGGCTGCCTTTGCTTGAACTGATGGCTTAGCTTTTGTGGGTGCTCCTGCCTCGATGGCATCTCCCATCAACTTCGCTTCGAGGAGGCTGAGGTGCTTCCTCATCGTAATCATCATCATCGACTTCTTCATGAACTAGCCTCTTCCTCTTGGAAGTTTTCTTGATCTTTTGGAGGTTTCTTCTTCCATCTTGAGCTTCGGCAACAATGGATTTCTTCACCTTCTTTGGTGCCTTTCTTTGATTGTTTCCCTTGATAGCCTTTGGCAACCACTTGCCTTTTGGCTTTGAAGATATCTCCTCATCTCGCAACAAAGTCGAATCCTCCTCATCGAATTCCTCTTCTTCCTGCCCCGTGGCAGCTGCAGCGATCCACTTGGAGTGCTTTCTCTCCATCATCTGAAAAACTGCTTTCTTGGGACTTGTAGCTGCCTCTGGAATCTCAAGCGGCAACTCGGACTGTTCGATTGTCACTTCCATCAGACATGACTGACAACCTGTGAATAGAATAGGCATAGGTAGAATAGAAGAGTTATCACAAACTGCAGAGGATTTTGCAAAAAGAATGAGTTCAAACATTAGTTTTAGGTTTTCACAGAATACATTTCGGTCTGACCGAGTCTATAAATTCGTGAATCCAAGTGTCTAAACAGACCATATACACCACTTTCGGTTGGACCGAAATGGGTTTCGGTCTAGCCGAGACCACTAGGGTTTCACTAAATCTTCACTTCGGTCTTACCGATTTGCACAACTCGGTTTCACCGAAAAGTGCAGTGCAATGACCAGAGGCCAAATCGGTCAGTCCGAAAATGCAGAATCGGTCACACCGAGATGTGTTCAGCGGAAACCTAACCCTAAAATTTTCACTCGAATTTTGTTCTATGATCTAATCTGCTGGATAGAAGGATTACAATCTTGGCAAGAAACTAGGCAAAGCCTATCGTGCATTGAATCAGCGGTTTGAAGCACGAGAGGGATGAAACTCACCCAATGCGGTGGAGCTTCACTACGGCGGCAACGGCGCGATGAGAAAGACCGTTGACGGCGATGGAGACCATGGCGAGGGCGCACAGTGACGGCGGAGACGATCCGGAGACCAAGGCGACGGCAAATAAGGGTTTGAGGCGGAGCATTTTGAAGAAGTAATCAATCGCGCGCTGTCCTCGGGTATATATACCTTCGGTTGTCGGTGGGACCGAGTTGGAAAACTCGGTGGGACCGAGATGGCTAGCTGCGTGCGATTACACACTTCGTCACGCCGAATTTGTAACTTCGGTTTCACCGAGGTGAAAACCTAGATCAATCCAAGTGATTTGGTCTGTCCGATTTGAGTATATCGGTTTGACCGAAAGTACTTAGAAGGTTTTGGAAGTTTAGGCTTTTGACGGATCGGTGGCTCGAGTGCTCCTCACTCGGTGCGTCGAAAAAGTCTTGTTCAAAGTTTGTGATATAAGCATGAATAGAGTTTGAGGCAAGAAAGCATAGATAGCTAGGGAGGAACTTAGGCATTCTTGTCCATCCATTTGGTCAAAAGAAAAATCCAAAAGACCAAAGCAACAAATGGATGTCCTCGAATGGATAAAACCATGCATCCAACATGCTCATACAATAAGATAGCAAATGAAATATGTGTCAAACATGCACAAACAAAACACTTAGCAACTAGCACACAATTTGGCGATGACTAGGTCATCTATATATGAGTATATTGACTTAGGAGTCAAATGAGAACATTTGATCATAGGTCATACTCATCGTTTAAGCACAAGTGGGGTTACCACTTTTCCATAAAGCATTAATGTGTTCACATCATTAGAAGATGCTTTGGCTCATTTCTTTAGAGCAAAGCTCCCCCTTGATGTGAGAACCCCTTTAAAGGGTCAAACTAACCTTGGGTTGTCGTTGAAGACTTCATGTAGATGTTGAAGATGTGGATGCTCAATGTTGATGAAGATCATCAAAAATTGGGAGCAATCCTTTGGATTCGGGCACTTTCAATACCTGCATGGGTTAGTCCCACAAGGAACAAACAAGGATATCCATGGACATAGATTGAAGTACACAATAGATGATGTCCATGAAAGCAATGATTACCTTGTCCCTTGACTTACCAACATGAGGGTTTGTGACTCCATGAACTAGTGCAAGATGTGGAAGTTGATTGCACAAGTCCTTGCCAAAATGAATGTGAGTGAAGTATGTTGGCGGAGTCACCCTCAAGAACTCTCTAGTTCTTCTTCTTGGGATCCACATCATCTTGATGGGAATCCTTGGGGTAGTAGTTGAGCTTGTCAAGTAGAACTTGAAGTTGCCTTGGGAACCCACTTGACCATGGCCTTGGGTGCTTCAATGAATGCATCAATCTCCTCTTGAAGCTTGTCCTTGCCTTTTAGCTTGTGGTCTTGTGGTGGAAGGTCATCTTGAGCTTGTTCCACATTGGAAGAAGTAGGTTCATACTTCTCCTCTTGAGAAACGAACTTTGGAGTGGGATATTGACCTTCTTCCCATTCAACACCCTCGGCGTTGAACTTTCGCTCAAAACCAATTCCTTGATTCTTCCGGTGTCTTCCTTGCTTGCGAACAATTTCCTCAAAGCTCTTGCTTCCGGCAAGACTCTTGTAGACACCTTTCTCTATAATCCCTTTCAATAGACTATTTTCTTGCTCAAGTGAAACTTGGCTTGAAACATTGTTAGTGGAATCAAGAGAATTACTAGAAGTAACAACATTTGATTTAGCATGATTATTGTTACTGCTAGAGGAAGAATTTTTCTTATGCTTGTCATGCTTAGTTTTGATAGGTGGCAAGAAATTAGACAAGAGAAGTCGTTTGGCAAGATATGAAGAACTCTTCTTTCGAAGATCGTCATTGATAGCTTTTAGAAACTCATGTTCTTGCTCTAGATTGAGCTTCTCGAAGCGTAGCTTCTCATGAGATCTTAGGAGCTCTCTATGATCTTCTTGAGTTGTTTCATGAGCTAACTTAAGAGTGTTTAGTTCTTTAGTTAGTCGCTCAATCTCCTTCATAGCATTGTCATTCGACTCTTCTCGACTATAAAGACTACTAGCATGTTCATCATTACTAAGCTCACTAGATTTATCATGTAAAAGCTCATCTTCACCAAGCAAGTCATCCTCATCACTATCAAAGTCAATGAACTCAGGATGTGATACCTTGGGGTCTTTTGCCATGAAGCATCTTCCAATTCCCTCATTTGGTGAATCAAATATGTCGTAGGAGTTGGAGTTGGAGGACACGAGAGCAAGACCGGCAACACCTTCATCTTGACTGTATTCGGAGTTGGAGTGATAGCTTCTTTCGGAGTGATTGTCGGAGTCGGAGCCGGAAACCCATTCACCAACATGAGCTTGATGTTTTCTTCTTGTGTAGCTCCTTGATGACTTGTCTTTCCTTTCCGAATCCTTGTTTCTCCGAGAGGATCTTCGCTCATAACGATCATCTCTACTCCTTCTCTCTTTCGAGGCGACTCTTCTCTTGAGCTTCTTCTTCTTGGAGATTCTTCTCTTCTCTTGTGGGGAGTCGAACACTCATTTGAGTAGTGTCCGGTCTTCCACAATTGTAGCAGTTTCGATCACGACTAGAAGATCTCTTTTCATCATATGATCTAGACTTTGAGCTTCTCTCCTTGCTTCTACTCTTGTAGAATTTGTTGAAATTCTTCACCATTAGGCTTATCTCTTCATTGGAAACTAGCTTGTCACTTGAGGTTGTGGGAGCTTCAACTGCAGCTTTGTAAGCACCACTTGACTTGTTGTGAAGCTCTTCCTTATCTTTAAGTGTCATCTCATGAGCAACAATTCTTCCAATGACTTGGTAGGCTTGAGATCTTTGTAGTTTGGCATCATTTGGATCAAAGTGCACACGGTGTCATACTTTCCATCCAAAGCTCTGAGAATCTTCTTGATGATGAATCGGTCGGTCATTTCTTCACTTCCTAAGCCTGCCATCTCATTGGTGATGAGAGCAAGCCTAGAGTACATTTCAGCGACTCCTTCACCTTCCTTCATCTTGAACTTGTCAAGCTGACCTTGAAGAACATCTAGCTTTGATTCCTTCACGGACTCGGTACCTTCGTGCATTTCGACCAAAGTATCCCAAATCTCTTTTGCATTCTCAAGACGGCTGATCTTGTTGAACTCCTCGGGACACAAAGCATTGAAGAGAATGTCACAAGCTTGAGCATTGTTCTGTAACATCCGCAACTCATCCGCAGTAGCTTCGCGATCTGGTACTTTTCCTTCCTCGAAGAACTCACCTTGCAAGCCAACACAAATAATGCCCCATGCGGCAGGGTTATGTCCAAGAATGTGCATTTTCATTTTATGCTTCCAACTAGCAAAATTTGAACCATCAAAGTAAGGACCTCTACGGAAATTACCCTCACTAGACGCCAGACTCTCCTAGGTTGTGAAACCAAGCTTATGGAGTCCAATGCAATGGAAACCAATCCAATGGAGACCAAAGCTCTGATACCACTTGTAGGATCGGAAGTATGTCTAGAGGGGGGGTGATTAGACTACTTGACAACTTAAAAACTTGGCCTTTTGATTGGAGTAGATTCTTAGCAAGTTCACAATGATAACCAAGTCAAGTATCACCCTACACATGCAATTCTAGAGTTGTGGCAGCGGAAAGTAAATTGCATGTATAGTAAATGAGAGGTGGAGAAGAGCAAACGCAATTTGGAGACACGGAGATTTTTCTCGTGGTTCCGATAGGTGGTGCTATCGTCAATCCACGTTGATGGAGACTTCAACCCACGGAGGGTAACGGCTGCGCGAGTCCACGGAGGGCTCCACCCACGAAGGGTCCACGAAGAAGCAACCTTGTCTATGCCATCATGGCTTACGCCCACGGAGGACTAGCCTTACTGGGGTAGATCTTCACGAAGTAGGCGATCTCCTTGCCCTTACAAACTCCTTGGTTCAACTCCACATCATGACGGAGGCTCCCAAGTGACACCTAACCAATCTAGGAGGCACCACCCTCCAAAAGGTAATAGATGGTGTTGGTGATGATGAACTCCTTGCTCTTGTGCTTCAAATGATAATCTCCCCAACACTCAACTCTCCTCACTGATTTGGCTGTGGTGGAGGAAGGGATTGAGTGGAAAGCAACTTGGGAAGGCTAGAAATCAAGTTTCATATGGTGGGAGTGGAGCAACTTGATCTCAACACAAGGGTAGGTAGTTTTCTTCTCGAAATGTAAGGTAGGAGTGGTAGTTCTTTCGATGGCTCTCTCCACGAATGAAGAGGAGGTGGAGGGTATTTATAGCCTCCACACAAAATCCAACCGTTACACACATTTGACCAATCTCGGTCGGACCGAAGTTGACAACTCGGTGGGACCGAAAGTTCAAATCTTGTGAAGCGTTGGGATTTTCGTGGGACCGAAAATACAATCTCGGTTAGTCCGATTCTTCCAAAGTCTAGGGTTTGCCAATATCGGTGGGACCGACTTTCTCATCTCGGTGACACCGATTTGAGTCTGAATGTTCTGAAGCTTGGCAACACCAATTTCGGTATGACCGAGTTTGGAATCGGAAAATCCGAGAATCTTAGGGTTTGGCTATATGGTGAGGTGGTTCATCTCGGTGTGGTGAGTTTGGAATCGGTGGGACCGAGATTACTTATGGGTTTATGTTGGAGTGAAAGATTGCTGATAGTTTGAGAGATAAATCACTAAGCACTTTGAGCAACCAGATCATCATCATAACCTCATCCCCTTTTAATAGTATTGGCTTTCCTATGGACTCAATGTGATTGGATCACTAAACCAAAAATGGAGTCTTGAGCTTTTGCCAATGTTTTCCTTAGCATTTTGAGGGGTCCACATCATCAGTCATTGCCATACCCATATCACTGAACTTTCTGAAATATTCTCAAGAAATGATTAGTTCAATGATATATATGTTGTTATTAATTACCAAAACCACCCGGGGATTAGTTGCACTTACAGAGGGGCATGTTATTTACTTCTATGATGAAGCTTTTAGAATTGCTAAACCCGATGAAAAGGGTAAAAATAGACCAGTGTTGGCATGCCTGTTGTCTCAGTCAAGATAGGAGATCACTGTTATCATGGTTTATGTGACATAGGTGCTAGTGTAAGTGCTATTCCTTTTTCCTTATATGAAGAAACTAAGAATGAAATAGCACCTGCTGAAATAGAAGACATAGATGTTACTGTTAAACTTGCCAATAGAGATACTATATCACCAATTGGGATTCTTAGAGATGTTGAAGTCTTGTGTGGGAAAGTAAAATACCCTACTGATTTTCTTGTTTCTTGGTTCCCTACAAGATGACTTTTGTCCCATTATCTTTGGTAGACCTTTCTTGAACACCATCAATGCTAGAATATATTATGAGAAACAAACTGTCGGTATTAGCTTTGGTGATGAATCTCATGAATTTGATTTTTCCAACGTTAGTAGAAAACCTCATAAAAAGATTTGCCTAGTAAGGATGAAATTATTGGTCTTGCTTCTATTGATGTACCTCCTACTGATCCTTTAGAACAATGTTTGCTAGACTGCGTGAAAGAAATGAAATAGATAGAATCTTTTTTGAAAAACAACCTCTGCTTTAACACAATCTGCCTATTGAAACTCTGGGAGGACCTCCTCCACCTAAAAGTGGTCCTGTGTTTGAATTAAAACAATTGCCAACCACTCTGAAATATGCTTATCTTTATGAGAAAAAGATATATCCTGTTATAATTAGTTCTAAGAAAGACTATTGAAAGTTCTAAGGAAGCACCAAGCTGCTATTGGATATACTCTTGATGATCTTAAGGGCATTAGTCCCACTCTATGTCAGCACAAGATTAATATGGAACCTGATGCTAAACCCGTTGGTGATCACCAACGTCGGTTTAATTCGAAGATGAAAGAAGTGGTAAGAATGGAAATATTGAAACTTCTTAAAGCAGGTATAATATATCCTATAGCTGATAGTAGATGGTTAAGTCCTGTTCATTGTGTCCCTAAGAAGGGAGGTATTACTATTTTTCCTAATGATAAGAATGAGCCTATTCCACAAAGAATT
Organism: Aegilops speltoides; assembly: GCA_021437245.1. Lineage (NCBI taxonomy): Eukaryota > Viridiplantae > Streptophyta > Magnoliopsida > Poales > Poaceae > Aegilops > Aegilops speltoides. Next base: position 328,413,550 of record CM038146.1, on the reverse strand, counting down.
TTCACAGGCTACAGAATGGTAATTGATTATAGAAAATTAAACAAAGCAACTAGAAAAGATCATTACCCTCTCCCATTTATTGATCAAATGTTAGAAAGATTATCTAAGCACACACATTTTTGCTTCCTTGATGGATATTCTGGTTTTTCACAAATACCTGTTTCACAACCTGATGAAGGAAAGACCACTTTTACTTGTCCTTTTGGAACTTATGCTTATAGACGTATGCCTTTTGTTTTGTGCAATGCACCTACTACCTTTCAGAAATGTATGACTACTATATTCTCTGATTTTTGTGAATAGATTGTTGAGGTTTTCATGGATGAGTTTTCTGCTTATGGGAAGTCTTTTGATGACTGTCAAGCAATCTTGATCGAGTCTTGCAGAGATGTGAACAAACAAATCTTGTCTTGAATTGGGAGAAGTGCCACTTTATGGTTAACGAAGTTATCATTTTGGGCCATAAAATTTCAGAAAGAGGCATTGAGGTGGACAAAGCCAAGGTTGATGCAATTGAGAAAATGCCATGTCCTAAATATATCAAAGGTATTCGTAGTTTCCTTGGTCATGCTGGTTTCTATAGGAGGTTTATCAAAGACTTTTCTAAAATTTCTAGGCCTCTTACAAATCTTTGGCAAAAGGATATTCCTTTTGTGTTTAATGATGATTGCTTGGAAGCGTTCGAAACACTAAAGAAAGCCTTAATTACTGCACCTATTGTTCAACCTCCTGATTGGAACTTGCCTTTTGAGATTATGTGTGGTGCTAGTGATTATGCTGTTGGTGCTGTTCTAGGACAAAGAATTGATAAGAAATTAAATGTTATCCATTATGCTAGTAAAACTCTAGACAGTGCTCAACAAAATTATGCTACTACTGAAAAGGAATTCTTAGCAGTGGTGTTTGCTTGTGATAAATTTAGATCCTACATTGTTGATTCTAAAGTAATTGTTCACACTGATCATGCTGCTATAAAATATCTTATGGAAAAGAAAGATGCTAAACCTAGACTCATTAGGTGGGTTCTTCTGCTACAAGAATTTGATTTCCATATCACTGATAGAAAAGGGGCAGAGAATCCAGTAGCTGATAACCTGTCTAGGCTTGAAAATATTCTTGATGACCCACAACCTATTAATGATAGCTTTGCTGATGAACAGTTAGCTGCAATAAATGTTTCTAAACGTACACCTTGGTATGCTGATTATGCTAATTATATTGTTGCTAAATGCATACCACCTAGCTTTACATACTAACAAAAGAAAAAAATTCTTCTATGATTTAATACACTACTTTTGGGATGACCCAAATCTTTATAAAGAAGTAGTAGATGGTATTATTAGATGTTGTGTACCTGAGCATGAAGAGGAACAAATCCTACGGAAATGTCACTCTGAGATTCTCGAGAACCAAACGCGAATGCTCCTTATGCTCCTCTTCATTCTTCGAGTAGACCAATATATCATCAATGAACACCACGACGAACTTATCCAAAAACTCCACAAACACCTTGTTCATCATGTTCATGAAATAGGCAGGCGCGTTAGTCAGACCAAATGACATAACGGTATACTCGTATAGCCCGTACCTTGTGGTAAAATCTGTCTTAGGTATATCCTGCTCTCGAATCTTCGGCTGGTGGTATCCTGAGCGCAGATCGATCTTGGAAAATACTTTAGCTCCTTTCAACTGGTCAAGCAAATCATTGATCATCAGTAGTGGGTACTTGTTCTTGATCGTCACCTCATTCAACGCACGATAATCAACAACCATCCTTAATGATCCATCCTTGTTCTCCACTAGAAGTACTGGGGCTCCCCAAGGTGAGGAACTTGGTCGAATGTAACCTTTATACAATAACTCCTTAATCTGCTCCTTAATTTCCTCCCAATCCTTTGCGGGCATCCGATACGGTCTCTTCGATATTGGCCCGGTGCCTGGCAAAAGCTCAATCAAAATCTCAATGTCTCGATCTGGTGGCATGCCTGGCAACTCCTCCGGGAATTCGTCGGGGAAATCCTTCACCACTGGTACTTCCTCCTGTGGCTCTCCTGATAAGGAGTTCACTTGAGTCCTCTTTAGCACATGCCGGGATACATACTTGATCCTTCTTCATTTTGGGGTGGTGAGCATAATTGACTTACTGGCGCAATCGATGTTTCCTCCATACATCGATAACCAATCCATACCCAAAATCATATCCAACCCTTGTGACTCCATAATTATAAAATCCGAGCGGAAAACATGCCTACCTATGGTCAATAGCATCTGAAAACATCCTTGGCTTGCCATATGCTCCGCTCCTGGCGAGCTTACTAACATAGGTGTCCTAAGAACTTTGGTGGGCAACTTATACTTATCCACAAATCCCCTTGATATGTATGAATGTGATGCACCAGTATCAAAAAGAACGGTTGCAGTAAATGACAACAAAAAACTTACCTATTACTGCATATGGCTGCTCTTCAACCTCCTCCACGCTAATGTGGTTCACTTGTCCCCTGTTGAAAGGGTTGGGCTTCTTTCTAGAGCTTCCATTGCCATTTCGATTCTTTGCTTCAGAACACTCGGTGGCGTAATGTCCACTCTTCCCGCACTTGAAACAAGTAATGTGACTTAGATCCTTCTTGGCGGGCGTTGCTGGGTTGGAATGGTTTTGGCTGCTGCTTCCTCCATTCCCATTCCCATTCTTGGGGCCACTATGGTTATGCAAACTTCCTCCATTGGAATTATGGCCTCCATGGTTATGGTGAATGTGTCCTCCCGAGTTCGGGGTAAAACGAGGTCTCTGCTGAGCTCCTGAATTGTACTTCCCTTGTCCATACTTCCTCTTGCGGCTCTCTATCTGCTGCTGCTTCCTTTTAATCATCAGAGCTCTATCTACCAAATCCTGGTATTTGTTGAATGTTGCCACCATCAACTGCATGCTCAGCTCATCATTCAGTCCTTCCAGAAACTTCTCCTGCTTAGTAGCATCAGTTACTACGTCATCAGGGGCATAGCACGCTAACTTACTAAACTCATCCACATACTGGCCCACTATGCGTCCTCCTTGGCGCAAGTTGTGAAACTTGCGCTTCTTCATGTTCATAGCTCCTGCTGAAACATGGGCAGTGCAGAAAGCCTGTTGAAACTGATCCCATGTAACAGTGCCAATGGGGTAAGTGGCTGTGAAATTCTCCCATCGTGATGCTACGGGTCCATCAAGCTGATGTGCGTCAAAATGCACTCTCTCCGCGCCTGTGCATCCTGCAATGGTCAGCTCCCTTCCAATCTTGCGGAGCCAATCATCTACAATAATCGGCTCGGTGCTACTAGAGAACACCAGTGGATTTAGCCTTAGGAAACAGGCTAAGTGATCAACAGGTGGTGGTGTTGGTGGGTTGTTGTTGTTGCCTTGGTTCTGATTTTGAACTAGTAGCTGCATCAAGGTATTCTGTTGCTGGATCAACTGAGTGAGCTCCGGTGGGAAAGCAAATCCATTGTCACGTCTTGGAGGCATCTGATGGGTTTAGAAAAGGTGAGAAAACAGAATAGAATGAGGTCTAAAGGGAAAACACTACCCATATGCACATGAGACATACACATTCATATCACACCAATCAATTCAAACAAGGGCATACAATCGGTCTAACTATCGTTACAAAAGTGCTCGGACTATTCTATATACATGGGGAAATACAACTAATAATATGGTGGTCGACTAGAAGTTTTGATCGGTGGAAGACTCCATGATATCCTCTCCAGCTTCATCAACGTAGTCATCATTGCTATCGTCGGGGCCAGAATCGGTGTCGTCGATGATGATGTAGTCCGCTGAACGAATGTCCTTGGAATGGTCGTCATCTCCTCCTGGCGCGGGGTCTCCCATGAATAATCCTAGCTTCCTCGTCAGGTCATCATTCTTATCCACTAGTATCGTCATTTCCTCCTCATATCCGTCGCGTGGAGACTTTAGTTCCTCCTATAGCTCCGTGATGCTGGTCATCGCCTTCTTCAGATCTATCATGCTTGCGCACATCTACCTGGCGACGAATATGCCGGTTTAACACCTGGATGAAAGCTGCAATGGACATGTCCCTCCTGGTGCTGATCATCTCCCATTGCTCATCTCGGAGCCCACATATCTTGTAGATAGTGTCCTTAAGATCCTTGTGATAAACTTCTCCAATGTGTCCCATGGCGATGTGGGCTGCCATGCTCTTTCCTAGACTCCAGGTTGGTGCATCAAAGGAAAACTCTATGGGCTCAGTAACAGGCATGAATGTCCTTCCTGGAACTTGAACTCGAATCATCCAATGCTCCTCTTCTGGTAAAGTGGCGATGTAGGTCCCGGTGAAGCTTGGTATTCCGATGTTCAGGTACCTAGTGACTTCCTTCAAGTGTCGTCCAAAAGGAGTGTCTTCAACCGGTTGTGTAAACTTGTTCCTTGAGTCCGCCATCCGCTAGAGTGGAAAAGGGAGAGGAGTAAGAAATGAGTAGAGAAGAGTGACCTATGGTTTAACTTAGTGGTTGTGTCCTACAGTAGTGTGTGCTCTGATACCATCTTGTAGCGACCAGACCTCAAACAGTCTAGTCTCTGTGCATCAGTGTCATCCCTGGATCGGTAATGGTGACATGCACAGTACTTGAGGATTTATAACAGAGTTTCAATCACACACTTATTACATCAAAATTTCTCAAAAGAGAACTTATTACAATAATATGGCTTAAGGCCATCTAAATAAGATAACAGCGGAAGGCTTGGAAGATATAGTGAGTCCATCAACTCCAACATCATAGCTGAGTGAACGACAACGACCTAGCGCACCTTACTCGTCGTCTGAAAAATCTCCAACATGATATGTTGCAGCCCGAAACGGGTCAGCACATGCAATATGCTGGCAATGTAACACAAAAGTGCAATGAACAGAATAATTGCTATCACTACATGCATATATGGCTGGTGGAAAGCTCTATGATTACTATTTTGCGTAAAGCCAATTTTTTCCTACAACAACGGAATAAGTTTTATTTAACTATCATGGTGGTTGTTAAACATTGAGAAGGCTCCTCCAACTCAATCCCAATTAAGCAATATCAATTAACCCAACAAAATTAATTTAGAGTGATGAGATCAACATGATAATCCAAGAACCGAATACTCAAGATGTCCATAACCGGGGACACGGCTAACCTTGATTAGTTTGTACACTCTGCAGAGGTTGCGTACTTTTCCCCACAAGACTTGATCTCCTCCGTTAGATTTCTCGCACTACATGGTGTTTGAGAAACGGATGACCGAGACACAGTCTTTTAGAAACATTAAATCAATACTCTGGGTGGACAGTTACACCTACTTTGCCCTACATCTGCTAGCCCACCACTGAAAATGTCATGCAACCTACTCAACTACGCTAGAGCCCATAATAGCTTGTGGCTGCACATGGAAGTTTCTAGCATGAATAATCTTATGATCCCTTTGAGCCTGGGTGGCGAACCGTAGGATGATCACACGGGTACTCTGGGATATCCTAGGACAACAAGAGATTCTCCAGGTGCCCGCAACCAATCCACCCAGATGTGTATTGAAGTAGCCATCTTAAGTTAACCATTAATTAACAATTCTCACATCTGTCATGGATACACTCACCCAATCCACGTCTACAAGCATAGCATAGCAATCCGGAGCATAACATAGAAGAAACTCCCAAAGGTTTGATAATAAAAGGGCAATAGGTTCTACCTCATCATCTACTTCCTGAACCCACATGTTAAACTTATCCTAATCATGCAATGCCTGAGGATTGAAACTAATGCATAAAAACTGGGTAATAAAGGGATATGATCAAAGTGTTACTTGCCTTGCTGGCGATCTGCAAAACCTAGAGACTCGTAGTAGCACGCTTCGCACTCCGGGAATTCTATCACAAACAAACAATAGCATACATAAGCACTCCAGCATAGATGCACGAGTAAAACTCAAATAAGAAGATCCAACCAGAAAGTTCAACTGAAGAGCTTCGATTGAAAAAAGAATCAAATCAAATAGAGCAACGAAACTCAAGATACGAATGAAACAAGATTCGTTTACTAATTTGAACTAAAGTCAAATTTTACAGTACTAAAATCATGTTCAAGTTGGTTAAACAGAAAGAAGGCTCCGAGACGAAGATTTAGGCGCTAGTTTCATCTAATTTGGACTAACGGTAAAAAGCTATACTAGATTGAAGATCAGGGGCAGAATCGTGATAAAAAGTAATCGCAGATAAACCCTGGAAAATAAAACGAAACGAATAGACTAACGAATGAGCGTTCGCTGTCTGAACCTAACCGGTTAATGACGTTCGTTAAAACAAACGAACGGACGAACGCCTGCTAATTAAATAAACCGACGAAAAACCAAACTGATCTATATAATAAAAAAAAGAACTAGGGTTTTTAAGAAAACCGGTGGTTTTGTACCTAAAACCGAAAAAACGGCGGCGGATCCAACGAGGTCAACGGCGGGATTCCGTGGCGGGCGGCTCGGCGACTCGGCGTGGTGGCGGGCTCTTGCAGGCGAGGCGAGGCGCGGAGGAGCGGCGGGTGCGGCGAGGGCGGCTCGGCTTGGCTGGCTGTGGCCGGGCGGTGTGGCGATGTGGGGCGACGGTGGCTATTTAAAGAGGGGAGGCGAGGTGGCTTGGGGGGGGCTGGCAGCGGTGGAGTCCGAGAGGCAGGAGGTGGTGGCATGCACATGAAGGCTCCGGCTCGAGGTCGGGACGGCCTGGGTGGGCGGTGGGCTTCGCCCGGTCGGTCCAAACTTTTTAAATAAATTCATCAAACAGAAAAATCCTAATAAATTACAAATTTTTTTCTAAAAATGCCAACAACAATTTTCACCATCTAAATAAAATATTTAGAACAAAGTTAACATTTTTCTAGCCTAATAATGCAATTTTGAAAAATGCATTTTTTTCTAATTCAAATAAAATATAACTAAAATAAAAATAAAATAATTATTTGATTTTAACATTTTTCCTCCAATATTTCTTTTATTTTGGAGAAGCCATTTTTATCCCCTCTCTTTTATTTTAATATTGGAAATATTTGGATAGAAAATGATTAAAACTAAAATGATCCTCTTTTCAATATTCGAGAAAATTCAAATATGAATATAAATGAAACCCCCAACTCTCTCCGTGGGTCCTTGAGTTTCTTAGAGTTTCTAGGATCAACCAAAAAGCAAAATAAATATGATATGCATATGATGACCTATGTATAACATTCCAAATTGAAAATTTGGGATGTTTTACCCAAGGTTTGGAGTCCCTAGATATTTAATAACTGATGGTGGTTCACACTTTATTCATGGTGCTTTCCATGAAATGCTTGCTAAGTATGATGTTAACCATAAAATCACATCACCTTATCATCCTCAGTCTAGTGGTCAAGTTGAACTTAGCAATAGAGAAATAAAACTAATCTTATAAAAGACTGTCAATAGGTCCCGGAAGAATTGGTCTAAGAAATTAGATGATGCACTTTGGGCTTATATAACAGCATATAAAAATCCTATTGGTATGTCTCCTTACAAAATGGTTTATGGAAAAGCTTGTCATTTGCCTCTTGAGTTAGAACACAAAGCATATTGGGCAATCAAAGAACTTAACTATGATTTCAAACTTTCTGGTGAAAATAGGTTATTTGATATTAGCTCATTATATGAATGGAGAACCCAAGCTTATGAAAATGCAAAGTTACTCAAAGAAAAAGTTAAAAGATGGCATGACAAAAGAATCCAAAAGCGTGAGTTCAAAGTTGGAGAATATGTTCTTTTTTACAACTCTCGTTTCAGATTCTTTGTAGGAAAACTCCTCTCCAAATGGGAAGGACCCTATGTTATCGAGGAGGTTTATCGATCCGAAGCTATCAAAATAAATAATGCTGAAGGTACTAACCTGAAGGTTGTTAATGGGCAACGAATAAAACATTATATCTCAGGTAAGCCCATTAATGTTGAAAGCAATATTATCCAAACTATGACACCGGAAGAACACATGAAGGAAACCTTCCGGAACACTCCTGAATCGTGAAAAGAGGGAGGTGCGTGATACGGTAAGTAAACGGACTCCGAAAAATCCGCAAAATATTTTTCGTCAGTTTTAGAATATTTGAAAAATAGGAAAATAAGAAACTTCAAGGAAATGACCCTGGTGGGCACGATACACAGGTGGCGCACAACTAGCTAGTAGCGCGCAGCGCAGGTTGTGCCCACCTCGGGTACTTTCCGGACTCCGTTTTTCTTCCATTATGCTTGTTTCCCAAGATAAAAAATCTTTATATACCCCCCAAATCTGTTGACCTCGACATCACGGAGAAATCTCGTGTTTTCTTTTCTTGTTGTTTTCTGTCAGATCCAATCCACCATGGCCGCTTCAAGCTCCTCCAAGGACAAGTTATTCGACAATGTCATCAACCCATATCTGCGGGAAAGTGATGCATCACCCTCAAGCTATCCAGATGCGCGATGGGGTGCTGCACATCCGCGATGTGCAAGGACCCAAGGGGACTGGATCCATGGAGGCCAGGCTTGAAGCTATGGAGCAGGAAGTCTTCCAGTGCAAGGGATGGTGGAACATGGACTCAATGCTAATCACCTCATGATCGCGGACTACACCCGTGATCTCAAGGTGGATGGCAAGTCCATGAAGGACATCGTCTTCTCCCTCAACGAGCAAATCAAATTCATGCATAGCCAGATCCACAACCTTCAAAGCCAAGTCTTTGAATATGAGGCAAGCTTTAAAGGTATGAGTTTGACTGCCAGTTGCAAGATCCGAGAGACTCACTCTTCCTCTTATGAAGGAGAGCCTCTGCCGTGGAAACCCGAGGACAAGATTGCTTCTACTTCATCACCACCACCTCCTTATTCACCACCAAAAGAAAATTAAGTATCGGGTATGGGCACTCCCCTTGGCTTTCGCCAAGCTTGGGGGAGGTTCCCCGCTATCGTATCATCTCCACTATCTTTTGCCTTTACTTTTCTTAGTTTGATCCACGGTTATCTTTTACTTTAGATGAATAAAAGTTTAGTTCTATGCTTTCTTTTCGAGAGTTTTCTTAGTGATCTATCTTTGTAATCGTGTGCGAGATATATAATAAAGTTTAGTTTGAGTTTTGCTTCCTTTACTTTCTTGTTTCAATAAAAAGAAAGGAAATAAATGAAAAAGATCATATGCTAATCTTATGGGAAGTGATGACATTACACAAGGAAAAGTATAAGTAGTAAATTTTATTGTAGATTGACAAACATAACATTAGTCAAGGATGCAACTCATGAAATAATTAAAAAGGGAAGAGAAGATTCACATGCAAATACACTATCATGGAAACCTTTTGTGATTGTGAGCACCCATCAAAATATTATATGCCAAAATTGTTGATGTTGGACAAGGAAGACAACGTAATGATTTATGTTTGTTCATATTCACATAGAAGTTATATTGTCGTAGATCCTTCAATATGTGGTGCTTGCGCCTATCTTTGCTAGCCAAAACCGCACTAAGTAGAGATACTACTTGTGCATCCAAAACCCTTAAACCCAAATCTTGTTTGAGAATCCACCATACCTACCTATGTATTGAGTATGATCCTTCAAATAAGTTGTCATCGGTGCAAAAAGGGAAATAAAAATTACTTCTAAAAGTGTAAGATCATTTAGTGTAAGGGAAAATTGAGCGTTGTACGAACTTGTGATGGCAAAAAATAAAAGCGACAGACTGCATAATAAAGGTTGCCATCATAAGGGGCAATATAACGTGACGTTCTCTTGCACTAAGGGGTTGACCATACAAACAAAAAGCGCATGGAAACCTCTGCTACCCTCTGCGAAGGGCCTATCTTTTACTTTCATGTATTTACTTTCATGCAAGAGTCAATGTTCTTCTCTATATTCCTTTTTATTTTCTCCTTTGGTAGCATCATGTGGTGAGGAAAGATCTAGGCACATATATCCAGTTGAATATGGATAGCATGAGTTATTATTGTTGACATCACCCTTGAGGTGAATACGTTGGGAGGCGAAACTATAAGCCCCTATCTTTCTATGTGTCTAGTTAAAACGTTTTGCTCATATGTACGCGGTGAGTGTGTAGCGACCATGATCCCAATGGACCGAAGTCTCTGTGCTTAAGTGTCATCCCTGGATTGGTGCTACCTCTTGAGCACTGCATTGGTTTTCCCTTGAAGAGGAAAGGGTGATGCAGCAAAGTAGCGTAAGTATTTCCCTCAATTTTTGAGAACCAAGGTATCAATCACCTACACAAAAGTCCCACGCACCTACACAAACAAACAAGAACCTCACAACCAATGCGATAAAGGGGTTGTTAATCCCTTCACGGTAACTTGCAAAAGTGAGATCTGATAGAGATAATAAGATAAGATAAATATTTTTGGTATTTTTATGATATAGATTGGAAGATGAAAGATGCAAATAAAAGTAGATGGGAAACTTAGATGATAAAAGATAGACCCAGGGGCCATAGGTTTCACTAGTGGCTTCTCTCAAGATAGCATAAGTATTACGGTGGGTGAAAAAATTACTGTCGAGCAATTGATAGAAAAGTGCATAGTTATGAGAATATCTAGGCATGATCATGTATATAGGCATCACGTCCGTGACAAGTAGATCGAGATGATTCTGCATCTACTACTATTACTCCACACATCGATCGACTCCTACCTGCATCTAGAGTATTAAGTTCATGAAGAACAGAGTAACGCATTAAGAAAGATGACATGATGTAGAGGGATAAACTCATGCAATATGATATAAACCCCATCTTTTTATCCTCGATGGCAACAATACAATACGTGCCTTGCTGCCCTCGCATCCTTTGGGAAAGGACACCGCAAGATTGAACCCAAAGCTAAGCACTTCTCCCATTGCAAGAAAGATCAATCTAGTAAGCCAAACCAAACTGATAATTTGAAGAGACTTGCAAAGATAATCAATCACACATAAAAGAATTCAGAGGAGATTCAATTATTTCTCATAGATAAACTTGATCATAAACCCACAATTTATCGGATCTCGACAAACACATCGAAAAAGAGTTACATCGAATAGATATCCAAGAAGATTGAGGAGACTTTGTATTGAGATTCAAAGAGAGAGAAGAAGCCATCTAGCTAATAACTATGGACCCGAAGGTCTGTGGTAAACTACTCACAACTCCTTGGAGAGGCCTTGGAAATGATGTAGAGGCCCTCCGTGGTCTATTCCCCCGCGGAGCGCCGGTGAAGGCTCCAAGATGGGATATCGCGGATACTGAAGGTTGCGGCAGTGGAAATAGGTTTTCGTGGTGCCCCTGGATGTTTCCGGGGTACGTGGATATATATATAGGAGGAAGAAGTATGTAGACTGAGCCACGAGGGGCCCATGAGGGTGGGGGCACGCTCACCCCCTTAGGGCACGCCGGGCACCCTCGTGGCCGCCTCGTTTGCTGCTTGACGTCAACTCCAAGTCTCCTAGATTGCATTTGTTCCAAAAAGATCGGTCCCGAAGGTTACATTCCGCTTGGACTCCGTTTGATATTCTTTTTTTTCTTTGAAACATTGAAATAGGCAAAAAGCAGCAATTCGGGCTGGGCCTCTGGTTAGTAAGTTAGTCCCAAAAATGATATAAAAGTGTAAAGCAAAGCCCATAAACGTCCAAAATGGGTAATATAATATCATGGAACAATAAAAAATTATAGATACGTTGAAGACGTATCAAGCATCCCCAAGCTTAATTCCTGCTCGTCCTCGAGTAGGTAAATGATAAAAACAGAATTTTTGATGTAGAATGCTACGTAGCACAATTCTCAATGTAATTTTATTTATTGTGGCATGAATGTTTAGATCCAAATGATTCAAAATAAAAGTTCATATTGACATAAGAAATAGCAATACTTGAAGCATACTAACTAAGCAATCATGTCTTCTCAAAATAACATGGCATTAGAAGGTTCATCCCTACAAAATCATATAGTTAGGCTATGTTTCATTTTCATCACACAAAATACTCCCATCAAGAACAACCCCGGTTTCAGCCAAGCAATTTGTTCATACTTTTTAACACACTTCAGCTTTTTTCAACTCTCACGCAATACATGAGCGTGAACCATGGATATAGCACTATGGGTGGAATAGAATATGATGATGGAGGTTGTGTGGAGAAGATAAAAAAGGAGAAAGTCTCACATTGACGAGGCTAATCAACAGGCTATGGAGATGCCCATCAATTGATGTCAACATGAGGAGTAGGGTTGCCATGCAACAGATGCACTAGAGCTATAAATGTATGAAAGCTCAATAAAAGAAACTAAGTGGGTGTGCATCCAACTTGCTTGCTCACGAAGACCTAGGGCATTTTGAGGAAGCCCATTGTAGAAATATACAAGCCAAGTTCTATAATGAAAAATTCCCACTAGTATATGAAAGTGACAACATAAGAGACTCTCTATATGAAGAACATGGTGCTACTTTGAAGCACAAGTGTGGAAAAGGATAGTAACATTGCCCCCCTTTTTTTCTTTTTTTTTCTTTTTTTTGGGCCTTTCTTTTTTTTATTTGGCCTTTTTTGGCCTTTCTTTTTTATAAGGGTCAATGCTCTAATAATGATGATCATCACACTTTTATTTATTTACAACTCATGAATTACAACCTCAAAACTAGAACAAGATATGATTCTATATGAATGCCTCCGGCGGTGTACCAGGATGGGCAATGAATCAAGAGTGACATGTATGAAAAATTATGAAGGTGTATTTGCCACAAATACGATGTCAACTACATGATCATGCAAGGCAATATAACAATGATGATGCGTGTCATGATAAACGGAACGGTGGAAAGTTGCATGGCAATATATCTCAGAATGGCTATGGAAATGCCATAATAGGTAGGTATGGTGGCTGTTTTGAGGCATATATAAGGAGGTATATGTGTGATAGAGCGTATCATATCACAGGGTTTGGATGCACCGGCGAAGTTTGCACCAAGTCTCAAGGTGAGAAAGGGCAATGCACGGTACCGAAGAGGCTAGCAATGATGGAAAAGTTAAAGTGCGTATAATCCATGGACTCACATTAGTCATAAAGAACTCATATACTTATTGCAAAAGTTTTATTAGCCCTCAAAGCAAAGTACTACTACGCATGCTCCTAGGGGGGAGGTCGGTAGGAGTTAACCATCGCGCGTCCCCGACCACCACACAAGGGAAGGCAATCAAAAGAGCACTCCATGCAATAAATTTGTTACACAACTTTTACCATACGTGCATGCTACGGGACTTGCCAACTTCAACCCAAGTATTCTTTAAATTCACAATTACCCAACTAGCATGACTCTAATATCACAACCTTTATATCTCAAAACAATTTTCAAGCATCAAATTGATCATAGCATCCAATTCACTTTCTATGATAGTTTTTATTATACCCAACTTGGATGCCCATCATTCTAGGACCAATTTTATAACCATAGCAAATACCTTGCTGTTCTAAAAGACTCCCAAAATAATATAAGTGAAGCATGAGAGATCAAAAATTTCTACAAAATCAAGCCACCGCCGTGCTCTAAAAGATATAAGTGAAGCAATAGAGCAAATATATCTAGCTCAAAAGATATAAGTGAAGCACATAGATTATTCTAATAAATTACAAATCATGTGTGTCTTTCCCAAAATTTGTGTACAGCAAGGATGATTGTGGTAAACTAAAAAGCAAAGACTCATATCATACAAGACGCTCCATGCAAAACACATATCATGTGGTGAATAAAAATATAGCTCCAAGTAAAGTTACCGATAAACGAAGACGAAAGAGGGGATGCCTTCCGGGGCATCCCCAAGCTTAGGCTTTTGGTTTTCCTTGGATTATCTTGGGGTGCCATGGGCATCCCCAAGCTTAGGCTCTTGCCACTCCTTATTCCATAGTCCATCAAATCTTTACCCAAAACTTGAAAACTTCACAACACAAAACTCAACAAGAAATCTCATAAGCTCTGTTAGTGTAAGAAAGAAAAACCACCACATAAGGTACTGTAATGAACTCATTCTTTATTTATATTGGTGTTAAACCTACTGTATTCCAACTTCTCTATGTTTCATACCCCCCGATACTAGCCATAGATGCATCAAAATAAGCAAACAACACACGAAAAACAGAATTTGCCAAAAACAGAACAGTCTGTAGAAATCTGTAACTTTCAAATACTTCTGGAACTCTAAAACTCCTACCAAAATAGGAAGTCCTGGGAAATTTGCCTATTGATATACTGTAGAAAGAATCAGTGCAAAACACGTTTCTGTGATTTACTAAAATTATTCTCGTGCACGCAAAAGTTTCTGTTTTTCAGCAGAATCAGATTGACTATCACCGTAGGTTATCCTATAGGTTCTACTTGGCACAAACACTAATTAAAACATAAAACCACATCTAAACAAAAGCTAGATGAAATATTTATTACTAAACAGAAGCAAAAATCAAGGAACTAAAATAAAATTGGGTTGCCTCCCAACAAGCGCTATCGTTTTAATGCCCCTTGCTAGGCATAAAAGCAAAAATAGATCTACATGTTGCCATCTTTGGCATTCAAATCATAAGTAGCTCGCATCATAGAATCATAAGGTAATTTGACTTTCTTTCTAGGAAACTGTTCCATGCCTTTCCTTAATGGAAATTGGAATCTAATATTCCCTTCCTTCATATCAATAATTGCACCAATTGTTCTAAGGAAAGGTCTACCAAGAATAATAGGACATGAAAGATTGCAATCTATATCAAGAACGATAAAATCTACGGGCACATAATTCCTATTTGCAACAATAAGAACATCACTGATTCTTCTCATAAGTTTCTTAATGGTGGAATCCGCAAGGTACAAGTTTAAAGAGCAATCGTCAAATTCATGGAAACCTATCACATCACATTAAGTTTTCGGAATCGTGGACACACTAGCACCCAAATCACACAAAGCATAGCATTCATGATCTTTAATTTTAATTTCTATAGTAGGTTCCCACTCATCATAAAGTTTTTGAGGTATAGAAACTTCCAACTCAAGTTTTTCTTCATAAGATTGCATCAAGGCATCAACGATATGTTTGGTAAAAGCTTTATTTTGACTATAAGCATGAGGAGAATTCAACACGGATTGCAACAAGGATATACAATCTATTAAAGAAC
Organism: Aegilops speltoides; assembly: GCA_021437245.1. NCBI lineage: Eukaryota > Viridiplantae > Streptophyta > Magnoliopsida > Poales > Poaceae > Aegilops > Aegilops speltoides. Next base: position 328,398,359 of record CM038146.1, on the reverse strand, counting down.
AATTATTATAATTAAATTACTTGAAATCCATAATAGTGGGTTCAATGCTATGTAAAGTTTTGACCTCTCCAATCCCACTTTTACCAAATTTTGCATCAAGATCTAAAAACTCCGAATCATTGGGACGCCTTTTAACTAAAGTTAACTCATCTCCAGTCCCATCATTATCAAGATTCATATTTCAAAAGAAAGACTTAATAGGAGACACATCAACAACTTTTAGATCTTCATCATTATTTTCATGGAAACTAGAAGAAGGCGCTTTTACAAAGCAATCTTTCTTAGCACGCATCCTAGCGGTTCTTTCTTTGCACTCATCAATGGAAATTCTCTTGGCCTTGAGAGACTCATTGATATCATGCTTAGGTGGAATAGATCTATGTTTCAAAGAATCAACATCAAGCAAAAATCTATCAATGTTCCTAGCCAATTCATCAACTTTAAGCAATTTTTCTTCAAGCAAAGCATTGAAATTCTTTTGAGAGATCATAAATTCTTTAATCGTATTCTCAAAATCAGAGGGCATCTTATTAAAATTTCCATAAGAGTTGTTGTAGGAATTACCATAATTATTAGAGGAATCACTAGGAAACGGCCTAGGATTAAAGTTTCCTCTATAAGCATTGTTACCAAAATTATTCCTACCAACAAAATTCACATCCATAGATTCATTATTATTCTCAATCAAATTAGACAAAGGCATATCATTAGGATCAATAGGATAACTCTTAGTAGCATACAATTTCATAAGTTCATCCATCATTCCACTCAAAACATTAATCTCTTCTATTGCATGAACTTTTATACTAGTAGATCTTTCGGTGTGCCATTGAGAATAATTAAACATAATATTATCAAGGAGTTTAGTAGCTTCTCCTAAAGTGATTTCCATAAAAGTGCCTCCCGCGGCTGAATCTAAAAGATTTCTAGAAGCAAAATTCAATCCGGCATAAAAAAAATTATATGATCATCCATAAATTCAAACCGCGTGTAGGGCAATTGCGAATCATTAATTTCATTCTTTCCCAAGATTGGGCAACATGCTCATGATCAAGTTGTTTAAAATTCATAATATCATTTCTAAGAGAGATAATCTTAGCGGGAGGAAAATACTTAGAGATAAAAGCATCTTTGCACTTATTCCAAGAATCAATACTATTTTTAGGCAAAGACGAAAACCAAGTTTTAGCATGATATCTAAGTGAAAACGGAAATAACTTCAATTTAACAATATCGTTATCCGTATCTTTGTTGTTTTGCATATCACACAAATCAACAAAGTTTTTTAGATGAGTAGCGACATCTTCACTAGGAAGGCCGGAGAATTGATCTTTCATAACAAGATTCAACAAAGAAGCATTGATTTCACAAGATTCAACATCATTAAGAGGAGCAATCGGAGTGCTAAGGAAATGATTATTATTGGTATTGGAAAAGTCACACAATTTGGTATTATCTTGAGCCATCATGACAAGCAATCCAACACACAAGCACACAAAAGGCAAGCGAAAAAGAGAGGCGAACGAAAAAGAGAGGGCGAATAAAACGGCAAGGGTGAAGTGGGGGATAGGAAAACGAGAGGCAAACGGAAAATAATGTAATGCGAGGGAGATGAGTTTGTGATGGGTACTTGGTATGTCTTGACTTGAGCAAAGACCTCCCCGGCAACGGCGCCAGAAATCCTTCTTGCTACCTCTTGAGCACTGCGTTGGTTTTCCCTTGAAGAGGAAAGGGTGATGCAGTAAAGTAGCGTAAGTATTTCCCTCAGTTTTTTAGAACCAAGATATCAATCCTGTAGGAGGCTCCTCAAAATTCCCACGCACCTACACAAACAAACAAGAACCTCGCAACCAACGCGAAAAAGGGGTTGTCAATCCCTTCACGGTAACTTGCAAAAGTGATATCTGATAGAGATAATAAGATAACATAAATATTTTTGGTATTTTTATGATATAGATTGGAAAATAAATGATGCAAATAAAAGTAGATGGGAAACTTAGATGATAAAAGATAGATCCGGGGGCCATAGGTTTCACTAGTGGCTTCTCTCAAGATAGCATAAGTATTATGATGGGTCAACAAATTACTATCGAGCAACTGATAGAAAAGTGCATAGTTATGAGAATATCTAGGCATGATCATGTATATAGGCATCACGTCCGTGACAAGTAGATCAAAACGATTCTGCATCTACTACTATTACTCCACACATCGACCGACTCCCACCTGCATCTAGAGTATTAAGTTCATGAAGAACAGAGTAACGCATTAAGAAAGATGACATGATGTAGAGGGATAAACTCAATCAATATGATATAAACCCCATCTATTTATCCTCGATGGCAACAATACAACCCATGCCTTGCTGCCCCTGCTGTCACTGGGAAAGGACACCACAAGATTGAACCCAAAGCTAAGCACTTCTCTCATTGTAAGAAAGATCAATCTAGTAGGCCAAACCAAACTGATAATTCGAAGAGACTAGCAAAGATAACCAATCACACATAAAAGAATTCAGAGAAGATTCAATTATTTCTCGTAGATAAACTTGATCATAAACCCACAATTCATTGGATCTCGACAAACACACCGCAAAAAGAGTTACATCGAATAGATCTCCAAGAAGATCGAGGAGAACCTTGTATTGAGATTCAAAGAGAGAGAAGAAGCCATCAAGCTAATAACTATGGACCCGAAGGTCTATGGTAAACTACTAACAACTCATCGGAGAGGCCTTGGAGATGATGTAGAGGCCCTCCATTGTCGATTCCCCCTCCGGCGGAGCACCGGTGAAGGCTCCAAGATGGGATCTCGTGAATACAGAAGGTTGCGGCGGTGGAAATAGTTTTTCGTGGTGCTCCTGGATGTTTTCGGGGTACGTGGATATATATTGGAGGAAGAAGTATGTCGGTTGAGCCACAAGGGGCCCACGAGGGTGGGGGGCGCGCCCACCCCCTTAGGGCGTGCCGGGCACCCTCGTGGCCGCCTTGTTTGCTTCTTGACATCCACTCCAAGTCTCTTGGATTGCGTTTGTTCCAAAAAGATCACTCCCGAAGGTTTCATTCCGTTTGGACTCCGTTTGATATTCTTTTTTCTTTGAAACACTGAAATAGGAAAAAAAACAGCAATACGGGCTTGGCCTCCGGTTAGTAGGTTAGTCCTAAAAATGATATAAAAGTGTAAAGTAAAGCCCATAAAACATCCAAAACGGGTAATATAATAGCATGGAACAATAACAAATTATAGATACATTGGAGATGTATCGATCGGTAATGCTGACACACAGTACTCGAGGAATTATAGCAGAGTTCAATCACACACTTATTACATCGAGGTCCTCATAAAGAGTATGATTACACAAATAATATGGCTGAAGGCCATCAAAACTAAATAACTATGGAAGCTTCAAAGGTAAATGAGTCCATCAACTCCAACGGCATAGCTGAGTGCATGACAACGACCTATCTCACCTTATTCGTCGTCTGAGAAGTCTGCAACATGAGACGTTGTAGCCGTTTAGGTCAGCACACTAAATATACTGGCAGAGTTACACTGTAAAGCAATGAATGCAAGAACTATATCTACATGCAATATTTGGCTCGTGGGGGCTATAAGTTTAAGATTTTGCATAAAGCTAGTTTTCCCTACAACAAAGAAATAAAAAAAATTTACTACTCCCAAGTTGTACCAATATTTGATAAGGTTCCTGCAACTCAAATCCCAATTTAAAAAGTATCCACATTAAACCCAATTCAATTAATTTAAGAGTGATGAGACAATAATATCCAAATCCAGATACTCAAGATGTCCATAACTGGGGACATGGCTAACCATGATTAGTTTATACACTCTGCAGAGGTTGCGCACTTTTCCCCGCAAGACTCGATCGCATCCATGATCGGAAGTTTGAGACATAGTCTTTCCGAAGCATTAACTCTGTACTCCGGGCAGACCGGTACACCTACTTTCCCCTACATCTGCTTGTCCACCTCTTCAAGAGCTCATACAACTTACTCAACTATGCCAGAGCCCATAATTGCTTGTGGCTGCACACGGAAGTTTCTAGGAATGAAATATCATATGATCCCTTTGAACATAGGTGGCAAACCGAGGAAAAATCACACGGGTACTCCAGGATTTCCCAAACGGACAAACACTGGATTCTCCAGGTGCCCCAACCAATCCACCCAGATGTGTATTAAAGTTGCCACCTTAATGTTATCCAAGATTAATAACTCTCACAACTTCCATGTGTATCACGATCCAATCCCCGTCTACGAGCATGGCTAAGCAATAATTGAGCATAATGTATATTCCCGGGTGATCAAAGGTATTAGGTTCCTACCTCAAGTACTACAACCAAACCACATGTTCCCAATCCAACTCATGCAAATATTTGAGGGCAATACTAATGCATAGTAAAAACTGGGTATAGAAAAGTATGATCAAAGTGCAACTTGCCTTGCTGATGATCTGCAAACTCTAGGATTTGTAGTAACAAGCTTCACACTCTGGGTAATCTAGCGTATACAAGCAGTAGCATACATAAGCAATCACTAAAACAAAACAAAGAGAAATCAAGAAAAGAACCAAATCAAACTCGAAACAAGCAAACGGCTAATCTAAACAGAAAACAAAACTGAACAGCATTATTTTCATGTGAATTAGATCTTAACAGTAGGTAGAGGTGATTAGCTACAATTTGCAAAAAGAAACAACTCCAACGGATTTATGAAACTCAAGATACAAACGAAACAAGATCAAATACTAATCTGAACTAAACTCAAATTTTAAATTGTCAAAATCATGTTCAAGTTAGCTTACTAGAAAGAAGGGATCGTTACAAAGATTTCACTACAGGAATCAGCTACTTTGCCATCAGCCACGACGGACGGCAAAGGCACGTATGGCGGACGGCAAAGGTCTTTGCCGCCGTCGCCGATGGCAACGCACGGACAAGAAGAGCTACATTGCCATCCGCTTGGGCGGCCGACGGCAAAAGGGTCCTTTGCCATCACCGCCGACGCAAAGAATACAGACGGCAATAATTGCGCTGTTATTCGTTAGGTGGTTAATGGCAAGCCTTTGCCGTCGGTCACCGACGGCAAACATCGGAAGGCCTTTGCCGTCCGCCATCAGAGGCAAAGTTTTTTTCTCTTTGCCGTCAAGATCGTTGGCAAACCGACCAAATAGGTCACCTCCCAGAAACACAGATTGTTCGCCACGTGGCCTCTTTGCCGACGACCGCCGATGGCAAGATACCTTTGCCGTCGATGGTCGACGGCAAAGAGCCCCGATATTGGCTCTTTTTTCTATTTTTTAAATCCAACAATTTTCACAAAGAAATATATATGACATATATAGATATATTTCATGAGCTATTTAACAAGACATAAGTTTCATCGTACATACACATATAGTTCCATCCACTCATACATAGCAAGTTCCATCAAGATAGCAAAGTTGCACATACATATTACAATGCAAAGTTTCATTAAGATAGCAAGTTCCATCGTAGCAAGCTAGAAGAATACTAGAAGAGAGTGAAATTAAAAACAAGCACTCCATCATAGCAAGCTAGATCCCGAGAAGTGAATGAAATCTGCAAAATGGCAAATAAGAAAGTTAGGAAAAGGTGACTAGAAGAAGAAGACTAGAAGAAGAAGCACGCCATCGTTTGTGAGGTAACTTAGGTGAAATGGATCGTTTATGAGCTAACTTAGGTAAAATGCATCATTTTAGAGCTAATGTAGGTAAAATGGATCGTTTACGAGCTAACTAAGCTAATTATGCTGTTTTTTACATAAGGTAAATACATGTCATTATTGAGTAAACCTAGTTAACTAAGCATATTATAACTAACTTAGGTCATTTTGGAGGAAACAAAGCTAAGTATAGATCGTTTTAGAGCTAACTTAGGTAAAATGGCTGGTTTTGGAGGTCACTAAGCTTATTAAGTCATTTTGCAGGAAAAGAAGCTACGTCTAGGTCATTAAGGTAAGCATATTGGGTGAAATAAAGCTAAGTCTAGGTCTTTATGCATTTGTTAAGCAAAAAACTAGAGAAACTTACCTTGATCATGGAGGTGTGGGAGCAGGCTGGCTCAGGCCAGTAGCTGGAGAAGGATCGTTTGATGCTTGTGTGGAGTAACGCTGCACAAAAGATCATTTCCAATGTTCCGTTAGCATGATGACACTCAAATGTTAAGACTAGCAAGTAACGTCCATTCAAATTAAACTCACCGTGGTCTCAGGAGCAATCTCTGGATCAATGGCTATGGAGCCACGGGACCTCCCGCCACTAGATATCATCACCGCCTCGATTGTAGGGGATCTGCTCGGGTTAAACTCCTCCCTATCCTCGCCTTCCCTTGACTTGCTTGTAAGAGGCGGTGTGGGCCATGGCATACAGGTCGCACCCTCCGCACCTTATCCGCCTTATTGTAGCATGCCTGAAAGAGCGAAACAAAGTAAATTAGTAATTAAAGGGCTCAAGCTAGCATGATGAATGAATTGCATTAATAATGAAGCAAACCACATTACCCAATTCCGCCCGAACTGATATAAGCTGGAGCTACCTTGATGGTGTGGCACACCTTCAATTTGGGCACGTTTGTCCTTGGCCTCAGTCGGCTCCCCTTCCATCTTTCAACACCTGCCATGACAAAGAGTAAACGAAATTAGTACAACATAAAAAATACCGACATGAATAATAATATGTATATCACTTAAGTGTATCATCATCAAGTACAACATAAAAAAAATTGAATACCTGACACTACTAATAATCTTGATCAGTATCATCAATAAATGCATAATAATCATCATCACTATAATCAATGACGGGCTCATAGGGTTCAGTGGCATCAACATGTGGAAGGCCACCTTTACGTAATCGGTCAAGCATTGAGAGGTCGTCCGCAGCAGTAACCTCTTCTTGTTCCGGCTCTTCTTGTTCCTCCTCTGGGGTGATGTGGGATTCACTATCGCTGTCTACTTCAATGTTTTGGGGTGAAGTATACCGGTTCTTGAAACGCTTTTTGGACAGACGTGTCTCTTGGAAGAATTCTCCTTCATATGTGTCTTGGAAGAACTGTCTATGCATGTCGAAGCAAGAAAACTTGCGACCGGCCTGAAGCCAACGAAACTCAAGAGCTCCCTTGCATGTGGGGCGCGGGAACCTTCCATGAACACACCAGCCAACGAATAGCGCATACGCCGGCAAGTCATGCGTCGAGTACATGTACCAGACACGCATTATGAAGTTTCGTTTGCTATAGGTGTCGATGTCTTGAACCGATTATCCTGTGCTTCTTGTAATTGGCCCTGCTTAACGCATGTACACATTCATATTTTTTCCGGATAGTTGGGCCTGGAATTATCAACGTCAGAAAATGTTCTTTCTTTGCATAATCTGTCCGGGGAGATTGAGTGGAAAGACAAATACGGGCCAACAACTGTATTGGGCTGCCGTCATACCAAACACACTGAACCCATCGGTGCTGATGCCGACTTGAGGATGCCTCGGATCTGCCGCTTTGTCAGCATGTAATTCATCAAACTTTTTCCACGCAACACCATCCGATGTGTGTACCATCATCAGATTACCATCTGCATCTAGTTTGGTTCTTTTGCCTGTTTTGTGCCATGTCATCTGTCTGGCCGTCTCTTCGACCATGAAAAGACGTTGAAGTCTTGGTACGATTGGCATATATCGAAGAACACTAATAGGGATTTTGGTTTGTGTCTTCTCACCCATACCGTTATCTACCACAATATACCTGGAACACTTGCAAATGGGACAATAGTTCAAGTCCGCATAGTCAAGCCTAAATAAGGCACATCCTTTCTCAGTGCATGTATCTTCTCATAGGGCATCTTGAGCACGGAGGATTTTGTCCGACCGGTACAGGTTTGCGTGCATTACATGGCCTTTGGGTATAAAGCATCCAAATATCGTCATAATTGCGCCATAGCATTCTCCGCCCAAGTTGAATTGAGCCTTCAAAGCCATTACTTGTGAGATGGCATCCAACTGACAAAGCTCAGTGTGCTCGTGGAGCGGACGTTTTGAAGACTCCAACATTTCATTGAAGGCCTTTGCAGATTCCTCCATCTCCTTGTCCGAATCCCGAGCATCATGATAGTCTTGCACCATGTTTTCCATCCCGGTACCATGCTTGTCGGTGCGACGATGATCCACCTCAGCTCGGTCACGTTGGGCAGACTCACCATGAAATGTCCACACCGTATAATCGGGCGTAAAACCATTCTTTTGCAGGTGTTTACCCATTTTAGCCTCATCCTCTTTTCCCAATTGCCGATCGGAAACAGGGCACCAAGTTTTCCTCGCCATTTGTAATGCGGCTTGCACAAACCCCTTGGTTTTTGTGAACCATTCAGCGCTCCATTTGTTACGACCAAGTGTGACCGGTATACATCCACGCACGATCACTCATCTTGACTTTCGAGCTATCGACACACAATAATTATATATATATAATTCACCATGTATATATTCATCGCTTGATCTACTTTGTCAATTTTATTACGCCCATGCAACCTACACTCTAATAGGTAATGATAGGTCCTATCTCACTCGAGTATGTGTAGATTGATTCATTTTCCCAAGCTATGCTCGATTCGACTTAAAATTTGGCAGCACCTCCCATTGTTCTCCCGATACACGTCTCGCAATAAACAGAGAGGATGTGTACCGGAGAACAACAGGGGATGCACTAACGAAATTTATGCGTCGGATCTCGAGCAAAGCATATGGGAAAACGAACCCAATCTACACATACTCGGGCTGTCCATGGATAGCGTTGGACAATTCGAAGAATCAAGGTTATAAATATGCAAATGCATGCATATTTATAACTATGACGCTTTCAACAGAGACACATATTGGTTATGCATACTGATGATTCAAGACACATATATAGCTAGCTACCAAATCTCATGTCATTTGTGCAAATAATTAATGGGGGAGAAGGACATGTCATTTGTGCTCACCCACGAACGAAGGGGCAGAGCTCGTCAAACGCACGGCGAGGTCGTCGAACACCAAACCTCGCAGCGATGAAACAACTGCACATTTAAATCTACCCGATCAGCACAATTATATATGATGTTTTTCATAACAAAATCGAAAAATATATGACGTAACTAATAATTCACAAATATATAACCCCATCGGCCTCTGGATAGCCAAAGAGCACCTTTTCGGGAGGTTTAGTGGGTCGGGGTGTCATGTCGGCGTCGGGGTGCTGTTTCGGGGTTAGGGTGTCGTGTCGGGGTCGGGGTGTCGGGGTGTGGTGTCGTGGTCTGTGTGTCGGGGTGTGGTGTCAGGGTCAGGTGTCGGGGTGTGGTGTCGGGGTCGGGGTGTCGGGGTCAGTGGTCGGGGTGTTTCCTTCTATCCTTCTTCTTCTTTCCTTCTCTTCTTCTTCTTTTTTCTTCTTTCCTTTCTTCTTCTTCTTCTATCCATCTTCTTCTTTCCTTTCTTCTTCTTCTTCTTCTTCTTTCCTTTCTTCTTCTTCTTCTTTTTTCATCTTTTTTCTACTTCTTTTCTTTTCTTTTATTCTTCTTCTTCTACTTCTTCTACTTCTTCTACTTCTTTTCTTCTTCTTCTTTTTCATCTTTTTTCTACTTCTTTTCTTTTCTTCTTTTTCATCTTTTTCCACTTCTTCCTCTTTTCTTCTACATATTCTTTTTCTAACACTAACACTAAATTTTATTCTTTTCTAACACTAAATCTAACACTAACACTAACACTAACAATTAAACAAGAATTAAAAAGCAAAAAAAGAAAAATAGAAAAAAACTCACTGAGTAGGGGGCGACTGGCTGGTGGTGGTGGTGGGTGGGGCGGGGCTTGGATGGGATGGCAAGGGGCGGGGAGAGGCACAGGAGGAGCGGGCGAGGGCGGGGAGGAGGGGGCAAGGGGCGGGCGGGCGGTGGGCGGTGGCGGGTGGGGAGGGTGGGAGGCGGCGGGGGGGCGGGTGCGGCGAGGGCGGGGAGGGCGGGGCGGTGGGGGGGCGGGGGCGGTGGAGGTCGAGGAGAGAGATGACTAACAGGCGGGGAGGGGCTCGACCGTTAGTTAGGTTAGTTAGGGTAGCCTTTGCCGTCCGCCCTCCTTTGCCGTCCGCTTTTCTTCATATTTGCCGTCTGCGGCGGACGGCAAAGCGGGGGGACGTTAAGTATTTTTAACCAGCTCCTCAGTGGCCCCACCTCCCTCTTCGCCGTCTGCTAGCGGACGGCAAAGATTCTTTGCCGTCAGCTAGCGGACGGCAAAGAGCTGGCTGATGGCAACGAACCTTTGCCATCAGCCAGTTCTTTGTCGTCTGCTTTCGGGTAGCTGATGGCAAAGAGCTTCTTTGCCGTCCGCTAGCTGACGGCAAAGAGCTGGCAGATGGCAAAGTAGCTGATTCCAGTAGTGTTTAGACATTGGTTTCAGGTAATTTGGATAAATGAGCAAAAAGTTACGCTAGTTTTAAGATCAGGGGCTAAATCACGATAAAACTATTCGCGGGTAGGTTCCTGGCCGAAAATTAAACTAAAAAGAAAAATCTATAGAAAGAACGTTCGCTAACAGAACTAAACGAACGAATCCGTTCATTAACAGAAACTAACGAGTGAACGTTCGTCATTTAAACTAGCGAATAAAATGAACCGATCTAAACCTAATAAACCGAAACTAAAAAAACAAAAACTAAACCGAGAAAAAAAAGACCAGCGGTTTTATATTGGTTAACCGGACTTGGACCGGGGGCGGCGGCTGCGGCGGTGAGATCCAGCGAGCGAGGCGGCGACTTCGGCGTGGCGGCGGTGGTGCGTCTTGGGGAGGGAGAGGGCGGCGGGGCGGGGCATTTATAGGAGGGGAGAGGCGGCTGGGCGGCTTGCGGGAGGGGGCGGGGTTCCCCGTGTCCTTGTTGGACACGGCGGCGGCGCGAGCAAACTCGGGACTCCCAAGCCGGAGGAAGGCGGTGGCGCTCGGCCCAGGAACTTTTTTTAAACGATTTCCGTGAAGAAAATCCTAATAAAATAAAAATAAAAATCTAAAAATTCCAGAACCAATTTTCACCTTCCCAACCTAATATTTGGGACAAAATGAACATTTTTGTAGACTAAATGCAATTTTTAAAAATGCATGTTTTTCTCTAATTCAAATAAAACTGCAAATAAAATCACATAAAATGATAATTTGATTTCAAAATTTCTTTTCCAATATTTCTCCTCTGTTTTGAAGAAGTCATTTTATCTTCTCTCATTTAATTTTATTATTGGAAATAATTGGAAAGAAATTGTTGAAAATCAAATTGATCCACTTTTCAAATTTGAATATAAATTCAAAAATGAAAGTTTTATGAAACCTGCAACTCTCTTCTTGGGTCCTTGAGTTGCTTAAGATTTCTTGGATCACAACCAAATGCAATAAAATATGAAATTCATATGAATGATCTATGTATAACATCCAAATTGAAAATTGAGATGTTACAAATCTACCCCCCCTTAAGATGAATCTCACCCTCGAGATTCGGGTTGGTCAGCAAAAGGGTGTGGGTGGTCCTTGTGGAGGTCTTCTTCTTTCTCCCAGGTGGCTTCCTCCTCGATATGGTGGCTCCACTGAACTTTGCAAAACTTGATAACTTTGCTGCGAATAACTCAACTAGAAAACTCAAGAATCTTGACTCGCTTCTCTTCATAGGTCAGATCACTATCCAACTGAATTGCTTACAGTGGCACTGTATCTCTCAGAGGAATATTAGCCATATCTGCGTGGCACTTCTTCAACTGGGAAACGTGAAACACATCATGAACTCTTGACAATCCTTCGGGCAATTCCAACTTGTACGCAGGCAGAAAAGTTATGCAGATACTAAACGCAAGGAGGTAGCCTACGAGTCGGAGACAGGGCATATCTTCGTGTGTCCCCACTCCGAGGAGTTAAACATTTTGGGTTCAAGGGAAAGCTAGCACCACGTTTTGTGGGACCATACAGAGTTTTGGAACGCATGGGAGAAGTTGGACAGGGCTACCTTGAGTGTATCTCGAATCAAATTAACCTTTTCCTCAGAATCTTTGATTAAGTCTGGTCCACACAAGTGTCTATCTCCAACTTCTTCCCATGATAACGGTGTCCTGCACCTCCTTCCGTACAAGGCTTCCAAAGGGGTCATCTTCAATCTGCTTGATAACTGTTGTTATAGGAGAAATCTGCGTAGGGCAAATTGTCATCCCAACTAGATCCATAATCTAGCGCACAAGCTCTCAACATGTCCTCCAGAATCTGATTGACTCTCTCGGTATGTCCATCTGTCTGTGGATGAAAGGCTGTACTGAACTCTAGCCTGGTACCCAAAGTTTCATGCAACTGATTCCAAAACTTTGAAGTAAATTGTGTCCCTCTATCTGATACGATGGTCCTCGGAACTCCATGCAGACATATGGTCCTGGTCATGTATATCTTTGCCAACTTAGCACTCGTATAAGTTGTCTTCATAGGGATGAAATGGGCTACTTTCGTTAAGCGATCAACTACAACCCAGTGATAAAATCCATGCCAAGTTTATCCCACTTCCATTCGGGTATTGGCAAAGGCTGCAGTAACCCTGCTGGTTTCTATGCTCTGCCTTGACTCTCTAGCATACATCGCATACTGCTACATACTCTGCAATATCCTTCTTCATTCCTGTCTGATACGTCTCCAATGTATCTATAATTTTTGATTGTTCCATGCTATTATATTACCCCTTTTGGATGTTTATGGGCTTTATTTTACACATTTATATCATTTTTGGGACTAACCTACTAACCGGAGGCCCAGCCCATATTGCTGTTTTTTTGCCTATTTCAAGATTTCAAGAAAAGGAATATCAAACGGAGTCCAAACTGAATGAAACCTTCGGGAGCGTGATTTTGGAACGAACATGATCCGGAGAGCTTAGAGTGCAAGTCAGAGCTCCCGAGGGCCCCATGAGATAGGGGCGCGCCCGTAGTAGTGCGCGCCTGTCTCGTGGGCCCCTCATGCCACCGACGCACTTCTTCCTCCTATATATACCTACGCACTCAAAACATTCAGAGCACCACGAAACACAATTTCCACCGCCAGAACCTTTCAGATCCACGAGATCTCATCTTGAGCCTTCGTCGGCACTCACGGAGGGGAATCAACCATGGAGGGCCTCTACATCAATATCCTTGCCCTCCGATGAGTTGTGAGTAGTTTACCACAGACCCACGGGTCCATAGTTATTAGCTAGATGGCTTCTTCTCTCTTTTGGATCTCAATACAATGTTCTCCCCTCTCTTGTGGAGATCTATTCGATGTAAAATCTTTTTGCGGTGTGTTTGTTGAGATCCGATGAATTCTGGGTTTATGATCAAGTTTATCTATGAATAATATTTGAATCTTCTCTGAATTCTTTTATGTATGATTGAGTTATCTTTTCAAGTCTCTTGAATTATCGCTTGGTTTGGCCTACTTAATTGGTCTTTCTTGCCATGGGAGAAGTGCTTAGCTTTGGGTTCAATCTTATGTGTCCTTACCAAAGGATGTAAAGGGTTGCAAGGCACGATTGTATTGTTGCCATCGAGGATAATAAGATGGGGTTTATATCATATTGCATGTGTTTATCCCTCTACATCATGTCATCTTGCTTAATGCGTTACTCTGTTCTTATGAACTTAATACTCTAGATGCAGGCAGGAGCCGGTCGATGTGTGGAGTAATAGTAGTTGATGCAGGCAGGAGTTGGTCTACTTGTTATGGACATGATGCCTATATACATGATCATGCCTAGATAATCTCATAACATTGCGCTTTTCTATCAATTGGTTGACAGTAATTTGGTCACCCACCATAATACTTGTGCTATCTTGAGAGAAGCCTCTAGTGAAATCTATGGCCCCCGGGTCTATCTCTTATCATATTTGCTTTCAATCTACCTTTATTTGCATCTTTACTTTTTGCATCTATATTACAAAATACCAAAAATATATTTATCTTATCATACTATCCTTATTAGATCTCACTTTCGCAAGTGGTCGTGAAGGGATTGACAACCCCTTTATTGCGTTGGTTGCGAGTTCTTAGTTTGTTTGTGTAGGTGCGTGGGACTTTTGAGGAGCCTCCTACTGGATTGTTACCTTGGTTCTCAAAACTGAGGGAAATACTTATGCTACACTTTGCTGCATCACCCTCTCCTCTTCGAGGAAAACTAACGCAAGCTCAAGACATAGCACTGTCCACCAGAAACTTTCCTTCAAATCCAGATACATCTTGGTGTTGCCTGGGTGAATCGAGTAAGGCGAATCATGAGCCTCCTGAAAGAATCAACTTCCTGATCTCAGGGTCATTAGGCACATATATTCGATCCTCAAACCATATAGTGTCGTGCTCATCCTCACAAAATCCTTTAGCCTTTCCTTTACTCATCCTTTCCTTTATCTCAGTAATCTGCTTGTCCATATTTTGGTGTTTCTTGGACCTTAACCAACAAAGTGGATTGAATCTCCCATGCTGCAAAATAACCTCTCAGAACTATCTCCAAGCGTAGTTATCGAAGGTTGCCTGCTAACTCCTTAGGTAATCCTCATGTTATGAGTGTGTTAACATAACTCTTGCGGCTCAACGCATCTTCTACAACATTGGTCTTTCCTGGATGATAATGCAATTTCATGTCATAATCCTTTATGAGCTCCAACCATCTCCTTTGCCTGACGTTCAACTCCTTTCGCGTGAAGATGTACTTCAAACTCTTATGATTCGTATATACATCACAACAGTTACCGATGAGAAAATGTCTCCATGTCTTGAGAGCATGCATTACTGCTACTAACTCCAAATCATGTGTAGCATAATTCAACTCATCAGGTCGAAGTTGTCGTGAGGCATATGAAACAACTCTTCCATCCTGCATAAGCACTCCTCCATGTCCTCGACGTGAAGCGTCACAATACACTTCGAAATCCTTGCGTATGTCCTAGAGAACCAACACTGGGGCTGAAACCAATCGTTTCTTCAGCTCCTAAAAATTGGCCTCACAATCCTCACTCCATTTAAACTTGGTGTCCATCTTCAATAACTCCGTCATGGGCTTCGCAATCTTTGGAAAATTCTCAATAAATCTCCGGTAATAACCTGCGAGTCCAAGAAAACTTCTGATCTCTCCCACTAAGGTGGGTGCCAACCATTTAGTAACAGATGCAACCTTGGTAAGGTCTACTACTATTCCTTCTCCGCATATAACATGTCCAAGAAATCCAACTTCGTTCAACCAAAACTCACATTTGCTGAACTTGGCATACAACTGATGTTTCCTGAGCTTCTCGAGAACCAAACGAAAATGTTCGTTATGCTCTTCTTCATTCTTCGAGTAGACCAATATATCATCAATGAACACCACGACGAACTTATCCAAAAACTTTATGAACACCTTGTTCATCATACTCATGAAATAGGCAGGGGTGTTAGTTAAATCAAATGACATAATTGTATACTCATATAGCCTATACCTCATGGTAAAAGCTGTCTTAGGTATATCCTGCTCTTGGATCTTCAACTGGTGATAACCTGATTGAAGATCCATCTTGGAGAAAACCTTAGCTCCTTGCAGTTGGTCAAAGAATCACTGATCGTTGGCAGAGGGTATTTGTTCATGATCGTCACCTCATTCAGCACATGATAATCAACAACCATTCTCAAAGATCCATCCTTCTTCTCCACTAGAAGCACTGGGGCTTCCCAAGGTGATGAACTTGGTCGAATATGACCTTTCTCCAGTAATTTCCTCCAGATCATTTGCGGGCATCCGATACGGTCTCTTTGATATTGGTATGGTGCCTGGCAATAACTCAATCAAAAACTCAATATCTCGATCTGGTGGCATGCCTGGTAACTCTTCTCGAAATACATCGACATAATCCTTCACCACTGGTACTTGTTCCTGAACAACTCCTGATAAGGAATTCACCTGAGTCCTCCTAGACACATACTTGACCTCTTTCCTTCCGAGGTGGTGAGAAGAATTGATTTACTGGTGCAATGGATGTTTCCCTCATACTTGGATAGCTAATCCATGCCTAGTATCACATCCAATCCTTGTGACTCCAGGACGATCAGGTTGGTGGGGAAAACATGTCTACCTATGGTTACTGGCAACTGATAGCATCCCCTACTAGCCATATACTCCGCTCCTGGGGAACTTACTAACATAGCTGACTTAAGGGCTATGGTTGGCAACTTATACTTATCCACAAATTCCCTTGATATGAATGAATGAGATGCGCCAGTATCGAATAGAACAAGTGTTGTAAATGCATTAGTCAAAAACTTACCGACAACTACGTCGGGCTGCTCCTCAATCTCCTCCACACTAACGTGGTTCACCTGACCTTTGGTGAAGGGGTTCAGATCTTTGCAGAACTTCCATTGCCATTTCCATTCTTTGCTTCAGGACATTCAGTGGCGTAATGTCCAGTCTTCCCGCACTTGAAACAAGTAATGTGACTCAGATCCCTCTTGGCTCGTGTTGCGGGGTTGGAACGATTCTGACTCTTGCTTCCTCCATTCCCATTGCCATTCTTAGGGCCACTGTGGTTGTGCGAACTTCCTCCATTGTGCATATGTCCTCCATGGTTATGGCCTCCATGGTTGTGAGTATGTCCTCCCGAGTACGGGGAATAGTGGGGCTTCTGATGAGCTCCAGAAGTGTACCTCCCCTGTCCATACTTCCTCTTGCGGTTATCAATCTGTTGTTGTTTGCCTTCTATCATGAGGGCCCTGTCTACCAACTCTTGGTAGTTGTTGAAAGTTGCCACCATCAATTGCATGCTTAGCTCATCATTGAGTCCCTCAAGAAACTTCTCCTACTTTGCGGAATCTGTTGCCACATCATCCGGGGCATAGCGTGCTAACTTGCTGAACTCATCCACATACTGTCCCACTGTACGACTCCCTTGGCACAAGTTCCGGAACTCGCGCTTCTTCATGCTCATAGCTCCTGCTGAAATATGGGCGGTGCGGAAAGCCTGCTAAAACCGATCCCACGTCACTGTATCAATGGGATAAGTCGTGGTGAAATTCTCCCACCAAGATGTTGCTGGTCCGTCAAGCTGATGTGCGGCAAATCGCACTCTCTCCGCATCTGTGCATCCTACAGTAGTCAGCTCTCTTCCAATCTTGTGGAGCCAATCATCTGCAACAATCGGCTCGGTGCTGCTAGAGAACACCGGCGGATTCAACCTTAGAAAATGGGCTAGGTTGTGTAGCGACCAGACCTCAAACAGTCTGATCTATGTGCATCAGTGTCATCCCTGGATTAGTAATGCTGACATGCACAGTACTCGAAGGATTTATAACAGAGTAGTAATCACACACTTACTACATTGAATGTCTCCAAAGAGAGCTTATTACAATAAATATGTCTTAAGGCCATCTAATAACGATAACAGCGGAAGGCTTGGAAAATAAGTGAGTCCATCAACTCCAACGGCATCACTGAGTATAGAACCACAATCCTAAGGCATCTTACTCGTCGTCTGAAAAGTGTGCAACATGAACGTTGCAGCCCGAAACGGGTCAGCACATGGAATATGCTGGCAATGTAACACACAGAGATTAATGAAAGAATAATGCTATACTACATGCATATATAGCTGGTGGAAAGCTCTATGGTTACAGTTTTTGCATAAAGCCAATTTTTCCCTACTCAAAGGAATACATTTATTTAACTATCATGGTGGTTGTTAAACATTGAGAGTGGTTGACAGCATTCTCAATCCTAATTAAGTATCATCATCATTAAACAATTCCAACAATATTAATTAAAGTAACATGATGAGATTCACATGATAATCCAATTACTAGATACTCAAGATGTCCATAACCGGGGACACGTCTAACCATGATTAGTTTATATAGTCTGCAGAGGTTTCCACACATTTCCCCACAAGACTCGATCTCCTCTGTTGGGATTCTCGCACTACATGGTATTTGAGAAACGGATAACCGAGACATACTCTTTCAGAAGTGCTAGCACCTTACGATCGGGTAGACAGTACCAACCTACATCCCCTACATCTGCTAGTCTACCACTGTAAGAGTTCGCACAACTTAGTCAACTATGCTAGAGCCCATAGCAGCTTGTGGCTGCACACGGAAGTTTCTAGCATGAATAATCTCATGATCCCTTTGGGCCTGGGTGGCGGTCCATAAAGAAAAACAACAGGCAATCCTGGAATACCCAGGTACCTCAATCCACCCAGATGTTTATTAAAGTTGCCACCTTAGATAAACCATTAATTAACAATCTCACATCTGTCATGGATACACTCACCCAATCCACGTCTACTAGCATAGCATGGCATAATAAGCAACATAGAGTAACTCCCAAGGGTTTGATAATAAAACAGGTAATAGGTACTACCTCATTTACTTCCCAAAACCCACATTTTAATAAGATCCTAAATCATGCAATAGTTTGAGGATTGATCTAATGCAATAAAACTGGGTAGTAAAAAGGTATGATCAAAGTGTTACTTGCCTTGTTGATGATCCGCGAAATCTAGAGATTCGAAGTAGCAAGCGGCGCAATCCGGATACTCTATCACAAACAAACAAACAAGCATACAATAAGTACTCATCTAATGCTCAGGTAAAATTCAAATAAGAGATCTAACCAGAAAGTTCAACTTAAGAACTCCGGTTTGCAAAAAGAATCAAATCGAACGAAGCAACGAAAGTCAAACGGCGAAAGAAACAAGCTTCCTTTACTAATCTGGACCTAAGTCAAATTTTGCAGAAGCAAAAACTTGTTTGAGTAGATTATTCAGAAAGAGGGTTTCGAGACGAAACTCTAGGTGCTTGAATCGCCTGATTCCGATAAACGAGCGAAAAGTTATACTAAAACGAAAATCGGATCAGAAATCACGATCAGAAAAATCGCGGAATAAATCCGAGAAAGAGAAAAACGACACACAGATTAGCGAACGAACGTTCATTATCTGGATCTAAATGATGAACGTGTTTGTTAAAACGAACGAACGGCCGAACGCTCGCTAATTAACCTAAACCGAAAAAACCGATCTAATAAAAACGGATCTAAAAAACCCGACGAAAAAACCGAACGGTTTTTTTCAAAAAAAAATGTTAGCGGCGCGGGTCAACCTCGGCGTATGGTCGGCGGCGGCGGCTCGGCTCAATGGGCGGCGCATGGGCGGCGGCGGCGGCAGCAAAGACAATGACAATGGTGGCTGGCGGTTAGGGTTTGGGCGTGGCTGGGTGGGCTGGGGCGGTGGCGGCTTGGGCTGGGGTCGGCCCGGGGCGGCTATATAAAGACCCCCAGCCAGGCGGAGTCCTGGCCGGTTACGGCCCAAGGTCGGTTCGGACTTTTCTTTTAAATAATTTTCGCGCAGAAAATCAAACGAGAGAAATACTAAACGGACTCCAAAAATCCCAAAATAAATTTTCCCCGGCTTCTAAAATCAAGCCGGTTTAGATGAACATTTATTTGGGGCCTAAATGCAATTTTGAAAAACGCGCATTTTTCATAAATTCAAATAAAATAGCAATAAAATCCAAAATAAAATCTTATTTGATTTTTTATTAAATCCTCAATATTTCTTTATTTTGGGAAAGTCATTTTATTCCCTCTCACATATTTTCATAATTGAAATAATTGAAGATAAAATAAATAAAACCAAATGTTCCTATTTTCAAAATTTGAGAAAACTCAAATATGAAATTATCGAAATCCCCAACTCTCTCCGTGGGTCCTTGAGTTGCGTAGAATTTCTAGGATCGAGGCAAAAATGCAATAAATATGATATGCAATAATGATCTATTGTATAACATTACAAATTGAAAATTTGGGATGTTACAAACCTACCCCCCTTAAGATGAATCTCACCCTCGAGATTCGGGTTGGCTAGAAAATAGGTGAGGGTGGTCCTTCAGCAGATCTTCCTCTCTCTCCGAGGTGGCTTCATCCTCGGTGTGGTGGCTCCACTAAACTTTGCAAAACTTGATAACCTTGCTGCGGGTGACTCGGCTGGTGTTGGGGATATTACCGCTAGGTGTAAACCGGCCAGCTTGGGCCGGGTTACCTCCATTAGTGGTGTAATCAGAGAAAGGCCCAAGGCCTATAGTCGGTTTAGAGATTGTAGCCGTAAACCGGCTTGATGTATGACTTGCATTGTAAGTTAGGAATAGAGAGATACCAACCGGGATACGAGTATGAACCGGTTGGGACTCTGCAAACCGACGGGCATCACTCGTGTATATAAGGGGACGACCCGGCGGCGGTTCAGGACAGACAACCACAATTCGAGCCTAGGCGAAGCTTGTTTGCTCCCTAGCCATCGAAATTACATCAATTCCATCACAACTAGACGTAGGCTTTTACCTTCATCGAAGGGGCCGAACTAGTATAAAACCTCGTGTCTTTGTGTCCGCTTAACCCCTACAAGTAAACCCGTAGCGATGGCTCCACGACTAAGTCCTTATGCTAGGACATCCGCCGTGACAAATCCACGACGGTTGGCGCCCACCGTGGGGCTATCGCGACGATGGTTTGACGACCTTGGAGGGCAAGCTCAAAGGACTCGAAGGCTACGTCGTGGGCGGATGACCAAGAGTCGTCATGGCGGATCTACATCGGCGATCTTTGGATGGGGTCCCGAGGCCGATTCAATCGAGTATGGATACCGGTCCCCTTGGCGGCATACACGTTTTCATTGGCAAGATCGGAGGGCCGGGCTCGAGCGGACATCTGCACCGACCTCATCGAGACGGCTCGGTAGCGACCTGCCCAGCTAAACCGCCGTGAAGCATGTCTTCGTTGGAGTCACCCATGGAGGGAGTATGACGCTGTTTGAGCACGATAGCGAGACCGCTGCTTATTCCGGCGATGAATCTTCAACAGAGAGACCGAGTCATTGTACCATTGCAGGATGATATGATCAGGGCTGTTCCGACGGTGACAAGATTCCGACCCCTAAGCCAGCTAAACCGGTTGGAGTGTTCATGGCGATACATAGCAGCAAACCTCTCTTCAACCGGCAAAGCAATGCTTTCCGGTTCAAAGAGCGGCGGCAGGCAGGGGAGGAGGTGCGACCGCCGGTTCAAGTTCTGTCGGATCTGTTTGATGCACTAGCAGCGCTCATGGCGGAGGACAATCCAGCAGATCAGGAAGCGCATAACGCAGAAATTGCGAAGGTGAAAGAGCAGATCACGCAAGCTAAAGCGGATCTAGCAGCAGAGAAGGAACGCATGGCAGCAGAGCGGGCCGCTTTAGATGCATAAGCTTACAAACTCATGCTTGACCAGAGTGCGCCGCAGAGGTGTTAAAGCGAAATACAGATCGCGCCGCCATCGATTTGATCCTAGAAATCTCTTTCGCACACCCGGAGCGGACCAAGAACCCGCCCCAAAGACAGGAGGTAAACCGGCCGAGGCGCCAGAGCGGAGCGACGGTCCAACCGCGCCGATGGAGCCTCCGCAGCAGAACACGGTGGTTCCTCCGCCGCATCTGAACCCCTGTGCCATTATTCTAACCCTATGGACAACCTTGTTGCGGCTGCTGCACGATTGAGGCGATCCGGCCGAAGGAGATTCCCCACAAGCGGTGGAGACACGCCGGTTAAGGAGCTTCTCGAACGGCAGCGATCCAAAGCAGAAGCGATTCATACAGCCGCGATCGGATTCACTACGCCCGCCCAAGCCGGAGCTACTGGCGGCGATGGATGAACCGCCCTGCCGAGTAACGCACGGGACCGTGAAGCGCCCGAGGCAATCACCGATAGGGCGGCATTCGTGATGCTCGTGGAGGTGGTGGATCGGGCCCGCACGCAGGAGGCTGAGTTGGCGCGCAGATGATGCGGATCAACACACACCGGTTCGCCTACCACCTTCGCCGGACCAGAGTCGCATCCGCTTTGGGGTGCCTTGTCTAATCCCGCTTGCGCAATGTGCGCTTGCCTAAGGATTTCAAGGGCCCGCGAAGGTGCCGAATTACACCGCAGATCCGTCCCCCGAGGCGTGGGTTGAAAGTTATGAGATGGCCATGGAGATGCTAGATGTTGATGAAGCCGCGTGTGCAAAGTACTTCACCATGATGATGGAGGCACAGCCCGTGCTTGGTTGAAAAGCTTGCCGCCCAATTCTATCGATTCATGGGGCCGATTACTGGGCCGGTTTATCCGAATTTCAAGGATACATGTAAGCAGCCCAAGTCCATATTAGACCGGGCGGCTTGTGTTCGAGGAAGAAGGAGTCAACAACCCGCTGGGTACGCCGTGTGTCTGAGATTTTGCACTCCTCCGACCGGATCAATGCTGACTCGGCGATCATAACATTAGAAGGCAACTGCCGGTTTGAGCCTTTGAAATTGAAGTTGGGACGTATGAAGCGGTTTTGCAATGATATGGGAACCCTCATGGCCGCTTTGGTAAAATATGCCGATTCAGACAGTACCAAGGATCCTCAAGCGGACGATGACGAAGCAGGGAAGGGAAAGAAGAACGGCAATTCCAAGCAGCAGCATTTCAAACCGGCAGCCATGGAACGGAGGCAAGCGCAAGGTCGATGGCAATCCGGATTTCGTAGCCAACACTAATGCGCAGATGAGGCTCGCGGCGCAGAGGCAAGGCGAATCGGGGTCCAAATGCTAGTGCAAACCGTCTGAATTACTTGTTGAATCAGCCTTGTCCTAAGCATGGGACGAAGGAATCCCCATCGAATCATCTTTGGAAAGATGTTATATTATGCAAGAGTTCAAAACTCCGATGCTTTCCGATATGACCAAGGGTCGTGGTGGTTCAGATCCGTTTCCATGGGCGGGTCAGACGGAGCTTCGTTCAGGCATAACCAGGCAATCTCAATAATCGAGTAATCAAGGTGGCGGCAGAAGAAGAATAAATAAAGCTATCGAGCCAACCAAAGCAGCTTGAATGGCGGGCAAGATCATGTTTTCACAACCAGTTTGGACAAGCGGATCGAAGCTTCACAAACGGGCAAGAACTCTATTGAACCGGCTTTGCCGCGGTATTTGCGTTGGTCGAGCAGCCTATCGTATGAGTAGAGAGGACCATCCCCGGTTGATAATCCGGGTCACCGGCTTTGGTGGTAGATCCTCGTGTCGGGGCTACAAGTTTACTAAGGTACTTATGGATGGAGGAAGCAGATCAATATATTGTATTATGACACTTTCCGTCGCATGGGTCTCACGGATAAAGATCTCAGACCGTCCAATACGGTGTTCCATGGTGTAGTGCCAGGCAAATCTGCTTATCCTATTGGTAAGATAGCCCTGGATGTGGCTTTTGGAGATGAGCATGATTTCGGTCCGAAAAGCTAACTTTTGAAGTGGTGAAAATCCGGAGTCCATATCATGCCTTGTTTGGACGGCCAGCTTATGCTAAGTTCATGGCACGACCTTGTTATATTTACTTGCAGCTCAAAATGCCGGGTTACAAAGGAACGATAACGGTGCATGGAAGCCGCCGAGTCGCTTTGGAATGTGAGGAAGGAGATGCAGCTTATGCAGAGACGGTCTGTGCTACGGAGGAGTTGAAATTTATAAGGACAATGTTGATCCCGCAGATATGACCCTTTGAAGAAACCCACTACAGAGCATGAATCGGATCTGAAGTTTAAATCGGCAATGAGACCAAGCTTGTTGACTTTGTGCCAAAGCGATTCGTCCAAGCAGTTCCTTCGTCGGTGCCAACTGGATCCCAAATAGGAAGGCGCGCCATCGAGTTCATCCGTGAGAACCGGACATCTTTGCATGGAAACCATCCGACATGCCGGTGTACCGAGGAACTCGCCGAGCACACACTTAATGTGGATCCTAAGTATAAACCGGTGAAACAGTTTCTCCGCCGGTTTAATGAAGAAACGACGCAAGGCCATTGGGAAGAAGTAGCGTGCTTACGGCGGCTGGCTTTATCATTGAGGTGTTTCATCCGGAGTGGCTTGCTAATCCGGTCTGGTCCTTAAGAAAACGGCACTGGCGTATGTGTGTGGATTACAGATCTCAACAAGGCTTGCCCAGCAGATCCTTTTGCTCTCCCGCATCGATCAGATTATTGATGCCACGGCAGATGTGAGCGTTTAAGTTTTTGGACGATACTCGGATATCATCGATCAAAATGGCGGTTAAGGACCAGGAGAAGACGGCGCTTATAACTCCCTTTGGAGCCTTCGCTATGTATCTATGCCTTTTGGGCTCAAGGTGCCCAGCTACTTATCAACGGTGTGTCTGAAATTGCTTGCATCACGCAGATTGGCGCAATGTGCATGCTTATGTAGATGACATTGTGGTGAAATCAAGAAAAAAGGAGACACTAGTGGAAGATTTGAAGGAGACCTTTGACAACTTGCGCATTTATAAGATGATGCTTAATCCGGCCAAGTGCGTTTTTGGTGTTCCGGCTGGCAAGTTATTGGGGTTCCTGGTGTCTAACAAAGGAATCGAGGCTAATCCGGAGAAAATTAAAGCCATCACTTCCTTGGCTAAACCGAAGTGTATCAACGACGTTCAACGCCTGGCGGGCCGGATTGCCACGTTGAGCCGGTTTATCAGCCGCCTCGGAGAGAAGGCCATCCCCTTATACCAGATGCTGAGGAAGACGGATAATTTTGTCTAGAGTCCAGCTGCTGAAGAAGCCTTTGAGGATCTAAAGCGGCAATTGGCCAACCCGCCTGTTCTTGCGGCTCCGGTTGACAAGGAACCGCTGTTGTTATATGTGGCAGCCAATGCTCGAGCAGTGAGCGTAGCCATTGTGGTAGAACGCAAGGAGGCAGGCAAGGAGTATCCGGTTCAACGGCCGGTTTATTATATCAGTGAGGTGCTCATTGAGTCCAAGCAGAGATATCCACATTGGCAGAAGCTAGTCTATTGTGTTTTCATGGCCAGCCGGAAACTAAAGCAATATTTCCAAGGACACCCTATCACAGTGGTTAGTTCAGCTCCTTTGGGTGATATCATACAGAACCGGGAGGCAACTGGCCGGATTGCAAAATGGGCCATCGAGCTGGGGCCACATGGACTAAAGTATATACCACGCAGCAGGTGAAGTCACAAGCACTTGTTGATTTCATTAATGATTGGACGGAGTTACAAGCACGGAGGAGAAGCGGATCACACATATTGGACTATCCACTTTGACGGATCCAGCAATTGAAGGCTCGGGCTGGAGTCGTTTAACTTCCCCACGAGGTGATAAGTTTTGTTATGTTCTCCGCTTAATGTTCCCTTGTACTAATAATGCAGCTGAGTACTGAAGCCTTGCTCCATGGTCTCCGGATGGCTAAGGAGATGAACTTAAGCCGGGTTAAGTGCTTTGGTGACTCGGACCTGGTGGCTCAGCAAGTATCTGGCACTTGGGATTCTAAGGACCCCCTCATGGCCGCATATCGTCGAGAAGTAGATAATATCGCAGGTTGTTTCAAGGGCTATCAAGTGGATCACGTGGATCGCCGGAAGAACGAAGCGGCAGACGCTTTAAGCCGTTTGGGTTCTCAGTGTAAACCGGTCCCGCCTAATATCTTTTCGGACGCCTTGCACAACCCGTCGGTCCAGCTCCACGGTGAAGCGGATTTGGCTATTCCGATCCGGAGGCTCAATTGGTGGCGCATTGCATGTTATTCCGGATTGACGGTTCCTTATCTTGCGATATGACTCGAGGAGTTGCGAAGATGAGATTCGCCGCATGATAATCCGCGCCCAAATCTATGACGATTCTTAATGGTGAGTTGCATCATTGCGGTGTTTCAGAGCGTTTCAACGCTGTGTTTCCCCGAGGAAGGCTGTGAAATTTTAAAAGAAATCCATGAAGGGATTGCGGGCATCACGCCGTTCAAAGTCCACAGTGGCGAAGGCATTCCGTCATGGATTCTATCGTTAGCCGCTCATGCCGATGCGGAGGACTTGGTCAAACGGTGTGATGGATGTCAGAAATTCTCCAGGCGTGCTCATGTACCGGCACAAGAATTGCGGATGATCCCAATAACGTGGCCGTTTGCGACCTGGGGGCTGGATATGGTTGGACCCTTTAAACGATCCAAAGATAAGAAGACCCACCTATTGGTGGCAGTGGACAAATTCACCAAGTGGGTTGAAGCGGAACCTGTCAGCAAGTGTGATGCGGCAACAGCGGTGCAATTCATCAAAAAGGTGATTTTCCGGTTTGGTTTTCCACACAGTATCACATCGACAATGGCACTAATCTGTCCAAGGGGGCTATGAAAGAATTCTGTGAACGCAAGCATATCCAGCTTGACGTATCATCTGTGGCGCACCCCCAGTCCAATGGGCAGGCAGAACGTGCTAATCAGGAAATCTTGCGAGGCATCAAACCCCGACTTCTGGTTCCGTTACAGAGAACACCAGGATGCTGGGTTGAAGAGCTCCCATCAGTACTATGGAGTATCAATACTACGCCAAACCGGCTCACGGGTACACACCTTTCTTCATGGTTTACGAAAGCAGGCGATTCTCCCTAGTGATATCGAGCACGATTCGCCCGTGTAGCAGCTTATGTTGAAGCGACAACGAGGTGGCGCGACAGACGCTTTGGACCTATTGGATGAGGAGCGTGATCGGCAGCCGCTCGTTCGGCGATTACCAACAAGATCTTCGTCGTTATCACAGCCGCCGGTTAAGACCGAGCCTTTCAGAAGGAGATTTGGTGATTCGTCTCATCCAAGACCGACATGATATGCACAAGTTATCCTCGCTTTGGGAAGGACCCTTTGTGGTCAAGAAGAATCTACACAACGGTTCCTACTATCGGTTGATATTCGAGAGCGTAAAGACTCACGTACATCGAGGAGGAGACCAATAGGCCGTGGAATATAGCTCATCTTCGACCTTACTACACTTGAGTCATCGGCTCAGTTTATGTACATAGCATGACAATGTATATATTATCTTCGATATAATAAAAATCAGGGCCTCGGCTAAAGCGGGTCTCTGTCTTTCTTCTCATGTGTGGTTACATGGAGTGCTTCGCTTTTAAAGCGGCCTCCGGTTTACCCCTTGATGATTATATTTATCACTTGGGGGCTTGGTCGGTCCGAACCAATGCAACACCTCTTGATAGGCTAAAGCCACCAGATCATTTGGGGACACGGTCACGTCTCGAACAGTCACGCCTCTTGGTCGGCCAATAGGGCCAGCGTCACTTGGGGCTTGGTGAACCCAACCAATGTCACGCCATTTGGCGGCGTACTCGCCAAGAGTCTTTGGGAACTCGCCGACTAGCACCATCGCACGCCTTCAGGGGCTTGGTTGCGTCGACCATGGTAATGCCATCTGACCAGCTCCATGAAGCTTTACTTTTGCAAAGAGTTATTGCCTTTGTTGCCACATTTTCACATAGTTGGTGTTCGATTTTTATTGCGTTTTTCAACCCGACGAATATTTTAACCGGTTTAGCTGTCGGTAACAAACTGACAGGACACGGTTTGGTATCGCACCGCAGTTTTTTTTCTCGGCTTACCTCTTTCCGGTTCATCTTTCTGGAATAACACGGGGGCTTATGCTAATTCAGCACACCTATGTGGGAGTTATTGTCTCCCCAGACGGTCATGGTTTTTAAAGGCCTCCGCTTCAAGATTGGCTACATGACTTTATGCCCATCTGGCAGGTATTTTTATCGTGATATTAATTGATTTTGATACACAAAATATATCGGATGCCATAAACCGGTGGCGGTGTCACCGCCGCCGAAGTTCAATTTTTTGGTTGCAGGGAGTATGAATCAAACAAAAGTTTCATCAATGCACGAAGGCATATCCAGGCAGCAAGTTTTGACTAAGGCTATTACAAGGCAACACAGTGCCCAAATGAGATCATTGTTCTTTGGGTTAAACTGCTACGGTTCAAGACTGTTCTTCATCGCCCGCCGCTTCAGCATCTTCATCCCTACCCATCGGCTGGAAATCCACAGTAGTCCAGTCGATTCCCATTAGCGCTTGGAAAACAGCCTCTTCGTGAATCAGAGACGACGGTTCAATGTCAGGAGCGTAAGTGTGCTTACGGATTGGAGGGATCAAGTTTTCCGGTTCAAAGGTTGGAGCGGGCACACGCTTGTTCTGCTCATTATATTGGGCTTGATAGTGCTCCAAATCGGCTTCTTCCGCCAATTGACAAGCCAGCGGGCGTACCGCACGGTTTATCGCCCGCAAGTCCTCTTCATCAAGTCCGAACCGTCCTCCTTCACCTTTGGGATAGCCCTGAGCTGCTTCCACGGGATCAAAATCCGGCACCTGTGCTTTGGCTCGGATCAAGGCGCTGATGGCTCCGGTTAGGTAAAGCAGATTTCTTCACCTCTTCAATCCGGGAAGGAAGGATGGATAGCGGTTCAGGTATCTTGGATCGAGGGACGGTGCTGGATTGTTATGTGACATTGTGGTAATCACGCGGCTGGGCTCCGTATATAATCGCTCCACTAAAGTGTAGACAGCCTTGATTTCTTCCGCACGTCATTTCCCAAGTGCCCAACGTGTGCTCGTGATTTGATAACAGGATAGTTTTAAACCGGAATAATGGTGCAGCAGGAAAAGCATATTATACTTATTCACAGGCAATTTACCGAAGATGGCTGCCGTCATAGAATGTACTTGCCGCTTCACGGCTGTCAGATCATCCACCACCGGTTTAAGGGCAGCTTCGGCATTTTCGGCCCGTTTAAGCAAGTTGGCCTTTTTAGTGGCCCAGACCGCCTGTTCTTTCTTCATGTTCTCCTTCATCTGTTCAGTGGCAGTCAAGGCAATGGTTAGCTCCTTCTTGGCTTTTTCTGTCTCGGCCTGCATTGGGTTTTAGAGTCTTTCAAATCGGCAATCCGGTCATCCTTGATCTTCACCTCAGCCTACACATTGGTAGCATCATCAGCAAACAATTCAAGTTCAAGTCTCAACCACACAACACAGTTATATGCTTGACACTTGGGGGCTAATGTACCTTCAATCTTTCTACTGCTAAGTATATGGCAAAGTCCCAAGTTCCATATGAATATTCAACTCGGCACTTGGGGGCTAATGACTGTTTGATTCTATTAAAGTGTTGTCAGGAAGTTTTTTGAAGTACCGGTTTAAGTATGCATCGTTAAACCGATGGCTATGAGGGAAGTTTGCAAAGTCTATCACAGAAAATTATCAAGTCCCAGTTTGATCAAAGATTACAAACCGGCCCTTGGGGGCTACAAGGACTACCGTACTGATAATAAGGAAAGGAGTGTTACCTCAAACTTGTCTCTCATTAGTTTCACCAAGCCAGCTTCATAATCACAACTACTATAAAGCCGGTTCAGGTATCCGAATGAAGATCTTGGGCGCTTAAAGCGGCATATGTTTCCAACTCGCAGCCCACTTTCCTTTGTTCAAAGTTGAAGAATCCTCCTTCACAAGATGCCGAGTTAAGGTGGCAGCATTCCCGGTTCAGCGGCCCATGCCGAGAATCACAACGTCATCATCTTTCGACTTCGGCGGATCGCGTCGGCACGGCTGCTTCAGAGGGCTATGAGGCTTTTCAAACCGGACAGATCTTTGGCAGGTGGATCGGCAGAGATTGAAGGGTTGTGGTATTTCTTCGAATAACCTCCTCTTGAATCGGAGGGTCATTTGGAATATTTTCAGAGGCAACGCTGAGATCAGCGCCGCTCATGATCTGAAGTGGCGATCTCTTCAACTGTTTTGTCCAAACGAGCCTTCTTCTTTGGGTTTCGGTTTGGTCTGAAGGAACAAAGATTCGGAGCAAGGCATATACATTCTGAAGAAATCGAAAAGCGTATGGCTGTATGGACTTACCCGACGGCTATCTTCAACGGAGGTAGCTGAGTGGTGACGATTCGCCAGAGGATGAATGAGAGGTGACACGATAATCGGAGTCGGACGGATTAAGAGGTTGTGAGCAAACCCGCTTTGGAATTTAAGGCAATAAAAGGTTGAAACCTCGGTGCGGCGCTTCGAGCCGGGCTGTTTGGTAAACCGCAGAGGTAACTACCCGTCCGGCTGTGCCGGGTTGTGCGACGAGCTTCATGTTCTTGTGTCTTCATAAAGAGTTTGGGATCCAAGTAAGCAAGAGGGTGAGAAAAGTTAACTTTCCGGTTTGCGGCGAAATTTTAGTGAAGGCAAATTTGTTGAATCGAAGAGAGAATGGTTACCTCAAGCAAATCATGCGTTCTTGGCTTCGTCATCCTGACAAGCATCGTCATCAATAAGACGTGTAAAAAACAAGCCAAGAGAATCAAGTTCCGGATTACCCACATCATCATCAATGGCCGGATCAGACGAAGCAGTAGTCTTCCTCTTGTGGGCGGACTTCTTGACAACTTTTGTTTTGGGCCGAATTGGCTGCCCAGTTTTGTCCGCTTTGTCTTGAGAGAGTTTTTTGCTCCAAAACGGATTATCGCCCTGGATCAGAAATAATTGAGAGTTGGACATATGAAAATAACAACGGGTTTTTATAATGACAAAGTCAGAGACTTACCGCAGGTGGTGCGTTGGTGGTGCGATGAGGAGCTAAGCGGTTTGAGCACGAGGTGCTCGGTTCATTCAGCATTTTCCTTCATCAATCCATAACTTCATCTTCGCATAGTTCGATTTGGTGTGTCGGAGTGGGTCATCGACGCTGCGGTATATTGGCACATCAAACCGGAACGCCGGCTCAAAGGTAATATGCCCCAAGATAACCAGCAGCGTGCCAGATCGATCCCAGTCAAACCGTTGGCCATGAAGGCTCGAAGCTTGGACAGTTGTGGGGCATATTTGCTTCTCTCTTTGGCAGTCAATCGTTGCGGAAAGGGATGAGTGTTGCTTAGCCACTCTGGACGAAAGCCAGGTAAAGGATTTTCACCTTCAGGGGAAGTGTCTTTGCAGTAGAACCAAGTCGCGTTCCACTCTTTAGGGTGAGTGTGGAGTTTGACGTGGGGATAAGTGATCTCCTTCCTCTTCTGGATAGCCATACCGCCTAATTCTGTATTGGGGCCGTCGGTGAATTCAGTGCGACGGTTTAGGTGGAAGAGATCCCTGAACAGTTCAACTGAAGGCTCCTCTTGCAGATATGCTTTGACAAAGACTTGAAAGTGGCACAGGTTGGTAGCGAGTTGGGGCGATGTCTTGGGGACGGAGCTGAAAATTGGCCATCACGTCCGGTAAAATTTTGACCGGGCGGTTTGAAGCCCGGGCTAGGTGATCCGAAAACTACAACTTCTCCTTCCCGAGGTGTGGAGGACATTCCTCCAAAGAACCCTCCAATGGATTGTGTTTGATCATCTAAAGCGCCAATCGATACCAGTTCTTTCAAGCGTGTCTCGGAGACGAGGAAGGAACCAGATTGCATTCGTACACTGTTTGGCCATCATAAGATCTACAAGGAGAAGGATCCGGTTTACAGAAGTATTTATTACAGAGTGATTGATCTAAGTTATGATAAACCGGAAGCGGTTCCTATAAATCAGTTCGTTCTGGCGGTTCAACAAGGGGACTAATGGTGTACCGATGCCGGTTTAGCAGTTTTTTACTATGGTGAGTTAAACCGCCTAATCTTGGCCTCGAAGGTAATTGAAGTCATGGACAGAAACAGGTTTCACACAATTTCATGTTTACTACGGATCAAACGCGGGTTTTCAGAAAATAAGAAATGCGCTGCGGAAGTAAAGAAGAAATGGAAGTGGACTATAAGGCGTATATGTATATGCAGAAGATCCATGAGATTAAGATAAGAAAGTACAGCGGATACGCAGGAGTCGTCATTGGTACAGAACGGGATTCATAGCATGGTTCAAGACTAAAAGATGAAAACGCGTCTGAAGAATGTGGTATGAAGCTCGAACCTAGAAACAGATCTAAAATGAAAGAACAGATCAAGAAGGGCAAGAAGCTTACCGGAAGCGGAGGAGATGCGGAGAAAGGCTGCGGTGTTACGCATGCGTCAAAGTTGATCTGGCGGCCTAGGTCGAAGCGAAGTTGATGACGACGGCGGAGCTCAAAGGGCGGCGCGCGAGGAAGAAGACGAAGAGGAAGCGAGGAGGAAAAGAATGACCCTTCGGTCCTATTTATAAGGCGGTGAAGCTAGGTCAAGCGCGTGAATCCGTGGGCTGCTATTAAAGAAGGCGTTATAAAGGATAAACTTCAAGATGACGTCATGCGGTTTACTGATGACGAAGCAATGATGTCATGCGGTTCTGATGATCGAAGCAACGACGACGTGGTGATTTGCTAAGCAAAGAAGATGTCCAAGATACGGGCTTTATGAAGGATTGACATGAACCAGTTCAAATCAATGCAGGGGCCTAATGTTGGGGATATTATCGCTAGGTGTAAACCGCCAGCTTGGGCGGGTTACCTCCATTAGTGGTGTAATCGAGAAAGGCCCAAGGCCTATAGTCGGTTTAGAGATTGTAGCCGTAAACCGCTTGATGTATGACTTGCATTGTAAGTTAGAATAGAGAGATACCAACCGGGATACAGTATGAACGGTTGGGACTCGCAAACCGACGGGCTTCACTCGTGTATATAAGGGGCGACCCGCGGCGGTTGGAGACAGAACAACCACAATTCGAGCCTAGGCGAAGCTTGTTTGCTCCTAGCCATCGAAATTACATCAATTCCATCACAACTAGACGTAGGCTTTTACCTTCATCGAAGGGGCCGAACTAGTATAAAACCCTCGTGTCTTTGTGTCCGCTTTAACCCCTACAAGTAAACCCGTAGCGATGGCTCCACGACTAAGTCCTTATGCTAGGACATCTGCCGTGACAAATCCACGACAGCTGGCATACTCAAGAATCTTAACTGGTTTCTCCTCATAGGTCAAATTACTGTCCAACTGAATCGCCTCTAGTGGCACTGTATCTCTCGGCGATATGTCAGCCATCTCTGCGTGGCACTTCTTCAACTGAGAAACGTGGAACACGTCGTGAACTCCTGATAATCCCGCAGGCAATTCCAACTTGTATGCAACTTCTCCCATACGCTCTAAAACTTTGTACAGTCCCACAAAACGTGGCGCTAACTTTCCCTTAACTCCAAATCGCTTAACTCCTCGAAGTGGTGATACACGAAGATAGACTCTATCTCCAACTTCTTAAACTATCTCCTTGTGTTTTGAATCTGCATAGCTTTTCTGCCTGGACTGGGCTACCTTGAGCCTATCGCGAATCAACTTCACTTTCCTTTCAGACTCCTTAATCAAATCCGGTCCAAACAACTGGCGGTCTCCAACTTCATCCCACGACAACGATGTCCTGCACCTCCTTCCGTATAGGGCTTCGAAAGGGGCCATCTTCAAGCTGGATTGATAACTGTTGTTGTAAGAGAAATCTGCATATGGAAAATTGTCGTCCCAACTAGATCCGTAATCTAGTGCACAAGCACTCAGCATATCCTCCAAAATCTGATTGACTCTCTCGGTCTGTCCATCTGTCTGCGGATGAAAAGCTATACTTAACTCTAGCCTGGTACCCAAAGTTTCGTGCAACTGATTCTAGAACTTTGAGGTAAACTGGGTTCCTCTATCTGATACAATGCTCCTCGGAACTCCATGCAGACATACGATCCTGGTCATGTATATCTTGGCCAACTTAGCACCGGTGTAAGTTATCTTCACTGGAATGAAATGTGCTACCTTCGTCAAACGATCGACTACAACCCAAATCGAGTCATAGCCTGAGCGAGTCCTACGCAATCCCGTGATAAAATCCATGCCTAGTTTATCCCACTTCCATTAGGGTATCGGCAATGGTTGTAACAATCCTGCTGGCTTCTGATGTTCTGCCTTTACTCTCTGACATACATCACAAACTGCTACATACTTCGCAATATCCTTCTTCATTCCGGTCCACCAGAAAGTGTCCTTCAAATCCAAATACATCTTGGTATTTCCTGGATGAATCGAATACGGCGAATCATGGGCCTCTTGCAAAATCAACTTCCTGATCACCGGGTCATTAGGCACATAAACACGGCCTTTAAACCATGAATTATCATGCTCATCCTCACGAAATCCCTTAGCTTTAACTTTGCTCATCTTCTCCTTTATCTCGGCAATTTCCTTGTCGGCCTTTTGAGCTTCTCTGATCTTATCCATCAAAGTCGACTGAATTTCCAATGTTGTTACATAGCCTCTTGGAACTATCTCCAAACATAGTTCGCAAAGGTCCTCGGCTAATTCCTTTGGTAACCCTCCGGTCATGAGTGTATTGACATGGCTCTTACGACTCAACGCATCGGCTACTACGTTAGCCTTTCCTGGGTGATACTGTAATCTCATATCATAATCCTTGGTGAGCTCCAACCATCTCCTCTGCCTCAGATTTAACTCCTTCTGCGTGAAAATGTACTTCAAACTCTTGTGATCCGTGTACACCTCACAATGGTTTCCAATGAGAAAATGTCTCCAAGTCTTCAATGCATGCACTACGACTGCTAACTCCAAATCATGTGTATCATAATTCAACTCATGGGGCTTAAGCTGTCGTGAGGCATACAAAACAACTCTTCCCTCCTGCATAAGCACTGCTCCAAGTCCTCGACGTGAAGCGTCGCAATACACCTCGTAATCCTTGCTTGATCTGGCAGAATCAACACTGGCGATGTAACCAAACATTTCTTCAACTCCTGGAAACTGGCCTCACATTCCTCAGTCCATTTAAACTTGGTGTCCTTCTTCGACAACTCCGTCATGGGCTTTGCAATCTTCGAGAAATTCTCAATGAACATCCGGTAGTATCCTGCGAGTCCAAGAAAACTCTGGATCTCTCCAACTGTTGTTGGTGCTTCCCAATTTGTCACAGTGACAACTTTGGTGGGGTATACTGCTATTCCTTCTCCGAATATCACATGTTCGAGGAATCCAACTTCCTTCAAACCAAACTCACATTTGCTGAACTTGGCGTATAACTGATGTTCTCTGAGCTTCTCAAGTACCAAATGCAAATGCTCCTTATGTTCTTCTTCATTCTTCGAGTAGACCAAAATATCATCAATGAACACCACGACGAACTTATCCAGAAACTCCATAAATACCTTGTTCATCATGTTCATGAAATAGGCAGGTGTGTTAGTCAGACCAAATGACATAATGGTATACTCGTACAGCCCGTACCTGGTGGTAAAAACTGTCTTAGGTATATCTTGCTCTCGAATCTTCAACTGATGGTATCCTGATCGCAAATCGATCTTGGAAAATACCTTTGCTCCTTGCAATCGGTCAAACAAATCATTGATCATCGGCAGTGGGTACTTGTTCTTGATTATTACTGCATTCAATCCTCGATAATCAACAACCATCCTCAATGATCCGTCCTTCTTCTCCACTGGAAGTACTGGCGATCCCCAAGGCGAAGAACTTGGGCGAATATATCCTTTATCCAGTAACTCCTTAATCTGATTCTTAATCTCCTCCAAATCTTTTGCACGCATCCTGTATGGTCTCTTGGATATCGGCCCTGTGCCTGGCAAAAGCTCAATCAAAAACTCGATGTCTCTATCCGGTGGCATGCTGGACAACTCATCTAGAAATACATCAGGAAAATCCTTCACTACTGGTACTTCCTCCTGCACAACTCCTGATAAGGAATTTACGTGCATCCTCTTCGGCTCATGTCTTGATACATACTTGATCCTCTTTCCTTCTGGCGTTGTAAGCAAAATCGTCTTACTGGCGCATTCAATGTTCCCTCCATACTTCGATAACCAATCCATGCCTAATATCACATCCCATCCTTGTGATTCCAATAGTATTAGGTCCGGGGGAAACACGTAGTTACCAATCCTTAATGGTAACCGATCACACCATAGTCTAGCCATATACTCTGCTCCAGGCGAGGTTACTAACATGGGTTATGTCGTGGATTTGTCACGGCAGATGTCCATAGTGTCAGAACTTAGTCGCGAGGCCAACGCATCTATGTGGTAGCTTGAGAGGGGTTGAGTGGGACAAGAGACGCAGGGCGGATCAACACGCAGACAAGGGTTTAGACAGCTTCGGGCCCCGGGAAACATCATCCGGTAAAACCCTACATGCTGTTTGACGCTAGATCTCATTATCATCACGAGGGAGTCGCCGTAAACCGGCTCTCCTCTAGTTGTGTCTAGCCCTAGAGATTGTTTCTTCTTGCTTCTAGCTTGTCCCTCTTTGGGGAGCCCTGCCCCTCCTTATATATGTTGAAGGGGCGGTTTACATGACTAGTCCTAGTTGGATTAGGATTACTCTATTACAAGTGGAGTCCTAGTCTTGCTTCCTTTGTAGGAGAACAGTCCTTATGCTTTCCTCATAAACCGGCCCACCATTAAACGTGAACCGGCCTTCTGGGCCATGGGCCTTGTCATCCATCTGATCCGCCCCTGGATTCTGAATGAACCGCCAAGACCGGGCGGGTACCCGTGAGCCGCCAAGCTCCGAAGCGGGTTACCGTGAGTCGTCGATCTGGCGGGTTAAACTTCCGGCGGTTTACACCATGGGTATATCCCGACATTAGCCCCAGTTTAGCTTGGATTTATCCATGTTAAATCGATCTGTCTAACAAACACAAGAACAAATTTGATGATTATGCTCGGGTTAAGAATTCTTGTAAACCGACACTGATTGTCCTTAAATCCTTGTCATTTCCTCCTCTAGAAAATCCGGTCAACAACCACTTCATACTCAAATTCTCGACGTTGGTTTCTCATAGAAAAATATTGCAAAGAATAAACCACTTGAGTTGGCTTCCAAAGCGCCGGCTTAAGAAATGTTGGTCTTGAAATACTCATCTGATGTTCAGCCGGTTTGAAGATGTAGAACTTGCTGGTTTATGATTACCACCATTGTCAGGTTTATAAAAACTGATAATTCCGGGTTATGATTGTCGCCAAGGCCGGTTCATGATTGTTGATGACGCCGGGTTATGATTGTTGCAGACACCGGGTCATAATGATTGGTGATGCCGGGTCAATTTGGTTTGCTCAAACTGAAAATCAGAAGATATTTCTCCCTTATATCCATGTTACCTGTAGCCCCCAAGTCTTGAACTGAACAAAGTGATGATTTGAGACTTGTTTCCATATAATTACTGCCACTCTGAAGAAATCCATGTTGTTCATCTCTAGTAAAAACTGAATACTCCATATATGTAGCCCCCAAGTGCCGGGTTGTCATGCTTGCAGCAACCTGGGACTTGTAATTTCCTGATACTCATAAAAACTTCAACCAGTGTAGCCTCCAAGGGCCGGGTCATTATGCAATAATGAGCAGGGACCTTAAATTGTTGACAGAGGCAATTGGTAGCCCCCAAGGGCCGGCTCATTACAATGTGATGAATCGGGTCTTCAATAAGGTGAGCAAAAAATGACTTTGCATTAGCCCCCAAGTGTCATGGTGCATGCTTGCAGTGACATGAGACTTGCATATTTGATATAATCTTAAGTTGAATAATGTAGCCCCCAAGTGCCGGGTTGTAAGCCTGCAGCAACTTGGGACTATTCCTTCAATTGTAGAATAAATCATATCCATTGATAAAATGATAGCCATTGCGCTAAAGCGACTTTGAAAACCTTAATCATAATACTGGTTATTGATAACCATAATAGAAATCCAGCCATGTTGGCTATTAAAAATTTGAATAATATAATCCAATGATTTATGAGCGCATGATTCCAATGGCGCAATCCAAATTTATACTGGCGACTTATAGTCCAAAGCCAGGCCGGGTTAACAAACACCGGATAGTTTCTAATCATATACTGGCGACTTATCGTCTAAAGCCAGGCCGGGTTAATAAACGCCGGTGATTTATAATCATGCTTTATTCAACCTGTTTCTGCATACAACAAGTTTAAAGTGTCCTGGAGGTTTACCGCCGGACGGGTCATAATGCCCAACATATAACCTGGGTTTATAACCAAGGCTGCACATAAGAATAATCAAATATGAAATATATCATACCTGTGACATTGAATCACATCATTGGTTTACCAACTTTTTGTAGTAAAGGTGATAACCCCAATATTGAGTAATGATAACTCCTTTCATGTGCCGGTTTATGAGAAAACCGTACCGGGTTGTGATAAACACCGGTTTAACCATATAAAATACTGGCGACTCATAGTCAAACCAGACCTGGTTGATAGTCTCCGGATTATGATTTGATCATGTACTGACAACTTGTAATTGAAAATCAAGCTGGGTTAATGAACACCGGTTTACT
The DNA here is from genome assembly GCA_021437245.1 of Aegilops speltoides. Taxonomy (NCBI): domain Eukaryota; kingdom Viridiplantae; phylum Streptophyta; class Magnoliopsida; order Poales; family Poaceae; genus Aegilops; species Aegilops speltoides. The sequence continues at coordinate 328,360,164 of CM038146.1, read as the reverse complement.
CCATAATAAGATGGTGACATAAAATCAAACCGGGCAAATAGTCTCCGGATTAAGATTTGACCGTGTTCCGCCAATTTGACAGTTTTGAACCGGTTTAAAATGCTTGCCGGTTTAAAAAACGCAACAAAAATAATAGTCATTTTAAGAAAAAGACTGAAGCAAAAGGCAATGATAAAACCGTTTGCAAGAAATATGCTTTACTGAGCTGATCAGATGGTGTTACCATAGTCAGACAGGACCAAGCCCCCAATAGGTGTGGCGATGGTTCAAGTCAGCCAGGTCCCCAAATGAAACTGTGGCATTTATGCCGATCAAAAGGCATGGCAATGGTTGGGTTCACCAAGCCCCAAGTGATTACGTGGCATTAGGCGATCAAGAGGCGTGGATCGGTTCAGACTTGACCATGTCCCCAAGTGATCTGGTGGCTTTTGCCTATCAAAAGGCGTTACTATGGTTCGGACGCGACCAAGCCCCCAAGTGATATTGTGGCCTTGCGCCGATCAAGAGGTGTGACTATGGTTCAGACATGACCAAGCCCCCAAGTGATCAATAATATGATAAGCCAATAAGGCATGATACCCATGTTTGAACCGCGCATCATGGCAGCAGGTCCTCTTTGGCACCCTTTAACTTTTTACAAGAGATAAATCCTTTTTGAACCGGAATTTTGGAACCGGATATTGAGAGCTTCAAAGCTTTGTGGGAGAACAAATTTCCCTTAAACCAGATTGCAAACCGGAATCTTCATTTTCAGCCGGAAATTTTCTGATGGCCTTTCAACTCGAACTTGCGAGAAGTTAATTCCTTTTTGAACCGGACATTTTCAAACCAGATTTGAGAGCTTCAGAGCTTTGTGGGAGAACAGATTTCCCTTGAACCGGATTGTAAACCGGATATTTGAGAGCTTCAGTGAGACTGACTTCCCTTGAACCGGATTTTAAACCGGAATCCTTTCTGATGACCCAGAACTTCTTCATTGAGCCGGGATTTTGTAAGGGAGCCGCTACGCGTCGGCCGACGGATGTATCAGAAAACATCCGCCGCGTGGAGCTCCGTTGGATCAGCGCCCTGATAGCCATCGGATCTAACCATCGTGCGCGTGTGACCACCTCCTTACGTCCTGCAACAACACCTCAGTTTCGGAAACAGATTCCTCTATCTGCGGGGAAAGTAGTCCTTCGGCGCAAAATCCACCGTCTCGTGAGGCATCCGATTCGATGAACCTTGTATTTCCGCAACAAGACTCTTGTTGCAAAATCTCCACTTATACAATTTTCTGTAACAAGACGCTTGTTGCAAAAACTTCTCTCTCTCTAATTTCTTGCAACAAGATCCATGTTGTAAAACCCTTTCTTCCCTAATTTTCTGCAACATGATCCTTGTTACAAAAATTACAACAACATCTACCGCCGCGGCTAATTTTTTGCAACAAGACTCATGTTTCAAAAATTGCAACAACATCTCCGAGCGTGTTCTGCGCTGCACAATCGTCGTTCGCCGCCGTTCCGCAACAACGCGGTTGTTGCAGAAACTTGTCTCAGGACAGCGGCAAAGTTGATGTTGCAAGAGGCACAACTACCGTCTCGTCCTCGGCGCTCCGGCCACCGGTGCCCGTGTGAGCCGCGAGGCCATCCCAGGGCTGGGTGACGCTGCTGCTAGAAGCTGACATGGGGAGAGAGAGAGGGAGCTTGATTTTGGGAAGGAATATGTGTGCGGAGGAGAACGACTCTGGAAAAGATAAGGTTGACCGGGAGATGAGGTTGGTTATTTTAATTGATCCAACGGCGCATCAAGCGGCGGATGCGTACTTGATCATCGGTTGATGCTAATCTTTTCCCATTTTGTAACATCATATACTTTCTAAGTCGGAAATTTTTCGACGGCCTTCAAATCTTGATAGCCTCCGGACCGGGTTATCTTTCCTCCATCGTTCGGGGTTCTTAAATTTCTTTGGCCGCAAGATTCTTTGAGTCATGTCATCGTAGCCCCGAGTCTCAAGGTGACTCGAGGAGTTGGCTTGAAACTCTCCATATTTGACCGTGATATAAACCGGCATAACTTGTATATCATTGGTGTTGATAGCACGATGTGAATCCACAGAAGGTTGAGGTGACTGCGGTGAGTTAAAAATGATCCCGTATGAGCCGTGTCAGCAACTCGGCCAATGGTTCCTTCCAACTGGTGATTTGAAGTTAACCAAACTGTAGTGGCGGCGACTTGCATGCCTGCCCATTGATCCATCCAGTGCAGACGGCGGCTGATGATAATTTGCCTCCAATTTGAAAGAAAACCGGGCTACCCCAACTGTGACTTGCTTTATACTCAATAAACAGCTCATGCAGACAAGTGCGGCCCAGTGTGTTGATGTAGACCAGGCCGCGAGAGACGGACGACAAAGACGACCACGGCTTCAGAGACGGCACAGACAGATGAGTCGGCCGCGGCGTTGTAAGTTGGCGTGGGCGGGAGAATCGGCCGCGGCGTTGTAAGTTGGCGCGGGCGGGAGAATCGGCCGCGGGGGCGGACGACGAGTCAGTCCCATGTGTTGATGAAGCGGGGGGCGGCGACTTGCTCACGCATCCGTCCAGTAGTATGGCACGGACAAGTCCTAGTGCAATAATGTTGGCGCGCGCCCCTTTGCGACACCTTTGTAACAAATAATGGTCCTGCGAAAAACATCACTGACCAGAGTAATTGTTCCTTTTGACAAAAACAATAAGTGCTTAATAAGATAAATTTAGATAGATATCACCTGATGTTTATCAACGACAGATGATCTGTACATAGATTCTTCGTACGTGGTAGTGGTTGTTGCAGCAGTACTTTGAATGCACTTTGTAATAGTTTGACCTTTACATGAGCCTCTTCGTGATGACCATTTAAGTGATGTCTTGGAGGTATTAACCATCTGAACAGCTGACAATGTCAATCCCTCCGGTGGCTTATTAAAACTAGCGCTGCTGCCATGATCGACTTGAAAACTGTACTGTGCTGGACACAAGCCTCTGCCGTTTAAACAGATGCTGGTCATCATGTGCACTACCAACTCTGGATATGCCCCCTCCCTATATTTCTTTGTAATCTCATCATCAGCTTAACCCATCTGACTCTCTGTTCCGCAAAATTCTGAAGCCAAGGTACAGTGGCCTCCACACATTGGCACAGAAACACTTGTGTTGGATCCATGCCCCATTTTATTCCATCGGCTCAAAACTCCTCTGTTTCTTCTCGTATAGAAACACTTGTGTTGATTTTCTTGTATGCACCAGCGACAAACCCACATAAGCAGGGGCACGCAAGCCAGGCGGACGGCTTGAGGCGGAGGCCATGGCGAGGCGGTAACTCAGACAGGGCAGAACCGGCACCGGCCGCGGACAGAGGTGACCCGGCGGGGCGGCAGCTGAAGCGGGCAGAGGTAATCCGGCGGGGCGGCAGGCAGAGGTAATCCGGCGAGGCGGAGCCAGCTGGGCGATTTGTTGCGGTGATTTGGTGACGGCGACTTAGCGCAAAGCCGCGGGGGCAAGACAGAACGGGCGGTGACTCGAAGTTGGCCCTTGCCCGTGGAGAAAGCTCGGCGGGTCAGCCTGAACCCGACGCTGCTACCGAGGGAGGCACATGCTGAGCCGACGCATAGCGGAGGGACTCGGCGGGTCAGGTGTGCGGGCGCTTAAGTCCCGGCGCAACTCAACTCCAGGCATGGTGCAGATGCTAGCCCGGCTTCATCTTGCTCAGTGAATCTGACACAAAATACTTGGTGTGTCACCCCGCGACCACTTCTCTTTCTGAATAATACCGAGTGGCGCCAGGTGCGTAAATTTTCCATGAAAAGTACTGAAGCCCGATTTGAGCATCTCTTGTATTTTTGTTTAAACTCCCACGTACGTGTACTGATGCTCAATGATATATGATCTGATTTTATCCCCCAATCCTTCTATTTTTAATGCTTGGCTCTTTGTGATAGACCAAGGCGAGGCCGGCGACGATTTAAAAGCAGATGGTGGGCGCCTTCGCCTTTAAGCAAGGTGCATCGATGTGATGGCTACTGCAACGGTGGAGACCCGGTCGGGACCGCGGCGACTTGAAGCAGGCAGAGGTGGCAACGGGTGTCTCACAGGCAGCAGTGGCGCTTTAAACAGGGCATGGCGCAGACGGTAGTTCGGCGGCCCTCATAGGGAGGCAAGGCAGCCGCGGCCCTCGGACGGCGGGCAAAACCGTCAGGTTAAACCGGCGGGATGCGGCCGTCGAAACGGTTTACGATGACGGCGGTGGTCGGCCTGTTGACGAGGTGGTACGAGCAACGTGAGACTGCAGCTCACAGAAGTGACAACAGCTCGATGCGGAGGCAGTCCGGCTTAACAGATGCAGTGGTGACTTGTCCGGCGTGGCGATTTGGAGCTGGCAGCTCGAGGCCATGGCGACCGGCAGCAGAAACTGAAGGCGGTTTGAGGCCGGGGTGGCCCGGGCGATGGCTTTGGCAACGAGGCAACGGAGCTGGCAGGCGCGCTTGCTGCGACAGCAGGAGGCCCCCGGCGCCCCGATCCGGCCTCACCGAGCCACCAGCCTCCGCCGACGCGCCCCTGCCGGACTGGACGACTCTCAGGCGGGCTTTGGCCGCGTCCGCGGCGAAGGCGAGATAGCTGGCTTTCAGGGAGGAGTCCGGGTCATGGGGGAGACGACTTGAAGCCGGAGTTGAGGCCGGGGCGGCTCAAGGCCAGTTTACAGAGACACGCCAGCGAGCCGTTGACCCGGCAAGGGGCGACCGCGGTTTACGGCGACCTGCGGCAGGAACTGAAGGCGGGTTGCCGCGATGGAAAGCGAAACTATGGCCCGCGGTCATAACTCGGATCGGCGCGCAGTTGCCATTGATCTGGCTGAGACCAGAGAAGGCGATCCGACGGGAGTCTGAGTCCTTCTCCGGGTCGTGGTATCTTCTGTGATTTTCTCCTCGGTTTAAACAAATTGCAACCGGCCGCTGGCTTCCGTCCATGGATGGGATAAGAACCAAAACCGTACTAGGACTAGTACTACTAGCGAATAAGTTTTTTTTACCGGAGCCGGGATGTACCGGTGCTTGATCCACCGTTCGCTCCCGTCGTCAAGATCCGTGGTCACTTTCCACGTATAACTCGTGAAATGCACCCACAACTCTATATGCTGGGAATACAACTGACACACATGACAGACCACATGCAGCACCATATACAGTACCACATGCACTCTCTCTCCACATGCAGTCATTACAAAAGCACCTAGTTCACGTATCTGAAATAATCTTATTTCACTCATTTTTTTATCGCAGATTTCATTGATTTCATCTATTTCATATATTTTAAATGACTAGTTTCACATGTGAACACATTTCATTTGATTTCATGCTCTTAGATTTCATGACTTCCACATTTCACTAGTTTCAGAAAGCCTTTCAGTCAGTTTCACATTTCACTAGATTCAGAAAACACATTACACCCGTTTACAAAAGTTAGATTTTTCTCTCATTTTAGAAATCACATGTCACTATATTTAACGTATTTCACACCAAAATATGTGGCATGTGTATGAAAAACGAATTTCACTCATCTAAAGAAAATAATTTCACACGGTTGAAAAAACATATTTCAAAATTGATTTCACTCAATGAAAAAAAACTAATTTCGATTATTTCAAAAAAACTATTTTACTAGTTTCAGAAAATCTTTCAGTCAGTTTCACATTTCACTAGATTCAGAAAAACACATTACACCCAATTACAAAAGTTAGATTTCACTCATTTTAGAAATCACATTTCACTATATTTAACGTATTTCACACCGAAATATGTGTCATGTGTATGGAAAACAAATTTCACTCATCTAAATAAAATAATTTCACACGGTTGAGAAAACATACTTCACTCAGTTGAGAAAACATATTTCAAAATTGATTTCACTCAATGAAAAAAAAACTAATTTCAATTATTTCAAAAAACATATTTCGCTTGTTTCAGAAACCTAATTTCAGTCATTTGAAATGTTGAAATTAAAACATATTTGAAATGCATCCAAATTTGGTCTTATTCTAAAGCCCTTGTCTTCAGGAATTCAAATACATAAATTATTTCAAAAATAACAATATGATTTAAAGGATAGAAATGATTGAAAATCCTAAAAAGAAAATAAAAGGAAAGGATTTGTACCACGGCACCACATGCAACGTCAGGATAGACTCTCTCTCTCACCTGACATGGGTCCCATCAATCTGACATTGATTTGACTTAAAACAAAAATACAAGGAATTATTTACATCCATACTTTGATATACACATGCAGTAGTCCCACACCTTTACACATGGCAGCTAGGCACTGGTGAGGGAATCACCGGTAGCTCCCAGCACCGGTAAAAACCACTTTGCGGTACTACTAGTCAGATGAGATTGCTTTGAGATTTGATCACGTGAAGTACCCCTTGAAGCACTCCATGTTTGTGGAAGTAACAGGAATAGCGTATACTACTAGCATAACCCGCGCGGCGACACGCCGCGCCTATTGATACATTATGCGAAAAACAATATATATATATATCTTCAGTGAACGGAAGCCGTGGATCCGTTCAAATTCAAAATCAAAGACAACGTCGCTCAGAGAAACAAAATACACACCATGAATGTCAAAAGGCTTGCTCACTTGTCTATCCTAATGCTCTTCACACAGGACATGATAATCAAAACCAAACATAAACAGAATCTGAAATTAAGGAATGCCACCATCGACCAAATCAAATCCACAAACTGAACTTGGCCTCCGTCTCAATACACAAATCAACTATGTACGAAACAACGACAACTATTAAACATGCGGGTACTATACTACTTCCTAATCAGCCATGTACAGATCACATTACAACCACTCATAGTTTATACTCCTCCATTCCATAACTTGGTGCATATAGATCTTATAAGAAGTCAAACTTCACAAACTTTGACCGACTTTATGGAGGAAAACTTTTACATCTAGAAGGTCGACTTATATCGTTAGATTCATCATAAAATATAGTTTCATATTCTGTATATGGTATTGTAGATATCAATAGTTTTCTCATTCTAGTGTGGCTTCTGTGAGATTGGTGCGTGTGATGAAGAGGCATAGAGCTTCGCAAATTATTTAATACAATCTTGTGGTGGCTTAGCACCGTGTATGAGATAATTGGATCTTTAGTTTGTGAGCATCGAGGACATGTGCAATGCTATGATGTCGAAAAAATTGTTGCGTCTTCGCCATGATCTTATTAGTTTGTCATATGAACTAATTTTTGAGCATTTATTTCTTTGGCGAGCCATGTTGAAGTGCCATTGCTTGGTGTAGACTCGTACTTGTGCTGAAAATAGGCTTCTCTTGATAGCTTCAAAGGCATGATAACTATGGTCATTCATGACTATGTTAAGAGTGAGTGCAGAACAACAGATGTATTCCAAGGCAGCCTGGGCAACATTGCCTTGCTGACGCATTTCGCTGATTTCTTTTAGTGCAGATGTATACTAAGACAGTCTGGGCAACATCAATCGGAAGTAGACATCAAAAAATAGCACCAACATGAATAAAATTGACTAAGTGAAACGGTATGTTGTACCGATGAAATTGCTAGCATAAGCAAATGCTTTCATAAAGCAAATAACCATCCTGTGGCATTTTAATTAGCTTGGTCAGTACAACATGAAGGCTAACAACTGATATTTTACAATTGTTCCTCCATTCAAACAAAAATATTACTACGAATGACTGAAAGTAAAAAAAGATAGTGGTGTCTCCTTCCCTTCCATCCCCTCTCCATTGAGAGCTCAGCCATGACCATAACTGATTTAGAGTGATGAAATAAATTTCTCATATGAACATGTTACAGGGAGGGGAAACTGCAGAAATTTGTCAAAAATGAAGGTGAATCCCAATGTTGGGGATATCGCTTATCGGGAACTTATCGGTGGACCCATGATAAGGGGTAAATCGGCCAGTTTATCGGCATATCGGCCGATTTATCACCATATCAGCTGATTTATCGGCCGATTTATCTTATCGATCAGACAACGGTAAGCGATAAATCGGCCGATTTATCAGAATATCGGCAGATATCTTAAACAGTGGTGAATCCACATAAGTTCTGTATGTATGCCGTGGTTTAGTGGCACGACTCTACATAAGAATGTGCATTCTGACACGTTCTAAAATTTATGCATGGTGCCTCCTCTGTGATCCTAAGATAGCAATGTTGTCTCTTGACTTGCTATGCACCCTTTTAATTAAGAAAACATGCAAAGAAAACATTCACGCAGGCAAACATCACTAAATTTGACATGCTATCAGAAACAATCCTTAGCAAATCCTCTAAATATTCAGAGATGTGCTTGTGTATTTGTACAATCAACAATCAAGTACTATATAATCTAGCGGTAGTGTTCTATGCAGTCTTGAATTATATGACAGGTTTCCATTTCTGACGACTGCAAGGATTAAATGACCGAACGATTCATGATGCATATATATATCCTTCCCGGATATTACCTACTTTGTCGCTAATAATTACACTAACCATGACATTTCTTCCCTAATCATATTTCAGTAATCATTGCAGGCGGTGTGCGTCGCTGCCACTACCGACGGCTCGTACGTGATTAGCCAAGACAATGACCGGCGATAGGTGCGAGGCAGCTCGGATATAATCCTTAGCAGCGGCATCGACTCGAGGCAACTCTTGCCAGGTATGGGCACCTGGTGGCGGCGATAGAGCCCCACTTTCTGATCGCAGGGCGGAAGTGCTGTTGGATGCCTGGATCATGCATGCGGCAAGCTCCCTTTTGGATGGCTCGCGCGCCACGCAACAGCGTCGGGTTCTCCTGGTGCGCGGCGCCAAGGCCGAGAAGAAGCGATGCGGCGCCAAGACGGAGAGGAACCGATGCCACGGGGTGCTTGGCGGCGTCGAGGGCGAGATAGCACGTAGCACGCGAGCAGCTCCCCAAGGCCCCGCGGCGACGACGCCGGGACATCGTCATTCGCCGTGATCATCTTTGCCATGCTCGCCAGGAAGTACTCCTATGGTGCACGGCGCACCGCTGCGACCAAAAACACCGGAAGAATCATGGCCAGCAAGCGAACACTGCAGAACCATATGATGAACCCGTCCATCAGTACCACCCGGTCATAGCGTGAGCGACTAATAAGTAATAGCAGCACCCCCAAATTCGGTGAATGACACCGAGCGCGGGCGCATGTCCATGTCTTTCATTGATGGCCATAGTGATCATGAATTGCATGCAGATTGCGAGACGATGAATTCCTTTGGTCGCGGCGGCGGCCGTGATGGTGAGGATCTCACCAGGGCTTTGGCCCGCCGACGGCGGTAGTGAGGTTCTCGGCAGCTCGCACTTGGCGGCGTCGGTGCCAACAGACTCCGCCACCCACGCACCGTGGGCCCACCTCGCCGTGGAAGCCATCGGCATGTTGGTGCAGGCGCCCATGGATTCTGCTGCCCCACGCACTACGGGGCCTCCAGAGGACGCCATGGCCATGTTGGTGCATGCGGCCACCAGCGTCACTGCGAACGTTGTCGCCATATCAATCACACAACAGGCGGCGGCACGCCTACCAAGCTGCTTGGATCAACGCCCAGCCGACATGCCACGGCAGGCGGAGAGGCGGATGGCTCTTGGCGGGGCACCTCACCCCGACATGCACGCCACCATTGCCTCCTCTCCCGATCGTGCCCTCTCGCGAGCCTCCGCATCTTGTGGGCGCCATCCGGGGCCGATGGCGCGGAGATGGGGACCCAACGGTGAGAGCTCCAGAAGACGCGGTCCGGCGGTGAGGTCGGACGTGGGATCCCCTAGTTTGGAGAAATTCGGCAAGCGAGTGAGGTCGAAGCGATGGGGCAAAGCCTTTTTATACGCGCCGAGCGATCAGACGTCGCGTCGAACTCGCGACGAAGCGGCAACCGCCTGACGTCGAACCGAAAGCGACGTAGCCAAATTGTAAATGCACACACACGTAGCATCCTCTCAATGGAGCGGCGAACACGCGAGAAAAAGGGCGAACCTGCGGAAGGGTTGCGCGACACGAAGGCTCATGCATGCATGAGGAAAGAAATTAAGAAAAGGAGAAGAAAGCGCTGCGGAAGAGCTCATAGTCAAATCGCCGAATCAGTTGAGCCCGCATGCGAGACGCCAATAGCAAATGGCGCGCACGATTCTTTACGGAGGAAAGGGACAGACAAATCGATCAACGAGCAATAAAAATGCTAAACTTACCAAGAGAAGCCGCACACTAGTTCAAAAAATTTCAAACAAAACACCAAATCCACAAAGCATTTCTACCCCACCAGGTACCAAAATAATAGCACGTGTCACATGCAAATTCACTAGAGGTCATTTTCACACAAGTGGCACAACCTTGAGGCAAAAATTTGGCCTAGAATAGAGGCTTGGTTATTATGCCTCGAGACTTGATGCATGTGTGCATGATCATACGTACGGACGCCCGGATGACTATGCGTCCATGTTTGCTGCATTGGTAACCCGGCGAATCGAGAGATCGGCGCAGCAGCGAAGATTGACTTTGTCTTTGTCTCGATGTATTGCAAACCGCGACGGTGGGTGTGCAAACGCAACCCTAACTTTTTGGACCTTAATTTTGTACACACCGGCTCCAAAGTCAATCATGTTTTCGATCACAAAACAACAATCTTGTGGGCTTTTCCTCAACCGACAAAATCGCGAGCTTCTCGAACCCTAGGAGATATCCCTCCAAGAACTCATCACCACCGTGCGCGGGCCCCATGGTGGGCGCCAACTGTCGTGGATTTGTCACGGCAGATGTCCTTAATGTCAGGACTTAGTCGCGAGGCCAACGATCTATGTGGTAGCTTGAGAGGGGTTGAGTGGGGACGAGACGCAGGCGGATCAACACGCAGACAAGGGTTTAGACAACTTGGCCCCGGAAACATCATCCGGTAAAACCCGACATCTTTGTTTGAGGCTAGATCTCATTATCATCACGAGGAGTCGCCAGAACCGGCTCTCCTCTAGTTGTGTCTAGCCCTAGAGATTGTTTCTTCTTGCTTCTAGCTTGTCCCTTTTGGGAGCCCCGCCCTCCTTATATATGTTGAAGGGCGGTTTACATGACTAGTCCTAGTTGGATTAGGATTACTCTATTACAAGTGGAGTCCTAGTCTTGCTTCCTTTGTAGGAGAACAGTCCTTATGCTTTCCTATAAACCGGCCCACCATTAAACGTGAACCGGCCTTCTGGGCCATGGGCCTTGTCATCCATCTGACCCGCCCGCCGGGTTACGAATGAACCGCCAAGACCGGGCAGGTACCCCGTGAGCCGCCAAGCTCCGGGCGGGTTACCAGTGAGTCGTCCAGTCCGGTCGGGTTAAACTTCCGGCCGGTTTACACCGCGGGGTATATCCCCGACAAGTTACCTAAGGGCTTGGGTTGACAGTTTATACTTATCCACAAATCCTCTTGATATGTATGAATGCGATGCACCAGTATCAAAAAGAACGAGTGCAGTAAATGACTTAACCAAAAACTTACCTATTACTGCATCGGGCTGGGCTTCAACCTCCACGCTAACGTGGTTCACCTGTCCTCTGTTGAAAGGGTTTGGCTTCTTCCTAGAGCTTCCATTGCCATTTCCATTCTGGCCTTCAGTACATTCATTGTCTTAAAGCAAGTAACTTGACTCAAATCTCTCTTGGATGGTGTTGAGGGATTGCTACGGTTCTGGCCATTGCTTCCTCCATTCCCGTTACCATTCTTGGAACCATTATGGTTGTGTGAGCTACCACCTCCATGGGTATGCTGGAACTGTCCTCAGGATTTCGGGGTAAAACGTGGCTTCTGCTGAGCTCCAGAATTGTACTTCCCTTGTCCATACTTCCTCTTGCGGTTCACAATCTGCTGCTACTTCCCTTCAATCATGAGAGCTCTATCTAGCAACTCCTGGTAGTTATTGAAACTTGTTACCATCAACTGCATACTCAGCCCATCATTCAGTCCTTCCAGAAACTTCTCTTGCTTAGCTGCATCCGTAGCAACGTCATCTGGGGCATAACGTGCTAGCTTACTAAAGTCATCCACATACTGGCCAACTGTATGTCCTCCCTGGCGTAAGTTACGAAACTCACGCTTCTTCATGGCTATTGCTCCTGCTGAAACATGGGCAAGACGAAAGCTTGGTCAAACCGATCCCATGTGGCAAGTATTCACGGATAGGTGGTGTGAAATTCTCCCACCATGATCTTTGCGGGTCCTTCAAGCTGATGTGCGGCAAATCGCACCTTCTCCGCATCTGTGCATCCTGCAGTGGTCAACTCCCTGGCTGTCTTGCGAAGCCAATCATCTGCAACAATCGGCTCGGTGCTACTGGAGAACACCGGCAGATTCAGCCTAAGAAAACGGGTTAAGTGATCCACAGGTGGTGGTGGTGGTGGGTTGTTGTTATTGGTGTTCCCCTGATTCTGATTCTGGACTAGTATCTGCATCAATGCATTCTGCTGCTGGATCAACTGAGTGAGCTCCGGTGGGAAAGCAAATCCATTGTCGCGTCTCGGAGGCATCTGAGGGTTTAGAAAAGATGAGAATACAAAATAGAATGAGGTCTAGAGGGAAAACACTACCCATATGCACATGAGACAAATTGCAATCAAACACTTCATTCAATCAAGCAAGGGCATACAACGGTCTATCTATCGTTACAAAAGTGCTCAAACTATGGGGAAAAATACTACTACTGGTATGGTGGTCTACTAGAAAAACTGCTCCGATGAAGACTCCATGATATCTGCTCCGGCTTCGTCAACATAGTCATCATCACTATCATCTGGGTCCGAGTCGGTGTCGTCGATGATGATGTAGTTCTCTGGACAAGTGCAATCTTCGTCTTCTCCAGTTGCGGGAAATCCCATAAACACTCTTAGCTTCTTCTTCAGATCATCATTATTCTCTACTAGCGTTGCTATTTCCTCCTCATATCCATCGCGTGTAGACTTGAGTTCTTCCTCCAGTTTCGTGATCTTGGTCATGTCCTTCTTCAGATCCATCATGCCTGCGCACATCTGGTTCTCCTGGCGTCGAATGTGCTGGTTTAACTCCTAGATGAAAGCTGCAATTGATCTGTCCTTCCTGGTGCTGATCATCTCCCATTGCTCATCTCGGCGCCCACAAATCTGGTAGATAGTATCCTTAAGCTCCTTGTGGTAAACTTCTCCAATATGTCCCATGGTGATGTGGGCTGCCATGCTCTTTTCTAGACTCCAGGTTGGTGCATCAAAGGAAAACTCTATGGGCTCAGTGACGGGCATGAACGTCCTTCCTGGAACTTGTACTTGAATCATCCAGCGCTCTTCTTCAGGTAAAGTGCCATTGTAGGTCCCGATGAAGCTTGGTACTCCGATGTTCAGGTATCTAGTGACTTCCTTCAGGTGTCGTCCAAAGGGTGTTTCTTCATCCGGTTGCGTGAACTTGTTCCTTGCATCCGCCATCCTAAAAGAGAATAGAAAAGATGAGGAGTTAGAAAAGATAAGAGATAGTAGTGATCTAGGGATTTTAGCTTAGTGGTCGTGTCCTACAGTCAGCGTGTGCTCTGATACCATCTTGTAGTGACCAGGACCTCAAGCGATCGATCTCTGTGCATCGTTGTCATCCTGGATCGAGAATCTTGACACGCATACAAGACTCGAAGGATTTATAACAAGTAGCAATCACACACTTATTACATCAAATGTCTCCAAAGAGAACCTATTACAATAAATATGGCTTAAGGCCATCTAATAACGATAACAATGGAAGGCTTGGAAGATAAGTGAGTCCATCAACTCCAACGGCAACACTGAGTATAGAACCACGATCCTAAGGCATCTTACTCGTCGTCTGAAAAGTCTGCAACATGAATGTTGCAGCCCAAAACGGTCGACACATGGAATATGCTCGCAATGTAACACATAGAGAGTAATGAAAGAATAATGCTATACTACATGCATATATGGCTGGTGGAAAGCTCTATGGTTACAGTTTTTGCATAAAGCCAATTTTTCCCTACTGCAAAGGAATACATTTATTTAACTATCATGGTGGTTGTTAAACATTGAGAGTGGTTGACAGCATTCTCAATCCCAATTAAGTAACATCATCATTAAACAATCCCAACAATATTAATTAAAGTAACATGATGAGATTCACATGATAATCCAAGTACTAGATACTCAAGATGTCCATAACCGGGGACACAGCTAACCATGATTAGTTTATACACTCTGCAGAGGTTTGCGCACTTTTCCCCACAAGACTCGATCTCCTCCGTTGGGATTCTCGCACTACATGGTGTTTGAGAAACGGATGACCGAGACATAGTCTTTCAAAAGCGCTAGCACCTTACAATCGGGTAGGCAGTACCAACCTAAATCCCCTACATCTGCTAGTCTACCACTGTAAGAGTTCGCACAACTTAGTCAACTATGCTAGAGCCCATAGTAGCTTGTGGCTGCACACGGAAGTTTCTAGCATGAATAATCTCATGATCCCTTTGGGCCTGGGTGGCGGTCCACAAAGAAAAACAACAGGCAATCCTGGAATACCCAGGTACCTCAATCCACCTAGATGTGCATTAAAGTTGCCACCTTAGATAAACCATTAATTAACAACCTCACATCTGTCATGGATACACTCACCCAATCCACGTCTACTAGCATATCATGGCATAATAAGCAACGTAGAGTAACTCCCAAGGGTTTGATAATAAAACAGGTAATAGGTACAACCTCATCTACTTCCCAAAACCCACATATTAATCAGATCCTAAATCATGCAATTGTTCGAGGATTGATCTAATGTAAATAAACTGGGTAGTAAAAAGTTATGATCAAAGTATTACTTGCCTTGCTGATGATCCGCAAAATCTAGAGATTCGAAGTAGCAAGCCGCGCAATCCGGATACTCTATCGCAAACAAACAAACAAGCATACAATAAATACTCATCTAATGCATAGGTAAAACTCAAATAAGAGATCTAACCAGAAAGTTCAACTAAAGAACTCCGGTTTGCAATAAGAATCAAATCGAACGAAGCAACGAAAGTCAAACGGCGAACGAAACAAGCTTCGTTTACTAATCTGGACCTAAGTCAAATTTTACAGAAGCAAAAACTTGTTTCTGTAGATTATTCGGAAAGAGGGGTTCGAGACGAAACTCTAGGCGCTTGAATCGCCTGATTCCGATAAACGAGCGAAAAGTTATACTAAAACGAAAATCGGATCAGAAATCGCGATCAGAAAAATTGCGGAATAAATCCGAGAAAAAGGAAAACGGCGAACAGATTAACGAACGAACGTTCATTATCTGGATCTAAATGATGAATGAGTTCGTTAAAACAAACGAACGAGTGAATGCTCGCTAATTAACCTAAACAGAAAAAAACGGATCTAAAAAACCGACGTAAAACCAACGGAAAAACCAAACGGTTTTTTTCAAAAAAAAAACAGCGGCAGCGCGGGTCAACCTCGGCATGCGGGTCATTGTAATGGCGGCTCCGTTTCAATGGCGGCGGTGAGGCGGCGGCGGCGGCTAGGGCGGTGGCTAGGGTTTGGTGGGCGTGAGTGGCTGTGGCGGCGGCGGCGGCTTGGGCTGGGGGTCGGCCCGGGGCGGCTATATAAAGACCCCCGGCCAGGCGGAGTCCTGGTCGGTTACGGCCCAACGTCGGTTCGGACTTTTTTTTGAATAATTTTCGCGCAGAAAATCAAACGAAAGAAATACTAAACTGACTCCAAAAATCCTGAAATAAGTTTTCCCCGGCTTCTAAAATCAAGCCGGTTTAGATGAACATTTATTTGGGGCCTAAATGCAATTTTGAAAAACGCACATTTTTCCTAAATTCAAATAAAATAGCAATAAAATCTTATTTTATTTTTTTATTAAATCCTCAATATTTCTTCTGGGAAAGTCATTTTATTCCCTCTCTCATATTTTTATAATTGAAATAACTGAAGATAAAATAAATCAAATCAAATGATCCTATTTTCAAAATTTGAGAATACTCAAATATGAAATTATCGAAATCCCCAACTCTCTCCGTGGGTCCTTGAGTTGCGTAGAATTTCTAGGATCGAGGCAAAAATGCAATAAATATGATATGCAATAATGATCTATTGTATAACATTCCAAATTGAAAATTTGGGATGTTACATGTTGTCAACATGGGGTGGTGGCGGTGGGTAGTAATTGTTGTTGTTGCCCTGGTTATGGTTCTGAACTAGCATCTGCATCAAGGCATTCTAATACTGGATCAACTGGGTGAGCTCCGGTGGGAACATGAATCCGGTGTCACGTCTCGGAGGTATCTGATGGGTTAGAAGGGGTGAGAAAACGTAATAGAATAAGGTATAAGAGAGATTTCACTACCCATATGCACATGAGGCAAATTCAATCAATTCACTTCATTCAATAACAAACAAGGTTCACACAAATGATCTAACTACGATTACAAAACGATCGATGCTAACTACTTGGAAGAATACTATTAGTAACATGGTGGTCGTATAGAAATTTTTATTGGTGGAAGACTCCTTGATATCTGCTCCAGCTTCGTCTACGTAGTCGCCATCACTGTCATCATTTGCATCACTGTCTGTGTCGGTGTCGTCCAAGATGATGTAGTCCTCAGAACGGATCTCCACTTCAGGTTCATGCCTCTGGTTCTCCACGGGTCGTCCTAGCTTCCTCTTAAAATCTTCATGCTTCTCCAGTAGTACAACAATTTCTTCTTTATATCCATCGCGTATTGACTTGAGTTCCTCTTCTAGCTCGATATTCTTCTTCATCAGCTTCTTGGTCTTCTTCATGATGGAGCACATCTGGTTCTTGTATCGGCGAATGTGGTCACCCATCTCCTAAATGTATGCTACAATTGATCCATCCTTCTTGGTACGAATCATCTCCCATTCCTCATCTTGGGGTCCACATATTTGATAGATGGTGTTTTCAATCTCCTTGTGATACACTTCACATATGCATCCAAAGCGGATGTGGGCTGCCATGCTCTTTCCCAAGTTCCAACTTGGTGCATCCAGGTAGAAATCAATAGGCTCTGTTGTTGGCGCAAACGACCTCCCAGGTACACAAACTTTGATCTTCCAGTGCTCCTCTTCAGGTAAGGTTGCAGAGAAAATCCTAGTGAAGCTTGGTAGTCCGATGTTCAAGTACTTTGTGACTTCCTTCAAGTGTCGTTCGAAAGGGGTGTCGTCATCCGGCTGAGTGAACTTGTTCCTGGGATCCGCCATCTATAGAGTAGAAATAGAGGATAATTAGAAATAAGTAAAGAAGAGAAATCATGTGGCTTTTCCTAGTGGCCGCATCCTACAGCCAGCGTGTGATCTAATACCATCTTGTAGCGACCACGATCCAAATGGACCGAAGTCTCTGTGCTTAAGTGTCTTCCCTGGCTCGGTAATGCTGACACACATAGTACTCGAGGAATTATAGCAGAGTTCAATCACACACTTATTACATCGAGGTCCTGATAAAGAGTATGATTACACAAATAATATGGCTGAAGGCCATCTAAACTAAATAACTGCAGAAGCTTCTAAGGTAAATGAGTCCATCAACTCCAGCATAGCTGAGTCCATAACAACATCCTATCACACCTTATTCATCGTCTGAGAAGTCTGCAACATGAGACATTGCAGCCGTGTAGGTCAGCACATTGAATATGTTGGAAGAGTTACACTGTAAAGCAATGAATGCAAGAACTATATCTACATGCAATATTTGGCTGGTCAAGGCTCTAAGTTTAAGATTTTGCATAAAGCTAGTTTTTTCCTACAACAAAGAAATAAATTTGTTTTACTACACCCAAGTTGTACCAATATTTGAGAAGGTTCCTCCAACTCAAATCTCAATTAAACAAGTATCCACATTAAACCCAATTCAATTAATTTAAGAGTGATGAGATCAACAATAATATCCAATTCCAGATACTCAAGATGTCCATAACCGGGGACACGACTAACCATGATTAGTTTATACACTCTGCAGAGGTTGCACACTTTTCCCCACAGGACTCGACCGCATCCATGATCGGAAGATCGAGACATAGTCTTTCTGAAGCATTAACTCTCTACTCCGAGGCGGACCGGTACACCTACTTTCCCCTACATCTGGTAGTCCACCTCTTCGAGAGCTCATACAACTTACTCAACTATGCCAGAGTCCATAATGGCTTGTGGCTGCACACGGAAGTTTCTAGGCATGAAATATCATATGATCCCTTTGAGCCTGGGTGGCGAACCGAGGAAAAATCACACGGGTACTTTGGGATTTTCCAAATGGACAAACACTGGATTCTCCAGGTGCCCCAACAAATCCACCCAGATGTGTATTAAAGTTGCCACCTTAATGTTATCCAAGATTAATAACTCTCACAAGTTCCATGTGTATCACGATCCAATCCCCGTCTACGAGCATGGCTAAGCAATAATTGAGCATAGCGTATATTCTTAGGGTGATAAAAGGCATTAGGTTCCTACCTCAAGTACTACAACCAAACCACATGTTACCAATCCTACTCATGCAAATATTTGAGGACAATACTAATGCATAGTAAAACTGGGTATAGAAAAGTATGATCAACGTGTAACTTGCCTTGCTGATGATCTGCAAACTCTAGGGATTCGTAGTAGCAAGCTTCGCACTCCAGTTAATCTAGAGTAGACAAACAGTAGCATAGATAAGCAACCACTCAAACAAAACAAAGAGAAATCAAGAAAAGAACCAAATCAAACTCGAAACAAGCAAACGGCTAATCTAAACAGATAAAAAATCTAACAGCATTATTTTCATATGAATTAGATCTTAACAGTAGGTACATGTGATTAGCTACGATTTGCAAAAAGAAACAACTCAAACGGAGTTACGAAACTCAAGATACAATTAAACAAGATCGAATACTAATCTGAACTAAACTCAAATTTAAATTGTCAAAATCATGTTCAAGTTGGTTTACTCGAAAGAAGGGATCGTTACGAAGATTTAGGCGTTGGTTTCAACTAATTTGGATGAACGAGCAAAAAGTTACGCTAGTTTTAAGATCAGGGGCTAAATCGTGATAAAACTATTCGCGGATAGGTCCCTGACCGAAAATTAAACTAAAAAGAAAAATCTACAGAACGAACGTCCGCTAACAGAACTAAATGAACGAATCCGTTCGTTAACAAAAACTAACAAGTGAACGTTTGTTAATTAAACTAGCGAATAAAACGAACCGATCTAAACCTAATAAACCGAAACTAAAAAACCAAAAACTAAACCGAGAAAAAAAAGACCGGCGGTTTTATACCAGTTAACTGGACTTGGACCGGCGGCGGCTGCGGCAGCGAGATCCGGCTAGCGAGGCGGCGGCTTGCTTGTGACGGTGAGCCATGCGGCGACGGCGGCATGCGACTTGGGAGGAGAGGCGCAGGCGGGCATTTATAGGAGGAGGAGATTTGGACAACTTGCGGGAGGGGGTGGGGGTTCCCCGTGTCCTTGTTGGACACGGCGGCGGCGTGGGCGAACTCGGGATTCCGGTCCCGAGCCGGAGGAAGGCGGCGGTGCTCGGCTGGGCCGACCCAGGAACTTTTTTAAATGATTTCCGCGAAGAAAATCCTAATAAAATAAAAATAAAAATCTAAAACTTCCAGAAACAATTTTCACCGTCCCTACCTAATATTTGGGACAAGATGACCATTTTTCTGGACTAAATGCAATTATAAAAATGCATGTTTTTCTCTAATTCAAATAAAACTGCAAATAATATCAAATAAAATAATAATTTGATTTCAAAATTTCTTTTCCAATATTTCTCCTTTCTTTTGAAGAAGTCATTTTATCTTCTCTCATTTATTTTTATTGCTGGAAATAATTGGAAAGAAATTGTTGAAAATCAAATTGATCCACTTTTCAAATTTGAAAATAAATTCAGAAATGGAATTTTTATGAAACCTCCAACTCTCTCCTTGGGTCCTTGAGTTTCTTAAGATTTCTTGGATCACAACCAAATGCAATAAAATATGAAATGCATATGAATGATCTATGTATAACATCCAAATTGACAATTGGGATGTTATAGAGTGTTAGCAATTATAGAAGACTAAATGATGGTTGAGTATGTGAACTTGCCTAAAGGCTCCGATACATGACCCTTCCTGAAAGGATGATGAATTCTTGTTGCAAAGTTGACTGAGAACATAGTTTGTTGGTTTCCAATAGAGTTTATGCTTTATACTTCGATGTTGTGATGAATTGTCACTTGTTCATGGGAAGTCTATGATAAAATTTCTATGATAAAAGTTTTATGTTAAAGTTTGTTGTTGTTATAATAAGTTACATGATGCTTCTATATCCGTATTTTTGTTTTTATCCACACCTCTCTCTCTCTAAGCATGTGGACATGTTTTTCGATTTCGGTTTTCGCTTGAGGACAAGCGAGGTAAAGCTTGGGGGAGTTGATACGTCCATTTTGCATCATGTTTACCTACTGTTATTTATGTTGTTTTATTATATAATAATGCTTTTTGGAGTAATTCTAATGCCTTTTATCTCATAATATGCAAGGTATACACAAAGGGGGATAATTCTGGCAGATGGAAATCTGGACCTGAAAAAGCAACACCAGGCTACCTATTCCGCACAACTCCAAATGAGTTGAAACTTTACGAGGATTTTTTATGGAATATATCAGGAATATTGGAGCAAATAAGTACCATAGGGGGCTCACCAGGTGGGCACAACCCACCTGGGCGCGCCAGGGAGCCCAAGCGCGCCCTGGTGAGTTGTGCTCACCCAGGCCCACCTCCGGTGCCCCTCTTCTGGTATATAAGTCATTTTGACCTAGAAAAAAAATAAGGAGAGGACTTTCGGGATGAAGCGCCGCCGTCTCGAGGCGAAACTTGGGCAGGAGCACCTTTGCCCTCTGGCGGAGCGATTCCGCCAGGGGAACTTCCCTCCCGGAGGGGGAAATCATCGTCATCATCATCACCAACAACTCTCTCATCTTGGGGAGGGCTATCTTCATCAACATATTCGACAACACTAACTCCTCTCAAACCCTATTTCATCTCTTGTGTTCAATCTTTGTACCGGAACTATAGATTGCTGCTTGTGGGTGACTAGTAGTGTTGATTACATCTTGTAGTTGCTTACTATATGGTTTATTTGGTGGAAGATTATATGTTCAGATCCATTATGCTATTTAATACCGCTCTGATCTTGAGCATGTTTATCATTTCTGAGTAGTTACTTTTGTTCTTGAGGTCACGGGAGAAATCATGTTGCATGTAATCATGTGAACTTGATATGTGTTCAATATTTTGATGGTATGTTGTTGTGATTCCCTTAGTGGTGTCATGTGAACGTTGACTACATGACACTTCACCATATTTGGGCCTAAGGGAATGCATGGTGGAGTAGTTAATAGATGATGGGTTGCGAGAGTGACAGAAGCTCAAACCCTAGTTTACGCGCTATTCCGTAAGGGACCAATTGGATCCAAAAGTTTAATGCTATGGTTAGAATTTATTCTTAATACTTTTCTCGTAGTTGCGGATGCTTGCGAGGGGGTTAATCATAAGTAGGAGGTTTATTTAATTAAGAACAACACCTAAGCACCGGCCCACCCACATACCAAACAATCAAAGTAGCGAACACGAATTAAGCCAACATGATGAAAGTGACTAGATGAAATTCATGTGTGCCCTCAAGAACACTTTTCTTATCATAAGAGACCGTTTTGGCCTATCCTTTGCTTCAAAAGGATTGGGCTACCTTGCTGCACTTTTGTTACTACTATCGTTACTTGCTTGTTACGAATTATATTGCTATCAAACTACTCTGCTACTTACAATATTAGCACTTGCAGACATTACCTTGTTGAAAACCACTTGTCATTTCCTTTTGCTCCTCGTTGGTTTCGACACTCTTACTTATCAAAAAGGCTACAATTGACCTGATATAATTGTGGGTCATCAGAATCATCGGCAGGATAATCAGTGTGGGTATCAGAGTAACCCTAAGCAGCTCAATGGTGGTCAATACCACGTCTTTACTACAAGTCATTACAAACGGGACCAGAAGGTTTATAAGTGGGCGGTTCATGCAGTAGAGCCGTCTGTTCTGTAGTATCTGTGATGGTATGAGCACACGATAACATGGAGCGTGGCGGATCACCCGCCCCGGGTTGATAACCCGGGTCATTTAGCCCTTGTAGTGGCCCCCAGGTGGGTGGTTATAAATTCACCAATGTGCTTATGAACGGTGTTAGCAGCATCAACATACTGTTGTACTATGATACTTTCTGCTAGATGAATCTGACTGATAAAGATCTCAATGCATCGTCCATATTATTACATGGAGTGGTGCCTGGCAAGTCAGTATATCCTGTGGGTAAAATTGCCCTGGTAGTAGCCTTTGTTGATGAGTCTAATTATAGGGCAGAGACACTGTGGTTTGAGGTGGTTAAAATCAAGAGTACTTCTCATGCTTTATTTGGACGATCGGCTTATGCTAAGTTCCTGGCTTGCCCTTGCTATATAAACTTGCAGCTCAATATGCCAGGAAAAAAGGGACGATCACTGTTCATGGGAATCACAAATTCGCCCTAGAGTGTGAGGAAGGAGATGCAACTTATGCAGAGTCGGCTTGTGCTACTGAGGAGCTCAAATTCTATAAGGACAATGTTGACCCCTATAAAGAAACCCACCATAGAGTCTGGCCCGCCCCTCAAATTTAAGTTGGCAAAGGATACACAACAAGTTGATTTTGTCCTTGGCGACTCTTCTCAGCAGTTCACCATTGGGACAGGGATGGATCCTAAATAGGAAAGCGCGCTCATCAAGTTCATCCGTGAGAATCAGGACATTTTTGCATGGAAGCCTTCTGACATGCTAGGTGTACCGAGAGAATTCCCTGAGCACCGACTTAATATTGAACCTAAGATGAAACCTGTTCGCCAATTCCTCGCCATTTTAATGAAGAGAGGCGTAAGGCTATTGGGGAAGATGTAGCCCGGCTGCTAGCTGCCGGGTTCATAGTTGAGGTTTTTTATCCTCAGTGGTTGGCTAACCCGGTGCTTGTGCTTAAGAAGAAAGGCACTTGGCATATGTGTGTTGAGTACACAGATCTTAATAAGGCATGTCCAGCTGACCTATTTTCCCTCCCTCGCATTGACCAAATCATTTATGCCACGGTGGGTTGTGAGAGGTTATGTTTTTTGGATGCTTATTCTGGTTATCATCAGATTAAGATGGCAGTGGAAGATCAGGAAAAGACAGCTTCTATCACCCCCTTTGGAGCTCTTTGTTATGTTGCTATGCCCTTTGGGCTCAAGAGTGCCCAGGCGACTTACCACGTTGTGTTCAGAATTGTTTTCACAAATAGATTGGTTGACATGTTCATCCTTATGTGGATGATACTGTGGTTAAATCAAGGAGGAAGGGAACTTTACTTGATGACCTCAAGGAGACCTTTGATAATCTCATGGTGTACAAGATGATGCTTAACTCGGCCAAGTATGTTTTTGGAGTGCCAGCAGGCAAGTTGTTAGGTTTGCTGGTCTCAGAGCGGGGCATTGAGCCTAACCCAAATAAGATTGAGGAAATTCCTTCTCTCTCTAAGCCGGCGTGCATTAATGATGTTCAATGTTTGGCGGGTCGTATTACAGCTCTGAGCCGGTTTATAAGCCGCCTCAGAGAGAAGGCGATTCCCCTTTATTAGATGATGAAGAAGACTGATCACTTCATCTGGAGTGATGCTGCTAATGAGGCATTTGAGGTGCTCAAAAAGCAATTAGCTGAGTCGCCCGTCTTGGCTGCTGCCATAGACAAAGAGCCTTTGCTCATGTATGTGGCAGCTAATAATAAAGCAGTCAGCACGGCAGTTGTTGTGGAGCACAAGGAGACAGGTAAAGAGTATCCAGTCCAGCGGTCAGTTTATTATGTCAGTGAAGTGCTCACGGAGTCTAAACAGAGATATCCACATTGGAAAAGGCTGGTATTCGGAGTGTTCATGGCGAGTCGCAAGCTGAAGCATTATTTCCTTGGGCACCCAATCACAGTGGTGAGTTCAGCCCCCTTGGGAGATATTATACAGAAAAAAGAGGCTACTTGCCAGGTTGCTAAGTGGGAAATTGAGCTTGGACCACATCATCTTAAGTATGTGCCTAGAATAGCAATCAAGTCTCAGGGTTTGGTAGATTTCATTAATGATTGGACAGAGCTGCAAGCACCTGAGGAGAATCCTGACAATACATATTGGACCATACATTTTGATGGCTCTAGGAAGTTGGAAGGCTCGAGGGCTGGAGTCATTTTGGAATCTCGAAGAGGCGATAATTTTGTTATGTCTTGAGGCTTATGTTTCCCTATACTAATAATGTAGCTGAGTATGAGGCCTTGTTACATGGGCTACGCATGGCCAAAGAGATGAACTTGAGCCGGGTTAGGTGCCTGGCGACTCAGATCTTGTTGCACAACAGGTTTCAGGGAAGTGGATTCTAAAGACTGGCTTATGGAGGCTTATCATCAGGCAGTCGACAATATTGCTGGTGATTTCAAGGGTTACCAGGTGGATCACATAGACCGGAGGAGAATCGAGGTGGTTGATGCACTGTCTCGACCCGGGTCTCAATGTAAGCCGGTTCCACCCAATGTGTTCCTTGATGTGTTGCATAACCCTTCTATTAAATTGCCTTCAGAAGAAGATCTTGCTATTCCTGACCCAGAGGGGCAGTTGGAAGCACAAGTGCTCCCTGGGGGATTTTGGTAATTAATGTCAATATATCTCTTGTTGGACTAATATTTCTTCCTAGTATATTTCAGATAAGTTCAACATTGGAGTGGCATGGAGAAGAGGATGTGGAACCCCTTCAAGATGCTAAGGAGAAACATTAGCAGAAGCTCAAGACTCTACATTTTCATTTTAGTGATCCAGGATCACATTGAGTCCATAGGAAAGCCAATACTATTAAAAGGGGATGAGGTGTTGC
Source organism: Aegilops speltoides (assembly GCA_021437245.1). Classification (NCBI taxonomy): domain Eukaryota; kingdom Viridiplantae; phylum Streptophyta; class Magnoliopsida; order Poales; family Poaceae; genus Aegilops; species Aegilops speltoides. Next base: position 328,335,131 of record CM038146.1, on the reverse strand, counting down.
TTAATGGCTTGCTTGCTCAAAGTTCTTAGTGATATGCAACAAAGCCCTCAACCACTTTCTCATTTCCACATATGTCCTAAACCTAAAAGTCAAACTCGGCTCCATCGATTTGATCTATCTGGCGCCACCGAGTTCATTTGACATAGCCACTGCTAGAAACCCTAATCAGTTCGGTCTCACCAATGGGATCTCGGTCTCACCGAGATGGGCTTGCAAAATCTCTGTTGCCTGTTGCAATGATTTAGGTCCCATCGAAATATGCAATCGGTCCCACCGAGTTTGCTTGACCAATTCTCTGTTAGCTTATTACCAAAATCGGCCTCACCGAGTGTGTGTAATTGGTCAAACCGAGTTGAGGTTTTACCCTCACCCTTGCACATCGGTCCCACCGAGTTGACCTTATCGGTCCCATCGAATCACATTTTGACCTGAATCAGTCTGACCGAGTTTCACCATTTGGTCTCACCGAGTTTGGGAATCTGTGTGTAACGGCTAGATTTTGTGTGGAGGCTATATATACCCCTCCACCCATTCTTCATTCATGAGGAGAGCCATCAGAACGTTCCTATACTTCCAACATTCATTTTTGAGAGAGAACCACCTACTCATGTGTTGAGACCAAGACATTCCATTCCAACCACAAGAATCTTAATCTCTAGCTTTCCCCAAGTTGCTTTCCACTCAAATCATCTTTCCACCATAGCCAAATCTATGAGAGAGAGTTGAGTGTTGGGGAGACTATCATTTGAAGCACAAGAGCAAGGAGTTCGTCATCAACACACCATTTATTACCTTTTGGACAGTGGTGTCTCCTAGATTGGTTATGTGTCACTGAGCCTCCATCAAGATTGTGGAGTTGAACCAAGGAGTTTGTAAGGGCAAGGAGATCGCCTACTTCGTGACGATCTACCCAAGTGAGGCAAGTCCTTCGTGGGTGATGGCCATGGTGGGATAGACAAGGTTCCTTCTTCGTGGGCCATTCGTGGGTGGAGCCCTCCATGGACTCACGCAACCCTTGCCCTTCGTGGGTTGAAGACTCCATCAACGTGGATGTACGATAGCACCACCTATCGGAACCACGCCAAAAATCTCCGTGTCTCCAATTGTGTTTGCACGCACCAATCCCATCCCTTTACTTTCTTGCAAGTTGCATGCTTTACTTTCCACTGCTTATATACTATTTGCATGCTTGCTTGAATTGTATTATTGAATGTTTGAAATTGTGCTAATTTCCAACCTCAACTTGAAAAACTTAAAAACTGCTATCTTTACTTGTTGAGGGTCTAATCACCCCGCCCCCTCTAGACACCTCTTCTCGATCCTTTGGTAGCCGAGCATTGGTCTCCGCTGCTTTGGTTTAATCACCATTGGAGGAAGATGGGTGAGTCTATGATTGGGAGTATTAGACGTAGAGTGTCTATGCTTGATGGAGAGTTCTATAGTGAGTGGAAAAATGAGATGCTTGGAATTTTTCATGAGTATCACTTGAACAAGTACATTGTACTCCTTGTGAACCCCTATTTGACCCCTTGCATCCTACCCCTGACGAGTCTCTTGACATGATTCACAATCTTAGAACTGTCAATCTTATTACTAGAGGTTTGCCTAGAAATTTGATAGCTTGCTTTCCTACTCTTGATTGTGCTTACACTATATGGAGATTTCTTGAGGAACGATTTCCAGACTATTCCTTGAAAAACTTAGATGAGATTCTTCACAAGTCTATTGCTTTGAATAAAATGAATCCCAATGATCCTAAGTTTGGAGATTGTTTATTTGAGCTTCATGATCTTATGCGTGCCAAAGGAGATGTTGGAATCATTAGCAATATCATTTCTAAAGCCATTAGAATTCATAGAGATGAACATTGTCAAAATCATATATCTAATGAATCACTCTCTCTAGGAAATGATCACTTACAAGACGATGTTGAACATGGATACTATGATGGGGATGATGATAATGACTTTGATCTTGAAGAGTCTATGAGACACTTTGGTCTCATGGCTAACCTTCGCGGCTACATGGCTGGAGGAAAGGAATGGGTCCTTGATGGTAGATGTACCGATCACATGACCGGAGACAAGGATATGTTTCGTGAGCTTGCTGAAAACAACGACCCTCGAAAGTATGCCACTTTCGGTGATAACTCAAAGGGTAAGGTGGTTGGCCTTGGTAAGGTGGCCATCTCACATGACAACTCCATACAAAATGTTATGCTAGTTGAATCTCTTGCTATAATTTACTTTCTATATTTAGACTAGCTGACTTTGGTTTCAATGTCCTATTTACTGAAGTAGATTGCCAAGTGTTTCTAAGAGATAAGCATAAAATGGTCTTTACCGACATACGTAGAGGTGATTTATACATTGTTGATTTCACTAAAAAAGGCTCAACCTAGAACTTGCTTAATTGCTAAATCCTCTAAAGGTTGGTTGTGGCATAGACGGTTAGGTCATGTGGGCATGCGAAATCTTGACAATCTTATTAAAGGTGATCATATCCTTGGTGTTAAATATGTCATATTTGACAAGGATATACTTTGCAGTGCTTGCCAAGCAGGAAAACAGGTTGGAGGAAGTCACCCCGTGAAGAATATCATGACCACAAGGAGACCGCTCGAGCTACTTCACATGGATATTTTTGGTCCCAATGCCTACAAGAGTCTCGGTGGTAACTCGTTTAGACTGGTCATTGTTGATGATTTCTCAATATTTATGTGGGTTTTCTTTCTTGATGATAAATCGCAGGTCCAAAAGATCTTCAAAAACTTCGCTAGGAAGGCCCAAAACCAATTTGAAGTGAAGATCAAGAGGGTTCGCAACGACAATGGAACGGAGTTCAAGAACGCCAATGTGGACACCTTTCTTGAGGAAGAAGAGATTCCACATGAGTTCTTGGCTACATACACACCTCAACAAAATGGAGTTGTTGAGAGGAAGAACGGACGCTCATAGAAATGGCGAGAAAGATGCTTGATGAGTACAAGATGTAGGGGAACGTAGTAATTTCAAAAATTTTCCTACGCACACGCAAGATCATGGTGATGTATAGCAACGAGAGGGGAGAGTATTGTCCACATACCCTTGTAGACCCGAAGCGGAAGCGATCACAATGTAGAGGAAGTAGTCGTACGTTCTCCTCGCGATCCGACCGATCCCGGCGCCGTTACTCCGACGCCCCCGAGTTCTTGACACACGTACAGCTCGATGACGTCCCTCGTACTCCAATCCAGCCGAGTGTCAAGGGAGAGTTCCGTCAGCACGACGGCGTGGTGACGATCTTGATGTTTCACCGGCGCAGGGCTTCGCCTAAGCTTCGCGACGGTATAACCGAGGTGGAATATGGTGGAGGGGGGCACCGCACACGGCTAAGGAACGATCTCACGATCAACTTGTTGTGTTCCAAGGTGCCCCCCTGCCCCCGTATATAAAGGAGCCAGGGGGGAGGGGGCCGGCGGCCTAAGGAGGTGCGCCAAGGGAGTCCTACTCCCTCTGGGAGTAGGATTCCCCCCCCAATCCTAGTTGGACTAGGATTCCCGGGGGGGGGAAAGAGAGAGAGGGGGCCGGCCCCCTTCTCCTAGTCCTAGTAGGACTAGGAAAGGGGGGGGAGGCGCGCGGCCACTAGGGCTGGCCCCTTTCTCCTTTCCACCAAGGCCCATCGAGGCCCATTTACCTCCCGGGGTTCGGTAACCTCCGGTACTCGATAAATTCCGTTTTAGCCGGAACCATTCGAACTCCAAACATAGGCTTCCAATATATCAATCTTTATGTCTCGACCATTCCGAGACTCCTCGTCATGTCCGTGATCACATCCGGACTCGAACTCCTTGGTACATCAAAATACATAAACTCATAATAAGTCGCCATCGAAACCTTAAGCGTGCGGACCCTACGGTTCGAGAACAATGTAGACATGACCTAGAACCATTCACGATCAATAACCAACAGCGGGACCTGGATGCCCATATTGGTTCCTACATATTCTCTGAAGATCTTTGTCGGTCGACCGCATAACAACATCGTTGTTCCTTTGTCATCGGTATGTTACTTGCGAGATTCGATCGTCGGTATCAATACCTAGTTCAATCTCGTTACGGCAAGTCTCTTTACTCGTTCCGTAATACATCATCTCACAACTAACTCATTAGTTGTAGTGCTTGCAAGGCTTGATGATGTGCATTACCGAGAGGGCCAGAGATACCTCTCCGACTATCGGAGTGACAAAACCTAATCTCGAAATCGCCAACCCAACATCGCCTTTGGAGACACTGTAGTACTCCTTTATAATCACCCGATTCGTTGTGACGTTTGGTAGCACCAAAGTGTTCCTCCGTAAGCGGAGTTGCATAATCTCATAGTTACAGGAACATGTATAAGTCATGGATAAAAGCAGTAGCAACATACCAAACGATCGTGTGCTAAGCTAATGGAATGGGTCATGTCAATCAGATCATTCTACTAATGATGTGACCTTGTTAATCAAATAACAACTCTTTGTTTATGGTCAGGAAACATAACCATCTTTGATTAACAAGCTAGTCAAGTAGAGGCATACTAGTGACACTCTGTTTGTCTATATATTCACACATGTAATATGTTTCCGGTTAATACAATTCTAGCATGAATAATAAACATTTATCATGATATGAGGAAATATATAATAACTTTATTATTGCCTCTAGGGCATATTTCCTTCAGTCTCCCACTTGCACTAGAGTCAATAATCTAGATCACATCACCATGTGATTAACATCGATAGTTCACATCATCATGTGATTAACACCCATAGTTCACATCGCCATGTGACCAACACCCAAAGGGTTTACTAGATTGATAATCTAGTTCACATCGCTATGTGAGTAACACCCAAAGAGTACTAAGGTGTGTTTTGCTTGTGAGAGAGTCTTAGTCAACGGGTCTTTCACATTCAGATCCGTTATGTATTTTGCAATTTTTCTATGTCTACAATGCTCTGCACGAAGCTACTCTAGCTAATTGCTCCCACTTTTAATATGTATCTAGATCGAGACTTAGAGTCATCCAGATCAGTGTCAAAACTTACATCGACGTAACCCTTTACGACGAACCTTTTGTCACTTCCATAATCGAGAAACATATCCTTATTCCACTAAGGATAATTTTGACCGCTGTCCAGTGATCTGCTCCTAGATCACTATTGTACTCCCTTGCCAAACTCAGTGTAGGGTATACAATAGATCTGGTACACAGCATGGCATACTTTATAGAACCTATGGCCAAGGCATAGGGAATGACTTTCATTCTCTTTCTATCTTCTGCCGTGGTCGGGTTTTGAGTCTTACTCAATTTCACACCTTGTAACACAGGCAAGAACTCTTTCTTTGACTGTTCCATTTTGAACTACTTCAAAATCTTGTCAAGGTATGTACTCATTGAAAAAACTTATCAAGCATCTTGATCTATCTCTATAGATCTTGATGCTCAATATGTAAGCAGCTTCACCGAGGTCTTTCTTTGAAAATCTTCTTTCAAACACTCCTTTATGCTTTGCAGAATAATTCTACATTATTTCCGATCTACAATATGTCATTCACATATACTTATCAGAAATGTTGTAGTGCTCCCACTCACTTTCTAGTAAATACAGGCTTCACCATAAGTGCATGCAAAACTATATGCTTTGATCAACTCATCAAAGCGTATATTCCAACTCGAGATGCATGCACCAGTCCATAGATGGATCATTGGAGCTTGCACACTTTGTTAGCTCCCTTTGGATCGATAAAACCTTCGGTTGCATCATATACAACTCTTCCTCCTGAAACCCATTCAGAATGCAGTTTTACATCCATTTGCCAAATTTCATAAATTGTGGCAATTGCTAACATGATTCGGACAGACTTAAGCATCGCTACTGCTTGAGAAAATCTCATTGTAGTCAACACTTTGAACTTGTCACACACCTTTTGCGACAAGTCGAGCTTTGTAGATAGTAACACTACTATCGGCGTCCGTCTTCCTCTTGAAGATCCATTTATACAATATGGCTTGCCGATCATCGGCAATTCCACCAAAGTCCATACTTTGTTCTCATACATGGATCTCATCTCAGATTTCATGGCCTCAAGCCATTTCGCTGAATCTGGGCTCATCATCGCTTCCTCATAGTTCGTAGGTTCATCATGATCTAGTAGCATGATTTCCGAACAGGATTGCCGTACCACTCAGTGCGGATCTTACTCTGGTTGATCTACGAGGTTACGTAGTAACTTGATCCAAGTTTCATGATCAACATCATCAACTTCCTCACTACTTGGTGTAGGCGTCTCAGAAACCGATTTCTGCGACGAACTACTTTCAAGTAAGGGAGAAGGTACTATTACCTCATCAAGTTTCCACTTTCCTCCCACTCACTTCTTTCGAGAGAAACTCCTTCTCTAGAAAGGATCCATTTATTAGCAACGAATGTTTGCCTTCGGATCTGTGATAGAAGGTGTACCCAACAATTTCCTTTGGGCATTCTATGAAGACGCACTTCTCCGATTTGGGTTTGAGCTTATCAGGATGAAACTTTTTCACATAAGCATCGCAGCCCCAAACTTTAAGAAACGACAACTTTGGTTTCTTGCTAAACCACAGTTCGTATAGTGTCGTCTCAACGGATTTAGATGGTGCCCTATTTAACGTGAATGCAGCTGTCTCTAATGCATTATCCCAAAACGATATTGGTAAATCAGTAAGAAACATCATAGATTGCACTATATCCAATAAAGTGCGGTTACGATGTTTGGACATACCGTAACATTGTGGTGTTCCAGGTGGCGTGAGCTGTGAAACTATTCCACATTGTTTTAATTGAAGACCAAACTCGTAACTCAAATATTCGTCTTCGCGATCAGATCGCAGAAACTTTATTTTTCTTGTTACGATGATTTTTCCACTTCACTCTGAAATTCTTTGAACCTTTCAACTATTTCAGACTTATGTTTCATCAAGTAGATATACCCATATCTGCTCAAATCATATGTGAAGGCTAGAAAATAATGATACCCGCCATGAGCCTTAACACTCATTGGATCGCATACATCGGTATGTATTATTTCCAATAAGTCGGTTGCTCGCTCCTTTATTCGGAGAACGGAGTTTTAGTCATCTTGCCCATGAGGCATGGTTCATAAGCATCAAGTGATTCATAATCGGTGATTCCAAAATCCCATCAAGCATGGAGTTTCTTCATGCGCTTTACACCATTATGACCTAAGCGGCGATTGCCACAAATAAGTTGCACTATCATTATTAACTTTGCATCTTTTGGTTTCAATATTATGAATATGTGTATCACTACGATCGAGATCCAATGAACCATTTTCATTGGGTGTGTAACCATATAAGGTTTTATTCATGTAAGCAGAATAACAATTTATTCTATATCTTTAAATGAATAACCGTATCGCAATAAACATGATCGAATCATATTCATGCTCAGCAAACGCCAAATAACATTTATTTAGGTTCCACACTAATCCCGAAAGTATAGGGAGTGTGCGATGATGATCATATCAATCTTGAAACTACTTTCAACACACATCATCACTTCACCCTTAACTAGTTTTTCGCTTATTACGCAACTCCGTTTGAGTTACTACTCTTAGCGGTGAACCAGTACCAAATACCGAGGGTTGCTATAAACACTAGTAAAGTATACATCAATAACATGTATATCAAATATACCTTTGTTCACTTTGCCATCCTTCTTATCCACCAAATATTTAGGGCAGTTCCGCTTCGGTGACCATTTCCTTTGCGAGGTAAGCACTCGGTTTGAGCTTTGGTTCAGCTTTGGGCTTCTTCGTGGGAGTGACAACTTGCTTGTCAATCTACTTGAAGTTCCCTTTCTTTCCTTTGCCCTTTTCTTGAAACTAGTGATCTTGTCAACCATCAACACTTGATGCTCTTTCTTGATTTCTACCTTCGTCGATTTCAACATCACGAAGAGCTCGGGAATCATTTTCGTCATCCCTTGTATACTATAGTTCATCACGAAGTTCTACTAACTTGGTGATGGTGACTAGAGAAATTCATCAATCACTATCTTATCTCGGAAGATTAACTCCCACTTGATTCAAGCGATTGAAGTAACCAGACAATCTGAGCACATGCTCACTAGTTGAGCGATTCTCCTCCATCTTTTAGCTATAGAACTTGTTGGAGACTTCATATCTCTCAACTCGGGTATTTCCTTGAAATATTAACTTCAATTCCTGGAACATCTCATATGGTCCATGATGTTCAAAACATCTTTGAAGTCCCGATTCTAAGCCATAAAGCATGGTGCACAAAACTATCAAGTAGTTATCATCTTGAGCTAGCCAAGCGTTCATAACGTCGCATCCGCTCTGCATTAGGTCTGTCACCTAGCGGTGCATTAAGGACATAATTCTTACGTGCGCAGCAATGAGGATAAACCTCCGATCACGGATCGAATCCGCATCATTGCTACTAACATTTTTCAACATAATTTTCTCTAGGAACATATCAAAACAAACATATGAAAGCAACAACGCAAGCTATTGATCTACAACATAATTTGCAAAATACTACGGGACTAAGTTCATGATAAATTTAAGTTCAATTAATCATATTACTTAAGAACTCCCACTTAGACAGACATCTCTCTAGTCATCTAAGTGATCACGTGATCCAAATCAACTAAACCATAACCGATCATCACGTGAAATGGAGTAGTTTTCAATGGTGAACATCTTATGTTGATCATATCTACTATATGATTCACGCTCGACCTTTCGGTCTCCGTGTTCCGAGGCCATATCGCATATGCTAGGCTCGTCAAGTATAACCCGAGTATTCTGCGTGTGCAAAACTGGCTTGCACCCGTTGTAGATGGACGAGAGCTTATCACACCCGATCATCACGTGGTGTGCGGGCACGACGAACTTTGGCAACGGTGCATACTCGGGGAGAACACTTCTTGATAATTTAGTGAGAGATCATCTTATAATGCTACCGTCAATCAAAGCAAGATAAGATGCATAAAAGGATAAACATCACATGCAAATCAATATAAGTGATATGATATGGTCATCATCATCTTGTGCTTCATGATCTCCATCTTGCTGCACCACCATGATCACCATCGTCACCGGCGCGACACCTTGATCTCCATCGCAGCATCGTTGTCGTCTCGCCAAACTTATGCTTCTCGACTATCGCTACCGCTTAGTGATAAAGTAAAGCATTACGAAGCGATGCATTGCATACAATAAGCGACAACCATATGGCTCCAGCCGATTGCCGATAACCGGTTACAAAACATGATCATCTCATACAATAAAATATAGCATCACGTCTTGACCATATCACATCACAACATGCCTGCAAAAACAAGTTAGACGTCCTCTACTTTGTTGTTGCAAATTTTACGTGGCTGCTACGGGCTTAAGCAAGAACCAGTCTCACCTACGCATCAAAACCACAGCGATATTTCGTCAAATAGACTCCGTTTAACCTTCTCAAGGACCGGCGTAGCCACACTCAGTTCAACTAAAGTGAGAGAGCAGCACCCACCGGTCACCTTTAAGCAACGAGTGCTCGTGGCGGTGAAACCAGTCTCGCGTAAGCGTCGCGTAATGTCGGTCAGGCCGCTTCATCTCACAATACCGCTGAACCAAAGTATGACATCTGGTAGGTAGTATGACTTGTATCGCCCACAACTCACTTGTGTTCTACTCGTGCAAAACATCAAACCATAAAAAAACCTAGGCTCGGATGCCATTTGAGGGGAACGTAGTAATTTCAAAAATTTCCCACGCACACGCAAGATCATGGTGATGTATAGCAACGAGAGGGGAGAGTATTGTCCACATACCCTTGTAGACCGAAGTGGAAGCGATCACAATGTAGAGGAAGTAGTCAGACGTTCTCCTCGCGATCCGACCGATCCGGCGCCGTTACATTCGACGCCCGAGTTCTTGACACACGACAGCTCGATGGCGTCCCTCGTACTCGATCCAGCCGAGTGTCAAGGAGAGTTCCGTCGGCCGACGGCGTGGGACGATCTTGATGTTTCACGCAGAGGCTTCGCCTAAGCTTCGATGACAGTATAACCGAGGTGGAATATGGTGGAGGGGGCACGCACACGGCTAAGGAGCGATCTCACGATCAACTTGTTGTGTTCAAGGTGCCCCCTGCCCCCGTATATAAAGGAGCCGGGGGGGGGGCGGCCTAAGGAGGTGCGCTAAGGAGTCCTACTCCCTCGGGAGTAGGATTCCCCAATCCTAGTTGGACTAGGATTCCGGGGGAAAAGAGAGAGGGGCGGCCCCTTCTCCTAGTCCTAGTAGGACTAGGAAAGGGGGAGGCGTGACCACTAGGGCTGGCCCTTTCTCCTTTCCACCAAGGCCCATCGAGGCCCATTTACCTCCGGGGGTTCGGTAACCTCCGGTACTCGATAAATTCCGCCGCCGGAACCATTCGAACTCCAAACATAGGCTTCCAATATATCAATCTTTATGTCTCGACCATTCCGAGACTCCTCGTCATGTCCGTGATCACATCCGGACTCGAACTCCTTCGGTACATCAAAATACATAAACTCATAATAAGCATCATCGAAACCTTAAGCGTGCGGACCCTACGGTTCGAGAACAATGTAGACATGACCTAGAACCATTCACGATCAATAACCAACAGCGGGACCTGGATGCCCATATTGGTTCCTACATATTCTACGAAGATCTTTGTCGGTCGGACCGCATAACAACATCGTTGTTCCCTTTGTCATCGGTATGTTACTTGCCGAGATTCGATCGTCGGTATCAATACCTAGTTCAATCTCGTTACGGCAAGTCTCTTTACTCGTTCCGTAATACATCATCTCACAACTAACTCATTAGTTGTAGTGCTTGCAAGGCTTGATGATGTGCATTACCGAGAGGGCCCAGAGATACCTCTCCAGACTATCGGAGTGACAAAACCTAATCTCAAATACGCCAACCCAACATCGCCTTTGGAGACACTGTAGTACTCCTTTATAATCACCCGATTACGTTGTGACGTTTGGTAGCACCAAAGTGTTCCTCCGTAAACGGAGTTGCATAATCTCATAGTTACAGGAACATGTATAAGTCATGGATAAAAGCGGTAGCAACATACCAAGCGATCGTGTGCTAAGCTAATGGAATGGGTCATGTCAATCGATCATTCTACTAATGATGTGACCTTGTTAATCAAATAACAACTCTTTGTTTATGGTCGGAAACATAACCATCTTTGATTAACAAGCTAGTCAAGTAGAGGCATACTAGTGACACTGTTTGTCTATATATTCACACATGTAATATGTTTCGGTTAATACAATTCTAGCATGAATAATAAACATTTATCATGATATGAGGAAATATATAATAACTTTATTATTGCCTCTAGGGCATATTTCCTTCACAAGACGCCAAAGCACTTTTGGGCGGAAGTGGTTGAGACAGATGCAACGAATCGTGTATATCTTCACAAGCTACTTGGCAAGACGGCATACGAGCTTCTCACTGATAACAAACCCCAAGTTGGATACTTTCAGGTATTCGGCTCAAAGTGCTACATTCTTGATAAGCATCGTCGTTCAAAATTCGTTCCTAAATCTCATGAAGGTTTCCTACTAGGTTATGGCTCAAACTCTCACACTTACTGTGTCTACAACAATTTCACCCGAAAGGTTGAAGAGACGGTAGATGTGAAGTTTGATGAATCTAATGGCTTGCAAGTAGAGCAATTGCCAATTGATGTAGGTGACAAAGATCCTTCAGAAGCAATCCAAGACTTGTCTATTGGAAAGATTCACCCAACGGAGATGAAGGAGAGTACCTCGTCCATCCAAGTGGAAGCCTCAACTTCACGACAAGGTGAACCACAAGTTGACTTGGAGGCATCCACGAGTGGGACACATCAAGACGATGAGAATGAGGATGTACAACAAGATGAACCTCGACGACCTCCTTCTCCACCTCCACGGGAGAACAACAACGCCAACAACAACAATGAAAGACAAGAGGAAGAATAAGACAATGAATAGGATGTTCCACCCTGACCCAAACAAAAGCTCTCACGAGTTCGAGCAAGAGTCTCAAGAGATCATCCCGTCGAACAAATCTTTGATGGCATTCAAACCAGGAGAATTACTCGCTCTAAAACTCATTTGGCTAACTTTTGTGAACATTACTCATTCCTTTCTACAATTGAACCTATGAAGGTTGAAGAAGCATTGGAAGATCGGGATTGGATAAACGCCATGCACGAAGAGCTACACAACTTTGAGAGGAACCAATTGTGGACGTTGATTGAAAAGCCCGGTAAGAAGCAAAAGGTCATTGGAACCAAATGGGTGTTTCGGAACAAGCAAGACGAAGATGGACAAGTTGTATGCAACAAGGCTCGTCTCGTTGCTCAAGGCTACACTCAAGTTGAAGGTATGGACTATGGTGAGACATATGCCCCCGTTTCTAGACTTGAGTCCATTCGCATCTTACTTGCTTATGCCAATCATCATGACATCACCTTATATCAAATGGACATCAAAAGTGCTTTTCTTAATGGTGAAATTGAGGAGGAAGTTAATGTTAAACAACCTCCCGTCTTTGTTAATCCTAAGAAACCCGACCATGTTTACAAACTCCATAAAGCTCTTTATGGTCTTAAACAAGCTCCTAGAGCGTGGTATAAATGCTTGACTAAGTTCGTTATTGAACAAGGCTTTGAAATTGGTAAAATTGATTCTACACACTACAAAAAAATACACTTCCGTGATGATACGTGTTTGTCATAGTAGGTCGCATTTTTTGTCATGCATGTACATCCATGACAATTTTATGACAGAATCAAGATAGTCATACTTGTGCTGTCGTAGAAGTGTTCCATGACATTACCAAAATTATCATCACGGAAGTGTCCACTTCCATGACGACAAATCGCGCGTCACAGAAGTGCTTTCGTCAAGGGTGACCGACACGTGGCATCCACCATAACAGAATGTCGTTAAGCTATCGGGTCGGGTTTTGGATCCGATAACCCGTTAACAGCCCCGACTAATGGAAATTTCCACATGTAAAATTCTTATTGGCCGGATGAAACACGTGTCAGCTTGTCAGTGGGTCAAATAGGCGTATATGATATGTCGACACGTGCCACAGCCCACCACTAGCCCATTTAGCTTACAAAGCCGGCCCATTTGACTTGGTCAAAAGTTAACGGGCTGGCCCATGAAAAGCCTGTTAACGGTCTCTTCACAAATAGCCCATTTTATGGCCCGGTAACTCACGGCCCGTTAGGCCCTAAAGGAAATCAGCCCAACAACGTCATGTAGGCCGTCGGATATAACACCAGCCCATTTCACTTTCGGCCCATGTATGGCCCATGACGTCTTTCGGCCCATATGAGGCCTTCATATCTTTAGGCCCTTTACAGGCCCACAGTGACTCTAGCCCATAATGAACTGTAATTTTGTTTGTACCCGTTAACGGCTAGTGATTTACATGGGCCGTTTCCAGCCCGTGTTAGCTTTCGGCCTATTGATGACCCATACGTTCTTGGGCTCCTTTTTGGCCCTCGATTACTTCCGGCCCGTTACTGGCCTGTTCCCCTAATGGGCCAAATTCGGCCCATGGCAAGAGTCAGCACGTTACTGGCCTGTTCCCCTAATGGGCCAAATTCGGCCCATGGCAAGAGTCGGCCCGTTTCTGGCCTGTTAACCCATTGCGCCGTTTCCAGCCTATCCTATATTCTGGCCCATTAACGACCTATTATGCCTATGACAGAATTAAGCCTTTGTTGTCCTACAGCTTGTTAACGTGCTGGGCCGATACCAATTATGCCCATTTACGGCCCATGTAGACCCATTTATCCGACAGCCCGAGGCCCACCGATTCTACGACCCTGTTGGAGGCCCATTTATCGACGGCCCATAGGAGACCCATGGATCCTACGGCCCGTAGGAGACCCATGGATCCTACGGCCCGTATATGGCCCATGGTTGTTGCGGCCACTAGCAAACCAGGGAAAAGGAAGACTAGGAAATAAATAAGGCCGAAACTAACGCTAGGCTATTAAGGCGATTGCACAGATTACATCCACTCGGCATCAAAGATCGCCACCGGTGCAAATATAAGGAACACCCTACACTATACAAAAGCGGCTGTTGTTTTCTTGACCGGTGGTGCTGCGTTAAGAATAAATTTTGTATCACACCAAAACAAATTACAATTATATAACAAAAGGAAGGTTGGCATAAAACTTAACAGTCTAGCAGATAAATGCACCACCAGAAGTTCAGAAGCTTAGTTCATTTGACCGATTACGTTTTCATGTCAGATTGTCCGATGGAGCACCATAACCCTCGCCTTCATTTCCCCTAGGCTCCTGAACAACATAGCAAATGTCTGATAGTCTGGTTTCAAAATCATGCATATCTTGACGACATCAAACAATGTCTCTCCTTGTTTCGCAAAGGATCTCTGTTAGGGAATGGACTTGTGTCTGGAGCGCAGATACAACATTGCTTTGAGCTTGCATACTTGATCATGAGGCAGTTTGGACGATATTGCCTTAACAACCAACCCGGTATACGCAGAGCGTGCTTTTAGCCTTTGTTAGTGGACAGGTCCTGACCCACTGCAGCAAGAGCTGACATTGCGGTTATAGTTGCCTCGCCACCTTCAAAAGGTGGCAGTTCCACCATTTTTTCCATAGCTCGCTGAAAGTTGAGTTTTACATTAGTAGTACCAGAATAGAAGATATTAAGGAGGCAGCAAAACCAAACAAAATAGCTTTGGTCTATATACATAACTTATTCTGGTGAACCCATGTAATATATTAGTTGTATTTTATTGCAAAGTACATAATAAAACCAGGTTCCAAACTGTGACCATGTACCATCGCTAATGTATTCTCTATTTCTTCACATTGTATTGAGGGCTAAGGATAAAGAGACAAAGTTTATAATACGGTAAGCATAGTATGACATCATTCATATCACAAAACAACTGAGAACAGACAAACAGGCAATTGTAACATTGTATGGGCAAGTCCAGCACGGAACTAGATTACGGGTCAAGATCAAAGGAACATCACTCCTCTCTTTTACACTTTGTAAGATGCAATGATACGCTAAGACAATTGTGTATAAAATTGAAAAGAGTAATAGACATTGGCTGCAAACCATGCAGTTCAAGGCACAAGTCAGAGTAAGTAGTAGTTAAAAGGCATGAGGATTAAGGACTTACAACATCGGCTTTGTTGGTGTAGTCATGCCCTTCTTCTTCTTGGTGTAGCAGGTCCTTGAAGATTTCCACAACATTTGGTTTAGGTACTTTTTGGTCCTTGCGGGCTTTCCTCGCATTTCGAACAAGTCAATATAGATCGATAATATGGTACAGCAAAAGAGTGAAACAACAGCTAATTACAAGAGCCTCGCAGTTGTTCAATATAGCTACGAGATCACGTAAATGCGTTGGAATTTCACTTTAAACGGTTGGCCTTGTTCTTTGAGCAGTTCACCTACAAGAAGATAGATTTGTGTGGCACATGCGTAAATAGGACTTCAACATGTGATTTGATCACATATATATAATGTACCTGATACTTCGGATCAGACCAGTGTTTAACAAGGCCCCTCCAGTCTTCATCCGACATATTTTCCACTGGAGATGTTTGGGAAAGTTCATTGTTAGCCTTGCCTTCAAAGTGAGTTTTCCTCAAGTTATACCGATACTATCACAGAGCAGACTTGAAAACGTGGGTGCAAGCTTGTCTGGTTGCATCATCTTGGCTATCCAACTTGAACCTCATGTGTGGAACATTATAGGAGTCTCATTTTCAGCAACCTAGAAAGTATGGGACAGAGCAAGACGATATTACTAGTTTCCATACATAACCATACTTATAGATAAATGGTCGAGGAAGGTGTTGAACTGGGTTTCGTCTTTGTCATTCCTGTATTGAATCCATGTTGGGAGGATACGTACATGACACCTAACGGCAACCGCGGCCTCTGATACTAACTTGGCTGACTCTGTAGCATCACGTGTCCTTTTTAAACCTGCCTCAAAACGGATCTCCATTCTTCCTACTCTAGATTGAGTTAACCTATTGAGCATTATGCCTTATGTTTGTTTCCTCTTGCGCCTAGGCGCTAGTCCAACAACGAACATAGGAAGTGTTAGTGTACATCAAATTGTGAGACTACATATAAAGAAGCATGCAACTGTTATAACTCCAGCAACTACCTTCTTGCTGTTGA
This sequence comes from Aegilops speltoides, assembly GCA_021437245.1. Taxonomy (NCBI): domain Eukaryota; kingdom Viridiplantae; phylum Streptophyta; class Magnoliopsida; order Poales; family Poaceae; genus Aegilops; species Aegilops speltoides. The sequence continues at coordinate 328,318,850 of CM038146.1, read as the reverse complement.
AGCTCACAAGGTTCATCTGATATTGCCAACTCGTCTTGTGTCAACAGTGCTTGGGAAGTAGTATCAGGTGGCAAGGGAGCTTGGGAACGTGCTGCTAGCTCAGTTGACGCACGAGTAACTCGTGCAGCTGGTAGTACTGTGGTAGGTGTTGCAAGAACTAGGGTTGTCTCTGCTTGTTTGGTGGAAGCTATTTGTTTCTGTTTGGATTTCTTTGCAGCTCGTGTAGCGTCGGATGTCGTGTTTGTAGAATTTTCTGCTAGACTTTGACCTTCTATTGCACCATCAGTACTAGCAGAATCTGCAGGATTCATCTGCTTCTCATTCCCTGCCATTCTGTGTTTCTTCCTCTTTCTCTGTGCCATGTTAAGTCAAGCCGACAAGAAAAATGAATAACAATTTAGTTCTTCAAAACAAATTGATGCGTGATGCAGACGAACTGAACTTTGATGTTAGACAACCACATGATAGGAGGATGTAATATGTATGAAAAACAGGACGGAAGAGATAACCAAAACTATGATGTGTAAACTAAGAAGAAGACATTTCACCAAATTAGAAGCAATGCAATGGAAGGTAGACACCATATGAAAGATGCTACAAATATCTCTCTACCAAGTTAACAGTGTCTCATCATAAATGGCGTTTAAACAAATGTGAAGCAGTACAAGAAATAAATCATATGCAAGATGCAAACAACATCCCACTACCATGTTAGAGGTCTATCGTCATTAATGCCATTGCATATTCACAGCATTGCATATTCATAGCTTATGATGTGTAAACTAAGGAGAAGGCATTTCAACAAATTAGAAGCAATGAAAGCTAGACACCATACGAAAGATGCAACGAATATCACTCTACCAAGTTAAAATTGTCTCGTCATAAGTGCCATTTCAACAAATTAGTAGTACAAGCTATAAAAGAATGCGAGATGTAACCTATATCACACTCCGAAGTCAAACATGCCTTATGATAAGTGATTGTTGCAGGTTATACAACAGTAGTAATCTGATGTAAGAACTTGGTGTGATAGACAGATATTGTATGTTCTAGAAACAGGAACACATGTCTTATTCAAGTATAATGTGTAAAGTAAGCAGATGGAATTCAACAAAATTAGAAGTAATACAAGCTAGACATCACACATGACATGCAACCACATATAACAGTGCCAAGTTAGAGGGAGCACCGGTGATGGTGCACTAGGGGAGAGGTGCTCATCATAAACACAGCTTTGTTGAGTGTCTATGCATGTGTTCTCTTGGAAATCATCTTGGGGTGTGGAGGAGTAGAAACTGTAGAGGCCCTCCGTTCGGAAGGAGCACCTTTATCCGCTGCCTTGCTAACTTCCTTCTGCTTTATTGATTTTGAGTTGTCAAGTAAAACTGACAAGAAAAAGCAATAAAATTCTCTCTTCAGAACTCATTCATGCATGATACTAACAATCACTACTTTGATGTAGGGCAAACACATGATACCAGGATGGAATATGTACGAAAAACAGGACGCCATGACATGTTCACAACTGTTTGTGTAAACTAAGCAGAAACCATTCCAACAAATAAGAAGCAATGCACACTAGACACCACATGAAAGATGCAACCAATATGACTCTGCTAAGTTAAAAGCGTTCCATCATAAATGGAATTTCAACAAATTAGAAGCAGCGCATGCTATAAATCATATGAAAGATGCAACTAATATCGCACTACATATACTAAAGGTGTCTCGTCATATTGATTGATGCGGGATACAAAAAACAATAGTTTTATGTAAGGACATGCTTAATAGACAGATGTACTATGTACTAAATACAGGAAGGCATGTCACATTAACAAGTATAATGTATAAGCTAAGCAGACTAGCACATGCAGTTTAACCAGATTGGAAGAATTACAATCTAGACACCATATGCAACATGCAACCACATATCACGCTGCCAAGTTAGAGCAAGCACCTGTGATGCTAGTGTAGGGGAAATGCTGTAATGAACTACAGAGCTACGTTCACTATCTTCATCTAGCATTGCTGTTTCAGAATCATGTCAGGAGGCCGACGCTGCATTTTTTAAATGAGGAGTAGTCCCCTTGCCTGCCTGCCTCATCATAAGTGATTGATGAGGGATACACAAGAACATTAGTTTGATGTAAGAACATGGTTAATACACAGAGTACTAGTATGTACCAAAAACAAAAAGGCATGTCATATTCAAAGGTATAATGTGTAAGCTAAGCAGACGCAATTTAACCAAATTGGAAGCAATACAAGCTAGACATCCGGCTGGAGTGGTGAGCATGGTCTTCTAGGACCTGAGAGCCTGGTGGGAGGCGGGCTGCTTCACCACCATCATAGCTTTTTAGTTGGCTTCCAGGTGATGCCTATCTTTGTTGGGCTTGTCACTGGCTCGGCCAGTGCCCTGACTAGCTATTTGTCTTCTGGTGCTCAAGGGATGGTGGTTCATGTAAAAAATATCTTTCTTTATCTTAATATAAAGGGGTTGTTTGGTTTGCGACTAACTTTGCCAAATGTTGCCACACCTAAAGCTAGGCAAGTTTGACTAACTTAGGTGAGTGTTTGGTTCAAGCCACACCTTAGGCAAGCCACACTTGGACCCCACATGGCATACACACAAAAAAATGTGGCAAGATTCCCGTAGGCTTGCCAACTTGTGGCTTTCATTTTGATGAACTAACCTTAGGCAAGCTTGGCAAAAATATGTGGCAAAGTGTGGCAATGCTAGGCCTAGAACCAAACAGCCCCAAAGACCGACTCCGGCCTTTCGAATAAAAGCTAGACACCATATGGAACATGCAACCACATATGACACCGCGAAGTTAAAGCAAGCACCTGGGATGGTGGTTCATTGCGAGCGAGGTCATCAACTCCAGAGCTACGTTTACCGTCTCCATCTGCTGACACTGCACCCTTTATAGCGCTGTAATGTGTCATGCCTAACCACGAAGAAAGCTGGCTCAACTTGTCTCTTATCTTTTTTGATTCTCTCGAGGCAGACTCTGAAATACCCTTGCATAAAAACACAATAGTGAGAGTACGGGTGAAGTGTGTGCAGAACTAGTGCATTGTAAAAGTAGCAGATAGCAGGTGGCTCACAAATAAATGACACAAGACATATGATAGCTCTACAATATTGCATGGCAAACAAAATTAGATTCTACTCCGTATGATTTTGTAATATATGAGCACAGGAAATGCAGGTACTCCTCCAGCACACCACCACATGTGGTCATATCTAAGATAACAGTCGACTGAAAATAAATAGGTCAGTCGATTTTTTAAATGAACCATCCGATCTATAAGCAACGGGCAGATGGCCTTCGTCTACCTCCCGCCAGTCACTGTTGACGATCTTTCTCGAACCGCCAGCGACCACCGGCTCAGACCCCTGCCTCCGCCACCCCACCCTCCCGTCGACCTCACACCACTGCCGTGCTTGGCAGTGCCCCCAGGCCATCCCTTTGATCCCGGCCGACCTCCAGATCAGTCGCCAGTAGCTCTAGGCCGCACACACCCCTAAGATAAACACCAAGGCGCTACTTCCCTAGCGTAGTAGGCGTACTAGCGCCTATTACGCCGGGGAATGCTTCCGTTAATTAGGAATCAACTGACCAGAAATTGAAATTTAGGGGGGTGACGGATCTCTAGCTAAGGTGAAATAGTATATGAGGAGAAACCTTGTGCATCGCGAGTTACTAGGAACATCTAGTATGAAGAAGAAGCGGTCAACTAGTGTCTTCTGTGGGATGAATACCGTGCAAGCAGACACGTAAGATTTGCACGAATAAGGGAAGAGGAGTACCCTTATCGGTTGCCAGTGTGGTGTCGATATGTTGCGGCGATCTTCTTGTTTTTCCTGGGGGAACCAATGTTTTGGAGAGCTGTGGATCCTTGGACAAATCCATGGCCAAATTGTTGACTGTGTTGCCATGGTCGTATATCGGCGGAGGGGAAGCGGATCCGAGGCGGCGAAGGACGGCGTAGCAGGAAAAGCTCCAGTGCGGTGGACGGTGGCGAAGTTGGAGCGGCAGCAGTGAGGCGCAGGACGGCGGGGTTGAACTGGCTCGGGTACGGACGGCTCGGCCTTAGCTTCAACTACTAGCCATGGAGGGCGTTGCGGTTGAGGTTGCGGTGGACGACGACGTCGGGGTATCGGCTCTGGCGTGATGGAGGAGGGCGGCGGTTGATGGGTGCGATGGGGTGGCGGACGGAGGACGCCGGGGTTTCGCGGATGGTGGAGAGGTAGTTTTGGCGCCAAGGGAGTATGAATGGGGAATCAGACGGGTGGGGGGAACCATGTTTCGGTCTGGGACACGCTTGTCTTTGGCTTTTTTGAACAGAAGATGGGACGCGCTTGTTTGAAATTTGGGGAAAGTACAAACATTGCCCCCCTCTTAAATTTCGGACCTACTGCGGGTCGGGGGTAGGATGGTAATCCCAGGTGTCCCAAATAGTGGGTGGGAGCAATTTCGGCCGCGCGCATGTGTGCTTAGGAGGCCATTGTGTATGAATGTTTTTCGGAGGCGGTTGCGTGGCGTCTAGATGAAGCTACAAACCTACCCCGGTTTAGACCTTTGGACGTCGGGCCGGTAGGTTTCACGGGTCGGAGTTATTAGAAAAGTAATTTCCTTGTACTACCAAACACTTGGTCTCACGCGGTTTCAAGTAGTAGAGGCTCTTTTGGTAACCGTTCAAAGTTCAAACACAAGCATTCACGTTTAGAGTACTCTTGAACTATGAGGATTGATTTAAATAGACAATGTTATATTTGACCTTGTATGCTTGAAAACCTCATTAAATTATCCGCTTCTTTTTGAAATTTTGACACTTGAAAATCCTATAACTACGATTATTTTGGAATGGAGGAGCTAAATTTGAATCTATTTTGTACACGACTACATATGCTATTATGTACAAAATCAGAGCAAAGATTGGTGCCCCCATAATTTAGGTATGATTTAAAAATGCCATGATATCAAATTTAAATAATTGAATGGACTTCTGTTGAATTCGATTTTTTTAAACCACCTTAAGTTGAATTGAAATGTATGCTAGTTCATAGGTAGCTATTTATAATGTTCATTGTGTAACTTTCGTATGTATAATGTGCTTTACATACACAACATGAACTATACTCACGTTTATATTCGATTGCTAAAGTGATGCATTGTTTGGAGTTCAAAATACTAACAATGTGGATCAATTGTGTCGAATAATAACATAGACATGCTCAAATTCGATAGAATCTAGATGTCTGATGGATCAATGACCACTCCTTAAGCGAATTGCAAATATCATGATCCCATCCTAATATTTGGATACAATTTGTATCTTTAATCAATGTGTACAGCAGTCTTTTACATGTAGTTTCACTCTCCATCGGTGGTCTCTCACACATGCTCACACACTCTCCCCCGAGGTGTCTTTCTCGCACACATGCTCTAGATATAACCCTCCCTCCCTCTCGTAACCATTTACAACTGTTTTCACTAACCTTTATCACAAGCACTCTTCCTCTCGCAAGCATACACACGCACAATCCCCATCGACCCCTTTCTATATACATGGACCTACCTACGTGTCTCATGTACACACATTATCTCTAAGCCTGTCTATCACGCATTGTCTCACACCTCTCTTCCTAATCGACGAGTATGATTCTAGCAGAGCATTCTGTAGGATGCCCCTTAAAGTTAGGTTGGATGAATAGTAATATCAGAGATAAAGGGGTTACCTTAGTCCGAGAACCTAGGGTTACAAATCCTAGTCGGCTTTGTCAGTGGACACAGAGTCCTTCACAATTCTGCTATCTTTGTCTTGTACCACTAGTCATCCATGGGTCTTCCTAAATGCGTCACGGGCCAACCAATGTGGCGCAGGACGGAACCGAACGAAGGGCCCCACCTCGTCCCACCGGACCTCACGCGGTGACACACCCTCTGCCCCCACATCTCATTATCTTCTCACACCCACACATACCAACACAAACACCACACACACAAAAAAAATTCTCCTGGTGCCTCTATTCCCTCCTGAGGGAGTCCTGGATTAGGGGCTGTCCGGATAGCCGAACTATCACCTTTGGTCGGACTCCTGGACTATGAAGATACAGTATTGAAGACTTCGTCCCGTGTCTGGATGGGACTTTTCTTGGCGTGGAAGGCAAGCTTGGCAATGCGGATATGTAGATCTCCTACCATTGTAACTGACTCTGTGTAACCCTAACCCTCTTCGGTGCCTATATAAACCGGAGGGTTTTAGTCCGTAGGATGAACAACAATCATACCATAGGCTAGCTTCTAGGGTTTAGCCTCTCTGATCTCGTGGTAGATCTACTCTTGTACTACCCATATCATCAATATTAATCAAGCAGGAGTAGGGTTTTACCTCCATCGAGAGGGCCCGACCTGGGTAAAAACATCGTGTCCCTTGTCTCCTGTTATCATCCGCCTAGACGCACAGTTCGGGACCCCCTACCCGAGATCCGCCGGTTTTGACACCGACATTTGTTCTTTCATTGAGAGTTCCTCTGTGTCGTCATCTTCAGGCCCGATGGCTCCTCCGATCATCAACAACGATGCGGTCCGGGGTGAGACTTTTCTCCCCGGACAGATCTTTGTATTCGGCGGCTTTGCACTGCGGGCCAATTCGCTTGGCCATCTGGAGCAGATTGAAAGCTATGCCCCTGGCCATCAGGTCAGATTTGGAAGTTTGAACTATATGGCTGACGTCCGCAGAGACTTGATCTTCGACGAGTTCGAGCCACGCCGAAAGACGCCCCATTGTCACGACGGGCATGATCTAGCTCGCCACGGACGATGCCCTAGAAAACGCACCGGTGTTCGCTCCGACCCTAGCTCGGGCCGATTGCATGCTAATCGAGGGGCGGGTGGCTGGACACCGCCTCGGCGGCTGCTATCTCTACGGTGATTGAGCCGAACACCAACCTGTCCTTTGTGAAGCTCATGACTCCAAGGTGCGGACTCCTCTCCGGACTCGAACCTTCCGCGCCCCGCTAAGCGAATCTGATTGGCGCCCGATCATGGAGTTCACTATCGCGGACATCTTCGGCTTTTCGCCCTTTGGCGACATCTTGAGTCACGAAAGTCTCTCCCTTTATCAGGAGAGCCCTAGCCGGATTATGGTCAGGAAGGTTGGGATACGGACGACGAAGAAATTCAAAACCCACCCACCACCCACTTCGTAGCCACTGTCAATGATTTAACCGACATGCTCGACTTCGACCAAGACATCGATGTTATGGATGACGATGCGAGAGCGACCAAGAACCAGCGCCTCTGAGGGCCTTTGGAAGGCCACCTCATCATACGACATATACATGGTGGACATCCCAAACGATGGGAATGGCGATGGAACAACGGAGGATGACCCCTCCAAGAAACAGGCTAAGCGCCGGCGTCAGCGGCGCCGCTCTAAATCCCGCCACAGCAAAAGCGGCGATTCCGGCACCGGAGACAATAACACTCCAGATAGTGCCGAAGACAACCCCATCCAATAGGATTCAGCGCAGGAGGATGGAGAAGCCAGCCCTCATGAGAGAGCGGCAGACAGAGAGGTAGAGGACGATAAGTACATGCCTCCCTACGAAGACGAGGCAAGCCTCGACGATGACGAATTTGTCGTGCCTGAGGATCCCGTCGAACAAGAGTGTTTCAAACGCAGGCTTATGGCCACGGCAAGCAGCCTCAAGAAAAAGCAGCAACAGCTTAGAGCTGACCAAGACTTGCTAGCTGAGAGATGGACTGAAGTCCTTGCGGCCGAAGAGTATGAACTCGAACGCCCCTCCAAGAGCTACCCAAAACGCAGGCTGCTACCCTGATTAGAGGAGGAAGCACCTAAACCTACATCACCAGCGCATGATACGGCCGACTGGCCACCTCGTGGCCGCGACAGAGAGGCCTCTCGGCCCTCCACTCAAGCCGCACCCCGGCGCCGCTCAAAAAGTACCAAAGCACGGGGAAATGCGCCAGACCTGCGAGATATATTGGAGAATAAGGCAAGGCAAACAAGATTGATCTACGGATCATGTGGGCGCCTCACTACACATGATGATAACCGTCATGCCGGATACAGCAAATCCGGCCAAGCCGAACACAGCAGACAAAGCTCATTTGAGCTACGTCGTGATATAGCCCAGTACAGGGGCGCCGCACACCCACTATGCTTCACAGATGAAGTAATGGATCATCAAATCCCCGAGGGTTTCAAACCCGTAAACATCGAATCGTACGATGGCACAACAAATCATGCGGTATGGATCGAGGACTACCTCCTTCATATCCACATGGCCCGCGGTGATGATCTACACGCCATCAAATACCTCCCACTCAAGCTTAAAGGACCAGCTCGGCATTGGCTTAACAACTTGCCAGCAGAGTCAATTGGTTGTTGGGAAGACCTGGAAGCCGCATTCCTCGTCAACTTCTAGGTCACCTATGTGCGACCACCAGACGCCGATGACCAAAGCCACATAATTCAGCAGCCAGAGGAATCGTCCAGACAATTCTGGACACGGTTCCTAACCAAGAAAAATCAAATTGTCGATTGTCCAGATGCAGAGGCCCTTGCAGCCTTCAATCATAACATCCGCGACGAGTGGCTTGCCCGGCACCTAGGACAGGAAAAGCCGAAATCCATGGCAGCCCTCACAACAATCATGACCCGTTTTTGCGCGGGAGAGGACAACTGGCTAGCTCGTAGTAACAACATGACCAAGAGCCCCGTAATTCAGATACCAAGGACAGCAATGGCGGTCATGTCGTAACAAGCACAAAGCGCCGCGTAACGGCGATAATCTTTGAGGATCTGACGATCAATGCCGGATTCAGAGGCTCTAAACCGGTCGTGGAAAAAGCCATTCAAAAGAAATACTCGGGCCCGTCAATTTGGACCGAATACTCGATCGCTCGTGCGGATACGGCACTTCGAAAAACCAGCCAACCACACCAACAGGGATTGTTGGGTGTTCAAGCAGCGAGCAAGTTAAATGCGAAAACAATGACAAGGGCTACATAGCAATGACGAGGAGGAGCCCCGCCACGAACAATAGAGGATGAAGGGCTTCCCCACAAGTGCGGACGGTGAACATGATATACGCAACCCACATACCCAAAAGGGAGCGGAAGCATGCACTAAGGGGCGTATATGCGATGGAGCGATCGCCCCAAAGTTCAATCCGTGGTCCATACGCCGATCACTTTCGATCGAAGGACCACCCACTAGCATCCGCCATGGCGGATTCGCGCATTGGTTCTAGACCCAATCATTGACGGATTTCAACTCACTAGAGGCACGATGGACGGCGGCAAGAGCTTGAACCTGCTTTATCGGGATCTGATTGCACAAAATGGGCATAGACCCTCAAGGATTAAACCCACAAAGATGACCTTTAAAGCGTCATACCAGGTGTAGAGGCCAGCATGCGAGCTCGATTACACTTGAAGTGGTCTTCGGATCCCCGGATAACTTCCGAAGCAAGGAGTTAATCTTCGACACAGTCCCGTTCCGCAGTGGCTATCACGCACTACTCGGACGAACCGCATTTGCAAAGTTCAATGCAGTGCCGCACTACGCATACCTCAAGCTCAAGATGACAGGCCCTCGAGGAGTCATTACGGTCAACAGAAACACTGAACGCTCTCTCCGAACGGAGGAGCATACGGCGGCCCTCGCGGCGGAAGTAAAAAGCAGCCTCTCAAGGCAATTCTCGAGTCCGGCTATTCAACGTCCGGACACCGTCAAGCGTGCCCGGAGTAACCTACAACAAGACCACCTGGCATGTTCCCAGCACGCATAGCAAAGCGGCCACAACCCCAGCCCTCACGAAATTGTGAAACCAGTACTACGCGTACATAATTATGCTCTAGAAATACCATGGGCATAGGGGTAGGGGCACGACCACGGCAGGCCCAGAATGCGGCTCAACCGCACCAGGGGCTCCCAATTGTGTCATTCTTTTTTTTTTCTAACTTTCAGGACTCCGTTCTCAAGAAGCCCTGTCTGGCAGTAGAATCGCCGAACACACGATGCAACAGCCAGGGAAGCAGAAAGCTACGTCGAGTGTCCAGGTGGTCTCTATAACGAGCAGTATACTTGTTTCACATATCATCCCGCAGCTCGCCCCAGGAGGGGGACATGTCAAATAGTCCCGTCCATTGCTTATCGCACTATTTGTATCATTCTGCTTTTACCGCAGCCTTTCTGAATAAACAATACATAGCTTCTGCCTATTATTGCATTCCTTTTTTTATCTATATATGTTCACTTATGACATGTTGCACTCGTACACTTTGGTACGGCCAAATACACCAGGGGCTTAAGTACCCCAAAATATGGTGTGATAAGTCCGAACACTTTCACAAGTGTGGCACCCCGAACTTATAGCATTATATGCATCGGCTCCGAATCATGTCTTGGGTCAATAGTTGGGTTTGCCCGGCTCCCATGTTTTGGTACCTTACGTTTCGTTATATCGGCTAAGGTAGCGCTGGGAGAACCACTGCGATTGTGCCCCGGTTGAGCTGGGTTAAGCACCTCAGTGGAGAAAGCTAAAACTGACTGTCATGATAGGGCGAGAGCCGGTCGCTGTTCGAGAGGTTTTCGAGTCCCTAAATACTTATGCCGCTTAGAGAGAGGAGTCGGCTTTGTCCGGCCCAGGCGTGGATAGCGCCCCGAACTCGGTCTTCCGAATACTAGGAGCTTCGCCGAAATTTAAAATTATAGAATTCTATGGCTAAGTGAGAGTGTTCAAGCATTATAGTCTGGTTGCCTCGTTCGTTGCGTTGAGCGCCTCCCTCGAAGGACCCAAGAATGGGGAAAAGAGCGCTCAAGTTTATCCCGAACACCCCAGCACTCGTGGCATGGGGGCAGAAGCCAACGACTCGCCATCTCTCAAATTTAATAAACGGCCGCACAAAAGCTAATATTTTAAATTCACAAGCGTTGTTTAGCGCATATGAACAAGTTTTCAGCGTACAGGATAACAAATGCGAGTTTACTCAAAAATTACATCTTTGGAGCATTCACCCACTATAAGGCGGGCACCCTTCAGGACGCCCTCGTAATACATCTCGGGCTTGCGATACTCCCTGCCCGGCGGTGGTCTGTCCGTCACAAGCTTCTCAGTGTCCATCTTGCCCCAGTGCACTTTAGCACGGGCAAGGGCCCTACGGGAACCTTCAATGCAGACGGAGCGCTTGACGACTTCCATCCATGGACAGGCGTCCACCAGCCGCCTCACTAGCCCGAAGTAGCTCCCAGGCATGGCTTCCTTAGGCCACAGCCGAACTATGAGGCCCTTCATGGCCTGCTCGGCCACCTTATGGAGCTCGACCAGCTGCTTCGGCTCGTTGCTCAAGGGCACCGGGTGTCCGGCCTCAGCATACTGAGACCAGAACACCTTCTCCGTCGAGCTCCCCTCCTCGGCTCGGTTGAACACGGTAGCATCGGACACACTGCGGGGCAGATCTGCGAATGCTCCTGGAGAGCTCTGGATTCGGTTAAGTAACAAGTAATTCACTTTCATGTGCCTGCTTTGCATAAAGAATGCCTTACCCGCCGCTATCTTCTTCATCGCTTCAATTTCCTGGAGAGGTTTTTGGGCTTCGGCCTTACCGGCTTTGGCGCTCTCAAGGGCCGAGGCGAGCTCGGACTCTTGAGTCTTTGAGTCACGCTCCAAACTCTCGTGTTTTTCCACGAGAGCTTGGAGCTCTTGCCGCACCTCCGCCACCCACGCCTCCTGCTTCTCTCGCTCCGTGCGCTCTGCGGCCGCATTGCTTTCGGCCTTGGACACCGCTTCCTTCAGGGTCGCCACCTTGTTCGTGGCCCCTGCAATACTCACGTTATTCCTGTCATTTTTTGCAACCACATCTTTTATATACTTCCATAAGGTATTACTTACCGTCCTTGTCCTCGAGCTGCTTTTTGGCAAGGCCGAGCTCGTTCTCGGACCGCTCGAGGCTCTGCTTCAATGCATTGACCTCCGCAGTTAGTGCGGCAGAGGTCAGCAGCGCAGCCTGCATTCCCCATATTGACATACTTATGTTAGACTCCTGAGTACATCTTTTTAGATCCTCAGTTTGGCTTTTCTTTCGAACACCAAACTGAGCATCAGGGGCTACTGTCTATGCGGTAATATTTTTACATATCATAAATACATACCTCAAAGCCTGTTAGAAGGCTGGCATAGGCTTCAGTCAGCCCGCTCTTGGCGGACTCAACTTTTTGCATCACCACACTCATAATAGTGCGGTGCTCCTCGTCGATGGAGGCGCCGTTAAGCGCCTCCATCAAATTATCAGGTGCCTCCGGTTGGACGGAGGTCACCGGTGTTGCAGTCTTATCCTTCTCACAAAGGGGCGCTGCGGACTCTGGAACCATGAAGGTTCGGTCGTAGTCGGCCTGGGCGGACTTAGAGCCCTTTGGGGTTTTATCCCCCTTGCGCCTGGGGTCCGGGAGGTTGCCTTGCGGCGCCTCCTAGACCACCTCGTCCTGGCTGGGCCCCTTTTGGGACCCCACCTTGGTGTCATCCGCAGTGCGAGGAGAGGAGGCAGCCAGAAGTGAGGTGCTATTCACGTCCGACGAATCCAGGGAGCCGCTCGTTGAAGCGTCGAGCCCGTCCTTGGGCGGGCTGCAGAGTTATATTCGGCGTTAGGAGATTCTGTGCGACAAATGAAACGCCATGAGTTATTCTGGTATCCGGACACTTACGATTTCGCCAGGGGCTTAGCCCTCGGTAGCCACTCCTCTTCGCCGTCGTCGGTGTTGGTGGAGTAGTCCGGAGGAAGGGTCCTTCCCTTCCTGGACCCTCCGGCCTCCCCAGTCGGGCGGCCTTCCTTTTCTTCTCTCCCCCCACTGGGGGAGAGGCCTCTTTTTCCTCCTCCTCATCTTCGCGGGAGGAGTCTGCCTTGGAGTCATCGGACGATGAGTCCAACAACACCTGGCGCCGAGAACTCCTTCGAGTTCCCGTGGCCTTCTTCTTGGCCTTCTTCTCCGGCACCACGTGAGGTGCCGGAACCAGCAGCCCCGTTAATCGGGCGTCCTCTGGGTCTTCTGGCAAAGGAGCCGGACAGTTAACCTGCCCGGACGTCGTTTGCCAGTCCTGTCAAAGGCAAGGGAGTTTAGATCCCGCATAGAGTCAAACTATGAAAAACAAGTGTCCTGTAAAGGGTAAAATAGCTTACCTCGCTGGCTTGGCGCTGTGAGCTGGATCCGCGATCTTCGGTAGCGGATGCGGGAGCCTCGGCACCCTTGAACATCACCTTCCAGGCATCTTCGTACGTAGTGTCGAAGATCCTGCTCAAGGTTTGGTGCTGTTCCGGATCAAACTCCCACAAGTTGAAGGCCCGTTGTTGCCACGGGAGGATCCGGTGGATGAGCATGACCTGGACGACGTTGACAAGCTTGAGCTTCTTGTTCACCAGGTTTTAGACGCAGGTTTGGACTCCGGTCAGCTCTTCCGAATTACCCCATGTCAGGCCCGTCTCTTTCCAAGAGGTGAGCCGTGTAGGGAAGCCAGATCGGATTCGGGGGCCGCTGCCCATTTAGGGTCATGCGGCTCGGTGACGTAGAACCACCCCGATTGCCACCCCTTTATGGTCTCCATGAAGGAGCCCTCGAGCCATAGGACGTTGGCCATCTTGCCCACCATGGCACCTCCGCACTCCGCCTGGCGGCCGCCCACTACCTTCGGCTTGACGGTGAAGGTCTTCAGCCATAAGCCGAAGTGGGGTGGATGCGGAGCAAGGCCTCGCACACGACGATGAACGCCGAGCTGTTGAGGATGAAATTTGGGGCCAGATCGTGGAAATCCAGGCTGTAGTAGAACATGAGCCCCCAGACAAATGGGTGAAGTGGAAAACCTGGTCTGCGGAGGAAGTGGGTGAGGAACACCACCCTCTCATGGGGCCTGGGGGTGGGGATAAGCTGCCCCTTGTTGGGGAGCCGATGCGCGATGTCGCTGGACAAGTATCTGGCCTTCCGCAGCTTTTTGATATGCCCCTCCGTGACGGAGGATACCATCCACTTGCCTCTTGCTCCGGACATGGCTGGGGAAGGTTGAGGCGAGATGTGCGGACTTGGGCGCTGGAGCTCGAGTGCGCGGAAATGGATGAGCAAAGGAGGAAGAAGGCGTAGGCAAAAAGGTGGATCCTTATCCCCTTATATGGACGGACGAAGCTATATGTCCCCACCAGCCTGGTAAAACTCGCTTATCTCCCAAGCGCCATAATCAATGGCGCGGTTGGATTACCCACGCCCGTATTGATGAGAATCCCGGAATAAGGGGACACGATCTCTGCTTTGACCAGACGTGCCAAGGAAACTGCCTCACAAAATGCGCTGAGGTGGGACAGTAAAAATGATTCGAATAAAGGCTTGGCCGTGGTGTGATGTCATGCCACAGAATAAGTCAGCAGATTGAATTTGTGTAAATATTATTCTCTCTACAGTGGTATGTGGAACTTATTTTGTAGAGCCGAACACTATGCTTGTGTACAAAATCTTCTATGAAGTATTCGGAGGAGGAACCCGCCTTGCAATGCTGAAGACAGTATGCGCGCTGGACTCGTCGTCATTGAAGCCTAGTTCAGGGGCTACTGAGGGATTCCTGGATTAGGGGGTGTCCGGATAGCCGAACTATCACCTTTGGCCGGACTCCTGGACTATGAAGATACAAGATTGAAGACTTCATCCCGTGTCCGGATAGGACTTTTCTTGGCGTGGAAGGCAAGCTTGGCGATACGGATATGTAGATCTCCTACCATTGTAACCGACTCTGTGTAACCCTAACCCTCTTCGGTTCCTATATAAACCGGAGGGTATTAGTCCGTAGGACGAACAACAATCATACCATAGGCTAGCTTCTAGGGTTTAGCCTCTCTGATCTCGTGGTAGATCTACTCTTGTACTACCCATATCATCAATATTAATCAAGTAGGAGTAGGGTTTTACCTCCATCGAGAGGGCCCAAACCTGGGTACTTATCATCCGCCTAGACGCACAGTTCGGGACCCCCTACCCGAGATCCACCGGTTTTGACACCGACACCTCCCCCCTTTCATATACACACTCAAAGGAAGGGAATCTCTCGTCGGGACGTCATATTCGTCTCTCTCTCTCTCTCTCTAGACCACTCTCATTTCTCATGCTATCTCTCCCACCCGCCGGCCCCTCTATCCATGCCTCTCTCGAATACGTAGTACTCACACATACCTCTCTAGGCCCCGCCAAATGCATCAACTACACATTCACACATGTTACATCACATACCCCATTGATCTAAAAAGCCCTCTCTTCATGTTTATTTCGCATACAACATTCCTTCTGAATAAAGTGTGGCCAAAAAATTATTTTAGAGTTTCTACATATATACAACATTACAAAGTTATATGGAGGAGTACGAACGCTAATTTGCATTGCATGGTGCCCACAATGATATTTATTCCGCACTGTCAATTTGTATATTTTTATACTATATACAAAGTTAATCACAATAAAGAGAAACGAAGAGCATCCCTCTCTCTCTCCATCGCATACCCCCATGTATGCCCCTTTCACGTATGCACACAAAACTATCTCCAGGTCCTCTAAAAGTAAGCCCCCAGAAAATTCACGCATGTTTCATCTTTCTCTCGCGATATATGCAATGACGATCATTGTATTTGAAGCGAAAGCACGATACGTACATTGGACTTCAGAATCCACCCATTACGGTCACCATTTACATTTAGTGGTTATTATACAGTCACGGGCTCACCGTACAACTCTGTATTTGCTCAGGACATGACTAGTTGACTAGTTAAATGCTCCACGTGGCACCTCTAGTGTTGCATCACATTATCTCACTACCATCATGCCCATCTGTTGGCTTGTATCTACTCTACATCTACACTCTTATAAAATACATAAATAAAATACACTCTTATAAAAAACAGAGTTGGTGATGATGGTGTGCCTGCCATCCTGCAATATAGGTCGTCGAATTTTATCTGACGGATAGAAAAGAAACTATGGCAATTTTCAAAAAGGTACCCACACACCTCTCCACATTTGCAAATAAGGCCTTCCCTCGTTCATCCTTTTCTCTCACAAGATAAACTAGTCATACAAATGCATCTTGATGTTACGTGCAATGCAAGGGCATCTTGCTAGTAAGAATGAAAACAAACGACAAAAAAAAATTTGGACGGTGGTTCGAAGTCATGACCGCGGGCACAGCGGACAAGGTGGCCTTGTATTGGTATGCTGAGCCGTCTGTTTTAACACACAGGAGCTGGTGTGGTGATTATACACACACGCACGCATGCACATGAACTGCATGCACACAACACTCACACAAACACATGCACCCACGCACGCACGGAACACTCACACATACACACGCAGCCACGCACGCACGCAACACTCACACACACATGCACGCATGCATGCACACACCAGTACACCACACGACCAACACACACTCTCACGCTCAAGTGCAAAACCTACACGTGCATGCGCACACATCAGGCCCTGATAGACACATACACAACCAGGTGTTTCCCGCGCATGGGTTGGAGTCTTGTCGCGCCTGCGTAAGTTTGTGTTTACCTGACCTTTTCCCTATGCGAACTGACAGGTGGGACCCACAAGGAACATGGTCAATTTAACTAGTCAACATGGCGTCACGCAGACTATTTGGCTGGTCAACAGAGTGTAATCCGATGTTGAACCGTGAGCAAGTGACCGTATAATCGCCGCAAAACGTATATAGTGACCGTAATCAGCTTATTCTGAAGTTCGGTGACCGTATTACGCTTTTCTCTCTGTAGGCCCTCCAAAACTACATCTCTACACGTTTTGGCATGTTACATCTAACAACTATGCAATACAACACTACTACTACACTCTAACACAATAAATCATATGTGTTTTTAGTTTTACTAGATATCATATTGTTACTTAGACCTCTCCCAATGCATTGGTGCTAAAGTGGGGTGCTAAGTGCATTAAAATGCTTAGCAACTAATGTCCCCAATGCATCGGTGCTTAGGTTTTGTAGCTAAGCCTTCTCTTTTAATTGTTTAGTAATAAAACTCCTTCATGTATTGGTTGGTAGTCTTTTTGTCTAGGTTCACGTGCTTAGCATTGGTTCTTGTTGGGGTCACCATAATCCTCTCTCTCCTCTTTAATTGCTTTGCCACATCATTTTTCTGCCTATGTGGCATCCTTAGCACCTGTACACCGTGGAGCACTAGGAAAGGCCTTAATTATTCAGTTTGCATACATTAAAATTGCCGTTGAAATGTATGACCAGTATCATCTACCGCGCAGGAAAAATCCCGCCCTTCTCTGTTTAATCGGCTTTGTATCGATGGATCGTGCAAAACAGCAAAACTATAGTACTATACAATACAAGTGACAGTTCACTGGGCCGTCGTGTCGTGTACTCCTTTGTCCTAAGAGTGGAGCGCTCGCTTTCATAAATCTTCTAGTCCCTTTCGCCGACATGTGGGACATCAAGCTACCGGGTCCACGTGCCATACCGGAATACAGTGCAGAGCAGCCGGGTGAAGCACCCCAGTCATGGCACCAGCGTAGTAATGAGCAATGAGGCGTCAAATCACAAAGCTGCACCTTTCCCACAGTTAAGTTGGAGGGACGAAGTAATAATGCTAAGAAAGAAGTTGGAGGGATGAAGCAACCATCATTTCACTCATTACTGAATCCGCTTCTCCCTCATCTTCTTCAACTTAACCACGTGTTGCTTCTGTCGTTGTTCTGCCTCATGTGAGATGCGGATCGACTTGGTAAAGCACTGACACGTGAGGCCGCATGTTAGCGAACTTCCAGGACAACGTACTCTAAAAATAAGAAACCTTCCCGCCATCCGCGCGGCAAAATCACCTCCTTTTTACTAATCTTGATTCTATAGTTTTTTAGATCAATATAATTGAGATTTGTATAGATAGCACACAGGAGCAAAACCAAGTGGTACGGTTAAGGGCATCCACAATGTGTAGCCAAATGTGAAAATAGCTTTTGGCATCGTGGGAACCATTGTGGACGGTATTACCAAAGCCAAAAAGATGGAACCTAAGCTCCCTGATTGATTGATTGATTGAAGGAATAGAAAAATGCAACGTATCTCCTCTTTCTCCCATGCTTGGACACATGTAGTACAGTATAGAGCATAGAGTCTACTCCCCTGTCCCTTCTATCACAAATCACAAAGCAGTGAGGCATCAAATCACAAAAGCACGGACGAAGTAACCATCATTTCACTCTTTGCTGACTCTGCTTCTCCATCGTCTTCTTCGAGAAACCATCTCACCGCACTAAGCTGGACGGACGACGCTATTGTGTACTCCTAGTAGTACTAGTCCTTTGGTTCAACGGACTTTCTGGATGCAAATAAGGCGGTTGTCTCGGCTTGCAGATGGCACTTGCGAACGACTTACCGTGGTCTCCCTCAATGGTGTTCTCCGTCGAACGCACTTTGCCAAACCACAAAAAAAGATATCGTCGACGTCACCGCAATGGGGAAGGAAGTCAAATATAGTTACTACTCCATTTTTTTGTACACAAGGCCAGTATATCAAAGTTACAATTTGCAAAAGGCCACTAACACTAATCGAGGCAAAATTGATGGGGTTTGCCTCGTACTAGCAACCAAGGACATTAGTATCCCATGCATGCATGCGAAAGTGAGAAGGTTGGTTTGTATGGCGCTGCATTAATCAAGCGATGAGGTGTGAGATGGTTAGCTCTTTGGTCTTTGGAGAAAAAAATACAAATTTATTGACACGTGAAACGAGGATTTTGTATCGATTAAATCCCGCGAAGGAAAACCCCGCCTTTCTTTTTTAACACTAGTACTCCTAGTACGTACGTACTTATCCTGTTTGGGTCTAGCCCTTGCATTGCCAAACTTCGCCACACATTTTTGCCACGCTTGCCTAAAGTTTTCAAAATGAGAAGGAGGTACACTTGTGCACGGCTGTCGCGGTCGCACCACACCCTCACACGGTCGCTCCTGCACGCCGCGGTCGCACCGCACCTTCACACAGTCGCTCCTGCACGCTGTAAACCCAACCAAGGGACCGCACCCTCACTGACATGTGATGTCGCATGTGAACAAACCAAACTCAGCCATCCTGCGGCTGACACATAATTTTCGTTCATAGAGTATGTTTATCCAACCGCATGTTGGGGAGTATCCATACGGCCCGTGCGGCGGTCTGTCGGGGAAGAAGAAGAGGTGAGGAAGAAGGAAAGAAGGGTTAGGAGACGTAGGATATTCATCCAACCGCCTGAAATGGTAGACTGACCCAAGTCAGGCAACGTGCATAACAAATATATGTTTTTACATAGCAAAAGATCCATAAAACAACAACACAAAGAAAAACTATCACTGCTCGTGGAACGAGACGGCCTCGTCATCTTTGGCTGCCGGCACGAACCAGCCGTAGCTGCCGACTATGTCTCTGCACCGTGGTTTTCCTCAACCTCCAGCTACTCGTTCACACGGAGCGTGCGAGCACTCTGGACGGAAGACAGCACAACCCGGTTCAAGTCGAGGACGTCCGGTTCCGCCTGTAGGAGGGCCTCGATGGCAGCGGCATCCGCGCGCTCTGAGTCGAGTCGAGCCTCCGCCGCCCGGTTCAAGTCCAAGATGTCTAGTTCCGCCTGCAGGAGGGCGTCGATGAGAGCAGCATCCGCCCGCTCTGCATCGAGTCGAGCCTCTGCCGCCCGGTTCAAGTCCAGGACGTCTGGTTCCGTCCGCAGGAGGGCCTCGATGGCAGCGGCATCCGCGCGCTCCGCCTCAAGTTGAGCCTCCACCGCCCGGTTCACATCCACGACATCCGGTTCCGCCAGCAGGAGAGCCTCGATGGCAGCAGCATGCGCGCGCTCCGCGTCGAGTTGAGCCTCTGCCTCCCAGTCCTCCTTTAGTATCGCCATGTTGAACCGCTGGTCCGCCTGCACCATGGGGGACTCGGACGCCGGCACGAAGTCGACGTCCATCGTCTCATACCCATCAGGGTCCTTCTATGCTGCAACCTCCGTCGTGAACATTGGATCGGCTTCCTCCTCCTCATAGCTTGGCTCCATAGAACTCGGGGATTGGCCCGCGTCAAAGCGATCTTGGGAACGGAGGTCTGTGGCGACGACCGCTGCCGTGATTTCTACGCGGCGCTCCGGCGTCAGCATCTTGTGGTAAGTGATCTTGCGGTGCACCATGGCTTTCCGGCTAACTAGGGGACGCTTGATGCAGGCTAGGGGATCGAAAGGGGGGAATGGACTAGAGATTAGGTGTAGTTTTAGGGCAGTGGCTGGTGTAGGCCGAGCAGCGAAGGTTCTGGTGTGAATAGTGGTTCCGGTGAGGACCGGTCAATCGGTTTTGACTGTACATCGCTCTTGTCGTGTTCGCGTTGCAGCCCGGCACGCTGGACCCTCCACGTCGCTCACTGAATGGGACGTGCTTCGTCTTACGTTTTCGCTCGCTTGTGGGACCGCAGTTGAGAGCAAATCGACATCCCTCCCCCTCCCCCGCCCGTGTCATTTATTATACTACCACTCCCTCCGTTTTATGCGGAGCAAATAAAAACAGAGGGAGTATAGTACGGATGAGGATCCCCTAACGTGGCCGAACCCATTTAGTAACTGACATGCGGGGCCTAGCAAGCATGGGGTCCGCCAGTAAGTGACCGAAAGGGAGGGTAAGGCAGGGATACCTACGTCAGAGGATCCACTTCCACTACTACTCCCACCTTCCATTTACTATACATGTCCTAATGCATTTTTCGAGGCTAACTTTGACCAAATGTTAAAGTAATAATATATGACATGCAACTTACACATAGCATACGATCAAATTCGTATGTGAAAGGAGTTTCCAATGATATAATTTTCACATTATACGTCTCATGTACTATTAATCTTGTCAATAGTCAAATGCGGTTTTAAAAACGCATTAGAGCATGGTTAATAATATAGCCAGTCGATGGCTATGAGGGACTGCCATGTCATCTATAGCCATCATCTATTATATGCACTCATACGGTAGTGTGGGCTATAAGGTTGGCTATTTCCCGCAAAAATATATATAAGGTTGGCTATTGTATTAGTACTTTTTTCCATCTCCTCTCTATCTCTTTCTTCATATTTATTGTACTATTTAACTGGGAATGCGTATATAGCTAAGGCTCTTGCATGAGAGCTCACTCCCCTTACTTTTTCACATCTCTCTCCTCCACATAGGCCCTATATAAATGGAAGGAGGGAGTACATATGTTGTCAGTACTCCACGTGTACTATTGGACAGGGAGCTTAAAAAAGTTACTATTGGGCTGGCTATACGTGGTGAAATCCTAGTAGGAAGAGCATGCGCGAGAACAAGCACATTCACGTGGTTGAAAAAAAATTAGAAACCATCTCGAGTACAAATCTAGGAGGGCGTACGAATCTAACAATATTGATTGGGTGTTGTTGAATGTTGATACTTTTTTGATAAAAGTAGAGATACTTTGACTACACATAAAACTTATATGTAAACTAGAAAGGATAGGAGGGAGGATATTGTACGTTCAAAAACGAAACAAACATTGAAAACCCCTTATATATGATTTGCGGATGCTATGATCATCGGTTCAAAATTTTGAATCCGCCTTAGGTATCACGTGCCCCCACTCGTTCTCTCTCGATTTCATCTCGGGGTCCGGAGATCGATTGAAAGAGGACTAGGGTGGGTACATGCGAATGATACTCGGCGGAATGTTCAAATGAGGCATGCGGGAGAATTGACTCGACCGGAGGGCGACATGATCGATGGAGAAGAGGGTTGGAGAGGAATGAGAAATAAGCAAACGCCACATGATTATACTTGAACGGCTAAAAAAACAATAAGTTGTCTCGCGTGGCCTACATAGTGAAAGGCCTAATGCGCAACTCGGAGCACTAAGGCTCAAGTATGGCCGGGAAAACAGGGAAACTGACATGTAGGGCACACCCGTCGGGACGACGTAGCGCAGACTAGTCCAATGGAGGATCTGGCCCACGACCTCCTCGCCATCGACAATCGTTCATGTGGGTCGTTGGGGCCAACAACGTGGCGCAGCTCTAGCACCGCCTCTGGACACGGCGACCGCGGTGAGCGACACGCTCATATCGTCCCTAGACACGGTCGGTTTCAGTGTGCCAAGGGTGGCCTTAGTGATGTGGCACGACCAACAGCATGTTTGGTTTGTGCCCAAGGTTGCCCCATCAAAGCATTGGGTAGCCAAAATTTTGGTTGAGGTATTGGTTGCCCATGATTTGGCCGACATTGGCAAGAAAAATGAACTAGAGTTGGCTAGAGTTCATTGCCATGCCAAAAACATGGCAACCATCCAAACAAAGACCAATCTTTGGGTCATGACCAAAATTTCGGTAAGGTGCACTTTGGCCACAATCCAAACACACCCCAACTCCCGGCTCGTCGAGGATGCACGGGGCATTACGACGCGTCTGCGGAGTGGTGTAGCGCAGCCAACTGCATCCTCAGGACCTAAGAGCATGCCGGGTCGTCTTGCTTTTTTAATGACATGCGGGGATCACATGTGAGCAAAGGGCATCTCCAACGTTGCCACAACCGCAGCTGACTACCCTGGCACAGCAAAACCCTCGTCCCTCGCGCCATTGCGCGGTGCATTCCGAGATGGCGCCAGCTGCCCGCATTCATGTCGTCCGTTCGTATGTCGTCGTTAAGAGGCTCGGCGCCCGAGGAACCAACTCTGGCAACTTAATGACGCACCCGAACACTTGCGGAATGCGCTACTTAAAGCGGCAACGCCCAGCTAACCTCCACATCATAGCGCATCGTCCTCCTACCTGGCACCACATCTGCCATGACAGCAAGTGCGAGAGCTTGTCTTCGGGGATGAAGCTCGAGGTCACTGCCCTCGCTCAAGTCGCCTCTCGCGACGCAATAGCGGCGTAGCCGGACGCGGACGCGATCGCACAAGCGGTGGCCACGCTGGCGGCCAACGACGGGAGCACCATCAGCCACGCGTCCTACTTGCCGCCGTCCAACGTCCGGCACCACCGAGGTCAGGGACTCCTCCGAGGATGAGTAGGGCATGGGAGGCGGCAGGGCATGGTGTGCCAACTGGCCGGTCCGTATCCCGTGTTCTA
Source organism: Aegilops speltoides (assembly GCA_021437245.1). Lineage (NCBI taxonomy): Eukaryota > Viridiplantae > Streptophyta > Magnoliopsida > Poales > Poaceae > Aegilops > Aegilops speltoides. The sequence goes on along the minus strand of CM038146.1, from coordinate 328,295,666 downwards.
CTCTTCCTCGCCGGAGACCGCACCTTCACTTCACGGGTCATGAACCCCGCCCCATACATAGAGATCGCAGATGGAGGACGTCGGTCGCCGCCGTAGAATAGGTTTAGGGTTGGGTTTCTTTTATTTTTTCTGTCCTATAAAAGTTCGAAATGTAATGAAAATCTGCCATGTTTGCATTAATCTCGGCCGGTGTATATGAACTTTCACAATAATATAGTATATTGTAGGAGTACTAGCAAGATGCCCGTGCATTGCACGAAAGATCAAGATCTTGTGGGAGAAAAGGATGAATGAGGGAAAGCCTTATCTGCAAATGTTGAGAGGAGTGTGGGTAAATTGTCATAGTTTCCTTCCTATTCGTTAGATATAGATCGGACGGCCTATATTGCAGGATGACAGGCACACCATCATCACCAAATCTGCTTTTTATTGAACCGAGACAAATCTAACATGCGAAGTAAAATAAACACATAGGGTCTATACATACACAATTTATCTTAGGCACTCCAATAGTATGTCCACTACACATTCACGCATTTCACATCTTTCTACATCTACGGGAACCAACGAAAGGGTTAACGTAAATTGCCTCTCTCTCTCCTCCCTTGATTTTCATGGTGGTGGGCCCCTCCCTCCCCCAATCTACAATCAACAGCTCACACGTTTCACATTACGTTAATTACGTAGCTGGGATTACATAGGTGTAGCATTACTCATCCTATAAAACCCAACTAAGCCAACCTCCCAGCATATCACGCGGGAAAAGACCCGGCCGCGCCGTTTTAGTCGGGATTACCGGATTACTAGTAGTAGTATCGACGGATCGCGCGAAGCAACAATTTTTTTTTGAGGGGGAGAAGCACCTAGTTTAAAAGGAAAAAAGGTGGTACACTCACCGCACTCTTGTCGCGGTCACATTGCACCCCACACACATTCGGTCCTGCACATGGCTCACGCAAACGGAAGGCGCTTCGGCTTGCCTCTTCACTGACACGTGGGACTGCACTTGCAGAAACCGACCATGCGTCAAACTCCCCCCGCCCACCGCGCGAAAATCCTCCCCCCTCCCACCCAAAAATTCCCCCCAAATCCGATTCAAACGCTCTTCGGTCAACTAGCCAATAATATCCCCCCCCTCGTGCCCCTCGACTCTATTCGCTCTACCAAAGCTGCCCTCCCCGCCACGCCGATACGTCGGCGCCGCGGTTCATCGAGGGGATGCACGGCGATCCTCTCGCTCCCACAGTACGCTCTCGTAGACTGCCGTCCTCTAGCCGCGCCGCCACTGCTTGCTACGTTCTTGTGGAGGCGCACGGCGGTCAGCGCTGCCACCGCTGGCGATGTTCATGTGGAGACGCACGGCGGTCAGCTTCTCCCATGGTACGCGCATTCTAGACTGAGGCCCCATTCATGTTGGTGTAGCGCTGAATGTTAGCTGATAGACGCTGTTAATCTCACTGTTTGCCGAAGTAGTTTACAGTCAATATGCTCTGCTTAAGAATCTTCCTTGCCCTATTCTGCACTCAATCTGCTTAGCTGAGATGGCATGCCAAGGCCGATTAGCTGCTAAAATATCCTGCCATATATTTATTGTGACGTAGATTGCCATGGTCTAGTAGCCAATCTGTTAGGTGAAATAGCTCTACACCGTTTTATACTCGATCTTTGTTGCTACGATGACCTTTGATAGTTTGATGGCTGTGTGCTTGGCCTCATTGACTACTGAACCAACCTACCATAATTTAGCACTCAAATTTGTTTGCTGAATTAGCCTTACATATATTTCATTACTTAGATCTGCTCGTCCAAATATCTTGCCATAGCTTTAGACATCGACCTAGGTATTTTTTTTTCTGGACTTCATAAAAAAGCATATATGTTTTTCCTGTAATATCTAGTAGAAGAACTAATTTGTATGTCTAACAGATGGACATGACTTGGATAACTTCTACTCGAAGATTCTCCGCTGCATATGTCGAAGGGGTTGAAAACTTCATGAACTTTATCAGAGCTGAGTACGGTGCTCCAAAATCAGATGTGCTCTGCCCGTGTAGCAGTTGTATGAATTCGGTTACAAGACCCCAGTCAACTGTGCAAAATCATCTACACTTGTATGGGATGTCAGTCACATATACTAGGTGGGTTCATCACGGTGAAACTATGAACGTCAATGTTATTGACTACGTGGAAGCAGCAGATCACCATCTTGATCTGCCTGATGCTCAGGTGGAAGAGGAGGAGGAGGAGGAGGTGGTGGCGGAGCCAATGAGTTTAACCAACATTGAAACAATGCTACGAAATGCTCGTGCATTCCGTGAACTTTCACCTGCAGAAGAAAAATGGTGGGCCCGCATGTTGGAAAAATGCAATGTGGCTGTCACCCCAGGAATAAGCTGTCAGTATTCTCAGCTATGGTCACCTTTCTTCAGGTGAAGACATCTGAGCAGATGACCAACAAATCATTTGATGCGATGTTGGCTGCTTTCCGCAAATCTTTCCCAAATGCGTCTGAGCTGCCGCACACCTACAGTAAAATGAAGAATTTCCTTCGTGCAGTTGGAATTGGATATGATATGATCCATCTTTGTAAGAATAATTGTGTTCTGTTCCAGAAGGATTATGCCAACTTAAGTGAATGCCCGAAATGCAAATCTCAAGATGGAAATATGGCGATGCTGTGAAGAGGATTCCTCATAATGTTCTCAGAAATTTTCCAATTATACCAAGATTGCAGAGGTTGCTTCATGATGCTGAAACAAGAGAGGATGTACTATGGCATTCTAGGAACTAGGAGTACAGAGATCAGAATGTAATGAGCCATCCATCTCATGGTAGTGAGTGGAAAAGCTTTAATCATAAACACAAAAAGTTTGCTGCTGACCCGAGAAACATTAGACTTGGCTTAGCTCCAGATTGATTTAACCCATTTGGCCACCAGAGCACCACATATACCATGTGGCCAGTGCTTGTTATCCCTTACAACATGCCTCCAAATGTCTGCACCAAAGAATCAAACTACATGATGGCCTTGCTCATCCTAGGTCCAAAAAGTCCTCGAAAGGAATTTGATTTGTTCATGGAGCCTCTTGTGGAGGAACTTCAGCAGCTATGGAGGGGTGTTCTCACTCGAGACCTATATAGCAGCCCACCAGCTGATTTCTTTCTGTCTGCTATTATAATTTGGTGCATCCATGATTATCCGGCTTTGGGCACTATGTCAGGGCGAATGACACATGGTTACAATGCATGTGTTCGCTGTGACAGGAATCCGCTGTCATACGCAATACTTAGCAAGATCTGTTACATTGGACACCGCCGTTTCCTTGCCAAGGACAAGCCGGATCATAGAAAATACGGAAGACATGTGTTCAATGCAAAGCTTGAAAACCGTGATGCGCCAAAGAGGCTCACCGCTGATGAGTTGCAAGTGGAATTAGAGAAGGTCAGGCATATTACACGTGAAACCATCCCGTAATGGTAGCGGAAAAGGAAGCATGGCGGAGACGAGAAGAGAGATTATTGTTTACCCGCAGGTCCACTTTGTGGGACTTGGAGTATTGGAAAGATTTGGATCTGCGGCATAATCTTGATGTGATGCACATCGAGAAAAATATATGTGACAGCATTATCGGCACGCTTCTTAATATTGAAGGCAAGACGAAAGATACCTTAAAATCTAGGATTGATTTGACACACCTAGGTATCAGACAGGATTTGCAGGTGCAAGATGAAGGTAAACCATGGAATATGGCACCAGCTGTGTACGTCTTGGACAAGGTAAAAAGAAAAGAATTCTATGAGGTCCTGTCACGTGTGAGATTCCCACATGGATTTGCTTCCAACCCTAAAAGGAGAGTCAGTGCAGATGGAAACAAGGTACAAGGGTTGAAAACTCATGACTGCCACGTCCTACTTCAAAGGGTTTTACCTGTTATCCTTAGAGGATTGGGCATACGACTTAAATAGAGCGATTGCCGAGTTGGGACAATTCCTCAGGGAACTCTGCAGTAGAAATATCAGGATAGATGCTTTGGAGCGTCTTAGAGACAAGATACCAACTATCCTATGAGACCTTGAGAAGATATATCCTCCAGCCTTCTTTGATGTGATGGTGCATTTCGATGTTCATCTACGATGAGGCACTACTTAGAGGTCGATGACAAGTATGGCTGGATGTACCCTATTGAAAGGCGGCTAGGCACTTTCAAGGGCTATGTTAGGAACAGAGCTAGACCCGAGGGTTCCATTGAAGAGGCCTACATTGCTACAGAAGCATTGACATTCTGCTCAAAATACATTGAAACAGCTGATCAGCTTAGCAAAGAGGTGGGTGAAGACAATCCTGGGCTCAATGTTTTCGATTATTCTATTCGAGTTACAGGGAAGAGTCGACAAGAGGACAAACCTAAAGATTTGGACAAATGGTTTGGTATGTGTTGAATAACTATCCTGAGATACTACCTTATATCAAGTAAGTGCAGTACTGCAGCTTATGCATCGTAATCTACTAAACTTGCACCACATTCTTATATATTTAGATGTTTGACGCGATCACTATGTTGTGCAGTATCTACAAAAAGGAGTTACTGCTGCAAAATCCAAGAAACATTGACAAACTGGTTATGGCAGGATTTGCGAAATGGTTCAAGAGCCATGTAAGCTTTTGAATTACCTTTGTCGTTTTTTAATATATTGAGTACATAAGATGATCAGCTTGTCTATTTTCTAACCATAGGTTAAGAAGATGCGGGAAGATGGGCAAGCAGTTGATGATGCCCTTTACTCACTAGCAATGGGTCCTGATAGTCGGGTAAGACATTATGAATCTTGCGTTGTTGGAGATGCGCGCTACAACACCCTTGCACGAGACGAAGGCAGGAAGACACGAAACAGTGCCATCATGAGCACGGATACTTAAGACAAAGAGACAACTGAAATGTATGCTAACATAACAGACATTATTTAGTTGCAGTATATCTCCAGTTTTGAGGATCATCGGTGTATGGTTATGTTGTGCTGTCGTTGGTATAACCTATTTTCCAGGATCGCAAAACCCAGAGTTGATGATTATTTCAAATCCATCAATGTCAAGGCAGCGTACCAGACCAACGAGCCTTTTATTTTGTCAAATCAAGCAACACAGATATTTTTATTGGAAGACACATTTGCACGTATTGATGACTGGAGAGTATTGCAAAGGTTTGAGCAGTGGAATTCGTTTAATGAAGTTGCACAACAAGACGATGCTTACACTGCTCCTGATGCACAAGATAACACAGATGTTCCTAATATCTTTGAGAACCATCACGTCAATGACGCCGACAAAAAGATTGTTTGTCGTGCTGTGGACATACAAGAGTTGATCAAGAAGAAGCCAACGTTCGAGGACGTTGAGGACGAAGAAGAAGATGACACCATGGGGAATTATGATTCAGACTAATACACATGGCGAAGATGTTGACACTGCTGCTGCGGATGATGATTACATGGCTTTTGTTGTATTTTCCTGTCAGAAGACGATTTTTATCTACTATGTGAAACTGTGTTTGCTATGACAACTGAAACCTGATGAAAACATGTTGTTTAGTATTTTGCTGTGAGAAGATCACTTGTTATGTATGCTGATTTGTGTTTGGTGATTGTATGACAATGTAACATCCCAAAATTCTAAATTTTGGAATGTTATAAACAGATAGATAGTTTTGGTTGATTGTTTGATTGCTTGTGTGAAATTGAGTGATTCGAAACTTTTGAAAGTTAAATGAGAGGGAATAAAAGGACTTTCCCAAACTTTCATCTTGCTTTTATGATCTCCATGAATTCAAATTCTTTTCATCACAAAACCCTGGAGAGAAGATGACATGACTTCTTCCATTTATTTAAACGACAAGGGATGTTGAAAATATTTGAATTTCATTTGGAAATATTTCGATTCATAAACTTCAATCAACTCAATGATTTTCATGAGAGAAGATAAAATGACTTCTTCAAAACATATGAAATATGGGTTGGGAGTTTCAAAGAAGTAAAATTCAAAGTTCTTTTGAATTTATTTTCAATTTGGAGTTATTTGAGTTTTATTCAAATTATTTTTCTCCAAAAATAAAATATAAGGAAAATAGGGTAACATGATTCCCTACATCAGAAAATTGGAGAGAAATAAATTTGAATTAATTTTGGTAATTTTAAAATGATTTTTATTGGACTTTATTAGACCAGTAGCACTGTTTGAATTATTTGAATTTGTGTAGATTTTATTTAATGCTATAATGTTCATCTCATAGGAAATCTTTTTCTGAAAATTTTGATATATTATATGCCAATATAATATTTCTATTTTTCTTTTGTTTTTATTTTTGTTTGTCTGTAAAAAAAAGAGCTTTCCCTCGCCGACTGGGCCGGCCCAGCGTCTCGCCAGGCCGCGGCCCAGCTCCCCACCGCCGTCCCTGCCGTCTCCAATGGGGACTCCTTCCCCGGAGTCCGCCGCGCCGCCGCCTCCATTGCCCCTCGCCCAAGCCGCCCTCGCCTCCCCTCCTGTATAAATGTGCCGCCCCTCCGCCCTCTTCTCCCCTCTCTCTCCCTCGAGCGCCGCGCCCCTCGCCTCACGCCACCACCAACCACCGCCGCCCTTTTGCCGCCGTCGCCGCCCTCATTGCTGCCGCCTGCCACCACCGCGCCATCGCTTCCATTGCCATGCTTGCTTTGCTGCTGCCGCTCAGCAGCCATCGCCCCGCTCCTCACCAACGCCCACCGCCGCGGGAAGCCGCCGGTGTTTGCCGCCGGTTTTCCAACGGAAAACCGCCCCAACCGGTAAAACCCTAGAACGGTTTTATTTTGGTTTTTTTTGGTTAGTTAGATCGGTTTTTCTCTTTTAGTTAGATTTAATTTATGGACATTCATTAGATAGGATTCGGTAGAGAACGAGTTCGTTCTTTAGCTCTCTGTAACGAACGTTCGCTATTTAGATTTTTCTTTTTCTTTTAGATTTCGGCCAGGGACCTATCTATGATTGTTTTTCTTACAGATTAGTCCCTTTATTTCAAACCTTCACAACTTTTTGCTCGTTTGTCCAAATCCAACGAAACCAATGCCCACTTCTTCGTTATGACCCCCTCTATCCAGATAAACAACTTGAACATGTTTTTGAAAGTTTAAAATTTGAATTAGATTAGATTTGTATTTGAACTTCGTTTGATCATAACTTGAGTTTTATAACTCCGTTTGAGTTGATTCTTTTTGCATCTCGAAGCTTTTGACCTAAACTTTCTGATAAGGCCAAATACACATAGTTCCGGTACTGTTAGAAATTGTTTTATGCTGCAAGAGTCATTTGTTTGGTTTTGATGTTTTCCGAATCGTACTCTTCGTTCTTTCCGATCTTTTGAGTGATTTCTTATGTGTGGTTACCATTGCTTGCTCACGATAGATTGACCGGAGTGTGACGAGTAGAACTATCAAGAGTTTTGAGTGCGAATCATCTTCATCAACATTCCAGGCAAGTTCACACTTTGATCATACTTCCTTATTACCCAGTTTTTATGCATTAGTTTCAATCCTCAAACAATTGCATGATTAGGATCTGAATTAAATTGTGGGTTTTGGGAAGTAGATGAGGTAGTACCTATTACGTGTTTTATTTTCAAACCCTTGGGAGTTACTTCTACGTTTGCTTATTTTGCCATGCTATGCTAGTAGACGTGGATTGGGTGAGAGAATTTCCATGACAGATGTGAGATTGTTAATTAATGGTTTATTTAAGGTGGCAACTTAAACACACATCTGGGTGGATTGAGGCACCTGGTTACGCCAGGACTTGCCTGTCTTGGCACCTGGGTTTCCAGGACTTGCCTGTTTTTCTTTTGGACCGCCACCCAGGCTCAAAGGGATCATAAGATTATTCATGCTAGTAACTTCCGTGTGCAGCCACAAGCCATTATGGGCTCTGGCATAGTTGACTAAGTCGTGCGAACTCTTATAGTGGTAGACTAGCAGATGTAGGGGATGTAGGTGTACGGGTCTACCCATCGTAAGGTGCTAGCGCTTCTGAAAGACTATGTCTCGGTCATCCGTTTCTCTAACACCATGAAGTGCGAGAAAACCTAATGGAGGCGATCGAGTCTTGTGGGGAAAAGTCCGCAAACCTCTGGAGAGTGTACAAACTAATCATGATTAGCCGTGTCCCCGGTTATGGACATCTTGAGTATCTAGTACTTGAATATCATGTGAATCTCAACATGTTACTCTAATTTAATATTGTTGGGTTTGTTAATGATTATTTTTAATTGGGATTGAGGATGCTGTCAACCATTCTCAATGTTTAACAACCACCATGATAGTTAAATAAATTTATTCCTTTGCAGTAGGGAAAAATTGGCTTTATGCAAAACTGTAACCATAGAGCTTTTCCACCAGCCAAATATGTATGTAGTGATAGCCTTTATTCATCATTGCTCTATGGTGTGAATTTGCCAGTACATTCAATGTACTGTCCCTTTGTGGCTGCAACGTCTCATGTTGCAGGATCTTACGACGAGTAAGTGATATGTTAGGGTTACGATTTCCTATACTCAACTTTGCCGTTGGTGTTGATGGGAATCCACAACCTTGTTGCTTCCGCTATTTTGGATTGAGGTAATAGTATTTACGCTACTTTATACATGTGATTTACCTCTGTTATAAATCCTCGAGTACTGTGTGTGTCAGCATACCGATCCAGGATGACACGTAGTTACGAGACTTGACCGTCTCGAGGTCGGTCGCTCTGCATAACTAAAACACGATGACATTGTTGTTTAGTTGTACTCATATTTGGCTGTGAAACTTGAATTTGGTGACATAGTTTGTTGTTGGACTGCGATTTGCTTGATGTGTTCGATTGAGAACAAAGCTGACCCGACAGGGCCTCTGCTATTTATTTATTTATGAGCAAAAGGGGATACCCCCTGATTTCCGTTAATAGAAATCATTAGATGTTCACAACACTACGCCCACTCTGCTACGAGGTTTCATTCATTACTAGTTTGACAAAGTGCTCATGTCATAGCCCGAATACATCACGAGTGCTACATACTTTGCAAGTAAAGAGACAATCATCCTCTGAGCACATCGATTTTGCCCATTATCTTCACAAGCTCTTTCATCTCCTCATTCTTTGTCAAGGCCGTTCAGCGATTGTTGCTTGGCCATGCTCAGAGGAAGGCTGCATCTTTAACCTTACGCTCAGCATCTTCCTCTTCTGTCGTTCCTTCAGTAACTTGTTCAACACCCCAACCTGCTGGTATTGGGATTCCTCGGCTAACCAAATAATCAGCATAGTTGCATTCCCCCACATCAGCAACTTCCCAGAAATACAAATCACATGAATCTTCCCTTTTCTGCATGAATCAAATTGGAAGATCATCAACCAAACAAATAAAAAAATCAGCAATTGAAAGCAGCAAAACAACACTTAAACATATTATTACCCCATGATTCGGGCATTTGTAGAAGACTCGACCATGGTTGAGGATTGTGGTTGAGACGCGACGGATGACTCTGCATGATTTGCAGCAGTGGCACCACACCAACGGCAGCGGGTTGCGATGAGCAATCGGCTGCGGTGCGCGTGCCGACGGGGGTGTGATGAGACCCACAGGCGATGGTATGGGTGGCGACCTGGCGCATATCTGGTTGTTGCCTGCTGAAGAGCAGGTGGACAAGCAGCCAGCAGACATGGTTGTTGTGGCCGGAGCTTCTGATGCTAGGCAGAGTAAGTAGAGAAGAGGAGAAGTGAAGGTTAGATATGTCAGTTTGATTACTTGCAGAGTAGCATAGCACCATATATAGTCATAGTCTAGGTTTGGATTGAACCAGCTACGAGAACACGTCTCTCTTTTTCTAAAACTTCGCAAGCGTCTCTTTCTTTGGTACACTAGCTTGTTCTATCGCCTTCCCAAGTCTTTGATTTTCTTTCCCTTTTTTTTGCGAGGAAGGAAGGAGGACAAAATTGAGAGTTCCTGGGACTCGAACCCAAGACCTCTCGGTTGAAAACCAGGGGTGCTAGTCACTTATGTGGCGAACAGTCTCTGGGAGGAGGACGGCAGACGAACACATTGTCCTCGCAGTTTTAGTTGCAACACAAGATCGAACGGTCGCAGTTTCGGGAATGTTATCAGGCCAACGAGCCCAGTTTTTATTTTCTTCCTATATATAAAAAAGTATGCTACTTGGTGTCGGCTTAGTCAACAAACGATTATGCCAACCTTGACCGTTGGATTGAGATTCAACGTCTGTCGTGTTTCTTCAGTCTCTTCTTCCTCGAGCCACCAAAGCCAAACCAGCGCCGGCGGGACCGGCTGCTCCCGCCTCCCACGGCTGGTTGTGCTGCCGCGCATGCATCGTGGCCACATTGCACCCCAAAACTCTGCGCATCTTCCCCGGCTCCTGTTCGTTCCCTTCCGAGGCCTCACCATCGTCCTCCTCCTTGGTTCGCTCGCCGTGGCGCCGCCCTCTGGTGTTGTCAACATGGTCAACAATCGAGAGGAATAAGGAGATGATTGTACATGGTGAGATGACAGTAGGGACCCAAGAGCTGTGTGATAATTTTGTTTTTTGGGAGGAGAAGGGTATCAAATGGGTTGTCTTGGGACCGTGGCCCGTCTAGCCTGTGCTTTTATTTCATATGTTTAGCACATGGCCATCCAGTTTGTTTTTTTTCTTTTCGAAAATGGCTAGCCAGCTATTTTGTTTTTTTGAGAATAACCAACATAGGCCTACTTTCTTTTCTATGCCTCTTTGGTGGAAATATTTCAAGACGAGGAGGGATGCATTTTGCCCAGAAAATGGGCTATAAGTAAATAAGAAATGGGCTATAAGTAATAATAAATGGGCTGTAAAATGAAAAAAATATAGCAAACAGACAATTAGTTCCAAAATACTATTTTCTTTTGGATTTTGATATTTTAAATTTCATTGTTTTTGTGCGGGTAAAATTCCATTGAATTTAAATTAAGGTTTATTTAGATTTAAAATTAATTTGAATCTGGCTAGAAATTTCGGGTTGTATGCTGTTTGGGACAGATTTGGAGGCTGACTTGTGGGTCTACTAGGTTGACGTGTACTTTGGCTTTGTCAACTTAGTCCACAAACGATTCTAGCAGCAGTGACCGTTGGATGATAATCCAACGGCCGTGTTGCTTCTTCAATATCTGATCTTCTTGCTCCAGCTGCCCAAACCAGCTCCAGTGGGAGTGCCTGCTCCCGCCTCCCGTCGCCGGTTATCTTTGCCGACTGAGCCGCACCGCCCACCCTACTTCATTCTTGGCGAGCCATTCCTCTACTCACCCACACCTCCTGTTATTTCCCAATGACGGCGGCCGGACGATAAACCCTCGTACTCCCCACCGCGTGGGCAACCATTGCCGAGTCTTCCCCAGCTCCGTGTCGTTCCCTTCCTAGGCCTCGCCGTCGTCCACCATCATGGTGCTCTCGGCGCGGCCTGGTCAACATGGTCAATGAATGACATCCATCGGACGTGGACTGTACATGGAGAGGCTGACAGCTGGGTCCATGGCCTCACACAAGGAAATGCCTCCTTATTACGCACAAAATAATGATTCCTCCACCTGACAGCTGGGACCCACCGGAAGGGCCTCTGTATTTCACGAAAAAAATGTTCCCCCCGCTGACAGGTCGGACCCACCTGCTATATCTTCGCACGCAAGGAAGTGCCTCCTTATTACGCACAAAAAAATGAATACCCCTGCTAGCTGGGACCCACCATAGTGGGAGGATGACTTGTGAGCCAACTAAGTTGACAGGGATGGAGGGCTTTGTCAACTTAGTCAATATGAGATTCTAGCTCCACTGACCATATGATGTCCATCCAACGGCCGTAGTGCTTCTTCAACCTCTGGTCTTCTTGGTCCAGCCGCCCAAACCAGCGCCAGTCGTGTCGCGTGCTCCTGCCTCCCGTGGCCGGCTGTGATGCCGCGAAGGCCTCACTGCCCCCTACTACTCCCACTGCTGGCCAGGCCATCCCTCTACTCACCCACACCCCTTGTTATTCTGTGACGACGGCAGCCTCACACCGTAGCCGAACCAGTGAACCCTCGTACTCCTCTTTGCGCGGGCTTCCACTACCACGTCTTCCCCGGCTCCGCGTCGTCCCCTTCCTAGGCCTCGCCGTCGTCCACCGCCCTGGTGCTCTCAGTGCAGCGTGGTGAACGTGGTCAAGGAACGACTTCCATCGGAAGAGTATTGTACATGGAGAGACTGACAGCTGGGTCCACGGCGGCCGCAAGGAAGTGCCTCCTTTATGCGCAAAATAATTATTCCTCCACCTGACAGCAGGGACCCACCGAACAGGCCACCGTATTTCGTGAAAAAAAAAACGTTTCCCCCGTGACTGCTGGGACCCACCAGCTACATCTTCGCATGCAAGGAAGTGCGTCCGGGCAAAAAAAATGATTCGCCCCCCTCACTGTTGGGACCCACTAGCTACATCTTCGCACGCAAGGAAGTGCCTAACAGTCGGGACCCACCTGGTCGAAGCATACATAGCGTTGTCCTTCTGGTCGCGAACGTGGATGTACATACTAGTCGATATAGAGGCGCGCACGTGTCTTAGTAGAGGCGCGCACGTGTCGTAGTAGAGGCGCGCACGTAGCATGTACACGTACGTACAACGGCCAGGGTGCAAGAAAGAAAATACGACCATGTACGTACATACGGGCAGGGTCTCGAACGCCTACTCACGCATACATACGACCACGGCTCGTGTACATGGCTGGGTCGAAACGAAGAAACTGCGTCATCATCGTGTTCATGGGGAGGCAACGGAATGCGTCGTGTTCATCGGGAGGCAACAGAATGTGTCGTGTTCATCGGGAGGCAACAGAACGCGTGGGAGCAAACCGGCTTGGACGGAACAGGCGATGGAAACGAGGCTTGGCATACCGTAGAACGGTGGAAACGGCCTTGTGTTCGACCGGCCACGTTCGAAACGGGATCCTGTTCATCGAGAGGGGTCTGGCGTACCGCAAAACGGAGGAAACGGACCTCCTACGGTCGAAACGGGGTCCTGTTGATCGGGAGGGGTGTGGCGTACCGCAAAACAGATGAAACGGACTTGTCTTGGAGCGCTACGGTCAAAACGGGGGTCATGTTCATCAGGACGGGTGTGGCGTACCGCAAAACAGGACTCCACAGGGTACTGTTCATCTCCACCGTCCACCTTCTCTAGCCTCACGGGCTACTATTCATCCACTGTCGACCTCCTCCAGCCTCCACCTGCGACTGTTCATCCACCGGCTCTTGTTCATCCAGCCTCCACCACGCGCTACTCCACCTGCTACTGTTCAACCACCCCTCTCCACGGGCTCCTATTCAACCACCCCTCCACGGGCTACTGTTCATCCAACCCTCCACCGTCTACTGTTCATCCAGCCCTCCACGGGGTCGTCCTATTCATCCAGCCCTCCACGGGGTCCGGTTCATCCAGCCCCAACCGGCTCGATTGATCGGGGTCCTGTTCATCCAGAGGCAACGCCACGGGGTCCTGTTCATCCACCCCCACCGCTCACTATTCATCCAACCCCCCCCCCCAACGCTAACTGTTCATCCAAACCCCCAACACTCACTGTTCATCCAGAGGTAGCATCAATCGGCTTCAGTTAGCAGCAGTAGCGAAGGAATCGCTCGATCGCTCAGGTTCAGTAACGCGTAGCCTGCAGTGCAATCGCTCGGGTTCAGTTAGGCGATGCCTCACTCGGGTTCAATTAGAGCCCAACACCTCGCGCACACGTGCGTACGTGTATGAGAGAAACGCGCATCGCTCGGCCCCCGACCACCCACCGTAACCGGGAACTCCCCAAAATTTTCCTCGCCCTCGCTTCTACCACGGTTTTTTCCGTCATAGACGGCCCAAAGAATGTCATGCAGCTGCATCTCCGGCCCGCCCAGGACGAAAAGCCCATTTTCTATCATGATTTTTTGTCATAGAAGTAGGAGCCCACCACATCTATAATGATACCGGGTTTTGTCACAATTATCATCATAGAAGGGTCATAAGTATGAGAGAAAAAAATTTCGTTCGGCCGAAAATGTCACGGATGTGTCTTTTTCTTAGTGACACTCTTTACTAAAAGGGTTAATGGAGAATTATTTGTGTGCCATATTTATGTTGATGATATTATATTTGGTTCAACTAACCCTCATTTTAGTGAAAAGTTTGGAAAGCTAATGTCAGAGAAGTTTGAGATGTCTATGATGAGTGAACTCAAGTTCTTTCTTGGTTTGCAAATCAAGCAAACTAAAGAGGGAACCTTTATCTCTCAAAAAAAGTACACCAAGGTCTTATTCAAGAAGTTCAACATGCAATAATGCAAACGTATGAGTACCCCCATGCCTACTAGTGGACATCTTGACTTGACAAAGGATGGCGAACCGGTTGACCAAAAGGTTTACCGTTCTATGATTGGTTCATTATTATATCTATGTGCCTCCCGTCCCGATATCATGCTAAGTGTGTGCATGTGTGCACGATATCAAGCATCCCCCAAAGAATGTCATCTTAAGGTTGTGAAAAGGATAGTGAGATACTTAATTCATACACCAAATTTGGCATTTGGTACCCTAAGAGGTCTTCTTTTGATCTTGTTGGCTACTCCGATTCGGACTATGCCGGTGACAAGGTTGATAGAAAGCCCACTTCGGGAACTTGTCAATTTCTTTGTAGGTCTCTTGTGTCTTGGTCCTCCAAGAAACAAAACTCGGTATCTTTATCCACCGCCAAAGTGGAATACATTGCCGCCGGTTCATGTTGTGCTCAATTACTTTGGATGACCTAAACTCTTAAATATTATGGGATATATGTGAAACATGTTCCATTGTTTTGTGACAATGAGAGTGCTATTAAGATTGCTCATAATCCCGTGCAACATTCTCGAACTAAGCATATTGAAGTTCGTCATCATTTCATTCGAGATCATGTTGCTGAGGGAGATATCAAACTTAAGCATGTTCGTACCAATAAGCAATTGGCGAGTATATTCACCAAACCGCTTGATGAGAAAGTGTTTTGTCGTTTGAGAGGTGAATTGAACATCATTTATGCCTCAAACTTGGAGTAAAAACTCCATTTGGATGCATGCAAGGCATGAGCCCTTCTATAACTAATCCTTGATATTTCTCTTATGGTGACGATCATATGTCTTGGATATTCTTGTACTATTGCATGCTATCTAACCCTTGTAGGTACTTGGATAAGCCCAACTCTATGAGATTGCAACTCAATCACATTCTAAGCAATCTCTACATCTCCAAGTCTCTACAAAATTGTGGTTGAAGACAAGGAAGCACGAATCCTTTCAATATATCCTTTGACAATTTCTTTATATCAAATTTCATGATTGTCATTTTGGATACACAAGTGCTCTTCCTTGCAAAACTAACCCATGTAGGTAGATGAACTTCAACTACAAGCGGTGCTCCCAACTCTTGATGAACTACATCAACTTTCAGCACCCAACACAAGTTCAACTAGATGATTAAGATCAACCCCACCACCAAAGGTATGTCATTCCATCTTAGAGAAGCTTTACCCCAAGACATGGGTCAAAGCAACTCAACAAGATGAGAATACATCAAAATGCCTAAATGAAAAATGGCAACCCCATTTTGAGCTTAAACGATGAGTATGACCTACGATCAAGTGTCTTCACTTGACTCCTAAGCCAATATACTCTAACATAGGTGAGTTTGTCGCCGACCAATTCTAGATGAAGTTCTCTATGTTCTTGCATTTGTCTTTTGCATGCTAGTTCCCCTTTCAAAAAAAACTTCATCTAGATTTCTTTTCTTTTCCTTTCTCTATTATGTTCTGCATTCCCTGCATCCAATTCATTGCAAATCCTTTAGTTAATTCCTTGCATGTCTTTGTGAGATCTTACTTGCCAAGAGAGCTGTGCTGACAATTGTTTTCTCTCTGTGTTGAACTTGGCCTCACCCATTTGTTTCCTTCGGCTAAACCGAACCATCTCGGTGCCACCAAAATTAACAACTCGGTGTTACCGATTTCAATACTGAGAAAAATATTGTGTCACTTGCATCCTGCACATTTGTTCTAGCTCCGCTCAATGATACTTGTCCTCTACCAGCATCCTATTACATATTGCTTTGTAATGTGACTCAAGGACCAAACCTACTTGACTCATGCTCCAGAAGAACCCTTCCTGGAAATTGATGTCAAAGGGGGAGAGAGAGCACATCAAAGCTTATCACATAAGAGAGAATGCACACCTAAAGCTTCTCCAGATGCTTCTTATTCTTAATAGGAAAGTTGTCTCATGTCTTCAAGAGGGGAAAGACATGATAGATATGTTGTGATTCTTTTTGATCTGATTTCCTTGTTTGCTCTGATTTTCTACCCTATCTTCTCCCATTATCCAATGTTAGATTCAGGGGGAGAAAGACACCTAAGGGAAGAAATCTTTCGAATTCATTGCATATCTGTTTTCTTGGGGACATGTCTATAACCAACTAGAGTACTAAGTGCTCGCTCTCTACATGTCATCCCAGTCTTGGTATTCTTGTGATCTCTTGTTCTTGCTCTGTCTAGTAGATGTTACTGTGTTATCTAACCTTGTTTACTCAGTTTCATCTCTTCCAAAGCTAGTTCAAGACCACAAGGTAAGTATATGCATCACACTCATGTGCATGAAGATCTCCTGCTATGGTATATATTGTTTGCAAGAGAGACTCATGAACATGAAGGTATATTTCCAGTATCTACACCATTTGCTCTGATGCATATAGCCAAGACACATGTAACTCAAGTCTTGCTCTGTCATGCTTATGCATTCTCATACTCTTATGATCTATCATCACATGATTGCATACATGTAGGGGCAGCTAATGCATGTTGCATGTTGCATACATGTAGGGGCAGCTATATTCTTCGTATCTTTATGTAAAGCTTTGTTGTATGTTGTCATCAATTACCAAAAATGGGGAGATTGAAAGCACAAGTGCTCCCTGGGTGATTATGGTAATTAATGTCAACATATCTCTTGTTGGACTAATATTTCTACCTAGTATATTTCAGATAAGTTCAACATTGGAGTGGCATGGACAAGAGGATGTGGAACCCCTTCAAGATGCTAAGGACAAACATTGGTAGAAGCTCAAGACTCTACATTTTCAATTTAGTGATCCAAGATCACATTGAGTCCATTGAAAGCCAATACTATTAAAAGGGATGAGGTGTTGCTTAATGGCTTGCTTGCTCAAAGTGCTTAGTGATATGCTCCAAAGCCCTCAACCACTTTATCATTTCCACATATGTCCTAAACCTAAAAGTCAAACTCGGCCCCACCGATTTCATCTATCCGGCACCACCGACTTCATTTGACATAGCCACTGCCAGAAACCCTAATAAGTTCGGTCTTACCGATGGGATCACGGTCTCATCGAGATGGGCTTGCAAACTCTCTTTTGCCTGTTGCAATGATTTTGGTCCCATCAAAATATGCAATCGGTCCCACCGAGTTTGCTTGACCAATTCTCTATTTGCTTATTACCAAAATCGGTCTCGCCAAGTTTGTGTAATCGGTCAAACCGAGTTGAGGTTTTACACTAATCCTTGCACATCGGTCCCACTGAGTTGACCTTGTCAGTCCCACCGAAAACTCTAACGTTCACATTTTTACCTGAATCAGTCTGACCGAATTTCACCATTCGGTCTCACCGAGTTTGGGAATCTGTGTGTAATGGCTAGATTTTGTGTGGAGGCTATATATACCCCTCCACCCATTCTTCATTCGTGAGGAGAGTCATCAGAATGTGCCTACACTTCCAGCATTCATTTTCTTAGAGAGAACCACCTACTCATGTGTTGAGACCAAGACATTCCATTCCAACCACAAGAATCTTGATCTCTAGCCTTCCTCGAGTGGCTTTCCACTCAAATCATCTTTCCACCATAGCCAAATCTGTGAGAGAGAGTTGAGTGTTGGGGAGACTATCATTTGAAGCACAAGAGCAAGGAGTTCGTCATCAACACACCATCTATTACCTTTTGGAGAGTGGTGTCTCCTAGATTGGTTAGGTGTAACTTGGGAGCCTCCGTCAAGATTGTGGAGTTGAACCAAGGAGTTTGTAAGGGCAAGGAGATCGCCTACTTCATGAAGATCTACCCAAGTGAGGCAAGTCCTTCGTGGGCGATGGTCATTGTGGGATAGAAAAGGTTGCTTCTTCGTGGACCCTTCGTGGGTGGAGCCCTCCATGGTATCATGCAACGATTACCCTTCGTGGGTTGAAGTCTCCACCAACGTGGATGTATGATAGCACCACCTATGGAACCACACCAAAAATCTCCGTGTCTCCAGTTGCGTTTGCACACTCCAATCCCATCTCTTTACTTTCTTGCAAGTTGCATGCTTTACTTTCCGCTGCTCCTATACTCTTTGCATGCTTGCTTGAATTGTATTGTTAATTTTTGAAATCGTGCTAATTTCCAACCTCAACTTGAAAAACTTAAAAACTGCTATCTTTAATTGTTGAGGGTCTAATCATCCCCCCTCTAGAGACCTCTTCTTGATCCTTTCAGCAGTTGGTGGCAGCTGTACATGCTATTCCTGACTGGACGCTCCCTTATCTGGCTTATCTCACTCGGGGCGAGTTATCTCAAGATGAAAATTTGGCTCGGCAGATTACAAGGAGGTCTGAGTCCATGACTATAGTCAATGGTGAGTTACACAGATGTAGTATGAATGGCATGTTCCAACGTTGTATCTCCCCTGAAGAAGGCCGTGAGATATTACATGAGATTCATGCAGGTGATTGTGGTCATCATGTAGGGTCGTGATCTCTAGTGTCTAAGGCATTTAGGCATGGATTCTTCTAGTTAACTGCTCATGCAGACGCTGAGGACCTGGTGCGCAAGTGTGATGGTTGTTAGAAGTTTGGAAGACAGGCTCATGTGCCAGCTCAGGAGCTGAGGATGATCCAAATAACTTGGTTGTTTGCGGTCTGGGGGCTTGATATGGTAGGGCACTTTAATCGGTCTAAGGATAAGAAAACTCACTTGCTTGTTGTAGTTGATAAATTTACCAAGTGGGTGGAAGCTGAGCCTGTTAGCAATTGTGAGGCGGCGACTGCAGTTCATTTTGTGAAAAAGCTGATTTTCTGCTTTGGTTATCCTCATAGTAGCTCACACATAGTCCAATGGGCAAGCTAAGCACATCCAGCTTGATGTTTCTTCAGTTGCTCACTCACAGTCCAATGGGCAAGCTAAGCATGCTAACCAGTAGATTTTAAAAAGGATCAAACCCCGGCTCATGATGCCTTTGCAGCACACTCTGGGTAGTTGGGTCGAAGAGCTTCTCGCAGTTCTTTGGAGTATCAGAACTACTCCCAACAGATCAACAGATCACACACCTATCTTCATGGTTTACGATGCAGAGGCATTTCTTCCAAGTGATATTCGTCATGACTCGCCCAGGGTGGCGACTTAGGTTGAAGCAGATAATGAAAAGGCGCGTCAAGATGCCCTTGATGCTTTGGAAGAAGAATGTGCTCAGGCGGCGGCTCGCTCGATGAATTATCAACAAGACCTGCACCGTTATCATAGCCATCGGGTTGGAAGTCGGACGCTCCAGGAGGGCGACTTAGTGTTCCATTTGATTTAGCATCAGACAGGCATGCATAAGCTCTCACCTCCTTGGGAAGGACCCTTTGTGGTCAACAAAAACCTTAACAATGGGTCATATTATCTTATTGAAATACGTGAGCACAAAAAGTCATGTACCTCTGAGGAGGAGACCGATAGGCCTTGGAATATTGCTCATCTTCGACCTTACTATACTTAATCCACTGGCTTTCACTATTGTACATACTTTTATCAATGTATATATATTTTTATTATCGAAATAATAAATCTGGCATCCCCAAATCAGGGCCTCTGTCGTTTCATCTCATATTTTCTGGGCATGAGTCTTGATTAATTGATCATAAGGGACTAGGGGGCTTCCAACTCACTGAGTTTAGCTTAAAAACCCTTTTGACCTGGCGAAACGCCACATTATTGGTTATACTTGCATGTATGCTTGATGCTACTCTGAACAAGATGACACGTCGTACTCTTGACAGTTAATCTTTTATGACCCTGAACTAGTTAGGGTTAAAATGGCGGTTTAAAGTCATGTGAGGGCCAGCTTACGGATAGCGATGATAAACAATGGCTTTTAAGCCATGCTTCATGAAAGCAAGAATTTGAGCCTTAAAAGGCCAGATTCTTTCGGTCGGGCTTTAACAGCCGGCTTATAAGTATTGAGATATACATGTATATATTCTCTGTTTCTTGTTTTTACAGGAGTTTTATGTTCTTCATATATTAAGGCTATAAGTCCCTAGATCAAAGAATGTCTGGGTTAACATTTCTCAAAGTTGAGTTCATAGCTGCCCTGACCCGCCAAGTGGCATGTTTAAATAAATTATGACCATGAGTCATTGGGTATTAACCCGCCTAGCTTTCGACTATAAGTCACCAGTACAAGAATCAATGGATCTTTTGCAGATTATATGTAAATACCTCAAGTAAAATTAAAGCTATTGCAAGACAAGATATGCATATATGACTAGATCAAGCTTACAAAGAAGTTCAGCTGCTGGATCAAATAGTTGGCATAACATGCCTGAAAGCATGTCAAGGAAGCACAATGTTTTGAACTAAACTATTACAAGGCTACAGCTGAGCGCAAAAGATTTTCAACAACAATTTTCAGGAGTTATATCACTCCTTTGAACTGGCCTTTGAGTCGTCTGGGCTAGATCCCACCGGGTTAACATCATATTGGCGTGTTGTGCTGGAGGTTCCCACGTCATCCTGCATTGGCTCTTCACTGGAAATCTGAAGATTATCCGAGGTCCTATCTATACCAGTTAAGGACTCGAAGGTTGCTTCATCATTGATGATAGTAGAAGGATCAATATCAAATGCAAAGATATGCTTATGCCTTTGGGGAGTCAGGTCGACAACATCAAACGGGGGCGACTTGATTCATTATTTATTGCTATCATAAGCCGCCTGGTAGATATGAAGATCCAGTTCTTGTGCAAGTTTACATGCCAAGGGACACATTTCCCTCATGCATTTGGCATAATCTGATTCCGTAAAAGCAGAGCCATCATCTTTATACTCTGGGAACCCGCCTGCCATCTCTTCAGGATCAAGCTCAGTTTGATAAGCTTTTGCTCGACCTAACCCAACTATAGCTCCTGCACGGGCGGCTGATCTTTTTAGCTCTTCAATCTGACCGGGCACTTTGGATAGTTGATCTAACACCTCTCTGATAAGCTGTGTTGGGTTTTTGCCATTAGACATCGCCACGAGAGTGTGCAGGCTGTCTGCATATAACTTTTCCATTAAAGTATAGATGACCTATAGTTTCATCAGCATATTCTGTCCAAGATTGCCACTCCTAGCACCTGTCGTGCATATAAAATAAGAATAGTCAGGCGAGTTAATACATAAAGGGTTTTGAGAAGCCACACATATTACAAATTTATAAGTCACTATGGCATATGGTTCTAAGACATTGAATGATTTTTCTTACCGAAGATGGCGGCTGTCATTTGAGAGATATGACCCTTCAAACTAGACAATTCTTCAGTCACTGGTTTCAGTTGATTCTCAGCATATTCGGCTCTTTTCAATAGCTTAGCCTTTTCAGTATCCCAGGCAGCTCTCTCGACATCAAGGTTGGCTTTGATCTTTTCAATATCTTCCAAAGAAGATTTCTAATTTGACTCAGCTTTGCTGTGTTCAGTTCATGCCGTTTCCAAGTCTTTCTTTAAGCCGGCCATGTTTGACATGCCCAGGCTTAAAGCTTCCTGCCAAGGGTTACAAACAGTAATGACAGTCAAATGATTACTACGATTGATTGAATCAGCATTGGAAGTCTTCAAGTACCAAGCACATTGCAAGCAATATCCTTGGCACTTGGGGGCTAATGTATGACGATTTTATAAGTCTATACTACAGAAGAGCCAGCTCATCTTATCAAGAGAAGCCGACCCTTGGGGGCTACAGGTGATTATTTAAAAAGTGATTATTATTTGAAAGACTCGACATCTTCACAAGTCTCAAACATACTCAGTGATTTTACTATGTTTAAGACTTGGGGGCTACATGAGTATGTATGTGTAAGACAGAGGAGATAAGTGCATCTATACCTCATATTTTTGCTTCATCATATTTACTAAGTCGGCTTCCATGTCACGACTTGTATGAAGGCGGCTTAGATAGCTCGCATGCAACTCGCCCGCACTAAATTCTGCATAGCTTTGCAGATCCAGCTTTGTCTCACCTTTCTCCAATAAAGATGTTTCTTCTTTAGCAGTGTGCTTAGCTAGCTCAGTGGAGGCTTCTGGTGCCTTATAACTCGCCCCAGTAATGGTAATATCATCAATACTTTTCTCAGGAGGAATTTCTTCAACCAGTTTGATAGGAGTTGAGGATAGAATAGGACTCGGTGGATCATGACTGTCGTCTGGGTTAGCATCAGTGTCCATGGCTTCAGAAGCCGCAGCATCAATCTGTGGAGGCGGGTCATTTTATTGGTTGACAGGTTCTTCCGGATTTTGGATTGGGACCTCAGGGGTTTCTAGTACCTGTTTCTCCGGCTCAGAGACCTCGGGGGCCATGGAAGATCCGCCTACCTTTTTGCTTCTTATTATTTTTTGCTTTGGCCCTTTGACAAGGATGAAGGAAATATGCCCTAGAGGCAATAATAAAGTTGTTATTTTATATTTCCTTATATCATGATAAATGTCTATTATTCATGCTACAATTGTATTAACCGGAAACTTGATACATGTGTGGATACATAGACAAAACACCGTGTCCTAGTATGCCTCTACTTGACTAGATCTCTAATCAAATATGTTTAAGTTTCCTAGCCATAGACATGTGTTGTCATTTTGAGGGATCGAAGAAGGTGAGAGTGTCTAGAGGGGGGTGATTAGACTACTCGACAAGATAAAAATTCTGTCTTTTATCAAGGACAGATTTTGGAAGATTTTGCATAACACACAAGTCAAGTAGCACACTACACATGCAATTCTAGAGTATGGGCAGCGGAAAGTAAATTGCACAAGTAGTAAAGAGAAGTGGAGAAGATCAAACGCAATTTGGAGACGCAATGATTTTTCCCGTGGTTCCGATAGGTGGCGCTATCGTACATCCACGTTGATGGAGACTTCAACCCACGGAGGGTAACGGCTGCGAGAGTCCACGAGGGCTCCACCCACGAAGGGTCCACGAAGAAGCAACCTTGTCTATTCCATCATGGCTCACGCCCACGGAGGGCTAGCCTTACTCGGGGTAGATCTTCACGAAGTAGGCGATCTCCTTGCCCTTACAAACTTCTTGGTTCAACTCCACATCTCGACGACGGAGGCTCCCAAGCGACACCTAACCAATCTAGGAGGCACCACCCTCCAAAAGGTAATAGATGTTGTAGATGATGATGAACTCCTTGCTCTTGTGCTTCAAATGATAATCTCCCCAACACTCAACTCTCCTCACCTGATTTGGCTGTGGTGGAAGAAAGGATTGAGTGGAAAGCAACTTGGGAAGGCTAGAGATCAAGCTTCATATGGTGGGAGTGGAGCAACTTGATCTCAACACAAGGGTAGGTAGTTCTCTTCTCAGAAATGTAAGGTAGGAGTGGTAGTTCTTTCTGATGGCTCTCTCCACGAATGAAGAGGGGTGGAGGGTATAAATAGCCTCCACACAAAATCCAACCTTACACACATTTGAGCAATCTCGGTGGGACCGAAGTGGACAACTCGGTGAGACCGATAGTTCAAATAATGTGAACGTTGGGATTTTCGGTGGGACCGAATATACAATCTCGGTTAGTCCGATTCGTGCAATGACAAGAGCATGCCAGTTTCGGTGGGACCGACTTCATCATCTCGGTGACACCGATTTGATGACAGAAGGTTCTGTAACCTTGGCAACTCATGTTTGGTGAGACCGAGTTCGAATCGGAAAATCCGAGTTTACTAGGGTTTGGCTTATGGTGAGGTGGTTCATCTCGGTGTGGTGAGTTTGGAATATCGGTGGGACCGAGACTACTTATGAGTGTATATGGCGGTGAAAGTTGTTGATAGTTTAGGAGATGTATCACTAAGCACTTGAGCAACGGATCATCATCATAACCTCATCCCTTTTAATAGTATTGGCTTTTCCTATGGACTCAATGTGATCTTGGATCACTAAACCAAAATGGAGTCTTGAGCTTTTGCCAATGCTTGCCTTAGCATTTTGAGGGGTCCACTTCTTTAGTCCTTTTGCCATGCCAATGTGATTGAATTTCCAAAACATACTTGATAAAAGCATTAGTCCAACCACAAAGTATGTTGTCATTAATTACCAAAACCACCCGGGAGCAAATGTGCTTTCAATCTCCCCTTTTGGTAATTGATGGCAACACACTAAACAAGACATCAAAGCTTATTGAAAGAAAGACAGAATTATTACGAAAGCTTTGACAAACATGTAGTACAGGCTCCCCTACAAGTGTGCAAGATTTTCATAAATTATGGTTTTGGACTACCACAAGCACACAAGAGAGATAAGCAAGATGTGCTACATGCAGCTTGGCTATATGCATCGAGCAGATGAAAAGAAGTGAGTGATAATGCATATGTGCATGGTGATTTCTTGCAAACAAGTATTCACAAGCAAGTCACCATCATGCACATTCGCAAAGTGCATATACTTACCTTGAGGTTCCTTGGCATTGTACCGAAGAGATAAACTTGGGAAAACAAGGTTAGATAACACAAGAGTATTTCTTCAACCAACTGCAAGAACATCAAGAGTACCAAGCCAGGATGACATGTATAAAGACTGTCTCATATTGAGCACAAGCTTGAATCAGCAAACATGTCTCCGAAACTAAAAGATTTTCAATGAACTCGAGAGATTTTGCTTTCCATAAGATATCAATTGTGAAGATTCCTCTCCTTTGAGTTTTCTCGGATCAAGGGTTTGATGGAAAGAGCAAAATCAAAAGAATGATGCCAAATGAGAATGACGCCAATTGTAATGTCCAATGTGAAACACGGCAAGAAATTCTCTTATAAGGAAAAACACGGCATAGCTTTGATGTGATTCTCTCCCCCTTAAGGTAAGATTGCTCTTCTTCTCCCCCTAAATCTTCTCTTCTCCCCCTAAGTCTTCTCCCCCTTTGACATCAAGTGCCGAAAAGGACAGCAAACTAGGAAGGTCAGGGAAGATGGAAAGAAAGAAGTGGGATCCTTAAGAATCACAACAGGGCAAAAAGGAACATGCATCGAGAATCATTGAGTGGAGCTGCAGAAGATGATATCCTGGAAGAAATAAATCGGTGACACCGAATTAAGATGGATCGGTGGGTCCGAAAGTCAGGGACTTAGGGTAGATCCTTTTCGGTTAGACCGAAATATTTAAATCGGTGACCTTGAGTTTAATTCCAAGGAAATCTGAAATAGTTCAGCTCACTTTGCGAGGAATGTTTCAAAGGATTTGCAATGAATTTGTGAATGATTTTCGAGGAATTGATCAGAGCCAGAAGGATATTCACAAAGACAGAAGAATAGAAATGAAAAAGATTCCTAGATGAAGAGTTTTTTTTAATGAAAAACTCAATGAGAGAACATAAGAGAAAATAGAAAGACTCCAAAACATATGTACTTCATCTAGATAAAGGTTGGCGACAAGGTCACCTATGTTTGAGTATATTGACTTAGGAGTCGAATGAGGACATTTGATCATAGGTCATACTCATCATTTAAGCTCAAAATGGGGTTGCCATTTTTCGATTAAGCATTCGATGTGATCACATCTTATGAAGCTGCTTGTACTCATGACTTTGAGCAAAGCTCCTTAAAGATGTGAAGAACATACCTTGGGCTTGTTGTTGCTTTGCTCATGTAGGTAAACTTGATGTAGGTGCTCATTGAATGTGAAGTTGGAGCGCCATTTCCACTTGTGTAGTTCATCTTCCTACATGGGTTAGGCAAGCAAGGAAATACTCAAGGATATCCAAGATGACAAGAGTGAAATACTAGATGTATAAGATGTCAAAAAAGGATATGTGGAATTTTGTTCCTTGAACTCAACATCCCAAAGGGCTAGATACTTGGTCAATGACAAGATTACTCATGATTTGAGTGTGTGGTAATCTTGTGGAATGTAGATCATCCAAGTACCGCAAGGAGTTAGATGCAATACAAGGAGGCAAATGTGTCCAAGACATATGATCACCATCATAAGAGAAATATCAAGGATTAGTCAAGTGGGCTCATGCCTTGCATGCATCAATGGAGTTCTCACTCCAAGTTTGAAGCATCAATGATGTTCAACTCACTCCTTAAGCGACAAAACACCTTCTCATCAAGAGGTTTTGTAAAGATATCAGCGAGTTCTTTGTCAGTACGAACATGCTTAAGATTGATGTCACCCTTGGCAATGTGATCACGAATGAAATGGTGACGAACTTCAATATGTTTTGTTCGAGAGTGTTGCACGGGATTGTGTCCAATTTTAATCGCACTCTCATTGTCACAAAGCAAGGGAACATGTCTCACATGTATCCCATAATCCTTAAGCGTTTGTGTCATCCATAGCAATTGAGCACAACACGAACCAGCAGCAATATATTCTGCTTCGGCGGTGGATAATGATACGAATTTTGTTTCTTGGAGGACCAAGATACAAGGGATCGACCAAGGAATTGACACGTGCCGAAGTTGACTTTCTATCAACCCTGTCACCGCATAGTCCGAGTCGGAATAGCCAACAAGGTCGAAAGAGGCCCTCTTAGGATACCAAATGCCAAAGTTTAGTGTGTGTATCAAATATCTCACAATCCTTTTAACAGCTTTAAGATGACATTCTTTAGGGGCTGCTTGATATCGAGCACACATGCATACACTCAACATTATGTCAGGACGAGAAGCACAAAGATATAGTAGAGAAGCAATCATAGATCGGTAAACCTTTTGATCAACGGGTTCTCCATATTTTGTCAAGTCATTATGTCCACTTGTAGGCATGGGGGTTCTCATACCTTTGCTTTCTTGCATGTTGAACTTCTTGAATAGATCCTTGGTGTACTTTGTTTGTGAGACAAGGTACCCTCCTTAGATTGCTTGATTTGCAACCCAAGGAAGAATTTGAGTTCACTCATCATGGACATCTCATACTTCTCCGACATGAGCTTTCCAAACTTCTTGCTAAAATGAGGGTTAGTTGAACCAAAGATAATATCATCAACATATATTTGGCACACAAATAGTTCACCATTAACCCTTTTCGTGAACAGCGTTGAGTCTATCTTTCCAATCTCAAAGCCTTTTTCAAGAAGAAAGCTAGTCAAGATTTGTACCAAGCTCTAGGAGCTTGTTTAAGACCATAAAGAGCTTTGTGCAACTTGTAAACATGATTAGGCTTTTGGGATTCACAAACCGGAGGTTGTTTCACAAATACTTCCTCCTCAATTTCACCATTTAGGAAAGCACTTTTGATATCCATTTGATAGAGAGTAATATCATGGTGATTGGCATAAGCAAGAAGAATGCGAATGGACTCAAGTCTAGCAACGGGGCATAGGTCTCACCATAGTCCATACCTTCGACTTGTGTGTAACCTTGAGCTACGAGACGAGCCTTGTTGCGGATGACTTGTCCATCTTCATCTTGCTTGTTCAAACACCCATTTGGTTCCAATGACGTTTTGATCATCCTTGGGCTTCTCTACCAAAGTCCATACCTTGTTCCTCTCGGTTGTGAAGTTCTTCGTGCATAGCGCTCACCCAATCCGGGTCTTCAAGTGCTTCTTCTACCTTCATAGGTTCAATACTAGAGATAAATGAGTAATGCTCACAAAAGTTAGCTAAGCGAGTTTTAGAGCGAGTAATTCTCCCGGAGTTGATGTCGTTCATCATTTGTTCCACGGGATGATTTTTCTTGACTCTTGCTCGGACTCGGGATAGCTTTTGTTGAGGTTGTGGCTGAGCTTCCTCATCATCTTCATCTTCCTCTTCTTCTTCTTCATTGTTGTTGGTGTTGTCTTGAGGCGGTGGAGAAGGAGGTTGTGGTGGATCTTCTTGTTGCACTTCCTCATCTTGGTGAGTTCCACTTGTGGAGGCCTCCATGTTGCCTTGAGGTTCATATCGCCATGAGGTAGGGGGCTCCACATATGTAGATGAGGTACTCTCCTTCACTTCCATGGGACGGATCTTTCCAATAGATAAATCTTGGATAGCTTCCGATGGGTCCTTGTCTCCTACATCAATAGGCATTTGCTCTACTTGCGAGCCATTAGATTCATCAAACTTCACGTCTACCGTCTCTTCAACCTTTGGGTGAAATTATTGTAGACACGGTAGGTGTGGGAGTTTGATCCATAACCAAGAAAAAAGCCTTCATGAGTTTTAGGAGCAAATTTAGACCGACGATGCTTATCAAGGATATAGCATTTCGAACCAAAGACACGAAAGTATCCCACTTGGGGTTTGTTACCGGTGAGGAGCTCGTATGATGTCTTGCCGAGGAGCTTATGAAGATAAAGCCTGTTGATAGCATGACAAGCTGTCTCGACCGCTTCCCCCCAAAAATGCTCCGGTGTCTTGTATTCATCAAGCATCATTCTCGCCATCTCTATGAGCGTTCGGTTCTTCCTCTCAACAACTCCATTTTGTTGAGGAGTATACGTAGCCGAGAACTCATGTATAATCCCTTCCTCATCGAGAAAAGAGTCTACATTGGCGTTCTTGAACTCCGTTCCATTGTTACTCCGAACTTTCTTGATCTTCACCTCAAATTGATTTTGGGCCTTTTTGGCAAAGGTTTTGAAGATTCTCTGAACCTGCGATTTGTCATCAAGGAAAAATACCCACGTAAATCTGGAATAATCATCAACTATAACTAGACCAAAGGAGTTACCACCAAGGCTTTTGTAAGCATTGGGACCAAGAGATCCATATGAAGAAGCTCAAGCGGTCTCCTTGTGGTCATGATGTTCTTCACGGGATGACTTCCACCTACTTGTTTTCCTGCTTGACAAGCACTACAAAGTCTATCTTTGTCAAAGAAAACATCTTTAACGCCAAGAATATGATCACCTTTGATCAGCTTGTCTAGATTACGCATACCAACATGTCCAAGCCTTCTATGCCATAACCAACCTTTAGAGGATTTAGCAATGAAGCAAGCTCTAGGTTGGGCTTTCTTAGTGAAATCAACAATATATAGATCACCTCTACGGATACCGGTAAACGCCATGTTATGATTGTCACGACGAAAGACTTGGCAATCTACTTTGGTGAATAGCACATTGAATCCAAAGTCAGCTAATCTAGACACAGAAAGTAAATTGTATCCAAGAGATTCTACAAGCATGACATTTTGAATAGAGCTATCATGAGATATGGCCACCTTACCAAGGCCAAGTACCTTACCGTTGGAGTTGTCTCCAAAAGTCACATACTTGCGTGGACCATCGTTCTTTGCAAGCTCTCGAAACATGTCTTTGTCTCTGGTCATGTGGTCGGTGCATCCACTATCAAGAATCCACTCTTTTCCGCCAGACATGTAGTCTCTCAGATTTGCCATAAGATTGAGACTCTTCATGATCTTGTCTAGCTCGGTGTCCGAATCGAAGTAATCATCATCATGCTCATGCTCATCATCATATTGACCCATAGATTGTTCATCATCAACACCTAGGTCAATTTGATAACTACTTGCATTAGTTTTGTCAATGCGACAATAATCATCGGAATGCAATACAAGAGCATTTCTAATTAGAACATTGATAAGACCGGATCACCCTTCTTTTCATAAGATCACGAAGCTCAAAGAAGCATTTATCAAAGTTGGGATCATTAGGTAGCATCATATCAAATTCAATAGTCTTGTATAGAATTTCATCAAGACCTCTCAAAGAGTAGTCCGGATAAAGTTCTTCCAAGAACTTCCACATAGCATAGGCGCACTCAAAGTTTGTAACGAGCTCAAGCAAGTTATCGGGTAACTATCTAATGATAAGATTTACAGTCCTAAGGTTACGAAGCAAATCAAGCTCTTCATCCATGGTAGGGTGCAAGGGGTCAAATGGAGGCACATAGGGGGTCTCAACATATTTGCGCAAATTGTACATCTTAAAGATAATAAGCATTTCAATCCTCCACGAGTTATAGGACACTCCATTAAGAATAGGCACTCTATGGCTAACACTCCCAAACGAGACACGCCCATCTTCCTCCAATGGTGTGTAAACCAAAGCAATGGAGAACAAAGCTCGATACCAATTGAGGGATCAAGAAGGTGAGAGTGTCTAGAGGGGGTGATTAGACTACTCGACAAGATAAAAATTCTGTCTTTTATCAAGGACAGATTTTGGCAGATTTTGCATAACACACAAGTCAAGTAGCACACAACACATGCAATTCTAGAGTATGGGCAGCGGAAAGTAAATTGCACAAGTAGTAAAGAGAAGTGGAGAAGATCAAACGCAATTTGGAGACGCAATGATTTTTCCGTGGTTCCGATAGGTGGCGCTATCGTACATCCACGTTGATGGAGACTTCAACCCACGGAGGGTAACGGCTGCAAGAGTCCACGGAGGGCTCCACCCACGAAGGGTCCACGAAGAAGAAACCTTGTCTATTCCATCATGGCCTCACGCCCACGGAGGGCTAGCCTTACTCGGGTAGATCTTCACGAAGTAGGCGATCTCCTTGCCCTTACAAACTTCTTGGTTCAACTCCACATCTCGACGACGGAGGCTCCCAAGCGACACCTAACCAATCTAGGAGGCACCACCCTCCAAAAGGTAATAGATGTTGTAGATGATGATGAACTCCTTGCTCTTGTGCTTCAAATGATAATCTCCCCAACACTCAACTCTCCTCACCGATTTGGCTGTGGTGGAAGAAAGGATTGAGTGGAAAGCAACTTGGGAAGGCTAGAGATCAAGCTTCATATGGTGGGAGTGGAGCAACTTGATCTCAACACAAGCGTAGGTAGTTCTCTTCTCGTAAATGTAAGGTAGGAGTGGTAGTTCTTTCGATGGCTCTCTCCACGAATGAAGAGGGGTGGAGGGTATAAATAGCCTCCACACAAAATCCAACCGTTACACATTTGAGCAATCTCGGTGGGACCGAAGTGGACAACTCGGTGAGACCGATAGTTCAAATAATGTGAGCGTTGGGATTTTCGTGGGACCGAATATACAATCTCGGTTAGTCCGATTCGTGCAATGACAAGAGCATGCCGGTTTGGTGGGACCGACTTCATCATCTCGGTGACACCGATTTGATGATGAAGGTTATAGAACCTTGGCAACTCATGTTTGGTGAGACCGAGTTCGAATCGGAAAATCCGAGTTTACTAGGGTTTGGCTTATCTTTGAGGTGGTTCATCTCGGTGTGGTGAGTTTGGAATATCGGTGGGACCGAGACTACTTATGAGTGTATATGGCAATGAAAGTTCTTGATAGTTTAGGAGATGTATCACTAAGCACTTGAGCAACCAGATCATCATCATAACCTCATCCCTTTTAATAGTATTGGCTTTTCCTATGGACTCAATGTGATCTTGGATCACTAAACCAAAATGGAGTCTTGAGCTTTTGCCAATGCTTGCCTTAGCATTTTGAGGGTCCACTTCTTTAGTCCTTTTGCCATGCCAATGTGATTGAATTTCTGAAACATACTTGATAAAAGCATTAGTCCAACCACAAAGTATGTTGTCATTAATTACCAAAACCACCCGGGAGCAAATGTGCTTTCAATCTCCCCTTTTGGTAATTGATGGCAACACACTAAACAAGACATCAAAGCTTATTGAAAGAAAGGCAGAATTATCACGAAAGCTTTGACAAACATGTAGTACACAGGCTCCCCCTACAAGTGTGCAAGATTTTCATAAATTATGGTTTTGGACTACCACAAGCACACAAGAGAGATAAGCAAGATGTGCTACATGCAGCTTGGCTATATGCATCAGAGCAGATGAAAAGAAGTGAGTGATAATGCATATGTGCATGGTGATTTCTTGCAAACAAGTATTCACAAGCAAGTCACCATCATGCACATTCTCGCAAAGTGCATATACTTACCTTGAGGTTCCTTGGCATTGTACCAAGAGATAAACTTGGGAAAACAAGGTTAGATAACACAAGAGTATTTCTTCAACCAACTGCAAGAACATCAAGAGTACCAAGCCAGGGATGACATGTATAAAGAGTGTCTCATATTGAGCACAAGCTTGAATCAGCAAACATGTCTCCGAAACTAAAAGATTTTCAATGAACTCTGAGAGATTTTGCTTTCCATAAGCTTGAACTCGGAAAATATAAAAAATACTAGCGAAAGAATCAAGACCAGGGGGCCCACACCCTGTCCACGAGACAGGGGGCGTGCCCCCTCCTCCTGGGCGCGCCCCCTATCTCATGGGCCCCCTCGACCTCCACCGACCTTAACTCCAACTCCATATATTCACGTTTGGGGAGAAAAAAAATCAGAGAGAAAGTTTCATCGCGTTTTACGACATGGAGCTGCCGCCAAGCCCTGATCTCTCTTGGGAGGGCTGATCTGGAGTCTGTTCGGGGCTCCGGAGTGGGGGATTCATCGCCGTCGTCGTCATCAACCATCCTCCATCACCAATTTCATGATGCTCACCGCTGTGCGTGAGTAATTCCATCGTAGGCTTGCTGGACGGTGATGGGTTGGATGAGATTTACCATGTAATCAAGCTAGTTTTGTTAGGGTTTGATCCCTAGTATCCACTATGTTCTAAGATTGATGTTGCTATGACTTTGCTATGCTTAATGCTTGTAACTAGGGCCCGAGTTCCATGATTTCAGATCTGAACCTATTATGTTTTCATGAATATATGTGCATTCTTGATCCTATCTTGCAAGTCTATAGTCACCTATTATGTGTTATGATCCGACAACCCCGAAGTGACAATAATTGTGATACTTCTCGGTGATGACCGTAGTTTGAGGAGTTCATGTATTCAGTATGTGCTAATGCTTTGTTCCGGTTCTCTGTTAAAGGGAGGCCTTAATATCCCTTAGTTTCCGCTAGGACCCCGCTGCCACGGGAGGGTAGGACAAAAGATGGCATGCAAGTTCTTTTCCATAAGCACGTATGGCTATTTACGGAATACATGCCTACATTACATTGATGAACTGGAGCTAGTTCTGTGTCACCCTATGTTATAGCTATTACAAGAGGAATCGCATCCGGCATAATTATCCATCACTGATCCATTGCCTACGAGATTTTCACATATTGTTCTTCGCTTATTTACTTTTCCGTTGCTACTGTTACAACTACTACAAAAACCCAAAAACTATTATCTTTACTTTTGCCACCGTTACCTTTATTATCATACTACTTTGCTGCTAAATACTTTGCTGCAGATACTAAGTTATCCAGGTGTGGTTGGATTGACAACTCAACTGCTAATACTCAAGAATATTCTTTGGCTCCCCTTGTGTCGAATCAATAAATTTGGGTTGAATACTTTACCCTCGAAAGCTGTTGTGATCCCCTACACTTGTGGGTTATCAAGACTAATTTCTGGCGCCATTGCCGGGGAGCATAGCTCTATTCTCTTAGTCACTTGGGATTTATATCTATTGATCACTATGAAGAACTTGAAAGACGACAGAACTACGATTTTGCCCTCAACTATGAGGGGAGGTAAGGAACTGCCATCTAGCTCTGCACTAGATTCTCCCTCCGTTACTAGTAAGCTTGCGACACCTAAACCTGCTACTGCTATGAATTCTGATATGTCGCATGTTATTGATGATGCCACTTCTGCTATGCATGATGAAACTACTTCTATGCGTGATACTACTTTATCATTAGGTGAATTTCTTGATGAACAACTTGCTAGAGTTAGGGGGAATGAGATCATTGAAGATGCTATTATTGATGATAGTGGTCATGAAAATTCTCCCAATGATTATGAATTGTCTGTTGTTCTTGAGGGTTATGTTATGAATGAAGAAGCTGCTAGAGCTATCTTTGCTTGCAATGATAGATATGATCTTAAGAAATTATTAGCTAAATGGAAGCAGCAGTCTCTTAATGCTAGAGTGAAACCCGACCCTGCTTTTGCTACTTCACCTACTTGTGTTACTGATAAGGATTATGAATTCTCTGTTGATCCTGAGATTATTAATTTAGTTGAATCTAATCCTTTTTATGGCCTTGAATCTGAAACTGATGTGGCACATCTTACCAAGTTGAATGATATAGCTACCATGTTTACTAATGATGAGAAGTCTCGCTATTATTATATTCTTAAGATATTTCCGTTCTTGTTAAAGGGTGATGCTAGGACTTGGTATAATTCTCTTGCACCTGGTTGTGTGCGTAGTCCCCAGGATATGATTTATTACTTCTCTGCTAAATATTTCCCTGCTCATAAGAAATAAGCTACCTTGCGGGAAATATATAATTTTGTGTGAATCAAAGAAGAGAGTCTCCCACAAGCTTGGGGGAGGCTTCTCCGGTTACTTAATGCTTTGCCAGATCATCCTCTTAAGAAAAATGAAATACTTGATATCTTTTATAATGGACTAACCGATGCTTCCAAGGACTACTTGGATAGTTGTGCTGGTTGTGTTTTCAAGGAAAGAACAGTCGATGAAGCTGAATTACTATTAAATAATATGTTGACTAATGAAAATAATTGGAATCTTCCTGAGCCAATTCCTGAGGCAATTCCTGAACCAATTGAGCCAACTCCTGAGCCTATTCCTAAGCCCACTCCAAAGAAGAGAGGTGTTTTATTTCTCATCCCAAGATATGCAAGAGGCAAAGAAATCAATGAAAGAAAAAGGTATTAAAGTGAAGATGTTAAGAATTTACCACCTCTTGAAGAAATACATGGTCTTAATATACCTTTGTTGAAGAACCACATTGTCTTGATAACCCGACACAGGTAGTAAAGGTAAATTCTCTCTATAGATATGATAAAGTTGAAATCCCCTCTACTAAATTTCATAGACCGTGCTTAGATGAATTTGATGACTTTATGGCTAGACAAGAAAGTTTTAATGCTTATGTTGGTAGAGAGTTAAAGAATAATGCTTTCAAGATAGGACGCGTGAGCAATAATATGGCTAGAGTTAAAGGTGAACTTAAACTCATTAGCAAATATACTTCTATGGTTGATACCCAAGCTGAGCAAGTACTTAATGCTCAAAATGATTTGCTTGATGAATTAAATAATAAAAATGACTTTACCATTAGAGTGGCTACTAGAACTGGTAGAATGACTCAGGAACCTTTGTATCCTGAAGGCCACCCTAAGAGAATCGAGCAGGATCCTCAGAGAAATAATTTAGAGGCACCTAGTTCTTCTAAGAAGAAGAAAAAGAAAAACGACAGAACTTTGCATGCTTCTAGTGAACCTACTGTAGACACACCTAAGAATCGCAATGATATTTCTATCTCTGATGCTGAAACACAATCAGGTGATGAACATGAACCTAGTGATAATGTTAATAATAATGTTCATGTTGATGCTCAACCTAGCAAAAACAATGATGTAGAGATTGAACCTGCTGTTGATCTTGATAACCCACAATCAAAGAATCAACATTATGATAAGAGAGATTTTGTCGCTAGGAAGCACGGTAGAGAAAGAGAACCATGGGTTCAAAAACCCATGCCCTTTCCTCCTAAACCATCCAAGACAAAGGATGATGAGGATTTTGAGCGCTTTGGTGAAATGATTAGACCTATTTTCTTACGTATGCGCTTAACTGATATGCTTAAAGTAAATCCTTATGCTAAGTATATGAAGGATATCATTACAAACAAAATAAAGATACCGGAAGCTGGAATTTCCACCATGCTTGCTAATTAAACCTTTAAGGGTGGAATACCAAAGAAACTTGGAGATCCGGGTGTACCAACTATACCATGCTCCATTAAAAGAAATTATGTTAGAACCGCTTTATGTGATCTTGGAGCCGGTGTTAGTGTTATGCCTCTCTCTTTATATCGTAGACTTGAATTGAATAAGTTGACACCTACTGAAATATCTTTGCAAATGGTTGATAACTCAACTGCTATACCTGTCGGTATTTGTGAGGATGTGCCTGTTGTGGTTGCAAATGTCACTATCTTAACGGACTTTGTCATTCTTGATATTCTTGAGGACGATAGTATGTCTACTATCCTTGGTAGACCTTTTTTGAATACTGCAGGGGTTGTTATTGGTTGCAACAAAGGCAATGTCACTTTTCATGTTAATGGTAATGAGCATACGGTACACTTTCCGAGGAAACAATCTCGAGTTCATAGCATCAATTCTATTGGAAAAGTTCCAACTATTATTATTGGAGGTTTTGAATTTCCTCTTCCTACTATCAAGAAAAAATATGATATTCTTATTTTTGGGGATTTTCATATCCCCGTTGAGGTAACTTAGTGTTATTCGAAATTTCTCTGGTTCCGCGTTATTCGGAATGAGTTTGTTAACAAGACTTGATCAACCTTGTTAGTGGATTCATTTTGATGATCATGAGATGGATGAAACTAGAAGGCACAACCTTCGTACCCACTTTTACTTTCATTATTTAGAATAAATAAAGCAAAAATAGTATTATCCGTCTGCTTTTCTGAATTATCCATGCATAAAAAATATCCCAAAAATAAAAGTGCTCCAAATGCCCTGCAAATTTAGTATGATTTTTATGGAATATTTGAGGATTTTAGGCACTTGAAAACACTGCGGGAGGGCAAGCACTGTGCCACGAGAGTGGAGGGCGCCCACCCCACTGGGCGCGCCTGTCTCATGGGCCCCTGGTGGCCCCCCTCCACTTATGTCAGCACCCACACACTTCATCTTCTACCCAAAAAATCCCCATCTAGCTCAAGCACCAGTTCTAGCTCATTTTGCTGCGATTTTTGATCTCCTTGCTCAAAGCTCCACTCACAAAACTGCTTTGGGAGATTGTTGCTTGGTATGTGACTCCTCCATTGGTCCAATAAGTTTTTGTGCTAGTGCTTTATTCATTGCAATTTTTACTGCATAGGTGACCATGTTCGTGAGCTTGCATGTTAAATTTATGAGGTCCCAAGCAATTCCAATGTATGATATAGGCTCTAGGCACTTGTAGGAGTAGTTGCTACCAATCTTGTTTAGTTTTATTCACTTTTATTTTGAAGCTACTAAAATTTCAGAAATTTTCAGAAAATGTTAAGGAAATTTTTGAGGGGCTCTTCCAGCCAAGGCTCTCAGGAAAAACAAGCCAAAGAGAAGGAAAAAGCCAAGTATAATCTTCCTTGTTTAGCGGAAGTACGGTTGTGTGAATGGCCATGTGAGGATTTCTTGAAAGAAGATGAAGATTTTTATTCTTTGATCGAGAATGCAGGCCTCACCGGCTTCATCAACGACCGGATCGATCAGTATCTCTTACTCACCAAAACTTTCGTGCAAATTTTTTATTATTATCCTAAGAAGTCACCGCCTGCAGTATCATTTCATTTATATGATGAATTCAGAGAAATGTCTCTACGTAATTTTTGCCCGGTGTGTAGGATACCTTATGAGGGAGATATGTTGATACCTCCTGTTTATTTGGATTATGAAGCTATTGTCAATCATCAATTTCTAAAGAAGAATGAACAATTCCTCCAATATCGACTAATCTATGACAGACGCAATGTCGTCCATGTTACTCTTCCTGCTCCCCACCTTTTTGATTATCGGGCAAAAGGAAGATATGTTGTCACAGGAGGAAACAATTTGAACACGAGGGAGAGCGGAGGCAGCTCGCCAACACGCCTTAGCTCAGAGGCGGTTGCCCTTGCATCGCAAAGACAACCCAGATTTCACTTACAGATATCAGCCAGGCGGTCCTTGGTACTAGACCAACTTAGGCCAAAAGCCTAAACTTGGGGGAGTACGTATTTCTCACCGACTTTACATTCATGTTCACACACTAGTCGTCGGTGCTCATACTCTTTCATTGTATTATCCATGCTAGTTTAAATTTCTTTTTCTAGCTTTCTTCTTGTGTGTTTGTAAACCTTGAGAAAAACCAAAAAAATAGTTAGTTTAATTCCCATGCTTGAAGTAGAAATTAAAATGAAAACCAAAAAGATTTCTAGTTCTTCTTCTTACTTGTTGGGAGCTTTCCCGTGTAAATAGTTTCGTTTTCTTTTCTTTTCTTTTCTTTGGGGGTCGAGAAGACCATATTGAAAATGTTTAGTGGCTCTCATATGCATGATTGTTTATTTAACTTAGAGCCCATGTTACTTGTCTTCTCTTTTGAGTTGAATGCTTGCAGATTCCAGCTTAGTCCAATGCACGTGCACTCTTATTATTATACACATCGTTCGGTCGTGCAAGTGAAAGGCAATAATGACAATATATGATGGACTTATTGGGATAAGAAAAGCTGGTATGAACTCGACCTCTCTTGTTTTTGTAAATATGATGAGTTCATCGTTTCTGATTCAGCTTATTATGAAATGAACATATTTGCAATGACATTTAGAGATTATAGTTGCTTGTGCCATTTTTGATTAGCTATGAGTTATAATGGTTTACCTTGCGTGCCAACATGCTATTAGAATGATTATGATGTGGTATCATGGGATGGTATCCTCCTTTGAATGAATTGAGTGACTCAACTTGGCACATGTTAACGCATGTAGTTGAATCAAATCAACATAGCCTTCATGATATTTATGTTCATGGTGGATTATACCCTACTCATGCTTGTATTCGGTGTGAATTAATTTTATTGCATGTTTATGACTGTTGTCACTCTCTCAGTTGGTCGCTTCCCAGTCTTTTGCTAGCCTTCACCTGTACTAAGCGGGAATACTGCTTGTGCATCCAAACTCCTTAAACCCCAAAGTTGTTCCATATGAGTCCACCATACCTTCCTATATGCGGTATTTACCTGCCGTTCCAAGTAAATTTGTATGTGCCAAACTCTAAACCTTCA
The DNA here is from genome assembly GCA_021437245.1 of Aegilops speltoides. NCBI lineage: Eukaryota > Viridiplantae > Streptophyta > Magnoliopsida > Poales > Poaceae > Aegilops > Aegilops speltoides. Next base: position 328,256,638 of record CM038146.1, on the reverse strand, counting down.
AATGAAATTCTGTTTTGCACGCTCGAACAGTTCATGTTACAACTAGGGCTGCCTATATCTTCCATGCTAGGTGGGTTATTCTCAAGAGGAGTGGACTCTGCTCCTCATTCACGAGAAAGGGCCGGTAACCGGGATGCCCAGTCCCATGATCCAAAAAGATCAAAGCAAATCAAAATAATTAAACAAAACTCCCCCAGGGCTGTTGTTAGTTGGAGGCACTCGTTGTTTCGAGCAAGCCATGGATTGATGCTTGTTGGTGGTTGGGGGTGTATAAACCTTTACCATTCTGTTTGGGAACTGCCTATAATGGATGTAGTATGGAAGATACAGCCATCTCATAGTTGTTGTGTTGAGAGTGAAAGTATGCCGCTCAAAATGTTATTCAATCTCTATTTTAAAATCGAGCTCTGGCACCTCTACAAATCCCTGCTTCCCTCTGCGAAGGGCCAATCTATTTACTTTTATGTTGAGTCATCATCCTTTTTATTAAAAAGCACCCGCTGGAGAGCACACTGTCATTTGCATTCATTACTATTGGTTTATATTGGGTATGACTTGACTGGATCTCTTTTACCATGAATTACAATGTTTAGTCAGCCCTTGATCTTTAAAGGTGCTCTGCATTTATGTTTTGCGGTCTCGGAAAGGGCTAGCGAGATACCATTTTGTTATATCATGTGATGATTGTTTTGAGAAAGTGTTGTCATCCGAGTTTTATTATTATGGTTCGCTAGCTGATTATGCTATTGATATGAGTAATTGTGAGACCTAAGTGTTATTGTGAGTATGGTTAGTTCATAGTATTTGCTGAAACCTGAATGTTGGCTTTGCATGTTTACAACAACAAGAGCAAACAGAGTTTGTAAAAGTTTTTCTTTATCACTTTCAGTTTATTAACTGAATTGCTTGAGGACAAGCAAAGGTTTAAGCTTGGGGGAGTTGATACGTCTCCAACGTATCTACTTTTCCAAACACTTTTGCCCTTGTTTTGGACTCTAACTTGCATGATTTGAATGAAACTAACCCGGACTGACGCTGTTTTCAGCAGAACTGCCATGATGTTGTTTTATGTGTAGAAAAGAAAAGTTCTCGGAATGTCCTGAAAATCCACGGAGGCACTTTTTGAAAAATATAAAAAATACTGGCGAAAGAATCAAGACCAGGGGGCCACACCTTGTCCACGAGACAGGGGTGCGCGCCCCCTCCTCCTGGGCACACCCCCTATCTCGTGGGCCCCCTAGACCTCCACCGACCTCAACTCCAACTTCTTATATTCACGTTCTGTTAGAAAAAAATCAGAGAGAAAGTTTCATCGCGTTTTACGGCACGGAGCTGCCGCCAAGCCCCAATCTCTCTCGGGAGGGCTGATCTGGAGTCCGTTCGGGGCTCCGGAGAGAAGGATTCGTCGTTGTCGTCATCATCAACCATCCTCCATCACCAATTTCATGATCCTCACCGCCGTGCGTGAGTAATTCCATCGTAGGCTTGCTGGACGGTGATGGGTTGGATGAGATTTACCATGTAATCAAATTAGTTTTGTTAGGGTTTGATCCCTAGTATCCACTATGTTCTGAGATTGATGTTGATATGACTGTGCTATGCTTAATGCTTGTCACTAGGGCCCGAGTGCCATGATTTCAGATCTGAACCTATTATGTTTTCATTAATATATGTGTGTTCTTGATCCTATCTTGCAAGTCTATAGTCACCTATTATGTGTTATGATCCGACAACCCTGAATTGACAATAATCGGGATACTTCTCGGCGATGACCGTAGTTTGAGGAGTTCATGTATTCACTATGTGCTAATGCTTTGTTCCGGTTCTCTATTTAAAGGAGGCCTTAATATCCCTTAGTTTCCGCTAGGACCCCGGTACCACGGGAGGGTAGGACAAAAGATGTCATGCAAGTTCTTTTCCATAAGCACGTATGACTATTTACGGAATACATGCCTACATTACATTGATGAACTGGAGCTAGTTCTGTGTCACCCTATGTTATAGCTATTACATGAGGAATCGCATCCGGCATAATTATCCATCACTGATCCATTGCCTACGAGCTTTTCACATGTTGTTCTTCTCTTATTTACTTTTCCGTTGCTACTGTTACAACTACTACAAAAACCCAAAAACTATTATGTTTACTTTTGCCACCGTTACCTTTATTATCATACTACTTTGCTACTAAATACTTTGCTGCAGATACTAAGTTATCCAGGTGTGGTTGAATTGACAACTCAACTCCTAATACTCAAGAATATTCTTTGGCTCCCCTTGTGTCGAATCAATAAATTTGGGTTGAATACTTTACCCTCAAAAGATGTTGCGATCCCCTACACTTGTGGGTTATCAATGCTCTACAGGTATCTCCGAAGGTGTTTGTTGGGTTGGCATAGATCAAGATTAGGATTTGTCACTCCGGGTATCGGAAAGGTATCTCTGGGCCCTCTCGGTAATGCACATCATAAGAAGCCTTGCAAGCAAAGTGACTAATGATTTAGTTGCAGGACGATGCATTACAGAACGAGTAAAGAGACTTGCCGGTAACGAGATTGAACTAGGTATGAAGATACCGACGATCGAATCTCGGGCAAGTAACATACCGATGACAAAGGGAATAACGTATGTTATCATAACGGTTCGACCAATAAAGATCTTCGTAGAATATGTAGGATCCAATATGGGCATCCAGGTTCCTCTATTGGTTATTGACTGGAGAGGTGTCTCAGTCATGTCTACATAGTTCTCTAACCCGCAGGGTCGCACGCTTAACGTTCATTGACGCTAGAGTAGTATTGGGATATTTGATGAGTGGTAACTCAATGTTGTTCGGATGCCCGGATGAGATCTTGGACATCATAACGAGTCTCAGAATGGTCGATTGGTAAATATTTATATATAGGAAGTCATATTTTGGGTTCCGGAAAACGGTGCGGTTTTTTCGGTATTGTACCGGGAAGCTTCCAGAAGGTTCCAAAGGATTCCGGAGGGGTTCGGAAGTCCACAAGTGGGTTCACCATGACCCAAGGGCTAGCATGGGCTGCATATAGGTGCCCTGGCCTTATTGGGATAGGCGCACCAAGTCCTCAAAAGCCCATGTGGCTAGGGAAGGAAAATAAGGAAGGAGTCCTAGTAGGAATAGGATTGGACTTGGGGGCTATTTACCATGCCCCTCCACCTATATATAGAGGGGAGGGGGCGCCCAAAGAGGACACACCAATCCCTTGGCGCCCCTCTATCTCCCGTTACTTCATAGTTCCACCGCCTCGTCCGGGCGACGCTTAGCGAAGCGCTGTCGGTGCTCCACCACCACCATCACCACCATGCCATCGTGTTGGTTGTGACCCCATCTATTTCTCATCTCCTGCTTGTTGGATCAAGGAGGAGATATCATTGAGCCACACGTGTGCTTAACTCGGAGGTGCCGTCTGTTCGGCAGTAGATCGGTTGGATCGCGAAGAGTACGACTACATCAACCGCGTGATAAACACTTCCGCTTACCCTCTACGAGGGTACGTAGACACACTCTCCCCCTCGTTGATATGCATCTCCTAGATAGATCTTGCATGAGCGTAGGAAATTTTGAAATTGCATGCTACGTTCCCCAACAGTGACATCCGAGCCAGGTTTATGCGTAGATGATAGGCACGAGTAGAACACAAAGAGTTGTGGGCGGTGATCCTCATACTGCTTACCACCAATGTCTTATTTTTATTCGGCGGTATTGTTGGATGAAGCGGCCCGGACCAACCTTACATGACCGCGTTCATGAGACTGATTCCACCGACAGACATGCAACTAGTTTTGCATAAAGGTGGCTGGCAGGTGTCTATTTCTCCAAGTTTAGTTGAATCTAATTTGACTGCGGCCGGTCCTTGTGAATGTTAAAACAACAAACTTGATAAATCACCATTGTGGTTTTTTGTGCCGTAGGTAAGTACGGTTCATGCTAGAATCCCGTAGCAGCCACGTAAAACTTGCAAAAACAAAGTAGAGGATGTCTAACTTGTTTTTGTAGGGCATGTTGTGATGTGATATGGTCAAGACATGATGTGATATACGTTGTTGTATGAGATGATCATGTTTTGTAAACGTTATCGGCAATTGGCAGGAGCCTTATGGTTGTCGCTTTATTGCCATATAATTGCTTTACTTTATCACTAAGTGGTAGCGATAGTCATAGAAGCAATAGTTGGCGAGACGACCATGAAGCTACGATGGAGATCAAGGTGTCAAGCCGGTGACAATGGACATCATGACGTTGTTTTCATGATGGAGATCAAAAGCACAAGATGATGATTGCCATATCATGTCACATATTTTGATTGCATGTGATGTTTATCTTTATGCATCTTATTTTGCTTAGTACGGCGGTAGCACTATAAGATGATCCCTTACTAAAATCTCAAGGTATAAGTGTTCTCCCCAAGTATGCACCGTTGCGAAAGTTCTTCGTGCTAAGACACCACGTGATGATCGGGTGTGATAAGCTCTACGTTCAAATACAACGGGTGGAAGCTAGTTCTGCACACGCGGACTACTCGGGTTAAACTTGACGACCCTAACATATACGGATATGGCCTCGGAACACTAGAGACCGAAAGGTCGAACGTGAATCATATAGTAGATATGATCAACATAGAGATGTTCACCATTGATGACTACTCCATCTCACATGATGATCGGACATGGTTCAGTTGATTTGGATCACCTATCATTTAGATGACTTGAGGCATGTCTATCTAAGTGGGAGTTGTTAAGTAATATGATTAATTGAACTTTAATTTATCATGAACTTAGTCCTGATAGTATTTGCAAATTATGTTATAGATCAATAGCTCGCGTTGTAGCTCCCCTATTTTTTTGATATGTTCCTGGAGAAAACCAAGTTGAAAGATGCTAGTAGCAATGATGCGGACTGGGTCCGTGATCTGAGGTTTATCCTCATTGCTGCACAGAAGAATTATGTCCTTGGTGCACCGCTAGGTGACAGATCTACTGCAGGAGCAAATACAGACGTTATGAACGTTTGGCAATCTCTTTACTTGATAGTTTAGTGCACCATGCTTTACGACTTCGAACCGGGATTAAAAAAATTGAACGCCACGAGCATATGAGATGTTCCAAGAGCTGAAATTGGTATTTCAGACTCATGCCCGTGTCAAGAGGTACGAGACCTCTGACAAGTACTTCGCCTAAAATATGGAGGAGAATATCTCAGCTAGTGAGCATGTGCTCAGAATGTCTGCGTACTACAATCACTTGAATAAAGTGGGAGTTAATCTTTCAGATAAGATAGTGATTGACAGAGTTCTATAGTCACCATCACCATGTTACTGGAACTTCGTGATGAACTATAATATGCAAGGAGATGGCGAAAGCGATTCCCGAGCTCTTCGTGATGCTGAAATCGACGAAGGTAGAAATCAAGAAAAAGTATCAAGTGTTGATGATTAAACAAGACCACTAGTTTCAAGAAAAGGGCAAAGGAATAGAAATGGAACTTCAAGAAGAATGGCAAGCAAGTTGTCACTCCTGTGAAGAATCCCAAAGCTCGACCTAAGCCTAAAACTGAGTGCTTCTACTACAAAGGAAATGGTCACTGGAAGCAGAACTACCCCAAATATTTGGCGGATAAGAAGGATGGCAAAGTGAACAAAGGTATATTTGATATACGTGTTATTGATGTGTACCTTACTAGTGCTCATAGTAGCCCCTGGGTATTTGATACATGTTCGGTTGCTAAGTTTAGTAACTCGAAACAGGAGTTGCAGAATACATAGAGACTAGTTAAGGGTGAAGTGATGATGTGTGTTGGAAGTGGTTCCAAGATTGATCTGATCATCATCGCACACTCCCTATACTTTCGAGATTAGTGTTGAATCTAAATAAATGTTATTTGGTGTTTGCGTTGAGCATGAACAAGATAGGATCGTGTTTATTGCAATACGGTTATTCATTTAAGATAGAGAATGAATTGTTATTATGTTCACATGAATAAAACCTTGGTAGACCTTTTTTGAATACTGCAGGGGTTGTTATTGATTGCAACAAAGGCAATGTCACTTTTCATGTTAATGGTAATGAGCATACGGTACACTTTCCGAGGAAACAATCTCAAGTTCATAGCATCAATTCTATTGGAAAAGTTCCAACTATTATTATTGGAGGTTTTGAATTTCCTCTTCCTACTGTCAAGAAAAAATATGATATTCTTATTGTTGGGGATTTTCATATCCCCGTTGAGATAACTTAGTGTTATTCGAAATTTCTCCGGTTTCGCGTTATTCAGAATGTGTTTGTTAACAAGACTTGATCAACCTTGTTAGTGGATTCATTGTGATGATCATGAGATGGATGAAACTAGAAGGCACAACCTTCTGTACCCACTTTTTACTTTCTGTTATTTAGAATAAATAAAGCAAAAATAGTATTATCCGTCTATTTTCTGAATTATCCATGCATAAAAAAATATCCCGAAAATAAAAGTGCTCCAAATGCCCTGCAAATTTAGTATGATTTTTTATGGAATATTTGAGGATTTTAGGCATTGAAAACACTACGGGAGGGGCAAGCACCAGGCCACGAGAGTGGAGGGCACGCCCACCCCACCTGGGCGCGCCCCCTGTCTCATGGGCCCTGGTAGCCCCCCTCCACTTATGTTAGCACCCACACACTTCATCTTCTACCCAAAAAAATCCCCATCCAGCTCAAGCACCAGTTCTAGCTCATTTTGCTACGATTTTTGATATCCTTGCTCAAAGCTCCACTCACAAAACTGCTTTGGGAGATTGTTGCTTGGTATGTGACTCCTCCATTGGTCCAATTAGTTTTTGTTCTAGTGCTTTATTCATTGCAATTTTTGCTGCATAGGTGACCATGTTCTTGAGCTTGCATGTTAAATTTATGAGGTCCCAAGCAATCCCAATGTATGATATAGGCTCTAGGCACTTGTAGGAGTAGTTGCTACCAATCTTGTTTAGTTTTATTCACTTTTATTTTGAAGCTACTAAAATTTCAGAAAATGTTAAGGAAATTTTTGAGGGGCTCTTCCAGCCAAGGCTCTCAGGAAAAACAACCCAAAGAGAAGGAAAAAGCCAAGTATAATCCTCCTTGTTTAGCGGAAGTACGGTTGTGTGAATGGCCATGCGTGGATTTCTTGAAAGAAGATGAAGATTTTTATTCTTTGATCGAGAATGCAGGCCTCACCGGTTTCATCAACGACCGGATCGATCAGTATCTCTTACTCACCAATACTTTCGTGCAAAATTTTTATTATTATCCTAAGAAGTCGCCGCCTGCAGTATCATTTCATTTATATGATGAATTCAGAGAAATGTCTCTACGTAATTTTTGCGCGGTGTGTAGGATACCTTATGAGGGAGATATGTTGATACCTCCTGTTTATTTGGATTATGAAGCTATTGTCAATCATCAATTTCTAAGGAAGAATGAACAATTCCTCCAATATCGACTAATCTATGATAGACGCAATGTCGTCCATGTTACTCTTTCTGCTCCCCACCTTTTTGATTATCGGGCAAAAGGAAGATATGTTGTCATAGGGAGGAAACAGCTGAACACGAGGGGAGGGCGAAGGCAGCTCGCCAACACGCCGCAGCTCAGGAGGCGGTTGCCGCTGCATCGCAGTACAACCCCAGTTTCACTTACGGATATCAGCCAGGCGGTCCTTGGTACTAGACCAACTTAGGCCAAAAGCCTAAGCTTGGGGGAGTACGTATTTCTCACCGACTTTACATTCATGTTCACACACTAGTCGTTGGTGCTCATACTCTTTCATTGTATTATCCTTGCTAGTTTAAATTTCTTTTTCTAGCTTTCTTCTTGTGTGTTTGATAAACCTTGAGAAAAACCAAAAAAATAGTTAGTTTAATTTCCATGCTTGAAGTAGAAATTAAAATGAAAACCAAAAAGATTTCTAGTTCCTCTTCTAACTTGTTGGGAGCTTTCCCGTGTAAATAGTTTCATTTTCTTTTCTTTTCTTTTCTTTGGGGGTCGAGAAGACCATATTGAAAATGTTTAGTGGCTCTCATATGCATGATTGTTTATTTAACTTAGAGCCCATGTTACTTGTCTTCTCTTTTGAGTTGAATGCTTGCAGTTCGAGCTTAGTCCAATACACGTGCACTCTTATTATTATACACATCGTTCGGTCGTGCAAGTGAAAGGCAATAATGACGGTATATGATGGACTTATTAGGATGAGAAAAGCTGGTATGAACTCGACCTCTCTTGTTTTTGTAAATATGATGAGTTCATCGTTTCTGATTCAGCTTATTATGAAATGAACATATTTGCAATGACATTTAGAGATTATAGTTGCTTGTGCCATGCTTGATTAGCTATGAGTTATAATGGTTTACCTTGCGTGCCAACATGCTATTAGAATGATTATGATGTGGTATGATGGGATGGTATCCTCCTTTGAATGAATTGAGTGACTCGACTTGGCACATGTTAACGCATGTAGTTGAATCAAATCAACATAACCTTCATGATATTTATGTTCATGGTGGATTATACCCTACTCATGCTTGTATTCGGTGTGAATTAGTTTTAATGCATGTTTATGACTGTTGTCACTCTATCAGTTGGTCGCTTCCTAGTCTTTTGCTAGCCTTCACCTGTACTAAGTGGGAATACTGCTTGTGCATCCAAACTCCTTAAACCCCAAAGTTGTTCCATATGAGTCCTCCATACCTTCCTATATGCGGTATTTACCTGCCGTTCCAAGTAAATTTGTATGTGCCAAACTCTAAACCTTCAACTGAAATTCGGTTTTGTATGCTCGGTCAACTCATGTTACAACTAGGGCTGCCTATATCTTCCAAGCTAGGTGGGTTATTCTCAAGAGGAGTGGACTCTGCTCCTCATTCACGAGAAAGGGCCGGTAACCGGGATGCCCAGTCCCATGATCTAAAAAGATCAAAGCAAATCAAAATAATTAAACAAAACTCCCCCAGGGCTGTTGTTAGTTGGAGGCACTCGTTGTTTCGAGCAAGCCATGGATTGATGCTTGTTGGTGGTTGGGGAGTATAAACCTTTACCATTCTATTTGGGAACTGCCTATAATGCATGTAGTGTGGAAGATACAGCCATCTCATAGTTGTTGCGTTGAGAGTGAAAGTATGCCGCTCAAAATGTTATTCAATCCCTATTTTAAAATCGAGCTCTGGCACCTCTACAAATCCCTGCTTCCCTCTACGAAGGGCCAATCTATTTACTTTTATGTTGAGTCATCATCCTTCTTATTAAAAAGCACCCGCTGGAGAGCACACTGTCATTTGCATTCATTACTATTGGTTTTTATTGGGTATGACTTGACTGGATCTCTTTTACCATGAATTATAATGTTTAGTCAGTCCTTGATCTTTAAAGGTGCTCTGCATTTATGTTTTGCGGTCTCAGAAAGGGCTAGCGAGATACCATTTTGTTAATGATGTTACGATTGTTTTGAGAAAGTGTTGTCATCCGAGTTTTATTATTATGGTTTGCTAGCTGATTATGCTATTGATATGAGTAATTGTGAGACCTAAGTGTTATTGTGAGTATGGTTAGTTCATAGTATTTGCTGAAACCAGAATGCTGGCTTTGCATGTTTACAACAACAAGAGCAAACAGAGTTTGTAAAAGTTTTTCTTTATCACTTTTAGTTTATTAACTGAATTGCTTGAGGACAAGCAAAGGTTTAAGCTTGGGGAGTTGATACGTCTCCAATGTATCTACTTTTCCAAACACTTTTGCCCTTATTTTGGACTCTAACTTGCATGATTTGAATGAAACTAACCCCGACAGACGCTATTTTCAGCAGAACTGCCATGATGTTGTTTTATGTGTAGAAAAGAAAAGTTCTCGGAATGTCCTGAAAATCCACGGAGGCACTTTTCGGAAAATATAAAAAATACTGGCGAAAGAATCAAGACCAGGGGGCCCACACCCTGTCCACGAGACAGGGGGGCGCGCCCCCTCCTCCTGGGCGTGCCCCCCTATCTCGTGGGCACCCTGGACCTCCGCCGACCTCAACTCCAACTCCATATATTCACGTTCGGGGAGAAACAAATCAGAGAGAAAGTTTCATCGCGTTTTATGACACGGAGCCGCCGCCAAGCCCTAATCTCTCTTGGGAGGGCTGATCTGGAGTCCGTTCGGGGCTCCAGAGAGGGGGATTCGTCGTTGTCGTCATCATCAACCATCCTCCATCACCAATATCATGATGCTCACCGCCGTGCGTGAGTAATTCCATCGTAGGCTTGCTGGACGGTGATTGGTTGAATGAGATTTACCATGTAATCAAATTAGTTTTGTTAGGGTTTGATCCCTAGTATCCACTATGTTCTGAGATTGATGTTGCTATGACTTTGCTATGCTTAATGCTTGTCACTAGGGCCCGAGTGCCATGATTTCATATCTGAACCTATTATGTTCTCATTAATATATGTGTGTGTTCTTGATCCTATCTTGCAAGTCTATAGTCACCTATTATGTGTTATGATCCTACAACCCCGAATTGACAATAATCGGGATACTTCTAGGTGATGACCGTAGTTTGAGGAGTTCATGTATTCACTATGTGCTAATGCTTTGTTCCGGTTCTCTATTTAAAGGAGGCCTTAATATCCCTTAGTTTCCGCTAGGACCCCGCTACCACGGGAGGATAGGACAAAAGATGTCATGCAAGTTCTTTTCCATAAGCACGTATGACTATTTACGGAATACATGCCTACATTACATTGATGAACTGGAGCTAGTTCTGTGTCACACTATGTTATAGCTATTACATGAGGAATCACATCCGGCATAATTATCCATCACTGATCCATTGCCTGTGAGCTTTTCACATATTGTTCTTCACTTATTTACTTTTCCATTGATACTGTTACAACTACTACAAAAACCCAAAAACTATTATCTTTACTTTTGCCACTGTTACCTTTATTATCATACTACTTTGCTACTAAATACTTTGCTGCAGATACTAAGTTATCCAGGTGTGGTTGAATTGACAACTCAACTGCTAATACTCAAGAATATTCTTTGGCTCCCCTTGTGTCGAATCAATAAATTTGGGTTGAATACTTTACCCTCAAAAGATGTTGCGATCCCCTACACTTGTGGGTTATCAATGCTCTACAGGTATCTCCGAAGGTGTTTGTTGGGTTGGCATAGATCGAGATTAGGATTTATCACTCCGAGTATTGGAGAGGTATCTCTGGGCCCTCTCGGTAATGCACATCATAAGAAGCCTTGCAAGCAAAGTGACTAATGATTTAGTTGCAGGATGATGCATTATAGAACGAGTAAAGAGACTTGTCGGTAACGAGATTGAACTAGGTATGAAGATACCGACGATCGAATCTCGGGCAAGTAACATACCGATGACAAAGGGAATAACGTATGTTATCATAACTTTTCGACCAATAAAGATCTCGTAGAATATGTAGGAGCCAATATGGGCATCCAGGTTCCTCTATTGGTTATTGACTGGAGAGGTGTCTCAGTCATGTCTACATAGTTCTCTAACCCGCAGGGTCGCACGCTTAACGTTCGTTGACGCTAGAGTAGTATTGGGATATTTGATGAGTGGTAACTCAATGTTGTTCGGATGCCCGGATGTGATCTTTGACATCATAACGAGTCTCATAATGGTCGATTGGTAAATATTTATATATAGGAAGTCATATTTTGGGTTCCGGAAAAAGGTGCGGTTTTTTTCAGATCAGACGGAAGCTTCTGAAGGTTCCAAAGGATTCTGGAGGGGTTCGGAAGTCCACAAGTGGGTTCACCATGACCCAAGGGCTAGCATGGGCTGCGGATAGGTGCCCTGGCCTTATTGGGCTAGGCGCACCAAGTTTTCAAAAGCCCATGTGGCTAGGGAAGGCAAATAAGGAAGGAGTCCTAGTAGGAATAGGATTGGAATTGGAGGGCTATTTACCACGCCCCTCCACCTATATATAGAGGGGAGGGGCGCCCCAAGAGGACACACCAATCCCTTGGCGCCCCTCTATCTCCCGTTACTTCATAGTTCCACCGCCTCGTCCGGGCGACGCTTAGCGAAGCGCTGTCGGTGCTCCACCACCACCATCACCACCATGCCATCGTGTTGGTTGTGACCCCATCTATTTCTCATCTGCTGCTTGTTGGATCAAGAAGGAGGAGATGTCATTGAGCCACACGTTTGCTTAACTCGGAGGTGCCATCCGTTCGGCAGTAGATCGATTGGATCGCGATCGGATCGCGAAGAGTACGACTACATCAACCGCGTGATAAACGCTTCCGCTTACGGTCTACGAGGGTACGTAGACACACTCTCCCCCTCGTTGATATGCATCTCCTAGATAGATCTTGCATGAACATAGGAAATTTTGAAATTGCATGCTACGTTCCCCAACAGTGACATCCGAGCCAGGTTTATGCGTAGATGATATGCACAAGTAGAACACAAAGAGTTGTGGGCGGTGATCGTCATACTGCTTACCACCAATGTCTTATTTTGATTCGGCAGTATTGTTGGATGAAGCGGCCCGGACCAACCTTACATGACCGCGTTCATGAGACTGATTCCACCGACAGACATGCAACTAGTTTTGCATAAAGGTGGCTGGCGGGTGTCTATTTCTCCAAGTTTAGTTGAATCTAATTTGACTGCGGCCGATCCTTGTGAATGTTAAAACAACAAACTTGATAAATCACCATTTTGGTCATTTGTGCCGTAGGTAAGTACGGTTCATGATAGAAGCCCGTTGCAGCCACGTAAAACTTGCAAAAACAAAGTAGAGGATGTCTAACTTGTTTTTGTAGGGCATGTTGTGATGTGATATGGTCAAGACATGATGTGATATACGTTGTTGTATGATATGATCATGTTTTGTAAAAGTTATCGGCAATTGGCAGGAGCCTTATGGTTGTCGCTTTATTGCCATGTAATTGCTTTACTTTATCACTAAGCGGTAGCGATAGTCATAGAAGCAATAGTTGGCGAGACGACCACGACGCTACGATGGAGATCAAGGTGTCAAGCCGGTGACAATGGACATCATGACGTTGTTTTCATGATGGAGATCAAAAGCACAAGATGATGATGGCCATATCATGTCACATATTTTGATTGCATGTGATGTTTATCTTTATGCATCTTATTTTGCTTAGTACGGCAGTAGCATTATAAGATGATCCCTTACTAAAATCTCAAGGTATAAGTGTTCTCCCCAAGTATGCACCGTTGCGAAAGTTCTTCGTGCTAAGACACCACGTGATGATCGGGTGTGATAATCTCTACATTCAAATACAACGGGTGCAAGCTAGTTCTTTACATGCGGAATACTCGGGTTAAACTTGATGAGCCTAGCATATACAGATATGGCCTCGGAACACTGCAGACCGAAAGGTCGAACGTGAATCATATAGTAGATATGATCAACATAGAGATGTTCACCATTGATGACTACTCCATCTCACATGATGATCGGACATGGTTCAGTTGATTTGTATCCCCTATCATTTAGATGACTTGAGGCATGTCTATCTAAGTGGGAGTTGTTAAGTAATATGATTAATTGAACTTTAATTTATCATGAACTTTGTCCTGATAGTATTTGCAAATTATGTTATAGATCAATAGCTCGCGTTGTAGCTCCCCTATTTTTTTTATATGTTCCTGGAGAAAACCAAGTTGAAAGATGCTAGTAGCGATGATGCGGACTGGGTTCGTGATCTGAGGTTTATCCTCATTGCTGCACAGAAGAATTATGTCCTTGATGCACCGCTAGGTGACAGATCTATTGCAGGAGCAAATACAGACGTTATGAACGTTTGGCAATCTCTCTACTTGATAGTTTAGTGCACCATGCTTTACGACTTCGAACCTAGATTAAAAAAAATTTGAACGCCACGAGCATATGAGATGTTCCAAGAGCTGAAATTGGTATTTCAGAGTCATGCCCATGTCGAGAGGTACGAGACCTCTGACAAGTACTTCGCCTAAAAGATGGAGGAGAATAGCTCAGCTAGTGAGCATGTGCTCAGAATGTCTGCGTACTACAATCACATGAATAAAGTGGGAGTTAATCTTTCAGATAAGATAGTGATTGACCGAGTTCTCTAGTCACCATCACCATGTTACTGGAACTTCGTGATGAACTATAATATGCAAGGAGATGGCAAAAGTGATTCCCGAGCTCTTCATGATGCTGAAATTGACGAAGGTAGAAATCAAGAAAAAGTATCAAGTGTTGATGATTAAACAAGACCACTAGTTTAAGAAAAGGGCAAAGGAATAGAAATGGAACTTCAAGAAGAATGGCAAGCAAGTTGTCACTCCTGTGAAGAATCCCAAAGCTCGACCTAAGCCTGAAACTGAGTGCTTCTACTACAAAGGAAATGGTCACTGGAAGCGAAACTACCCAAATATTTGGCGGATAAGAAGGATGGCAAAGTGAACAAAGGTATATTTGATATACGTGTTATTGATGTGTACCTTACTAGTGCTCATAGTAGCCCCTAGGTATTTGATACATGTTCAGTTGCTAAGATTAGTAACTCGAAACAGGAGTTGCATAATAAATAGAGACTAGTTAAGGGTGAAGTGACGATGTGTGTTGGAAGTGGTTCCAAGATTGATATGATCATCATCGCACACTCCCTATACTTTCGAGATTAGTGTTGAACCTAAATAAATGTTATTTGGTGTTCGCGTTGAGCGTGAACAAGATAGGATCGTGTTTATTGCAATACAGTTATTCATTTAAGATAGAGAATAAATTGTTATTATGTTTACATGAATAAAACCTTCTATGGTCATACACCCAATGTTAATGGTTTATTGAATCTCGATCGTAGTGATACACATATTCATAATATTGATGCCAAAAGATGCAAAGTCGATAATGATAGTGCAACATATTTGTGGCACTGCCGTTTAGGTCATATTGATGTAAAGCGCATGAAGAAACTCCATGCTGATGGGCTTTTGGAATCACTTGATTATGAATCATTTGATACTTGCGAACCGTGCCTTATGGGCAAGATGACTAAAACTCCATTCTCCGAAACAATGGAACGAGCTAATGACTTATTGGAAATAATACATCCTGATGTATGTGGTCCGATGAGTTTTGAGGCTCGAGGCAGGTATCGTTATTTTCTGACCTTCAGAGATAATTTAAGTAGATATGGATATGTTTACTTAATGGAAAACAAGTCTGAAACATTTGAAAAGTTCAAAGAATTTCAGAGTGAAGTGGAGAATCATTGTAACAAGAAAATAAAGTTTCTACAATTTGATCGTGGAGGTGAATATTTGAGTTACGAGTTTGGCCTTCATTTAAAACAATGTGGAATAGTTTCACAACTCACGCCACCTGGAACACCATAGCGTAATGGTGTGTCCGAACATCGTAGCCGCACCTTATTAGATATGGTGCGATCTATGATGTCTCTTACTGATTTACCACTATCTTTTTGGGTTATGCATTAGAGATAGCTGCATTTACATTAAATAGGGCACCGTCAAAATCCATTGAGACGACACCGCATGAACTGTGGTTTGGCAATAAACCTAAACTATTGTTTCTTAAAGTTTGGGGATGTGATGCTTATGTCAAAATGCTTCAGCCTGATAAGCTCGAACCCAAATCGGAGAAGTGCATCTTCATAGGATACCCTAAGGAAACAATTGGGTACACCTTCTACCACAGATCCAAAGGCAAGATCTTTGTTGCCAAGAATGGAACCTTTCTAGAGAAGGAGTTTCTCTCGAAAGAAGTGAGTGGGAGGAAAGTAGAACTTGATGAGGTAATTGTACCTTCTCTCAATTTGGAAAGTAGCTCATCTGAGAAATCTGTTCTCGTGATGCCTACACCAACTGGAGAGGAAACTAATGATAATGATCATGAAACTTCAGATCAAGTTGCTACAGAACCTCGTAGGTCAACTAGAGCACGATCCGCACCAGAGTGGTACGGTAATCCTGTTCTGGAATTCATGTTACTTGACCATGACGAACCTACGAACTATGAAGAAGCTATGATGAACCCTGATTCCGAAAAATGGCTTGAGGCCATCAAATCTGAGATAGGATCCATGTATGAGACCAAAGTGTGGACTTTGGTGGATTTGCCTGATGATCGGCGACCCATAGAGAATAAATGGATCTTCAAGAAGAAGACTGACGCTGATGGTAATGTTACTATCTATAAAGCTCAACTTGTCACAAAAAGGTTTTCGACAAGTTCAAGGGGTTGACTACGATGAGGCTTTCTCAACCGTAGTGATGCTTAAGTCCGTCCGAATCATGTTAGCAGTTGCCACATTTTGTGAAATCTGGCAAATGGATGTCAAAACTGCATTCCTTAAATGGATATCTCTAAGAAGAGTTGTATATGATGCAACCAGAAGGTTTTGTCGATCCTAAAGGTGCTGACAAAGTGTGAAAGCTCCAGCAATCCATTTATGGACTGGTGCAAGCATCTCGGAGTTGGAATATACGCTTTGATGAGTTGATCAAAGCATATAGTTTTATACAGACTTGCGGTGAAGCCTGTATTTACAAGAAAGTGAGTGGGAGCACTACAGCCTTTCTATAAGTATATGTGAATGACATATTGTTGATCAGGAATGATGTAGAATTTTCTAGAAAGCATAAAGGAAAGTTTGAAAGGAATTTTTCAAAGAAAGACCTCGGTAAAGCTGCTTACATATTAGGCATCAATATCTATAGAGATAGATCGAGACGCTTGATAAGATTTTTCAATGAGTACATACCTTGACAAGATTTTGAAGTAGTTCAAAATGCAATAGTCAAAGAAGGAGTTTTTGCCTGTGTTGCAAGGTGTAAAGTTGAGTAAGACTCAAAACCCGACCACAGTAGAAAATAGAAAGAGAATGAAAGTCATTCCCTATGCCTCAGTCATAGGTTCTATAAAGTATGCTATGCTATGTACCAGATCTATTGTGTACCTTATCATGAGTTTGGCATGGGGGTACGATAGTGGTCCGGGAGTGGATCACTAGACAACGGTCAAAGTTATCCTTAGTTACCTAAGAGGACTAAGGAAATATTTCTCGGTTATGGAGGTGATAAAGAGTTCGCCATAAAGAGTGACGTCGATGCAAGCTTTTACACCGATCCGGATGACCCTGAGTCTCAATCTGGATACATATTGAAAGTGGGAGCAATTAGCTAGAGTAGCTCCATGCAGAGCATTGTAGGCATAGAAAATTTCCAAAATACATACGGCTCTGAATATGACAGACCCGTTGACTAAACTTCTCTCACAAGCAAAACATGATCACACCTTAGTACCATTTGGGTGTTAATCACATAGCGATGTGAACTAGATTATTGACTCTAGTAAACCCTTTGGTTGTTGGTCACATGGCGATGTGAACTATGGGTGTTAATCACATACAGATGTGAACTATTGGTGTTAAATCACATGGCAATGTGAACTAGATTATTGACTCTAGTGCAAGTGGGAGACTGAAGGAAATATGCCCTAGAGGCAATAATAAAGTTGTTATTTTATATTTCCTTATATCATGATAAATGTCTATTATTCATGCTAGAATTGTATTAACCGGAAACTTGATACATGTGTGGATACATAGACAAAACAACGTGTCCCTAGTATGCCTCTACTTGACTAGCTCGCTAATCAAAGATGGTTAAGTTTCCTAGCCATAGACATCTGTTGTCATTTGATGAACGGGATCACATCATTAGGAGAATGATGTGATGGACAAGACCCATCCATTAACTTAGCATAATGATCGTTCAGTTTTCTTGCTACTGCTTTCTTCATGTCAAATACATATTCCTCCGACTATTAGATTATGCAACTCCCGGACACCTAAGGAATGCCTTGTGTGCTATCAAATGTCACAACATAACTGGGCATTATAAAGATGCTCTACAGGTTCTCTGAAGGTGTTTGTTGGGTTGGCATAGATTGAGATTAGGATTTGTCACTCCGAGTATCGGAGAGGTATCTCTGGGCCCTCTCGGTAATGCACATCATAAGAAGCCTTGCAAGCAAAGTCACTAATGAGCTAGTTGCAGGATGATGCATTACAGAATGAGTAAAGAGACTTGTCGGTAACGAGATTGAACTAGGTATGAAGATACCGATGATCGAATCTCGGGCAAGTAACATACTGATGACAAAGGGAATAACATATATTGTCATAACGGTTCAACCGATAAAGATCTTCGTAGAATATGTAGGAGCCAATGGGCATCTAGGTTCCTCTATTGTTTATTGACTGGAGAGGTGTCTCGGCCATGTCTACATAGTTCTCGAACCCGCAGGGTCGCACGCTTAACGTTCGTTGACGCTAGAGTAGTATTGGGATATTTGATGAATGGTAACCAAATTTTTTTCAGAGTCCCGGATGAGATCCCGGACGTCACAAGGAGTCTCGGAATGGTTGAGAGGTAAAGATTTATATATAGGAAGTCATATTTTGGGTTCCGGAAAAAGGTGCAGTTTTTTCGGTATTGTACCGGGAAGCTTCCAAAAGGTTCCAAAGGATTCCGGAGGGGTCCGGAAGTCCACAAGTGGGTTCACCACGACCCAAGGGCTATAATGGGCTGTAGGAAGGTTCCCTGGCCTTATTGAGCTAGGCGCACCAAGTCCTCAAAAGCCCATGTGGCTAGGGAAGGCAAATAAGGAAGGAGTCCTAGTAGGAATAGGTGGACTTGGAGTCCAAGTCCTCTCCCCCTTAGATCCGCACTAGGGCTTGGAGGGGCTGTTTTCCATGCCCCTCCACCTATATATAGAGGGGAGGGGGCGCCCCAAGAGGACACACCAATCCCTTGGCGCCCCTCTCTCTCCCATTACTTCATAGTTCCATCGCCTTGTTCCGGCGACGCTTAGCGAAGCGCTGTCGGTGCTCCACCATCACCATCACCACCATGTTGTCGTGTTGGTTGTGATCCCATCTATTTCTCCTCTCCCGCTTGCTGGATCAAGGAGGAGACGTCATCGAGCTGCACGTGTGCTAAACTCGGAGGTGTCGTCCGTTCGGCACTAGATCGGTTGGATCGTGATCGGATCACGAAGAGTACGATTATATCAACCGCGTGATAAACACTTTCGCTTATGGTCTACGAGGGTATGTAGACACACTCTCCCCCCTCGTTGATATGCATCTCCTAAATAGATCTTGCGTGAGCGTAGGAAATATTGAAATTGCATGCTACGTTCCCCAACAAAGGATAGAAGGCCTATGAGTATATGATAACAGAGTTCTAATTATGAACAAATGTAAATACTTACCCCGTGTTAACGACAAAGGTGGTAGCTGAGTCGAGGAGGAGCCGCCTGAAAATGGTGATGACTCCTGATAATTTGAGTCAGACAGGTTAAGAGGTTCTCTGATAAGGTCTACTTTGGGTAAAAATTTAATAGGGCCGTGTGGCACCTCAGTGTGTCGCTTGCGAGAAGGGTTGTGAGTTAACTCGATCGCCAGTTCTTCAGTGTCGCTGCTCCGTGTTGGCATCTCACTTCATGTTGAGACTTTTTCAAAACAAAGTTTGGGTCTAAAGGAGCATTTGGGTGAGAAAATGGTACTTTCCGGACAACCCGCCTGATTCTCTCTGGAGGTGGTGAGTCTGAGCCGGAAGAGATAGAAATTACCTCAGGATTGTCAGCTCGGCTTGATGCACCCTCATCCTGAGAGTAAGAAGTGTCAGCTAAGTCATTAAAGAGGCGGCCAAGAGAGTCAAGTTCTACATTAGACTGGTCATCAACATCCGCTGACTCGCCCATAGCAGTTGGCTTAATCACGATAGTTGGTTTGTTATTTTTGGATTTTGGGCCAGGTCTGGCCTTGGCCATAATAGTCTTTGTTTTCCTCTTCCAAAAAGAGGAGTCGGGCTATAAAAAAGATTGACAAGTGAGACACAGAACATAATCAAGGATATTTAAAACTAGACATAGAATAGTGCTTACAGCTGGGGTTGGGTTAAGCTTGAAGAATGGAGGCAGTCCTACCTTGTTACAATTTTCTTGTGACAACCCGAGTAAGGAGTTCACAACTTAAAAGACCTGTTCAGCAGTAAAGTTACTAAAGCTGTAAC
This sequence comes from Aegilops speltoides, assembly GCA_021437245.1. Lineage (NCBI taxonomy): Eukaryota > Viridiplantae > Streptophyta > Magnoliopsida > Poales > Poaceae > Aegilops > Aegilops speltoides. The sequence continues at coordinate 328,236,537 of CM038146.1, read as the reverse complement.
GTTGAGGATCTTCTGACTCGCCAGAATATTCATACATTATCGAAAACATATTGATTTATTGGAAAATGGGTGCAACATTTTAAGAAGCAACCTTTTTGGCTTCTGTGAACAATTTTTGAAATCCCAGGCAAAATTTGTAAAGCCAATTTGTTTTTGAATTTATAAACAAATATTGGCAACTGATACATTTTTTAAGTTCTGAACAATTTTTTATAAGTACGAATAATTTTGAGTCCTTAAACAAAACTTGAAACTCAAACATTTTTTTTGAAGTTTTCAACAATTTACAAAAAAGTAAAACATCTTTTGAAATTTATGAATATTTATAAAAACATGAAAAAATTGGAAAAATTTTGCAAAAAGAAAAGAGAGAAAGAAACAACAAAAATAAAAGTGGGAGAAAGAAAAAAAAATAAAAACTAATAAAAAACCGATTTAGGAACTTTTTAGAATGTTCCCAAAACCGGTCAGGAACCTTCAGGTTCATAAAACCGGAACCTACGGTAAATGGGTCGACCGAGTTCAATCGCTAGCTCGGCCGCTCTCGGTAAAAGGACGGCAATCCGACACAAAGTGGTCATATAGGAAATTCCCTAAAGTATTGTATTTCCTATTGAACGCTCACTATGGCAATTTGTCAACTGAATCGCACAGGCAACAAACTAGCGATTCCATAGTTGGTTGGCCCATTAAGTGCTAGCAGCATACAGAAGGTTTGAGTTCTGGGACAAGGTTCCAAAGAAATCATTATTTAAGAGATACCCTTTTAAAGGTCACTTTCCACTTTCTCTAGTGCTCACCATAAACAATTTCACCATAAACAAGTTTCGACAGTACGCCACTTGTGAGCACTAGAGCCTTGTTTCAAATGAATTGCAAATGAATTGCAACGTCGTTTATGTTTCTGAAACATAAGCCTTGTTTCAAAGCCAAAAACGAAAAAACGATTTGGCAGGGACCGCAATAAGTCATGTGTTGCAAAGCGCCAAGCGCAACACGAGCTTTGTTGCAAAGGCTGCTCCTCGCCCGGAGATATCAGACGACTGTTCGGGGATCTCGGATGGCTGTTCAGAGCTCCATCCAACGACGATGGAGGGGGTCGATCTTTTCAGATTATCAGTCGACCAACATGTAGCGCTCCCCAGCAAAAAAAAAAGGCCTCTCATCTGTGTGTTTCGTGAGCAAACAAAAAAGCCCAAGCCTCGCCTGGACGGGCCACTCCGTTATCCAACTACCAATGACCTGACTGAGATTTAGTTAATCCCTAATTCGTTCTAACAAAATTTATTTATTAATTGATTGGAAATTTGAACCAAGAAATGGATTAGAAATTAGTAAGACCTTAATTTTTCTATACCGTTATATATGTAACTTTAAAAATTGGACATTGAACGAAGCCATTTAACACTAAGGAGATGACAAATATAAACGTTGTTGGTTGTTGGATATCATCTTCACTCATGTACTATCCAGAAAATTACATGGTTGAGCTTAATCAGAATGTACAAATCTGAAAAGAAAATCACTTCTTCTTTCTTTGTTCCAGAATCTTTCATACTTTAATATTCTAAATTTTTCTTGCTAAATGAATTAGTGCTCCTTTTTACTAATGATTTGCAACATCACATGCACTTCTCATTTGTTCCAGACACTTCCATATTTTAGTTTCCCCGTGTTTTTTCCTTCTAAAAGAATTGCCATTCACTTTAGTTTTTCTACAGCACCATCATAAATTCCATTTGTCTTTGAAAATGCAACAATAGCTACTCAAAAGTGCAACATCAGATACCTAAAGACAATTGTGTTGGACATATATATATTTCACATGAGTCATATTTTGTGGCTATAATTTGATTTTAGTGGGATGAACTACATAAATTAAATCAACATCTATGTCATGCACATGTGACTCCAAACTTACATATTTACCTTTCCTAAGTGATATGTTGATATTCATTTATACTTTTGTTATCTAAGCTCCTACATGCATTGCATGCAGTGGCGGAGACGGGGATGGCCAGGGCCCTCCTCATGGGCATTATTTTGCTTGTATTATGGCCATGAACAGTGAAAATTAGTCTAATCTTCCTCTACTGGCCCCTCAACATGAGATTTTAGGGAATCCTGCCTCCGCCACTGATTGCATGTGTATATGTACCTTACTAGTTGGGCATTAGACATCTATAGTCGATCCTTTAGAAGTCGTTAGAGGAATAAGAAATCGGTTTTGAGGGGTTAAACCCAATCTAGTCGATCCCTATCCCCTTCGGAGGAGTAAAAGTATCGGCCGCTCGCCCCTTTATATTTACTCCTCAGCAGCCATCATGAGTATAAATTTTTTGCCTCTGTTCTTGCCCACCGCTTGGCCGCATCCACTCCAGTGCCGGCCTTCTTGCCTCCGCCGACCATCACATGCCACCAAGGACACCCTGCAGCACCGTCGACCTCTACCACCAAATTCTGACGAGATTGTGACGATATTTTTCCCTTTATTTTTCGTCTTTTCCATCGTCTCCGGCACGGCGGCGCCCCTTCCATCATCCCAGTCACGAGCAAAGGTGCACCCGGTCACCATTGTGATTCCAATGAATGGTTTTGTTCCGGACCACACTATCGCGCCAGGAGAAGGATGGACGGAAGAACCCATTCAGGCGAATAAACGCAAAGTTGTTGCTCATGGAGGAAGAATTTCCCCTACTTTCTCGACTATTTGTCGCACACTTGCGTCGCTCAGGGTAAGATTGTATCAAATTACTTTTGCGGAGCATCTATCCTAGGCCCTAGTTAGCTCATGGATATCATCTAGTGACGAGAAGTCATCGTTCGCCGCGGGAAAGGAGGAAGAAGGAAGAAGGGGAAGAGGCTTACATGTGAGGATAGAAAGTTTGAGAGTTTGGCTAGGAAGCGCTTTTCTTTAACGGAACAAATATAAGGAGTTAAAGGAGGAGGGGCTATATAAGAGACTAAATTTTGAGAGATCAGATAGAGATGCTCTTAAACCCGCAACAATAAAACTTCAGTCTGTGGTACCTAGATTCACATCATCGCGTATGAATAGCTGCAGTCTACCAACGCAGCTAGCGTAATATACCAACGGAGAAGTGGACTAAACTCTTCTTTCTTTTTGCTAAAGTGGCACCAAACTTAAAGTATGACCTTTCCTCTCCTTTCTTTTCATAAAGTACACCTCTGTGCAGTAATCAACGAGCTAAAATGAAATCACCTTGTATTGAAAATCTGATTGGCACTACACATACTACAGTGATTTCGATGGAAGTGACGACACACGCGCTACCCAGATCATACAGGCGGTGGCGGCAGGTCCAGCAGGAGCCAGAAACCCACGCAACTATCGGAGTTGAGGTTCTCTTGGATGGCCAGGAAGTGCAGGCCGCCGCAGGCCTTCTTGGCCGCCTCCCACGCTTCTGCCTCCTGCGTCGTCGCGGCGCTCTTCTGGTAGCCGGCGTAGACGTATCTGGTAGAAACCCCGGCTGACAGGATCAGGTTCGCTCTGCCGGTGTCAACCTCCATTGAACAGATCTCTAACCCATTCATCCAAGCTGCAGGAATTGAAGAAACAAATATCTCAGAGCTGATTGACATGCATCTCACAAGAGAATAGGCTCAACAAAGAAACAGGAACATTGTGCAGGGGCTTCAATCAGTTGACTATCGCGATCACGAAAGATTTTAAGCATTTAAGCAATGTTCCCATGTTGCGTCAGATGAATATTCTCATCGCGATAGTGTGTCGTATACTTGTATCGCAGTGTGCGTCATTCTGATCCCATGCTGCAGAGGCTGGAAACCTTTGTCCGCATACAGATCCATTGTACGATCAGATTATTCTCCGAGAGAATAAACAGCATTTACCACACAATCCCACATTGCCTGAGCTACAATTCTTACGACTAGAGACACTACATATATATCCTATGTATCAGCAGTACATCAGATGATCAAAGTTTGGTTGCCTAAGAGCATCTCCAACAGCCGCGCTATATAAGCGCCGCGCTGAAATTTTTTGGTTTTTAGAGCGCGCAACCGCTCAGGGAGCTCCAGCAGAGGCGCAATAACCGCGCGCGCGGTCCGAAACGCCATCGCGCGCTGCTTCCGCGCTGCACACTCGAGCGCTCGCGCCGCACCCTCTCCGTCGCGCCACTTTCGCCCCGCCTACGCCGCCGCCGACGAATTGGACAGATGGACGGACGCGCCGGCACCCCCCTCACCACTTCCTACACCCGTGACCCCTCCGCCGCCGCCGCCGCCGCAAACCCTAGCACGGGGAGCTTTGGGTTCGCCTCCGGCGGTGCTCCTCCAAGCACCGGATCGTGCGCGGCCTTTTTATGCCGCCACAAACGACCTCGACGGCGGGTGGCGTCGCGCCGGCGCTCGCCGTGAAGCCACATGCCCCCCTCTCAAAACTCCCAACTGTGGCGTGGGCGAAGAAGGGCAAGGTGTCCGAGAAGAAGAACAAGGCGGCGGGCGGCCCCTCTAGGCCGTCGAGGAAGAAGCTTGCAGGGCGTGCGACGGACGCGGCGGCGACCAAAGCGCCCGCGAGCTCACTTGTTAAGCCGGCGGCCGACATGCACAAGGTGGTTGATGAAATGCCCACAAGGTAAAATTTTGCCAACTTTTTTTATTGTTGTTTTTTGAATGCATACATATGGATAGCTTATTTGCTTCGTTGTATATACTTTGTAGTTTCAGTGATGAGGCATATATGTCAACTACGGGTGTCGGCTCCAACAATTCTCATTGGTCTCAAACCAATGAGATGCATTTCGATGATCATGAGTTTGAGGTGGACGAGGATGGTGAGGGCATCGTCGATGCACCGAAAGGAAGAGGGGGCAACTACACCATGGATGAAGACATTTTTCTATGCAATAATTGGTTGCAAGTGTCGAGGAATCCCTCCGTTGGAGGGGATCAAAGTAGAGATACATATTGGCTCCGGATGAAGGAACACTTTGATGTACACAACAAAAGTGGAATTGACCGCTCTAGAAGATCTCTTCGCTCTCGTTGGTCGACAATTAACCGAGATTGTCAAAGGTGGGCGGCCGCACTTAAGGCGGTTGACAAGTTGAACCCAAGTGGCACTAATGATAGAGATAGGGTAAGTGCAATTTCTTTCACGATTCTTCCATGTTCATCATGCTTCTTCTTGGTGTTTCTAGTGCTAATTTGTTTTTTTAATTTCTAGCTCACTATTGCACAAAACTTGTTTCAAGGAGAGGTGAAGAAGACCAAGAAAGGGAGACCATTTACCTTGCCTTATTGCTATGAAGAATTGAAGGATGATGAGAAATGGAAGCCCCGTGATGCTATCGATGATGATGAGGAGAGCAACAAACGCAAGCAAACTATTGATTTGGATGATGATGATGACGAGGAGGCATCAAGTGATGACGGCAAGAGAAGCCCTACACCAAACTCGGTTTCGTACTCCAAACCAAAACGACCGGATGGATGCAAGAAAGACGGAAAAGAAAAGAAGAAGAGGAAAGGGGATGACGAGCTAAAAAATACTATGGAAGCTATTGTGAAGGCAAGAAAGGAAGCGAACGAGGTGAGGAAGATGGCAAGGAACCAAGATGTCGCGGCCGAGGAGAGGAAGGTGGCATTGGAGGAGAAGAAATTTACCATGAAGGAGCGAACTAGGTTGTTGGAATGGGAAAAGTATTTGTTCTTCATGGATACATCTACCCTCGATGAGAAGCAAAAGGAGTACGTCAATCTTGCCCATGAAGAAGTCTTGGTCCAAAAAAGAGCCATGGTTGCCATGGGCGGCATGGGTGGCGGTGGCATGGGCGGCATGGCTGGCGGTGGCATTGGCGGCAGGGGAGGCATTGGTGGCTTCGGAGCTACCAACGGCGGCATGGGTGGCTTCGGAGCTACCATGGGGGCCATATGAGGCATGGGTGGCTTCGGAGCTATCATGGGAGGCATGAGTTTTGCGTCTCTCATGGGAGGCATGGAGCACCTCCGGGCGGCATGGGTGGAATGTCTTCCGGTGTGCCTCATCACACACCTTCGCATGATGCCGTTGAAGATCTTGCCAACACCTTCCGAGCTCCACATGATGATGCGGCGCGCGACAATGAAGAGGAGGAGGAAGAATCGTCTTCGGATGAGGATGATGAATCGGAGGAAGAGGAGGATGAAGACGAGGACGAAGCATGATTGTTGATGTGCCATTCGTTTGTGTGAACTTTTATGTCATGAACTTGGTTCGGATTTCGAACTTGGTCGGATGATGTTGTGGGCATAAATTTGAATTTTTATGTCATATGAACTTGTTTGGGTGATTTTAAACTATGTCATGTCTTATTTTGATATATGAAATATCATCATCGTCTCCAAAATGCAACATATGGTAAGCGCCGGCTGCTCGCGCGCGCTGCAGTTTAGCACGTCTGTTGGAGCGGCTCGGGCGCGCTATATTTTGCAGCGGCTGCTGGAGCAAGCGCTCCTCGCTGCGCAATAACTCGCGATCAACGCGCTGCAAACGCTTTATTAGGCTATTGGAGATGCTCTAACTACAATCAGAACCTAACAGGTGCTATCGTATAAACTGAATTTGGCACCCGCTTAAATTTAACCAATTATTTCGGCAAGTAGCAGTAGTAGTAGTATGACATTATGAGCACACAAACTTACCGGCCAGAGGCTTGGCGCGCGAAGATTCCACGGCAACCCCAGGGACTAGCGTGGTTTCATCGAGCTCAAACCCCAAGAGGTCCAAATCGAGCCCCGCCCCGAACGCGTACCTTCTCTCCAGCAACTCCACCTCCTCCCTCACATCTGAACAGCATCCATCTTAAACACAATCAGAACGGAGCAATTTCGCAGAGATGTTTAAATGTGGTACATAGTAGAGAGGAACTGATCGTATATATTATATGGGCGGCACTGACCGTCGAAGGGGAGCTGCACGAATGCCCACTTGTCGCCGAAGAGGTTGTCCGGCAGGTTGGTGGCGAAGGGATTGTCGAGCGTGAGCAGCGGCTTGGTGCCCTTCTGGAAGCCGGGGTGGCGGCTGTAGACGGTCTCGTACCGCTCCTCCAGCCAGAGCAGCAGGGAGACGCAGCGGCGGCTGGGCACGGCCTTGACCCCGAGGTCGTTGCAGGCGCGGGAGATGATGGTCTGCATCTGCGACCGGAAGAAGCGGGCGCGGTCCGGGAGCGGCACGCCGAGGGAGGAGGCCACGGAGGCGAGCGCGTCGCGGAGCGTCACGCTGTTGATGGAGGTGTTGGGGAAGAAGCGGGTGAACTGGAGCGACAGCGTCGCGTCGCACACCACCAGCTCCCACACCTTCTTGCCCCTGGCGTCCAGGATGGGCCGCGAGCAGAAGTCCACCTCCCACTCCCGGATCCCCTCCGCGTCCGCGTCCGGGTCCAGGTAGCACACCTCCGCCAGCGGGTCCACATCATCCTCCTCGTTCCCCTCGGCTGGCTCGTCCTCCGCGGTGTCCGCCGCGGCGGCCGTGGGGCTCTCGGAGGAGATGGACCGGCACGGCCTCGGCGACGGCGTGGCCGGAACTAAGAGGCGGTAGTGCGCCTGGGGCCGCGCGACGGAGAAGGAGGGCTTCCCTGGCGGGTTGGGCAGGTGGAGGCTCCGGCGGAAGGCGATGCCGTGTCCGGCGACGATGGCAGTGGCGGTCGTCATGGCGCGCGCCCCTCCACGGCCACACACAGAAGCTAACGTTGGTGGTGTCAGTCGCGGCGCCAGTTGAGTGAGTTCGTTCACACATGGAGAAGCAAATCGGCTCGTGCCGACTCGGCGATGGGCCGGCCTAAGCCCACGTAAGACCCAAAGAGGAAAAACCTATGTGGACTCGGATAACCACGACGCGGAAGAGGATGGAGGAGTAAAAAGGGAAGAAGAAAAACTAGAGGGTGGAGTTGGACGGCTGCTGCAGTCCATAAAAAAGGAGCGCAGGAGAGGCGGTCGCGGGCAGCGAGAATGGCGTGCTCTCCCTCTCCCTCTCCCCGGCTGCTCCACCGGGCGTCTGCTTCCGCTTCTCCGTTGCTCTCGGTCGGGCATGTGCGCTCGGCCCCGTCCTCCACCTTCGGGTATGCTCTTCCCATCACATCGATTCACTCTTGCTCTGCTCTGCTTGGGCGCTGCTCTGCTTCGGGTTCACATGGCCGATTGCGGAGTATGTTCATCTCCGCTTCCTGCTTCACTTGAGGCCGGGGTGAGCTGCTTCATGACGCCAACATCCGTTTTCCCAGTCGGTTGTGGAGGTTGTGGCTGTTGCGGTGGTTAGCCCACAAGAAAATCGTTTTGTGATGCTTCTCTGTAGTAGTATGTTCCAAGTGCTCCGCGTGCATTTCGGATGAATTTTTTATACTACTGTTCATTCTGCAGAATGTTAGTAGGTACGATTGCCTACTATGTACTCCAAGATAAGCTGCAAGCCCAAAACAATTTTTAGTAATAACAAAATAACTTATCAATATTGTACATTGATATACTGGCCGCCACTTTCCTCTTTTGACCATGAAATAAATTGTACAGCATGTTGTATTAATGCCTTGGACTATTCGGTTTGCAATTCAAGTTAGAAACACGCCGGGTGACAGAACAAATATACATCCTCTCTGTGACAGTTTGTCTCTATTAAGAACACTTCAGCCAAGCACTAACCATCCGAAAGTTCTGATTTGGTGAGAGTTTATGTTTCAACATGAATGCGTGTGGAGAAGGTGGGTGTAGATTACTCAACTGTATCAGTGTTCCAATGACTTATTTTCTTTATGTGTTTAAATTTGGCATCAATAGTATTTGCTGATGTGTCAGTTATATGCCTTTGTATTCGTAGATGGACCATCCAATGCAAGCAATCCGGACATACATTGTATGGAAGAAGCCATGTGACGAGCTTCCTGGCTCTTGCTAGTGCAGATGTATGCTCTTCTTTCTAGGCCATTTATTTTTGGGGTTTGAGTGTGTTCTGAGTTTGGTAGGTTATACAATGTAAATTAATAGTGTACAAAATGGAAACGATCACTGTTAACTAAGTTCAACATTATATACTTCTGAATTTGTTCAAATACGCTATTACCGTTTTGGTATCAACTGTTAAAATGTAGCATGATCCTCTGCTCTAATTCCCAAGCAGGAGGCCATCTTGCTCTAGAAATTCTGCAACATTCTGACAGGGATCCTGAGAAAAATAATTAGCTTCTTTTTATTATAGTTGTAGCTGTATTACTCTTGGTATTATTGCTTGGTAGCTAAGAGGTGCTGAACTCATCAAATGAACCAGGCACCACAAGGCAAAGGAAGTTCAGGTCAGAAAGTGATAATGGTTGATCCACAGGAAGCTAAGCGCTTAGCAGTGAAACAAATGCAAGAAATTCGTGCCAGAGATAAGCTGAAGGTTCGTTACTTCTGTCCTGTAATTCCACTAATTAATCTCTCCTCCGAAGGAATATAGATATTTATGATTGTGGAATAAATATATTTTCTAAAACGAATAGAAGCGATGATGAAATGGGAAATTCTTTCAGTTGTTATTGGTAAAAGAAAACTAGGATAGTGCAGTCCACATGTCATAAGTTGTATTCGATCATATTATCTAGTCATACAAACAGAAGTTTTGTGCAATAATCTGGCAATAATCTATACAGATCAAGAATTTGTTAAATGATGGAAACGAATGTCTCTCGAAATCCTGAGAGGAATCCTTCTATAGGGGATGCAAACTAACAAAAATAATTCTTAGCAACTTGTATCTGTTTCATTGTTACTGGAGAACCTTTTTCATTGTCCTTGTGATGTCAAGAGATGGTTGGTGCGGATATGGTCGTTGCTATACTTCGTCGATCGCTGTTTTCATCGCTTTGGAGTTTTTCTTTTCTTTTTCCTCCGTCTGGGCATAGCTTCAGTCTTGTATGACTTTGCTCTTTGCTTGTGTGGTTCTTTGTGTGTACATCCTAGTTATGCAGAGGTTGGGTGTGTGCTCATTGTGTTTGTATCTCCTTTATGCTTCAATTTGAGTCAATAAAATCCAGCATTTGTCAGGAAAAAACAACTTGAATCAAAACATGGCTTTCCCCTAGTTATATGCGGTTCTTTGTTTTGTCTTGATTTGCCATTTTCATGTCTACTTCATCTGTCAACCAAAATGTGACTGTGTGTCACAAAATGGAGGAAGCTAACCTGGTAAATAGATAAATGTGGATTGTAATGACATTCACATGGACCCCAATTAATCTTTCAAATTGCAACGCTTCAGTGCTGGATGTATGATTTTCTTTTATCATTTATGTAGTGTCTTATCGTGTTATTGGGGGAAATCTTAGGACCCGTATGCATTTGCATAATCGCTGGTCCTCTTTCCTTGAGCATATATGATTGCTTCTACAGTAATTTATCACCTTGATCTGTATTACTCCTGGAGAACCCATCTGTTGTATGCCCCTCTAAATTGCACAATCAGCGCACATTTGATATGCTATTACTTGTATGTTTTTTTTACCACATCATTGTTATCTTTTTTGCAGAAACGTCGTCAAGCAGAAGCTATTAATGGTGCATTGGCGGTGATAGGATTGACTGCTGCATTTGTATTGGAAGGTCGGACAGGAAAGGGTATCCTGGGACAGGTACATAAGTTGAGCATAAAGAGGAAATTCATCTTAATTAGTACTCCCTCCGTCCGGAAAAGCTTGTCCCAAGCTTGTTTCTCAAATGGATGTATCTAGCACTAACTTGGTGCTAGATACATTCATTTAAAGGACAAGTTTTTTCGGACGGAGGGAGTAGACAGTAATATTCATTATAACCAAAAAAACGTTTTCTTCCAGAGAAATGCTGCAACTAGTTTATGTGTTATCCACCGAGAAACACCAAAATTGCTTAGCAGAACGTTAAATAATGGTTCTACCCTACTAAGGCGTGATCTTGTGTTTGTACACTTCTGCAGCTAGCAGGATATCTGGCGGCTTTATCTAGTTTATTTGGGCAATAACTGTCACTCTTGGAAGAATTTTGTAACTTTCCTCGACCAGGAGAGCTCTAAATCTTACTTGCTGGATCCAACCAATTTGCATATCTAATCCAAGCTGGATGTACAATAACGCTTAGATTTGCACGTGAAATGATCTACTCGGCTATTTTTCCTGGACTGAAAATCAAACATTGTATTTATATTCTTTTCCATGTACTCAACATTCAGCAACGTCTTCCCTTCCTTCTGAAAACTGTACTAAATAGTTTCCCATGATTCTGTTTAGCAGCTTAGTAGTAGTTCAATCCACCGGTCATATATATGCCACGATTTTAGGTCGGCTCCCTTGAATTTTCTTTTGCGGTTGGTGCCACTGTTAATTTTGGTAGCTCAGTATAAATTGTATATATGATGTTGCTCTGGTGGTAAAGTTTACTGCTTCTTTTTTGTTATATATAAGGTACTCCATCTGTAAACTAATATAAGATCTTTCAGATCACTACTACATATATAAATGGCATGTGCTTTGATCCGCAGTACTCTCCATCAGGATACATGGGATCTATTTTGACTGATTAAGATAAAACTCTACCGAAGTAGGGGAGAGGGCGGTGGCCGCTGAGATAGAGAACTGACCTGTGGTGTTGTATTCCTTTGGGGTTAGGGTTTCTATAGGGGGCAACACATATATAGGTTGCTGCGTTACATGGGCCACACATTGGCTTAAAACGCGCACACACACTGAAGCACATAGAAGATACAACCCAACTCCCCCTCAATAGTACTGCCCCTCAAGAGGGATGATAGATATCTATCATGTTCATCTTGTCACAAGCAAGATTGCTTGTGACAAGGCCACCTCTTCGACGCCTCCCCTATTGTCGGCGAGGCCTCGTCGGATGCAGTGGCGCTCCTCTGCTGCTGGCACCTCTAGAAACGACGGAATGTTGTTGTCTTCTGAGATGCCACGCCCTCTCTAGCTGCCACTGTGAAAGCGTGTCGCAACGATGTTGTGCTCTGGCAAGGCAGGTGTCTCCACATCGATGTTTGGCTGCATATTCTGGTTCTCCGAAAGCTGTCCTGAGCGGCCTTGTTTCTTGATTCTTGATCAGGAGCTATAGTTCTATATGCTGCAAAAAATCCTGGCATGCCCCCCTTGTATGCTGTAAAATATACTCTGGGTCGACCCCTCTTTTATGAAATTCAGGTGGGTGCCCCCCTTCCCCTTAAAAATTCAAAAAGAAAATCAAGATTGCTCTTCTTAGCTCCCAAGCCTTTTGTTAGACAGTTGGTGACTTGTTGTCCATAGCTAGTTACATCTAGTTTCTCTTTCATAAAGAATATGTCTATATCCACATGTTTGTTCTGTCATGCTGCAGATTTGTTGTCACACCACACATTTAGAGGATCTTGTCTGAGCACCTTCAACTTGAGCAGAAGGCTCCTTACCCACAACATCTCACTCAACTCTTGCGACATTGCCCTATACTGAACTTCTACAGTTGATTTTGACCCTACCGGTTGTTTTTTGCTTCTCCATGACACCAAATTTCTACCAACAAACACACATTAGCGAGAGGTTGATCGTATATCATCAAGACAATTAGTCTAATCAGCATCACTTTAATTGTCAACATTCCAATGGCCATTTCTCTTGAACCAGAGTCCCATACTAGGATTGCCCTTTAGATACCTCAGGATTCTGTAGGCGGCAAGGTGCCCACTTCTGGGGTCGTGCATATATATACTTACTACAATTACTCCATATGTAATATTTGGTCTAGTGTGACATAAATACAGAAGTCTGCCAACCAATTGTTGATATTTTTCTTTGTTAATCGGTTCACCAAGCTATGCTGCCAAATTTGTGATTTCGTTCAATGGAAGTTGGAGCTGCTCTACATCCAAGCATTCCATTATCACTTAGGAGCTCTAAGGTATACTTCCGCTGAGATGGGGTTATTCCCCTTTTTGTTCGGGCAACTTCGATACCCAGGAAATATTTTAGTTGGCCAAGATCCTTAACTTCAAATGCTTCGCCTTTCCTTATCCCACCTTTTTTCGAGAAACTACACATCACATGATTCACATCTTGTTAAGCAGTTTCAATGGACCGTGGTAGTACTATGAGAGATGGAATCTTTTTCTTTTTAAGTCTGAAAAGCATTGTGTTTTACTTTTATCGCTTTTGAGTGAAGTATAGTTGAATTGATTGGTCAGATACTCATACACTGAAATGCTTTGATTTGGTTGGTACGGTGGCCAAAGAACTTATGGAGCTTTTACTTATGAATCTGATTTGTTGTTGATCATTGTCCATTGATGCACTTGCTTGTCCTGTTTGCACCGAGAGAATTCTATGAGCTTGGGAAACAATGAAAATTGAAGACAAAAAAAAAGAGATTTTCTATATAAAAATATTTATGATTGTGTCATAGGAATTACAAAATTTGAAGAAAACCCAAAGCTCATGAAAAATTTATTTAAATGCAACTTCTATTCGCCTCTCTTCTTTTCATGTGACCAAATAACTCTTAATTTAAGACTTCATATATTTTCAAGTACAACATCCAAATGCCATTTTCTCACCCATTTATGTGATTCTCTTTTTGGCCTAGGATTGTGATACCATTACCAATGAAGCTTAGCAGATTCTGTCTTGTGATACCACTATAGAGGGAACTTAACGGATTTGCTCGCAACCAAGTATTTACAAAGTATGAGGCTTGGTTCACTCACAAAGAGGTCGACACCCCCGTCATGCTGTCACAAGCAACAAGAGAAATATCTCCACCATATGCTTTTATCTAGAAGATTTATAACCAGTTTTTAATGATTCTCAAAAAAATAACCAGTTTTAAGAAGAAAAAACACATTAATTGTCTCTTATATTGTGATTTTTGTAATAGAGCGCACATGTGAAATCTGTAGTTTCAAAAAGACCTCGGACGTGCTGCCTCACATAGTCTTGTAGTCTAGGTTAATAGAGTGGTGCACCATCAATATATTTCGGCGATGTGCTCTATCTGTGCATGGAGGATGAAAGCACCTTTCATGCCCCCATGGTTCCCCCAAGGCGAGGGTGTTAGACTATTACTTGGCTCTCAAGTTATCTAGTCCTAGTCGTATTGTGGTAGGTCTAGTTGGCTTCTAATCTCTTATATATACTTCTGTATGCGGCTAGCAATAATCAATAAACAATAGTTCTATTCAATCTTACATGGTATCTTACGGTTTCTGGTCCTAGGGTATGGCTCCGCCGCCCACCCCACCACCGTTGCCGCCGCCCGGCTACTTTGAGTGTCGGGCCGCTACCCTCGCCCGCGCTGCCGCCGCGGCTCTCTCCTCCTCTGCCCTAGTTCTACCACCACCACCACCTATGCCTCCGGTGCTCTCCTTCACCGATACAATCTCCGATATTAGTCCCTATATCCCCATTACCTCGATATCACCTCCCACAACTATTACCATTGGCGCCTCATCTTTGAAGTTCACCTCAGGCGCTGCAATCTTCGCTCCCACGTCGACGCCACCCCCGTGCCGCAATTTCATGATCCCCAATGGGTCAAGGATTACCTCGGTATCATCCAATGGATCTACATGCGCGTCTCCACCGAGATCTTCAATCTCGTCTTCCAGGAAGCCGCCACCGCCGCCGGTCCCTGGGCGGCCCTTCAGCAGTTGTTCCAAGACAACGTCAATGCTCGCACCAATCTACTCCACACCGAGCTCAGGAATACGGTGCAAGGCGACTCCTCCCTCAGTGTCTACTGCCAATGCCTCAGATCCATCGCCGACGAACTACGTGAACTTGGTGATCCCGTTGAAGACCCGCAGCTTATTAACATCCTCCTCATCGGGCTCAGCGAACAGTTCGACAAGCAGGCTTCTTTCATACCCATGATGCGGCCCCAGCCAACCTTTGCCGAGGTGCGCTCCATCCTCCAGTGAGCCGATCGTGCTCAAACCAACAAGGACGCTCGCCCCTCAGCTCTTCGCCGCCGTTCCGCGCGGCCGGCACCCGCGGCGCCCCCTTCACCAGCGGTGCCTTCCTCCTCGACTGCGCCCGCTCCACCGCCAGGCTGGCGTCCAACCCTAATTATCGCGGCAAGAACCCCATCTACCGACTGCCTACAACGCGCTCGGCACCCACTCCTTCACCGTCGCCGGCCCCAAGTGCGCCACCAGCAGCTACGCCTTGGCGTCCTCCACATGATCCCTGGACGGGGCTCATCCAAGCTTGGCCCATGCCATGGTCCACTCCGGCTTCCCTCGGCGCTCCAGCTTACACCGGTGCTTGGCAGCCCGGCGTGCGGCCTAGTGCCCCAAGACTCTTCACGCCTCGTCCGCCGACTCACGCCTACCATGCTGCTCCATCATATGGCGCTCCCTACTATGCTGACGGCAGCCACTACTACACCCCACCGTTAGCCCTACTGCCATCACCGTCGTACTAGCCGGCCCTGCTGCCATCGCCTCCACCGTCGGCTCTACTGCCCTCGCCGTCGTACTAGCCGGCCCTGCTGCCAACACCGACATCTGCTACACCGCCAAGCTGGGACCAAGCCGCCTTCATCCAAGCCATGAACAATTTTGCCTCCCAAGGCAACACAGGTACGGATTGGATTTTCGATTCCGGTTGAGTGAGTCCTGGACTAGGGGGTGTCCGGACAGCTGGACTATCAATATCCGCCGGACTCCCAGACTACGAAGATAGAAGATTGAAGACTCGGCTCGTGTCCGGATGGTACTTTCCTTGGCGTGGAAGGCAAGCTTGGCAATACGGATGTGTAGATCTCCTACCATTGTAACCGACTCTGTAACCCTAGCCCTCTCCTGTCTATATAAACCGGAGGGCCTTAGTCCGTGGGACAAACATACATCTCAACAATCATACCATAGGCTAGCTTCTAGGGTTTAGCCTCCTTGATCTCGTGGTAGATCTACTCTTGTACTACCCATATCATCAATATTAATCAAGCAGGATGTAGGGTTTTACCTCAATCGAGAGGGCCGGAACCTGGGTAAAAACATTGTGTCCCTCGTCTCTTGTTACCATCCGCCTAGACGCATAGTTCGGGACCCCCTACCCGAGATCCACCGATTTTGACACCGACATTGGTGCTTTCATTGAGAGTTCCTCTGTGTCGTCACCGATAGGCTCGATGGCATCTTCGACCAGCGACGCCGCTGTGGTGAGACTTTTCTCCCGGACAGATCTTCAGATTCGGCGGCTTTGCATCGCAGCCAATTCTCTTGGCCATCCGAGCAGATCGAAGCTACGCCCGGCCGTCAGTCGATTTGAAGCTTAAACTTCACGGCCGACGCTCGCGGAGACTTGATCTTCGACGGACTCGAGCCACACCGAAGCGCCGCCAGACCGTGTGATTTATGGGCATGATCTAGCTCTGCCGCCAACAAGGCTCTCGGCGGCCGCACATGGATCAGCTTCGCCATTAACTCGGAGCCGATCGCCAGATCGAGGGTCGGCGGATAGACGCCACAGGGGCTTCAACATCCACGGCGATGGAGCCGAACACCAATCTTGTCCCTTGCGAAACTCGTGAATCCGAGGCGCCGGACTCCTCGCCGGACTCTGAACCTCCCGCGCCCCTACCAATCAATACGGATTGGGCGCCGGTTATGGAATTCACCGCCGCGGACATATTCCAACACTCGCCTTTTGGCGATATCCTAAAATCATTAAAGCATCTCTCGTTATTGGGAGAGTCCTGGCCGGACTATGGCCAGGATGGTTGGAGTACGGACGACGAAGAAATTCAGAGCCCACCACCACCCACTTTGTAGCCACTGTCGAGGATCTAACCGACATGCTAGACTACGACTCCGAAGACATCGACGCTATGGACGACGATGCCGGAGACGAATAGGAACCAGCGCCATGTGGCACTAGAAGGCCACCTCGTCATATGACGATACATGGTGGATACCCCAAAAGAAGGGATGGCGAAGAAGCGGCGGAGGCGACTCTTTAAAGAAGCAGCCCAAATGCGGCGTCGTGGCGCGCTCTAAATCCCACCACAAAGAAGAATGGAGATTCCGCACAGAGACAATAACACTCCAGAGAGCACCGAAGACAATCCCTCCAAAGAAGACTCAGTAGCAGAGGATGCGGTACAAGCCCCCACGAGAGGGCTGCATTTAAGGGGTTGAGGATGATAACTATATGCCTCCCTCCAAGACGAAGCAAGCCTCAACGATGACGAATTCGCTGCACCCGAGGATCCCGGCAAACAAGAGCGCTTCAAGCGCAGGCTTATCGCCACAACAAACAGCCTAAAGAAAAGCAGCAGCAGCTTCAAGTCGATCAGACTCGCTGGCTGATCGATGGACCGAGGTCCTCGCGTCAAGAGTATAAACTCGAACGCCCCTCCAAAAGTTACCCAAGACGCAAGATGCTCCCCGATTAGAGGAGGCATACATACCTCCATCACCAACAAGACGATATGGCTGACCGACCACCCCGTGGTCGGTGAAGAGGCATCCGCACTTCACCAAGACCGCACTTTCGCATCGCTCCAAAAGTACGGCCAAGAGGGAACGCTACGGACTTGCGAGACATATTGAGGACAAAGCAAGGCAATCTAGATCCATCTATGGATCACGGGGGCCTTACACCCACGCATTTAATACCGTCGTGCGGATACAATAACCTGGCCGGGCCGAACACAGCAGATAGCGCCTTCGAGCTGCGCCGCGATATCGCTCAATACTGGGCGCCAGACACCCGTTATGCTTCATCGACGAAGTAATGGATCATCGATCCTCAAGGGTTTAAACCAGAACATCGAATCTTACGATGGCACAACAGACCGCGGTGTGGATCAAGACTACCTTCTCCACATCCATATGGCCCGCGCGCACGATCTCCACGCCATCAAGTACCTACCACTCAAGCTTAAAGGACCAGCTCGGCATTGGCTTAACAGCTTGCCCGCAGAGTCAATTGGTGTTGGGAAGACCGAGGCCGCATTCCTTGATAACTTCCAAGGCACATATGTGCGACCACCGACGCCGATGACCTAAGCCACATCATTCAAGAGCCTGACGAATCGGCCGACAATTCTAGACACGGTTCTTGACAAAGAAAACCAAATCGTCAAATCGTCCGGATGCAGAGGCCCTTGCAGCCTTCAAACATAACATCCGGGACGAATGGCTAGCCCGCACCGGGCAGGAAAAGCCGAAATCCATGGCAGCCCTCACATCGTTAATGACCCGCTTTTGTGCGGGAGAGGACAGCTTGCTAGCCCGCAAAGAACAATCTCCGTAAAAATTTCGGCAGTCCGGACACCAAGGACAACAACGGCAGTCACGACGAATCAAAAACAAGCGCCGATTAACGGCGGCGATAAGGAGGATACGGCAGTCAATGCCGGATTCCGAGGCTCTAAACCCGCGTGGAAGAAGCCATTTAAAAGAACCACTCCGGTCCGTCCAATCTGGACCGAATACTCGACCGCTTATGCCGATACATGGCACTCTGAAAAGCCAGCTAACCACACCAATAGAGATTGTTGGGTGTTCAAGCAGGCCGCAAGTTAATTGCCAAAACAATGACAAGGCTAAACAATGACGACGAGGAAGAGACCCGCCACGAACAATAGAGGATGTAAGGTTTTCCCCACAAGTGCGGACGGTGAATATGATATACACGACCCATATACCCAAGAGGGAGAGGAAGCGCGACCACGGACGCCTATGCGATGGAGCCACGCCCTAAAGTTCAACCCATGGTCCTCTTCGCCCGATAACTTTCGATCAAGAGACCATCCGACCAGATACGCCATGGCGGATTCGCGCGATTGGTTTTAGACCCAATCGCTGATGGGTTCCACCTCACGAGAGTCCCGATGGACGGCGGTAGCAGCCTGAACTCGCTTTATCGGGATACAAGGCGCAAAATGGGCATAGACCCATCAAGGATTAAACCTACAAAGACAACCTTTAAAGGTGTCATCCTGAGTGGAAGCCAATCAGACAGCTCACCACACCGAAGTGGTCTTTGATCCCGGATAATTTCCGGTTAAGAGTTAATCTTCGATATAGTCCCATTCGCAGCGGCTATCATGCTCGCTTTCGGACGAACCGCGCTTGTAAAATTCAATGCGGTGCCGCATTACGCATACCTAAAGCTCAAGATGCCAGGCCCTCGGGGAGTCATCACGGTCAATGGGAATACGGAACGCTCCCTTCGAACGGAGGAACATATAGCGGCTCTCGCGGCAGAAGTACAGAGTAGCCTTCTAAGGCAATTCTCAAGTCCGGCAGTTAAAAGGCCGGACACATCAAAGCGCGCCCGGAGCAATGTCAAACAAGACCACCTAGCGCGATCAGAGCACGCATAGCAATGCCGCCCCAACCCTTGCCCGCGCATAATCGCAAGAATAACACTCCGCGTACATCACTACGCTTTGGAGATACCATGGGCGCAGGAAAGGGCACGATCGAATGGACCTAGAGTGCGGCTCGACCACACCAGGCTCACACGAGTGCCCCCTTCTTTTCATTTTTATTTTTCTTCTTTATGTACACAGGACTCATTAACGTAAGCCTGTCCGTGGCGAATTTGCCGAACTCACGATGCAACAGCCAGGGACTAAAGAAGGCCGCCATTTAACACCTGTGTGGTCTCAATTACGAGCATTAAATTCAATTATATACACCGAGTCTCGCAGCTCATCCTCGAGGGGGACATGTTTATTTAGTCCAAATCCCTTGCTTATCAAGACTATTTGTATCACCGCTCTACTAGCGACCTTCTTTCATAAATAATGCAGCACCTCTTTATTGCAATTGCATTATCTTTTATATATATGTTCATTATATGACATCTTGCACCAGATATTTTGGTACGGCCGAACACGCCAGGGCTTCGCTCCCCAAATTATGGTGTGATTAAGTCCGAACACTTTCACAAGTGCGGCACCCGAACTTATAGCATTATATGAATCGGCTCCAATCATGTCTTGGGTCAATAGTTGGGTTTGCCGGCCCCATGTTTTGGTGCCTTACGCCCGCTCCGTCGGCTAAGGTAGCACTGGGAGAACCATCACTGCGATTGCGCCCGGTTGAGCCGGGTTAACGCCTGGAGAAAGCTAAACCGATCGGCATGATAAGGCGAGAGACCTGTCGCTGTTCGAGAGGTTTTTCGGTCCTAAAGACTCACGCCGCTGAAGGAAGTTCGGACAATGTCCGAAGAAGGCGTGGATAGCGCCGGATTCGGTCTTCCGAATACCGGGGCTTCACCAAATTTAAAATTATAGAATTCTATAACTAAGTGAGAGTGTTCAAGCATTATAAGTCCGGTTGCCTCGCTCGTTGTGTTGAGCGCCCCTCGATGGACCCAACAATGGGAACAAGAGTGCTCATGTTCATCCCAACACCCCAAAGATTTCATGACTTGGGGGTGAAGCCAACGACTTGCCATCTCTCGATTTTATAATCGCCACACGTAGGTAATATTTAAATTAAACAAGCGTTGCTCATGGCGCATATGATGTAAGTTTTCAGCGCATGTGATAAAACATACAATGAAGTTTACTCAAAATTACATTTCGGGAGCACTCATCCGCAATATCGCAGCTCCCTTCAGACAATCTTATAATACCGCCCGGCGGCGATGCTCCTTGCCCGCGGCGGTGGGTCCGTGAGCTTCTCCGCATCCGCTTTGCCCCATTGCACCTTTATGCGGGCAAGGGCCCGACGAGCGCTTTCAATGCAAAGTGAGCGCTGACTACATCCAGCTGGGCATGCATCCACCACCGCCCAGACGAGGCCAAAGTAGCTCCTGTGCATGGCCTGTCCAGCCATAGCCGGACTATGAGGGCCTTCATGGCCTCCTCGCCTACCTTTAGGAGTTCGACCACTGCTTGGTGGTCGCTTGGGGCACCGGATGGCCGGCCTCAGACATCGAGACCGAAGACCTTCTCCGCCGAGCTCCCTCCTCGCGAACGATAGAATGCGGCGGCATCGACGCACCACGCGGCAGATCCGCAAACGCCTCGAGAGCTCCGAATCGGGTAAGTGTCGTAGTTCACACTAACATGCCCGCTTTGCATGAAAAATGCCTTACCCGCCGCTATCTTCTTTATGTCCTCAACTTCGAAGGGCCTTACGGGCCTCGCCTTGGCGGACTTGGCACTTTCGAGAGCCGAGGCAAGCTCGGACTCTCGAGTCTTGGAGTCGCGCTCCAAACTCTCATGCTTTTCCATGAGAGCCTGGAGATCTTGCCGAACTTCCGCCACCCGTGCCTCTTGCTTTTCTCGCTCAGCCCGTTCCGTGGCCGCATTGCGCTCGGCTGCGGACACGGCATCCTTCAGGGCTGCCACCTCGTTAGTGGCCCCTACAATACACATATTATCCTTGTTAATTTTATTTGCAACCAAAATCCTTTTCTGTAAGGTACTTATTCAAAGAGGTGTTACTCACCTTCTTTTTCCTCGAGCTACTTATTCGCATGGCCGAGCTCTTGCTCGGACCGCTCGAGGTTCTTCTTCAGCACTCGACCTCCGCCAAGCACGCGGCAGAGGTCAGCAGCGTGCACCGCAAAACCATATTGACATATTTTTAGCAACCTCACAGATATCTTGTTAGATCCTTAGTCCGCTTTTCCTTCCGAACACCGAACTAAGCATCGGGCTACCGTCTATGCGGTATTACATTACATAATTTCAACTTCAGACCTCAAAGCTCGTTAGAAGGCTGCCGCAGCTTCGGTCAGCCCGCTCTTGGCGAAGTGAACCTTTTCAACCACCGCACTCATGATAGTGCGGTGTTCTTCCTCGATGGAAGCGCCTTTAAGCGCCCAACAGGTTATCCGACACCTCCGGTTGGGCCGAGAGGCCCGGCGTCACGGTCCTGCCCTTCTTTGAAGGGCCGCTTGCGGACTCGAGCCACGGCGGGTTCCGATGTAGAGTCCGGCAGAAAGTCCGGAGGTCGCTCGACGGGCGCCTCGAGCCTCCTCCCGATGGGTCCCTCTAGGGATCCCACCTCGGCGCCCTCGTCGGCGCCAAGACGGGTAGAGGCGGTCGGGACGGAATTTACGTCCGACGAGGCCAACGACCGCCATCGAAGTCGGGAGATCATCCTGGCCGGACTACGGATGAGAAGGCGGTGTTAGAGGGATACTACGTGACATGAAAAGTACGGCATATAGATGATCCGGATATTTACGATCCTGCCGGACGCCGCCCTTGAGGCCACTCATCCTGCTAACGCCGATGTTGGCGAACTGTCCGGGGATAGTTCTCCCCTCTGACCCTTTGGCCTCCCCGATTGGGGAAGCCTTCCTCTTCTTCTCTCCCTCCTCCGGGAAAGAGTACTCCTCCTCCTCATCCTCAGGGGAGGAGTCCTCGTCGTCGTTAGACGCCTGATTGTGGGAACTCTTTCGAGTCCCCGCGGCCACCTTCTTGGCCTTCTTCTCCGATGCCACGTGCGGTGCCGAACCAAAGATCCCCGCTAAGCGGCGCCCACGGGTCTTCCGCATGGGAGCCGGGCCGATGAGCAGCTTGGCCTTCTCCATCCATTCTGTCAAAGGAAGAGGCAGATTAAAACCTCACTAGAGTTAATCTAATTACCACAAGTGTCCCGTAATGGGGTGAATCACTTACCTCGTTAGTCGGAGACTGCGAGCTGAATCCGCGGTCTTCGGTCACGGATGCGGGGGCTTCGGCGCCCTTGAACAGCACCCTCCAGCGCCTTCAGATGTTGTATCAAGAGCCCGCTTAGCGCTCGGTGCTGTTCCGGATTGAACTCCCACAAACCTGAATGTCCGCTCTGGCATGGGAGAATCCACGGAGGAGCATGACTTGGACCACGTCGACGAGCAGAGCCTATTTCTCACCATCTTCTTGATGCAGGCTCGGAGTCCCGTCACCTCCACCAGATTGCCCCACTGCAAGCCCTTCTCTTTCCAGGAGGTGAGCTGCGTGGGGATTCCAGATCTAAACTCGGGGGCCGCCGCCCATGTGGGCTTGCGCGGCTCGGTGATGTAGAACCACCCCGATTGCCACCCCTTGACGGAGTCCACGAAGGTCCCTTCTAGCCAAGGGACGTTGGGCAATTTGCCCAACATGGCGCCCCGCATTCCGCTTATGCGTTCTTCACAACCTTCGGCTTGACGTTGAAGGTCTTGAGCCACAGGCCGAAGTGGGGCTGGATGCAGAGAAAGGCCTCGCACACGACGATAAACGCCGAGATGTTGAGGATGAAGTTCGGCGCCAGATCGTGGAAATCTAGGCCGTAGTAAAACATGAGCCCCCAGACAAATGGATGGAGCGGAAAGCCCATCCAGCGGAGGAAGTGGGGGAGGAAGACGACCCTCTCATGAGGCCCGGGGGTAGGGATGAGATGCCCCTCGTCGGGCAGCCGATGCGCAATATCGCTGTAAGGTATCCGGCGTCGCGCAGCTTGGTGATGTCCTCCTCCTTAGCGGTGGAGGCCAACCATTTACCTCCCGCTCCGGACATATTCGGAGAAGGTCGAGGCGAGATGCGCGAGCTTGGGCGTTGGAGCTTGAGTTCGCAGGGATGGATGAGCAAAGGAGGAAGAAGGCGTAGGTGAGAAGGTGAATCCTTATCCCTTATATATAGGCGGACAAAACTATGCGTCCCCCACCGGCCTGGTAAAACTCGCTTATCTCCCAAGCGCCACCATCAATGGCGCGGTTGGGTTACCCACGCACGTATTGATGAGAATCCCGGAATAAGGGGAACACGATCTCTGCTTCGACAGGACAAGCCAAGGAAACCGCTTCGCTAAACGTGCTGAGGTGGTATGGTAAAAAACGATTCAAACAAAAGCTTGGTAGCGGTGTGACGACACGCCGCGTAATACGTCAGCAGATTGAACTAAGTGTACATTTTATTCTCTCTACGGTGGAATGTGGAATCTATTTTGCGAGCGGACACTATCCGGTGTTCATGATCTTCTCTGGATTATTCAAGGAAGGAACCCGCCTTGCAATGCCGAACATTATGCACGCCGGACTTATCGCCATTGAAGACTGGTTCAGGGCTACCGAGGAGTCTCGACTAGGGGTGTCCGGACAGCCGGACTATCAATATCCGCCGGACTCCCCTGCATCACGAAGATAGAAGATTGAAGACTCCGGCTCGTGTCCGGATGGTACTTTCCTTGGCGTGGAAGGCAAGCTTGGCAATACGGATATGTAGATCTCCTACCATTGTAACCGACTCTGTGTAACCCTAGCCCTCTCCGGTGTCTATATAAATCGGAGGGCCTTAGTCCGTAGGACAAACATACAACTCAACAATCATACCATAGGCTAGCTTCTAGGGTTTAGCCTCCTTGATCTCGTGGTAGATCTACTCTTGTACTACCCATATCATCAATATTAATCAAGCAGGACGTAGGGTTTTACCTCAATCGAGAGGGCCCGAACCTGGGTAAAAACATTGTGTCCCTCGTCTCTTGTTACCATCCGCCTAGACGCACAGTTCGGGACCCCCTACCCGAGATCCGCCGGTTTTGACACCGACACCGGTGCTTCTAGTCATATGTCTGCATCTAGTACGTTTCTCTTCTCTTGCACTTCACCACTTTTTAAATCCATCACCCTCGGTGACGGTTCTTCTATACCCATCTATTGTGTTGGTCAGGCTCAACTTCCCTCCACCACCAAAACTATTCTTCTTCGTGATGTACTTGTTGCTCCTGCCCTTATCAAAAATTTAGTCTCTGTTCGTCAATTCACATGTGATAATCTTGTTTCTATCGAATTTGACCCCTTTGGCTTATCTGTGAAGGATTATCAGACCAAGGTCGAGATCGCGCGGTTCAATAGCTCCGGTGACTTATACTCTCTCAATGGTGTTCCTGTCGTCGCATCTCCAACCTCCATGATGGCATCTGTTGATCTCTGGCATCGGCGTCTAGGGCATCCCAACCCTGCAGTTTTAGCATCTGTTCTTAGTGAATTTACTATACCTTGTAAGAGAGATTCTCATCATTCCTCCGTTTGTGAGTCATGCCAATTAGGCAAGCATGTGCGTCTTCTTTTTAGTTCGTCTAGCTCTTCAAGCACTTATCCCTTTGAATTAATACATTGTGATCTCTAGACATCGCCTATTGCTAGTGTCTCTGGTTTTAAATACTATCTTGTCATATTAGATGATTTTACACACTTTGTCTGGACATTTACTCTCCGCAACAAATCCGACGTTCATGTTCTCTTTCTCAATTTTCAGCGATGCATCTCCGTGCACTTCTTTCTCCCTATTCGCTCCATACAATGTGATAATGGTCGTAAATTTGATAATGTTAAAAGTCATACCTTCTTTCTTAACCACAACATTCTTCTCTGTTTTTCTTGACCCTACACTTCTCCTCAAAATGGCAAAGCTGAACGTTCTCTTCGTACTATAAATGATATTATTCGTACCCTTCTTCTTCAATCTTCCATGCCTTCCCAATACTGGGATGAGGCTCTCCACACTGCTACATATCTTCTCAATATCCGTCCTATCAAAGCCAATCCCAACATCACCCCCTATGTTTCTCTGTTTTTGTGTCATCCAAACTACTCCAACATTCGTGTTTTCGGTTGCCTCTGTTTTCCTAACACTTCCGCTACCACCGCCCATAAGCTCTCTCCCCGCTCTCCATGAGGGAATGTTGGAACCTTCCCGACGAGGAGGTTTTCTGTCATTCTAGGTCAGACTGGTTGCTTATCTTGTTGGACAGTCTATGTATGCCGGTGCGGGAGCAAGTTTTATTCATTTTTTGAGAAGCATATCACTTAAAGAATGATTTGGTGTTTGGCAAGGCTATGGAATCTGTCAATCGATCTGCTATTTTTATGGATAGCTGTTGTTCATCTTATTAGGTTTGTCATAGCACTGCATTGATGAATCCAAAAAACAAAGGTAAGGATGTGGTAGCTGAGTGTCGACCGTATGATATTCTCTCTAGGACTATTTTGGCACGATAGTCTCCTTGTGCTAACTCTGTTAAGATCAATGTTGATGCCAGTTATGTGGCATGTTGTGCCTCTACGAGTGTTAGCGTGGTTGCCAGAGACTCTATTGGTGACATCATAATTTCTTCTTGGGAGTAATATTGGTTATTGCTAAAATGTCGAAGAAGCGGAGCTTCGTGCATGTCTCGCCGGACTTTACATCGGTATGACCCTTCACAAACCGATCATTCTGAAAACCGACTATTCCTTTGTGCATACTTTTTTTGGCAAATGAGCTACTTGACAAGTCCCCACTTATTGATCTCAAGAAAGAAGCATTGAGCATCACAAAACTTCTTCAAAGCTTTAAACTGATGAAGATAAACCAAAAGACCAATGTGGTGGCGCATTAGTTTGCTAAGTTTAGTTTTGATAACCGTTCAGATGGGATTCTTATTTGTAATGTTCCATCGTGCGTGGTATATGCTGTAACGAATGATGTTGCTCCAAAAATCCAAACTTATGGAGAGGCGGAAATATATTTTAACTCTCCCCTCAGGTATAGGCTATTTTAGTCGGGATCGTTGTAGACCACATAATCTTTTTTTTTGACATCAAAATACTCATTATTGCAAGATGATTACCATATTATCTTTTACAAGAGTATCAACAATCTTTATGGGTGAATATTTCATCCATCCCGCATACACCTTATTTCTAGCTAGTTTGGCTAGATCATGGGCAGCGCAATTAGACTCTCTAGGAGCATGCTAAAAAATAATATGTATGAAATCACACGCAAGGTGATATATATCATGAAAAACTACAGTCCATAGACCAAAAGAGAGACCATTATTCTCCATTGTCTCTATCACCTCGATGTTGTCAGAGTTTTTTTTTTGAGAGTACGCAATCGCGTACCTTAGCTTTGTAGAAGGCAGAAATATGTACAAGAAGTTTTACACATAGGAAGTATGTCCTAGCATACGACAAAAACGTTGCCAGAGACCCCCCCCCCAGCTCCACTCCTGAACTAAACTCTACTACTCACAGAATATGCTAACTCCACGGCCTCCTGCCAACACCCATGTGTGTAGTACCTTGAAAGTATGCAAGGTGAAATGTTGCAATGTGTCGATCGAAGTTCTCGGACCAAACACAATCCCATTTCTATGCTTCCAAAGCTGCCAGGAGATCAACATTACCAGCGAGTCGAAGGCCTTCCTATGATCAGCTGGTATTCGTGCGCGACTGGCCATCCACTAGGATCCCAAAGAATATTTCGTCGTAGGGACCAGCGAGATGTTGTCAGAGTTCACATCTATGCAGTTACACCCGAGTGTAATTGCCAAACTGAGACCAAACTGTAAGGCCAGCGCCTCGGTCATAAGCATGTCTCCGCACCAATCGATTTCCCCATTTCCTGCCACGACGAATCTGCCATTCAAGTCTCTCACGACAGCGCCATATGAGCCCTTGAGTAAGTCTGTGTCAAAAGCCTTATCCACATTTAGCTTCACATAGTTGTTCCTTGGTCTTTCTCAGCCATGTTGCTTGATCGTCACCTTTGCATCACTCAACATAGTATAGTTAGCAACCAAAGTGTTGATTGCCACTGCTATGAACTTAGGTTTGTGGACCTTTTCATTGTGCACTAACTTTCTCCTCTCCCGCCGTAAATACCAGGAACCAATAGAAATTCCTTCCATTGAATTTCCCAAACCAAGGACCACACATTCTTCAGTTGGTTGTAGCAATAAATATTCTAACACAGTTTCTCTCGCATGATCCACAACAACACATAGCTTTAGTGGCAAAGTTCAAACCCGGTAACCGCCACACCTCCTTAGCTTTTGCACAAGTGAATAACAAGTTCTTGGTATCCTCCGCTTCTATACTGCATGTAGGACATTGCCCTCTGACTTTCATATGTCTGTTAGCCAAAGTCACCTTACATGGTAGCGATCCTAGCAAACTTCACCAGAGGAAACTTTTAACCTTGGCAGGACATCATAAGCTCCAGACCGTCCCCCATACTGGTGAATACCGTGAGGGTCCGACTGTATTTTCTCCTGATATTTTATGCCCATATTAGTTGTGCCACTCCGCAAATTATGCTGATCTCACTGAGAATCTCCGGGTTTTGCACAAGTTCCATGCTAAAAAGTTCGACATATCAAATTCAGGCAATGGGATCGCAAGGATCCGCGCGACATCAACTTGCCAGAATGTTTGAGAAACCAACTCTTCATCCCAACTAACCGTAACAGGGTCAATGAAATCACTTACTTTTGATAGTAAATTGCCTCCACGAGTCGTGATCACTTTCATGGTAGGTGAGTTAGGGATCCATTCATCATCCCAAGCATTGATCTGACTACCATCACCAATTCTCCATGTATGACCTCTTTTTAGTGTTCGCACCCCTGACACAATACTTTGCCATGTGAATATATCAGGCTCTCTTTTTAGGAGTTGCATTCAAAATATCACAATTTGGATAATATTTGGCTTTGAGAACACAAGCACAAAGGGAATCCGGATTATCAATTAATCTCCAAGCCCGCTTCGCAAGTTGGGCTAGGTTAAAACAATGAATATCTCAAAATCCCATTCCACCTTTTTTTGGCACGCACAATTTCCACCATGCAAACCAGTGCATTCTCCTCTGATTGTCGCCGTCACCACACCAATAATGTGACATTGTGAGGGCGGCGTGGATGTTGGCTGACTACCATGGTTGTGAGGGCGGCGTGGTGGCTAGCAATCAGCGGTCAGTGGTGGTGGTGTGGCAATCTGCTCGTACCATGTGTGTGGGCGTGAATCGTGCATGCTTGGGTAAAAACCTTGTCTGCCTCGGCAGGCCGACGGTGGCGGCGCCCGCGATCGTCGTCTCCTTCGTGAAGGCACCATTGCGGTTGTTCGCCCCCCCCAAACCATTCCGGGTGAAAGCCTAGATCTTTCCGATGGGCGATGGCGGCGCTACGGTGTTGTGCCCTTCCTGAAGGCACCACCTCAGAGGCCTTGCCTTATCGGCAGTCGGCGTATCCTTGTCTACCTCAAGTGTTGCTTTGTTGCTTATCCTTTGTGTGCTTGGTGGTGTATAGGGTGTAGCCGATCTTCAACATCTATGTATTTAGCCTTGGGTGTCTGTGGGGTGGTGTTTGTACTCGAATGGTTGTATGTGGTTGTTGCTTTATATATAAAGCGGGGCACGGGCCTTTGTCGTCATAATGCGACATCGCGTCTGTAATTCCTTTACAAACCTGTTTTGGAGTATTGAAACCAACATTGCATAAGATGGTATAGCCTGTACAACTGATTTGAGTATCACTTCCTTTCCTCGTGATGAAAGTTGGCTTTCCTTCCATTTCATAATTCTTTTCATAACTCGATCCACCAAAAACTGGAAATAATATGTCCTAAAACTGGAAATAACATGTCCTATCTAAACCCACTATGGATGGTAAGCCTAGATAAGTATCTAATACTGCCCCGGTCATTATATTCAAATTGCTACTAAAAAGCACAAGTGCTCCCTGGGTGATTTTGGTAATTAATGTCAACATATCTCTTATTGGACTAATACTTTTATCTAGTATATTTCAGATGAGTTCAACAATGGCGTGGTAAGGATAAAGGATGTGGAACCCCCTCAAAATGCTAAGGACACATATTGGCAAAAGCTTAAGACTCTTCATTTCTATTTTAGTGATCCAAGATCACATTGAGTCCATAGGAAAGCCAACACTATTAAAAGAGGATGAGGTGTTGCTTAATGGTCTACTTGCTCAAAGTGCTTAATGATATTTCTCCAAAACCCTCAGCCACTCTCTCATTCCAAATATGTCCAAAACTCAAAGTCAAACTCGGCCCCACCAAATTGATCTATCTGGCGCCACCGAGTTCAGTTGACATAGCCACTACCAGAAACCCTAGACAATTTGGTCATACCGATATGGATCTTGGCCTCACCGAGAGGGCCCTGCAAACTCTCTATTTCCCTTTGTAACATTTCAGCCTCATCGAAATGAGCAATCGGTCCCACTGAGTTTGCTTGACCAACTCTCTGTTTGCTCTTTGCTGAAATCGGTCTCACCGAGTTCAAGCATTTGGTCTCACCGAGATGAGGTTTTGCCCTAGCCCTAGCACATCCGTCCCACCGAGTTGTTCCAGTCGGTCCCACCAAGATTCCTAACGTTCACATTTTGAACTGAATCGGTCTTAGCGAGTTCTCCTATTCGATCTGACTATGTTGGGTCAAATGTGTGTAATGGTTGGATTTTGTGTGGACGCTATATATACCCCTCCACCCCTCCACCCCTTCTCCATTTGTGAGAAAGCCATCAGAACGTGCCTACACTTCCACTACTCATTTTCTGAGAGAGAACCACCTACTCATGTGTTCAGACCAAGATATTCCAATCCTACCACAAGAATCTTGATCTCTAGCCTTCCCCAAGTTGCTTTCCACTCAAATCATCTTTCCACCATAGCCAAATTTGTGAGAGAGAGTTGAGTGTTGGGAAGACTATCTTTTGAAGCACAAGAGCAAGGACTTCATCATCAACACACCATCTATTACCTTTTGGAGAGTCGCGTCTCCTAGATTGGTTAGGTGTCGCTTAGGAGCCTCCGACAAGATTGTGGAGTTGAACCTGAAGGAAATATGTCCTAGAGGCAATAATAAAGTTATTATTTATTTCCTTATTTCATGATAAATGTTTATTATTCATGCTAGAATTGTATTAACCGGAAACATAATACATGTGTGAATACATAGATAAACATAGTGTCACTAGTATGCCTCTACTTGACTAGCTCGTTTATCAGAGATGGTTATGTTTCCTAGCCATGGACAAAAGAGTTGTCATTTGATTAACGGGATCACATCATTAGGAGAATGATGTGATTGACATGACCCATTCCGTTAGCTTAGCACTTGATCGCTTAGTATGTTGCTATTGCTTTCTTCATGACTTATACATGTTCTCGTAACTATGAGATTATGCAACTCCGTTTACGGAGGAACACTTTGGGTACTACCAAACGCCACAACGAATCGGGTGATTATAAAGGAGTACTACAGGTGTCTCCGAAGGTACATGTTGAGTTGGCGATTTCGAGATTAGGTTTTGTCACTCCGATTGTCGGAGAGGTATCTCTGGCCCTCTTGGTAATGCACATCATTATAAGCCTTGCAAGCAATGTGACCAATGAGTTGGTTACGGATGATGCATTACGTAAGCGAGTAAAGAGACTTGCCGTGGCGAGATTGAACTAGGTATTGATACCGACGATCGAATATCGGGCAAGTAACATACCAATGACAAAGGGAACAACGATGTTGTTATGCGGTTTGACCGATAAAGATCTTCGTAGAATATGTAGGAGCCAATATGGGCATCCAGGTCCCGCTATTGGTTATTGACCAAGAATAGTTCTAGGTCATGTCTACATAGTTCTCGAACCCGTAGGGTCCGCACGCTTAAGGTTTCGGATGATGCTTATATTATGAGTTTATGAGTTTTGATGTACCGAAGGAGTTTGGAGTCCCGGATGAGATCGGGGACATGACGAGGAGTCTCGAAATGGCGAGACGTAAAGATCGATATATTGGACGACTATATTCGAGTTTGGAAAGGTTCCGAGTGATTCGGTATTTTTCGAGTACCGGAGAGTTACGGGAATTCGCCGGGAGAAGTATTGGGCCTTATTGGGCCTCAGGGAAAGAGAGAGGGCTGCCTAGGGCAGGCCGCGCCCACCATGGCCTAGTCCGAATTGACTGGGGAGGGCCGCCCCCTCCTTCCTTCCTTCTCTCTTCCCTTCCTAGTCTCCTACTCCTACTACATGGAAGGACTCCTAGTTGGACTAGAAAGGGGAATCCTACTCCGGTGGGAGTAGGACTCCCCATGGCGCGCCCCTCCTAGGGCCGGCCTCCTCCTCCCTCCCTCCTTTATATACGGGGGCAGGGGCACCCCATAGACAAAGAAGTTGATCTACGGATCGTTCCTTAGCCGTGTGCGGTGCCCCCTTCCATCATATTCCACCTCGGTCATATCGTCACGAAGCTTAGGCGAAGCCCTGCGCCGGTAGAACATCAAGATTGTCACCATGCCGTCGTGCTGACGGAACTCTCCCTCGACACTCGGCTGGATCGGAGTTCGAGGGACGTCATCGAGCTGAACGTGTGCTGAACTCGGAGGCTCTGTACGTTCGGTGCTTGGATCGGTCGATCGTGAAGACGTACGACTACATCAACCGCGTTGTGCTAAACGCTTCCGCTTATGGTCTACGAGGGTACGTGGACATACACTCTCCCCTCTCGTTGCTATATCATCACCATGATCTTGCGTGTGCGTAGGAAATTTTTTGAAATTACTACGTTCCCCAACAAATGGCATCCGAGCCTAGGTTTTATGGTTTGATGTTATATGCACGAGTAGAACACAAGTGAGTTGTGGACGATATAAGTCATACCGCCTACCAGCATGTCATACTTTGGTTCGGGCGGTATTGTTGGATGAAGTGGCCCGGACCGACATTACGCCAGACGCTTACGCGAGACTGGTTCTACCGACGTGCTTTGCACACGGTGGCTGGCGGTGTCGGTTTCTCCAACTTTAGTTGAACTGAGTGTGGCTACGCCGGTCCTTGCGAAGGTTAAACGGAGTCTATTTGACAAACTATCGCTGTGGTTTTGATGCGAGGTGATATTGGTTCTTGCTTAAGCCCGTAGCAGCCACGTAAAACTTGCAACAACAAAGTAGAGGACGCCTAACTTGTTTTTGCAGGCATGTTGTGATGTGATATGGTCAAAACGTGATGAGATATAAGTTGTTGTATGAGATGATCATGTTTTGTTGAAGTTATCGGCGATCGAAAAAGCTCTATGGTTGTCTCTTTGTTGCATAAGATGCAAGTACCAAATAATTGCTTTACTTTATCGCTATGCGATAGCAATAGTTGCAAGAGCAATAGTTGGTGAGACGACCATGTGATGACACATTGATATAGATCAAGATGATGAAGATCATGGTGTCATGCCGGTGACGATAGAGATCATGTGAAGACTTTGGAGATGGAGATCAAAGGCGCAAGATGATCATGGCCATATCATGTCACATATTTTGATTGCATATGATGTTTATCTATTATACATCTTATTCTTGCTTTGATTGACGGTAGCATTTTAAGATGATCTCTCACTAATTATCAAGAAGTGTTCTCCCGAGTATGCACGTTGCCAAAGTTCGTCGTGCCTGCACACCACGTGATGATCGGTGTGATAAGCTCTCACGTCCATCTACAACGGGTGCAAGCCAGTTTTGCACACGCCGAATACTCGAGTTAAACTTGACGAGCCTAGCATATGCAGATATGGCCTCGAACACGGAGACCGAAAGGTCGAGCGTGAATCATATAGTAGATATGATCAACATAATGATGTTCACCATTGAAAACTACTCCATCTCACGTGATGATCGGTTATGGTTTAGTTGATTTGGATCACGTGATCACCTAGATGACTAGAGAGATGTCTGTCTAAGTGGGAGTTCTTAAGTAATATGGTTAATTGAACTTAAATTTATCATGAACTCAGTCCTGGTAGTATCTTGCAAATTATGTTGTAGATCAATAGCTTGCATTGTTGCTTTCATATGTTTTGATATGTTCCTAGAGAAAACTGTGTTGAAAAATGTTAGTAGCAATGTTGCGGATTTGATCCGTGATATGAGGTTAATCCTCATTGCTGCACAGAAAAATTATGTCCTTGATGCACCGCTAGGTGACAAACCTATTGCAGGAGCAGATGCAGATGTTATGAACGTTTGGCTAGCTCAAAAGGATGACGACTTGATAGTTTAGTGCACCATGCTTAAACGGCTTAGAATCGGGACTTCAAAGACGTTTTGAACGTCATGGACCATATGAGATGTTCCAGGAGTTGAAGTTAATATTTCCAGCAAATACCCGAGTTGAGAGATATGAAGTCTCCAACAAGTTCTAAAGCTAAAAGATGGAGGAGAATCGCTCAACTAGTGAGCATGTGCTTAGATTGTCTGGGTACTTCAATCGCTTGAATCAAGTCGGAGTTAATCTTCCAGATAAGATAGTGATTGACAGAATTCTCTAGTCACCATCACTAAGTTACTAGAACTTCGTGATGAACTATAGTATGCAAGGGATGACGAAAACGATTCCCAAGCTCTTCGTGATGCTGAAATCAACGAAGGTAGAAATTAAGAAAGAGCATCAAGTGTTGATGGTTAACAAGATCACTAGTTTCAAGAGAAGGGCAAAGGGAAAGAAAGGGAACTTCAAGTGGGAAGACAAGCAAGTTGTCACTCCTGCGAAGAAGCCCAAAGCTGGACCATAGACTAAAACTGAGTGTTTACACTGCAAAGGAAATGGTCACTGGAAGCGGAAATGCCCTGAATATTTGGTGGATAAGAAGGATGGCAAAGTGAACAAGGGTATATTTGATATACATATTATTGATGTATGCCTTACTAGTGTTTATAGTAGCCCCTGAGTATTTGATACTTGTTCGGTTGCTAAGATTAGTAATTCGAAACGGGAGTTGCAGAATAAACAGAGACTAGTTAAGGGTGAAGTGACGATGTTTGTTGGAAGTGGTTCCAAGATTGATATGATCATCATCGCACACTCCCTATACTTTCGGGATTTGTGTTGAACCTAAATAAGTGTTATTTGGTATTTGCGTTGAGCATGAATATGATTTGATCATGTTTATTGCAATACGGTTATTCATTTAAGTTAGAGAACAATTGTTGTTCTGTTTACATGAATAAAACCTTCTATGGTCATACACACCAACGAAAATGGTTTGTTGGATCTCGATCGTAGTAATACACATATTCATAATATTGAGGACAAAAGATGCAAAGTTAATAATGATAGTGCAACTTATTTGTGGCACTGCCGTTTAGGTCATATTGGTGTAAAGCGCACGAAGAAACTCCATGTTGATGGGATTTTGGAATCACTTGATTATGAATCACTTGATGCTTGCGAACCATGCCTCATGGGCAACATGACTAAGACTCCGTTCTCCGGAACAATGGAGCGAGCAACTGACTTATTGGAAATAATACATACCGATGTATGCGATCCGATGAGTGTTGAGGCTCATGTGGGTATCGTTATTTTCTGACCTTCACAGATGATTTGAGCAGATATGGGTATATCTACTTGATGAAACATAAGTCTGAAATAGTTGAAAGGTTCAAAGAATTTCAGAGTGAAGTGGAAAAATCATTGTAACAAGAAAATAAAGTTTCTGCGATCTGATCACGGAGACAAATATTTGAGTTACGAGTTTGGTCTTTAATTAAAACAATGTGGAATAGTTTCACAGCTCACGCCACCTGGAACACCACATCATAATGGTGTGTCCGAACGTCATAACCGTACTTTATTGTATACAGTACAATCTATGATGTTTCTTACCGATTTACCAATATCGTTTTGGGGTTATGCATTAGAGACAGCTGCATTCACGTTTAAAATACGGCACCATCTAAATCCGTTGAGACGACACCGTATGAACTATGGTTTAGCAGTAAACCTAAGTTGTTGTTTCTTAAAGTTTGGGACTGTGATGCTTATGTGAAAAAGTTTCATCCTGATAAGCTCGAACCTAAATCGGAGAAGTGCGTCTTCATAGAATACCCAAAGGAAATTTTTGGGTACACCCTCTACCACAGATCCGAAGGCAAGATATTCGTTGCTAAAATGGATCCTTTCCAGAGAAGGAGTTTCTCTCGAAAGAAGTGAGTGGGAGGAAAGTAGAACTTGATGAGGTAACTATACCCTCCCTTATTGAAAGTAGTTTATCACGAAATTAGTTCTGTGACAAATACACCAATTAGTGAGGAAGCTAATGATATTGATCATGAAACTTGAGATCAAGTTACTACAGAACCTCGTAGGTCTTCCGAGTAAGATCCGCACAGTGGTGTACTAATCATGTTCGGAAGTCATGTTACTAGACCATGATGAACCTACGAACTATGAGGAAGCGATGATGAGCCCAGATTCCGCGAAATGGCTCGAGGCCATAAAATCTGAGATATAATCCATGTATGAGAACAAAGTATGGACTTTGATTGACTTGCTCAATGATCAGCAAGCCATGTTAAATAAATGGATCTTCAAGAGGAAAACGGACACTGATAGTAGTGTTACTATCCACTAAGCTCGACTTGTTGCAAAAGGTTTTCAACAAAGTTCAAAGGTGTTGAATACGATGAGATTTTCTCACTCGTATCGATGCTTAAGTCTGTCTGAATCATGTTAGCAATTGCCACATTTTATGAAATCTGGCAAATGGATGTCAAAACTGCATTCCTTAATGGATTTATTAAAGAAGAGTTGTATATGATGCAACTAGAAGGTTTTGTCAATCCTAAAGGTGCTAACAAAATGTGCAAGCTCCAGCGATCCATCTATGGAATGGTGCAAGCATCTCGGAGTTGGAATATACGCTTTGATAAGTTGATCAAAGCATATAGTTTTATATGGACTTACGATGAAGCCTGTATTTACAATAAAGTGAGTGGGAGCACTACAACCTTTCTGATTAGTATATGTGAGTGACATATTGTTGATCGAAATGATGTAGAATTTTTCGCAAAGCATAAAGGAGTGTTTTAAAGGAGTTCTTTAAAAGAAAAGACCTCAAGAAAAGCTACTTACATATTGAGCATCAAGATCTATTGAGATAGATCAAGACGCTTGATAAGATTTTCAATGAGTACATACCTTGGCAAGATTTTGAAATAGTTCAAAATGGAGCAGTCAAAGAAAGAGTTCTTGCTGTGTTGCAAAGGTATGAAATTGAGTAAGACTCAAATCCCGACCACAAGCAGAAAATAGAAAGAGAATGAAAAGTCATTCCCTATGCCTCAGTCATAGGTTCTATAAAGTATGCTATGCTATGTACCAGACCTATTGTATACCTTGCTCTGAATTTGGCAAGGGAGTACAATAGTGATCTAGGAGTAGATCACTGGACATTGGTCAAGAATATCCTTAGTAAGGACTAAGGAGATGTTTCTCGATTATGGAGGTGATAAAAGAGTTTGTTGTAAAAGTTACATCAGTGCAAACTTTTACACTGATCCAGATGACTCTAATTCTCAACCTGGATACATATTGAAATTGGGAGCAATTAGCTAGAGTAGCTCCGTGCAGAGCATTGTGGACATAAAATATTTGCAAAATACATACGGCTCTGAATGTGACAGACCCGTTGACTAAGCTTCTCTCACGAGCAAAACATGATCACACCTTAGTACTCTTTGGGTGTTAATCACATAGCGATGTGAACTAGATGTTGGTCACATGATGATGTGAACTATGGGTGTTAATCATATACAGATATGAATATTGGTGTTAAATCACATGGCGATGTGAACTAGATTATTGACTCTAGTGCAAGTGGGAGACTGAAGGAAATATGCCCTAGAGGCAATAATAAAGTTATTATTTATTTCCTTATTTGATGATAAATGTTTATTATTCATGCTAGAATTGTATTAACCGGAAACATAATACATGTGTGAATACATAGACAAACATAGTGTCACTAGTATGCCTCTACTTGACTAGCTCGTTTATCAGAGATGGTTATGTTTCCTAGCCATGGACAAAAGAGTTGTCATTTGATTAACAGGATCACTTCATTAGGAGAATGATGTGATTGACATGACCCATTCCGTTAGCTTAGCACTTGATCGTTTAGTATGTTGCTATTGCTTTCTTCATGACCTATACATGTTCCTGTAACTATGAGATTATGCAACTCCGTTTACGGAGGAACACTTTGGTACTACCAAACGTCACAACGTGAATCGGGTGATTATAAAGGAGTACTACAGGTGTCTCGAAGGTACATGTTGAGTTGGCGATTTCGAGATTAGGTTTTGTCACTCCGATTGTCGGAGAGGTATCATTGTGCCCTCTCGGTAATGCACATCATTATAAGCCTTGCAAGCAATGTGACCAATGAGTTGGTTACGGATGATGCATTACGAGCGAGTAAAGAGACTTGCGGTGGCGAGATTGAACTAGGTATTGGATACCGACGATCGAATCTCGGGCAAGTAACATACCAATGACAAAGGGAACAACGTATGTTGTTATGCGGTTTGACCGATAAAGATCTTCATAGAATATGTAGGAGCCAATATGGGCATCCAGGTCCCGCTATTGGTTATTGACCGAGAATAGTTCTAGGTCATGTCTACATAGTTCTCGAACCCGTAGGGTCCGCACGCTTAAGGTTTCGATGACAGTTATATTATGAGATTATGAGTTTTGATGTACCGAAGGAGTTCGGAGTCCCGGATGAGATCAGGGACATGACGAGGAGTCTCGAAATGGTCGAGACGTAAAGATCAATATATTGGACGACTATATTTGGAGTTCGGAAAGGTTCCGAGTGATTCGGTATTTTTTGAGTACTGGGAGAGTTACGGAATTCGCCGGGAGAAGTATTGGGCCTTATTGGGCCTCTGGAAAGAGAGAGGGGCTGCCTAGGGCAGGCCGCGCACCCCCCCATGGCCTAGTCCGAATTGGACTAGGGGGAGGGGCCGCACCCCCTCCTTCCTTCCCTTCTCTCTTCCCCTTCCTAGTCTCTACTCCTACTACATGGAAGGACTCCTAGTTGGACTAGGAAAGGGGGAATCCTACTCCCGGTGGTTGTAGGACTCCCCATGGCGCGCCCCTCCTAGGGCCGGCCTCTTCCTCCCTCCCTCCTTTATATACGGGGGCAGGGGGCACCCCATAGACACACAAGTTGATCTACGGATCATTCCTTAGCCGTGTGCGGTGCCCCCTTCCATCATATTCCACCTCGGTCATATCGTCGCGAAGCTTAGGCGAAGCCCTGTGCCTGTAGAACATCAAGATCGTCACCATGCCGTCGTGCTGACGGAACTCTCCCTCGACACTCAGCTGGATCGGAGTTCGAGGGACGTCATCGAGCTGAACGTGTGCTGAACTCGGAGGCTCCGTACGTTCGGTGCTTGGATCGGTCGATCGTGAAGACATACGACTACATCAACCGCGTTGTGCTAAACGCTTCCGCTTACGCTTACGGTCTACGAGGGTACGTGGACATACACTCTCCCCTCTCGTTGCTATATCATCACCATGATCTTGCGTGTGCGTAGGATTTTTTTTGAAATTACTACGTTCCCCAACAGAACCAAGAAGTTTGTAAGGGCAAGGGGATTGCCTACTTCATGAAGATCTACCCGAGTGAGGCAAGTCCTTCGTGGGCGATGGCTATGATGGGATAGACAAGGTTGCTTCTTCGTGGACCCTTCGTGGGTGGATCCCTCTGTGGCTCGTGCAACCGTTACCCTTCGTGGGTTGAAGTCTCCATCAACGTGGATGTACGATAGCACCACCTATCGGAAGCATGCCCAAAATCTCTGTGTCTTCATTGCGTTTGCATACTCCAATACCATCCCTTACTATCTTGCCATTAGCATGCTTTACTATTTCCGCTGCTCATACTCTTGGCATTCTTGCTCGAAATGTATTGTGAATACTTAAACTTGTGCTAAAACTTCACCTCAACTTGAAAAATTTAAAAATTGCCACTTTTGCTTGTTGAGGATCTAACCCCTCTTCCCGATCCTTTCAATTGGTATCAGAGCATTGGTCCCCATTGCTTTGGTTTAATCGCCTTGGAGGAAGATGGTTGAGTGTACGGTTGGGAGTATTAGACATAGAGTGCCTATGCTGGATGGAGAGTTCTATAGTGCTTGAAAAATTGAGATGCTTGAGATTTCCAATGAATATAATTTGAATAAGTATATTACTAGTCCTTGTGCGTCTCCTATTGATCCCTTGCATCCTACCCCCGATGAGTATCTTGACATAATCCACTGATACGTCTCCAATGTATCTATAATTTATAATTATTCCATGCTATTATATTATCTATTTTGGATGTTTTATATGCATTAATATCCTATTTTAAATTATTTTTGGGACTAACCTATTAACCTAGAGCCCAGTGTCAGTTTCTGTTTTTTCCTTGTTTTCGAGCTTCACAGAAAAGGAATACCAAACGGAGTCCAAACGGAATAAAACCTTCACGATGATTTTTCTTGGACCAGAAGACACCGTGGAGACTTTGAGATGAAGTCAGAAGAGCCGCGAGGTGGTAGCAAGGGGGGAGGATGTGCCCAGGGGGTAGGGCGCACCCATGCCTTGCCACCTACTCGGGACTCCTCTGACCTAACCCTTGGCCCTATATATTCACATATATTCCCAAACCACCAAAGGCATCCACGAAAACACTTTTCCACTGCTGCAACCTTCTGTTCCCGTGAGATCCCATCTTGGGGCCTTTTCCGGCATCCTGCCGGAGGGGGATTCAATCACGGAGGGCTTCTACATCAACTCTATTACCCTTTGGATGAAGCTTGAGTAGTTTACCTCAGACCTACGGGTCCATAGCTAGTAGCTAGATGGCTTCTTATTTCTCTTTGATTCTCAATACCATGTTCTCCTCAATGTTCTTGGAGATCTATCCTATGTAATCTTCTTTTGCGGTGTGTTTGTTGAGATCCAATGAATTGTGGATTTATGATCAGCTTATCTATGAATATTATTTGAATCTTCTCTGAATTCTTATATGCATGATTTGATATCTTTGTAATTCTCTTCAAACTATCGGTTTAGTTTGGCCAACTAGATTGGTTTTTCTTGCAATGGGAGAAGTGCTTAGCTTTGGGTTCAATCTTGCGGTGTCCTTTCCCAGTGACATTAGGGGCAGCAAGGCACGCATTGTATTGTTGCCATCGAGGGTAAAAAGATGGGGTTTACATAATAGTGCTTGAGTTTATTCCTCTACATCATGTCATGTTACTTAATGCGTTACTCTGTTCTTCATGAACTAAATACTCTAGATGCAGGCAGGAGTCGGTCGATGTGTGGAATAATAGTAGTAGATGCAGGCAGGAGTCGGTCTACTTGGCACGGACGTGATGCCTATATATCATAAGCATTGCCTTAGATATCTTCATAACTTTGCGCTTTTCTATCAATTGCTAGATGGTAATTTGTTCACCCACTTTATTATTTGCTATCTTGAGAGAAACCTCTAGTGAAACCTATGGTCCCCGGGTCTATTTTCCATCATATAAATTTCCAATCTACTATTTTGCAATCTTTTACTTTCTGATCTATAAACCAAACTATTTACTTTATCTTTTGTTTAGTTTCATCTATCTCTATCAGATCTCACTTTTGCAAGTGACCGTAAAGGGATTGACAACCCCTTTATCACGTTGGGTGCAAGTTGCTTGATTGTTTGTGCAGGTATTGGTGATTTGTGCGTTATCTCCTACTAGATTGATACCTTGGTTCTCTAACTAAGGGAAATACTTATCTCTACTTTGCTGCATAACCCTTTCCTCTTCAAGGGAAAAACCAATGCAAGCTCAAGAAGTAGCACACGCAACCTAAGAGCTATTAATCTTATCATTAGAGGTTTGTCTAGGAACTTGCTTGTATACTTTCCTACATTTGAATGTGCTTATACTATACAGAGATACCTTGAGGAGCGCTTTCCAAACTATTCCTTGAAAAATTTAGATGAGATTCTTCAAAAGTCCATTGATTTTCATAAAATGAATCCTAGTGATCCTAAATTTGATGATTGTCTATTTGAGCTTCGTGACCTTATGCATGCCAAAGGAGATGTTGGAGTCATTAGTAGCATCATCTCACAAGTCATTAGAATTCATAAAGATGCACATTGTCATGGTCATAAATCTAATGAATCACTCTCTCTAGGTGATGATCATTCACAAGAGGATGTTGACCATGTATATTATGATGAGAATGATGATAGTGACCTTGATCATGACGAGTCAATGAGACACTTTGATCTTATGGCTAACCTTCGTGGCTACATGGCCGGAGGAAAGGAATGGGTTCTCGATAGTGGATGTACTGATTATATGACCGGAGACAAGGATGTGTTCCATGAGCTTGCAAAAAGTGATGGTCCCCATAAGTATGTAACTTTAAGGGTAAGGTAGTTAGCCTCGATATGGTGGACATCTCCCATGATAGCTCTATTCAAAATGTTGTGCTCGTTGAATCTCTTGGCTACAATTTACTTTCTGTATCTAGACTAGCCGACTTCGGTTTCAATGTTCTATTCACTAAAGTAGATTGCCAAGTGTTTTGAAGAGATAATCGTAATATGGTCTTTACCGATACTCGTATATGTGATCTATACATTGTTGATTTCACTAAGAAAGCTCAACCTCGAACTTGCTTAATTGCTAAATCCTCTGAGGATGGTTATCGCATAGAAGGTTAGGTCACATGGGCATGCAAAATCTTGATAAGCTTGTTAAAGGTGATCATATCCTTGGTGTTAAAGATGTTATATTTGACAAGGATAGACTTTGCAGTTCTTGTCAAGCAAGAAAACAAGTTGGAGGAAGTCATCCCGTGAAGAACATCATGACCACGAGAAGATCTCTTGAGCTACTTCCCATGGATCTTTTTGGTCCCAATGCCTACAAGAGTCTCGGTGATAACTCGTTCAGTTTAGTCATTGTTGATGATTTTTCCAGATTTATGTGGGTGTTCTTTCTTGATGATAAATCGCAAGTCCAAAAGATATTCAAGAACTTTGCTAGGAAGTCCCAAAACCAACTCGAAGTGAAGATCAAGAAGGTTCGAAGCGACAACGGAACGGAGTTCAAGAACGCCAATGTGGATACCTTTCTTGACGAAGAAGGGATTTCACATGAGTTCTCGTCTACGTACACACCTCAACAAAATGGACTTGTTGAGAGGAAGAATCGGACACTTATTGAGATGGCGAGAATGATGCTTGATGAATACAAGATGCCAAGACACTTTTGGGCGGAAGCGGTTGAGACAACTTGTCATGCTACGAATCGACTATATCTTCACAAGCTTGTCGGCAAGATGGCATACGAGCTTCTCACCGGTAACAAACCCCAAGTTGGATACTTTTGAGTATTTGGCTCAAAGTGCAACATTCTTGATAAGCATCGTTGTTCGAAATTTGCCCCTAAATCTCATGAAGGTTTCCTACTCGGTTATGGCTCAAACTCTCACACTTACCTGGACTAGGGGGTGTCCGGACAGCCGGACTATCATCGTCCGCCGGACTCCAAGACTATGAAGATACAATATTGAAGACTCCGTCCCGTGTCCGGATGGGACTTTCCTTGGCGTGGAAGGCAAGCTTGGCAATACGGATATGTAGATCTCCTACCATTGTAACCGACTCTGTGTAACCCTAGCCTTCTCCGGTGTCTATATAAACCGTAGGGCTTTAGTCCATAGGACACAACATACATCACAACAATCATACCATAGGATAGCTTTAGGGTTTAGCCTCCTTGATCTCGTGGTAGATCCACTCTTGTACTACCCATATCATCAATATTAATCAAGCAGGACGTAGGGTTTTACCTCCATCGAGAGGGCCCGAACCTGGGTAAAACATCGTGTCCCTTGTCTCCTGTTACCATCCGCCTAGACGCACAGTTCGGGACCCCCTACCCGAGATCCGCCGGTTTTGACACCGACACTTACCATGTCTACAACAATTTCACCCTTAAGGTTGAAGAGACGGTAGATGTGAACTTTGATGAATCCAACGGCTCACAAGTAGAGCAATTGCTAGTTGATGTAGGAGACAGAGATCCTTTGGAAGCAATTCAAGACTTGTCTGCTAGAAGATTCGCCCAATGAAGGAAGGAGAGTACTTCGTCCATTTAAGTGGAATCCTCAACTTCACGACAAGGTGAACCACCAGTTGACTTGGAGGCTTCAACAAGTGGAACACGTCAAGACAAAGGAAATGAGGAAGTATAACAAGATGAACCTCATCGACCTCCTTCTCCACCACCACAAGATAACAACAACGCCAACAACAATGAAGAAGGACAAGAATAAGAAGAAGAAGACAATGAAGAGGATGTTCCACCTCGACCCAAACAAAAGCTCTCACGAGTTAGAGCAAGAGTCA
The DNA here is from genome assembly GCA_021437245.1 of Aegilops speltoides. Lineage (NCBI taxonomy): Eukaryota > Viridiplantae > Streptophyta > Magnoliopsida > Poales > Poaceae > Aegilops > Aegilops speltoides. The sequence goes on along the minus strand of CM038146.1, from coordinate 328,192,560 downwards.
CAAGAGATCATCCCGTCGAACAAATCTTTGATGCTATTCAAACCGGGAGAATTACTCGCTCTAAATCTCCTTTGGCTAACTTTTGTGAACATTACTCATTCATTTCTAGTATTGAACCTATGAAGGTTGAAGAAGCTCTTGAGGATATGGATTGGGTGAACGCTATGCATGAAGAGCTACACAACTTTGAGAGGAATCAAGTTTGACATTGGTTGAAAAGCCGGACGACAACCACAATGTCATTGGAACCAATTGGGTGTTTCGGAATAAGCAAGATGAGGATGGACAAGTTGTACACGACAAGGCCCGTCTCGTCGCTCAAGGCTACACTCAAGTCGAAGGTATGACTATGGTGAGACATATGCCCCCGTTCTAGACTTCAGTCCATACGCATCTTACTTGCTTATGCCAATCACCATGATATCACTTTATACCAAATGGACATTAAAAGTGCTTTTCTAAATGGTGAAATTGAGGAGGAAGTCTATGTTAAACAACCTCCCAGCTTTGTTAATCCCAAGAAACCCAATCATGTTTACAAACTTCACAAAGCTCTTTATAGTCTTAAACAAGCTCCTAGATCATGGTATAAATGCCTGACCAAGTTCCTTGTTGAAAAAGGATTTGAAATTGGGAAGATTGATTCTACATTTTTTACTAAAAGGGTTCATGGTGAATTATTTGTATGCCAAATTTATGTGGATGATATCATATTTGGTTCGACTAACCATCATTATAGCGAAAAGTTTGGAAGGCTAATGTCGGAGAAGTTTGAGATGTCTATGATGAGTGAACTCAAATTTTTCCTTGGATTGCAAATCAAGCAAACTAAGGAAGGTGCCTTCGTTTCTCAAACAAAGTATACCAAGGACCTTTTCAAGAAGTTCAACATGCAAGAAAGCAAAGGTATGAAAACACCCATGCCTACTAGTGGACATCTTGACTTGACTAAGGATGGCAAACCGGTTGACCAAAAGGTTTACCGCTCTATGATTGGTTCATTGTTATATATATGTGCATCTCGTCCCAATATTATGCTAAGTGTGTGCATGTGTGCACAATATCAAGCGGCCCCTAAAGAATGTCATCTTAAGGCTGTGAAAAGGATAGTGAGATACTTGATTCATACACCAAACTTTGGCATTTGGTATCCTAAGAGGTCATCTTTTAATCTTGTTGGCTACTCCGATTCGGATTATGCCGAAGAGAAGGTTGATAGAGATTCCACTTCGGGTACTTATCAATCTGTTGGTAGATCCCTTGTGTCTTGGTCCTCCAAGAAACAAAACTAGGTATCCTTATCCACTGCCGAGGCGGAATACATTGTCGTCGGATCATGTTGTGCTCAATTAATTTGGATGACCCAAACTCTTAAGGATTATGGGATACATGTGAAACATGTTCCATTGCTTTGTGATAATGAGTGTGCTATTAAGATTGCTCACAATCCCGTGCAACATTCTCGAACTAAGCATATTGAAGTGCGTCATCATTTCATTCGAGATCATGTTGCTAAAGCAGACATCAATCTTAAGCATGTTCATACCGATAAGCAATTGGCGGATATATTCACCAAACTGCTTGATGAGAAAGTATTTTGCCGTTTGAGAGGTGAATTGCATATCATTGATGCCTCAAACTTGGAGTAGAAACTCCATTTGGATACATGCAAGACATGAGCCCTTTTATGTCTAATCCTTAATATTTCTCTTATTATGATGATCATATGTCTTGGATATATACTCGTACCCTTGCATGTTATCTAACCCTTGTAGGTACTTGGATGAACCCAAATCTATGGGATTGCGAGTCATTCATATCTTAAGAAATCTCTACATGACCAAGTTCCTATGATATGGTTGTTGAATACAAGGAAGCACGACCTCACTCAACATATCCTTTGACAATATATATATATATATATATATATATATATATATATATATATATCAAATTTCATTTGGTATCAAGTTTCATGATTATCATTTTGGATACACAAGTGTTATTCCTTGCAAGATTAACCCATGTAGGAAGATGAACTCAAACTATAAGTGGTGCTCCCAACTCTTGATGGACTACATCAACCTTGAGCTGTCAAATTTAGGGATCTGCAAACCCTTGCGAGGTTCTAACTCTGGGGTGCGTGCAGAGATCTCAACCTGTCCAGCCTGCCTACTCGTGATCCTCCTAAGCCTAGCGCGACGAGCTCAAAGAGACACAAAGACACAACAATTTATACTGGTTCGGGCCACCGTTGTGGTGTAATACCCTAATCCAGTGTGGTGGGATTGCCTCGGAGAGTTGAGGACGAACTAGTACAATGGATGAACTAGCCTCAGGAGGTGAGGTGTTCTTGAGCTGGTCTGGTGTATGCTAGCTCTACTTGTTATGATTTCGTCCCCTTCTATGGTGGTGGCTAGTCCTATTTATAGTGGCCTTGGTCCTCTTCCCAAATATGAGCGAGAAGGGATCCCACAACGGCCGGATTTGAAAGGGGACCAGTAGTACAGTCTATCCTGACAAAAGTAGTCTTCGCCTGCGAAAAGCCTCTGGTCGTGACGCTGTGGTGGGCTCGTCGATGACCTCCGTCCTGCCGTCCTGGCGGTCTTGGTTTTCACTAAAATGGAAACCTTTGGCTGATTCCTCGGGACTCCGTGCCTGTGGCTTGCCTCTCTTGCACCTAAGAGGAAACCTGCGCTCTGCGCCTGCCTGACCTTGGTCGTCATGGCTCAAGTCAGCTGAGCCTCGTGAGGTAGCTTGCATATAAGTTCATGATGGCGCGAGGTTGTGGAGGCCGGCGGTTGGCCTCCCTTGGCTATAAATGTGAGGGAGGGGCAGAGCCCCCCACCCATATTTCCTTCGTCTTGCTCCCGCCTGCTTTTCTCCTCTCTGTCTTGCTCCCATGGCGTCGCCGAAGAGGTTCTCAGCGGCCGAGAAGGGGAAGGCCTCCAAGGAGGGGCCAGCCTCTCCTCCCAAGAGGGGCCGTGGCCGTCCCCGCAAGTACCCCACGGTCCCTCCGGCAGCTTCAAGGGGGCGCGGGCGCGTGCCCCCAAAGGCAGCGTTGCTCTAGGCGCCCACAATGACACCTCTTCCCGTGGCGGGGGCTACCGGCTTCGGAGCAGCCCCCATGATGAAGGGAGGTGCACCGTGATTGTGCGCCCGCCTCGGCCGCGCTTTTCCTCGCTGGACGTGCTCCCTGAGTTTGTGGTGTGGTCGGAGAGCCCGGCTGGCACCTCGCTTCGCCTCCTGCGCTTCTTCTGTGGCGAGCTACCTTCTTCGGGGCCCGATGGTCTCTGGCTACAAGACGACGGTTGCTGGAGTAGGGCTTCGTGGGTTGGTACCGAGGTCACCGCCTCCGGTAGCATGGTCCTGACCCATGGCTGGCAGACCTTCGCCCGCACGCATGGCCTGGGCGGAAGGTGCACCCTTCACTTCAAGTACGACGGCCTGGCGACCCTCTACATGAGGGTGTTCAGGGAGGACGGCCGCCACGTGGGGTGCTGCCCGGAGGATGGCAGCGATGACGACGGTGGCGACGACGAGCTTGGTCTTGGTGACGCGTGCTCCCCCTCCAGCGACGGTAGCTCTTCCTCGGATGAGAGCTCGAGTAGTGGTGGCTACGACCGGCCCCCGAGTCGTCGTTTTTGAGTCGAGGATGTCGGGGGTTCCTCCCGCCGCGGTGCTCCAGAGAAGCTGGAGAGGAGCCCGGTGTGAAGCTGGGAGCCAGCGAACTTGGACTCAAGGCCGGTAGCCCTAGGTCACCTATGGGAGGATTGGTGGAGCACCGGGTCACCATGAGGCGCTGCTTGAGGATGCAGCGCTGGTGCCAAGCTCGTACGCCTTCGGGCCTTCTTTGTTTAGCTTTTCCTTTCTCTTGCAATCCGAGAAAAAAAGAAAGATGTACCCTGCGGGGGCGTGTAATGAACTATTGTTATTATGCCTTTTATGCTATAATCGCCATCTTGATGCTCTGCTATAATGTTTTGCGATCTGAGTGAATTAAGGTAGGGAAGCTTAGCTTGGTACATGTAATCCTTTTCCGCCTCACGAGAACCTGACCTCAGGTACTTGATGGGGCCCCCTTCCTCGGGGAGCCTTTGATGCAGCCCCCGGAAGATACGCCTTGCGCTCTCAGGAGCCATGACAGGGCAAAGCTGTCCTTTGAAGGAAGAGAAAACTTGTCGAGCGGCTCGTTCACCCTTACGCGAGCCCCCTGCCACAGATTAAATTGGACCTGATGCACCGCGTCGCGCTACCCGGGGGGCACAGACATGAGGGGTGCTAGCGCCAGTGGACTTGATCGTGGGCTCCTCGCGAGGATGAAGCAAAAATACCAGGGTTCAGCATGGTGTGTGCGCGTAAAGGCAAGCCCTGGGCGCGCACACCTACCTAGCCCCACGCTCGAGGAGCGCGAGAAGAAGTGGCGGGCGACTGCCACCTCTCTCACGTCCTTAGACCAAAAATAGCTTAAGAGAAGAAAATAGCTCGAGGAACCAGCGTTCGAGAATACCAAATCCATTGAGAGGTTATTAAAAAAACTGCAAGCAACTTCAGAAAGAAAATGAACAGCCGTGTCCGGCACCTAATCTAGTATTATCACTAGCGCGGAGCTAAGTGCTGCCACTAGGACGTGGGAGGGAGCCCCATGAGGCCCCAGGGCGGCTCTCGGGAGACTCCGGCGCGTGTACAGCCCCACTCACTATTACGTGAGAGTGTCACGAGCGGATACCTTCACATGACAGAGCCTTTCTTCACAGGACGGAGCCTTTCTTCAGGGGTAGAACTTCCGGAGGTGCTGGATGTTCCAGGCGTTCTGGGTGGGGACCCCGTCCTGCGTCTCCAGGCGCGCGGCACCAGGCCTGGAGACACGGGCAATCGTAAACGGACCCTCCCACATGGGAGAGAGCTTGTGTAGCCCCTCCCTAGAGAGCACCCGCCTCAAGACGAGATCACCCACCTCTAACGTCCTGGAGTGGACGATGCGGTAGTGGTACCGCCTCAGCACCTGCTGGTACCTCGCTGCCCGGAGTGAGGCTTGACGGCGGCGTTCCTCCCCCAGCACGAGATCCATCCCCCGCGTGGTGTCCTACTGCATCTCATTGAACGCCAGGACCCGCGTGGAGCGATGCTTGATCTCGTGAGGGAGAACCGCTTCTGCTCCGTAGATGAGGAAGAACAGCGTTTCTCCTTTTGGTTTGGTCACGGTGGTGCGGATGGTCCACAGCACAGACTGCAGCTCGTTGTGTCAGCCCCTGCCGCAGGCCTCGAGCTTCTTCTTGAAGCTCCGGGTTTTGAGGCCCCTCAGGACTTCCGTATTAGCCCTCTCGGCCTGCCCATTGCTCTGTGGGTGCGCTACTGAGGCGTAACAGATCTGCGTTCCAAGGTTAGCACAGTATGTTTTGAAAAGATTGCTGGTGAACTGAGAGCTGTTGTCGGTGATGATGCGGTTGGGGACCCCAAACCGGCTCACGATTCCTTTGATGAACTTGACGGCCGATCCAGCTGGGATGGTGTGCACGGCTTCTACCTCCGCCCACTTGGTGAACTTGTCGATGGCAACGTAGAGGTATCGGTAGCCCCCTGGCGCCCGAGGGAACGGTCCCAAGATGTCCAGCCCCCAGACCGCAAATGGTCACGTGAGTGGGATCATCTGGAGGCTCTGCGCGGGCTGGTGGATCTGCTTGGCATGAAACTGGCATGCTTCACAAGAGCGCACCAGCTCTGTAGCATCGTTGAGTGCAGTGGGCCAGTAGAAGCCGTTGCGGAACGCCTTGCCCACCAGAGTGCGCGACGAGGAATGATGCCCGCAGTCCCCACCATGTATGTCCGCTAGCAGCTCGAGCCCCTACTCCCTGGAGATGCACCACAACAAAACGTCATTGGGCCTCCTGCGATATAACTCACCATCCTTGATGCAGTATGCGGTATCTTGACGGGCCACACGCTCAGCGTCCTCCTCCTTCTCTGTCAGGGTCCCTTGGAGCAAGTATGTATTGAACTCTTCGGTCCAGCACCCCTCCTGAGGCTCGAGCACTAGCAGCAGGCGGACTCCCGAGGGGTGACCACAGGCTGGGGCACCTGTCTCGGATGCTTGCGAAAAGTCCTTCGGAGGCGGTGCTGGGGTCGTGATGTGTGGGGTCGCAGACGGCTTGAAGAGCCGCTCCTCAAACACCCCCGGCTCCTGAGGGAGCCTGCAAGAGGCTCTTTTGGCGATGTCGTCTGCTTCCTTGTTCGTCCCGCGTGGTACGTGCTACAGCTCCACGCCCATGAACCGCTTCTCCATCTTGCGCACCTCCTCTAGGTACGCCTCCATGTGCTCATCCTTGGGTGTGTACTCCTTGTTGGAGAAGTTGACGAGAAGCTGAGAGTCACCCTTGATGGTGAGGCACTTCACTCCCTGCACGGCCGCGGCCCTGAGTCTGGCGAGCAAGCCTTCGAACTCTCCGATGTTGTTGGAGACCTTCTCGCCCTGCTGAAAGCAGAGTTGCACTGCATAGCAGAGCTTGTCCTTGGTGGGTGTGATGAGGATGGCCCCCGCTCCTGCGCCTTGTCATGCAAACGCCCCGTCGAAGTACATGACCCATCCGTCTGGCTCTTCGTCTCCTGGCAGGAGGGAGCAATCCTCGCCTACTCCGTGGTCAAGAGCGCTAGTCTACTCGGCCACAAAGTCCGTGAGGGCCGTGCCCTTGATGATCCTGGTGGTGCTGAACTCAAGATTGAATGCCTGAAGCTCAATGTTGCATTCAGCAACTCGCCCAGCTGCGTTCGGGCTCCGGAGCACCCTCTCCAGCAGGTACGCTGAAACAACCTTGATGGGGTGGCCTTGAAAGTAGTGGCGCAGCTTCCTGGGGGCAACTAGGAGTGCGAGCAAGAGCTTCTGGGGCATGGGGTAGTGCGCCTGGGCCTCCCTTAGTACCGTGCTGGCAAAGTAGACTGGGTACTCGATGAGGGGGGAGGCATCAACAGAATCTTGTTCTTCATGAGGGCACAGGTCCTCCATGGCCTCAGAAGGCCCATCCTCAGGAGCCTTGATAGCCACGGGATCAATCGTGGCCTCAGGAGGGATGTCGTCCACCGTGCTGGTCGCAACCCTAGATGCCTTGCCCTGGGGGTGCTTTGCCTTGCTTGACGGCTGTCCATCCTGCTGAGCCTTCTTGATTGGGTGTTCCTTCCTTAGCGCCACCAGGGCAGTGCTGGCTGAGTGAGGGGTCGCTGCCAGATAGAGCACCAAGGGCTCGAGAGGGCGTGGTGCCACCATCACCGGAGGGCTGGTCAAATATCTCTTAAGATCCTGGAAGGCTGCGTCTGCCTGCAGGGTCCACTCGAATGGCTCCTTCCTCTTCATCAGCTTGAAGAACGGGAGGGCGTGCTCCCCCAGCTTGGAAATGAAATTCCCAAGTGAGGTTACACAGCCCTCCAGCTTCTGCATCTCCTTCAGGGTCTGCGGGGGGTTCATATCCTCTATCGCCTTGACCTTCTCCGGGTTGGCCTCGATCCCTTTGTGCGACACCAAGAAGCCCAACAGCTTGCCTGAAGGAACCCCGAACACACACTTCACGGGGTTAAGCCGGAGATCCACCTTGCGCAAGCTCGCGAATGTCTCCTCCAGATCTTCTATCAGAGTCCTGGCCTCCCAAGATTTCACCACTATATCGTCAACATAGGCCTCTGAGTTCCTCCCGAGCTGCGAACCCAGGGCGATGTGCATCAGCCGCTGGAAGGTTGCTTCGGCATAACGCATCCCGAAGGGCATGTAGGTGTAGCAGTACACCCTGCATGGGGTCCTCCATGGCCATCTTGATCTGGTGGTAGCCGGAAAAGGCATCCAAGAAGCACAACAGGTCGCACTCGGCGGTGGAGTTGGCGATCTGGTCAATGTGAGGGAGCGGGAATGGATCTTGCGGGCAGGCCTTGTTGAGGTTGGTGAAGTCGACACACATGCACTCCTTCCCTCCTTTCTTGGGGACGATGATGGGGTTCGCCAACCACTCTGGGTACCGTACCTCTCTGATGACCCCTGCGGCTTGTAGCTTACAGGTTTCCTGGACGATGAAGGCCTGCTTCTCGGTGGACTGGCAGCGAGCCTTCTGCTTCACCGGCCGCAAATTTGGACATACCGTCAGGTGGTGCTCGATTATCCCCCTTGGGACCCTAGCCATGTGTTTGGGTTCCCAAGCGAATACGTCCTTGTTGGCTCGCAAAAAGTTGATCAATGCCTCCTCTTGATCCTGAGGGAGGCCAGCCCCTATGGTGAAGGTGGCGCTGGCCGTCCCATCCTCATAGACCGGCACTTGCTTCGTCTCGGCTCGGTCTTGGGAGAACAACTACTTCTTTTTGGCCGGCGCTGCTTCTGGAGCCTCCTGGCCCTTCTTCTTGCCGAGCAGCACGGACGCGACTATCCTGAAGGCGAGCTTGAGGGCCTGCAGCGAGCCTTTGGTGTCCCCGGCCACCGTGAGGACACCGTTGCTGCCAGGCATATTCATGAGGTTGTACGCGGGGTGGGTCGCAGCCATAAATTGGGCCAAGGCCGGGTATCCTAGAATAGCATTGTACGGCAGGTCGATCTTGGTGATGTCGAAGCCGATGAGCTCAGTGTGATAGTTGTCATGGGTCCCAAAGGTGACAGGGAGACGGATCTGCCCCAGGGGCCTGGTGGAGCCGCCGCTGACCCCGGAGAAAGGCTTGGAGGGGCGGAGCTAGCTGGGTGGTACGTGGAGTAGGCCAAATGCCTCTGGGAGAGCATGTTGAGGCCGGCTCCGCCATCAATGAGGGTCCTGGTGATCACCACGTGGCGGACGGTGGGGGTGCAGAGCATTGGGAGCGCGCCCGCTCCCATCATGCCGACGGGGTGATCCTTGGGGCTGAAGGTGAGGTCAGCTTGGGGTGCCGCCCAGCCTAGGGGAGCCCTCGAGCTCGCTTGAGTGGCGCTTACCCGCCGGTAGAACTACTTGATGTGGCGGTCCGAAGGTGGTGCCTGCGAGCCACCTAGGAGAGCCGCGACGACCGGGGGCACCGGTAAAGCGTAGTGGGCGAGGAAGAGGTCGTGCAGCTCCTCCCAGGATGCCACAGAAGATGCCGGTAGGTTGAGCAACCAAGCGTGTGGAGCCCCTACAAGGGCCATGGGGAGCCAGTTGGCCTTCGCCTTGTCGTCTCCGCGGGCCGCCCAAACTGCCTCCTCGTATGCCTGAAGAAAGAGGGCCGGATCTGCCGCGCCGTTGTAGCATGGCGGCATCCCCGGTCAGAACTTGGGCGGCCACTGCACCTGCCGCAGGGAGAGGGTGAAGCACCGCAGCCCCGGCGCTTCTTCGGGAATGCGCATCGACCGGGCCGACGGAGGAGCGCCCACCATAGGAGTCAGTGGCACGATCTCGAGGTCGAGGAAGAAGATTCCGATGCACCCCTACCTGGCGTGCCAAATGTCGGATTTAGGGATATGCAAACCCTTGAGAGGTTCGAACTCTAGGGTGCATGCGGAGATCTCAACCTGCCCAGCCTGCCTACTCGTGATCCTCCTAAGCCTAGTGCGACAAGCTCAAAGAGACACAAAGACACAACGATTTATACTAGTTCGGGCCACCATTGTGGTGCAATACCCTAATCCAGTGTGGTGTGGTGGATTGCCTCGGAGGGCTGAGGATGAACTAGTACAATGGATGACTAGCCTCAGGAGGTGAGGTGTTCTTGAGCTGGTGTGGTGTATGCTAGCTCTACTTGTTCTGATTTCATCCCCTTCTATGGTGGTGGCTAGTCCTATTTATAGTGGCCTTGGTCCTCTTCCCAAATATGAGCGGGAAGGGATCCCACAACGGCCGAATTTGAAAGGGGACCAGCAGTACAGTCTGTCCTGACAAAAGTAGTCTTTGCCGGTGAAAAGCCTCTGGTCGTGACACTGTTGTGGGCTCGTCGATGATCTCCATCCTGCCGTCCTGGCGGTCTTGGTCTCGTTGCACTGTAATGGAAACCTTTGGCTGATTCCTTGGGACTTCGCGCCTGTGGCTTGCCTCCCTTGCACCAAAGAGGAAACATGCACTCTGCGCCCGCCTGGCATCCGCCTGGCCTTCGTCATCATGGCTCACGTCAGCTGAGCCTCGTGAGGTAGCTTGCATAGAATTCTCTGCCCCTCAGGAGCCCTCCTAAGGAGGATAATTCCTTCAGGGGTCTTGGCGTTGCCCCCCTCGCGAGGCTTGGCCCCTCGCGAGGGTCTTGTGGTGTTGGTGTTGAAGCTGGGCCGTACCAGGCCGTTGATGAAGCCACGTGGTGGGCTGCAAGCACGCAGGGCTGGATACCCCCAAATCCTGGACGCTGACATGAGCATCCAACACAAGTTCAACTACATGATCAAGATCAACACTACAACCTAAGGTATGTTATTCCATCTTAGAGAAGCTTTACTCCAAAAAATGAGTCAAAGCAACCTCACTTGACTCCTAAATAATGCTTAAATGAAAAATGGTAACCCCATTTTGAGCTTAAACAATGAGTATGACCTATGATCAAGTGACCTCACTTGACTCCTAAGTCACTATACTCTAACATAGGTGACTTTGTCGCAGACCCCTTCTAGATGAAGTTCTCTAGTGTTTCTCTATTCACTTACTTTGTGTTCTTGCATATATTTCTTGCTATCTTGTTCCCCTTATAAAAACACTTTACCATTTTCACTGCCTATCTTCTTCAGCTCCACTCAATGATTCTTATCCTCTACCCGCATCTTAAACTACATGCTGCTTTGTAGTGTGTCTCAAGTACCACACCTATTTGACTCATGCTCCAGAAGTGCCCTTCTTGGAAATTGATGTAAAAGGGGAAGAGAGAGCACATCAAAGCTTATCATATGAGCACATCTAAGCTCTTCCAGATGCTAGTAAATCTAAGAGGAGAGAAGTCACGTGTCTTTTAGAGGGGAAAGACATGTCAACTCGTTTAATCTTAGCTACTGCTAATATTTTAGTTGCTCTGAATTTTGGTTGATTGTACCATTTCTTTCTCTGTTTGCTCTGATTTCACTCACCCTACCTTCTCCCATTATCCAATATCAGATTTAGGGGGAGAAAGAGTCCATATATAGGGAAGAAAATCTTTGGAATTCATTGCATATCTTTGAAATCCTTGGGGACATGCCAGTATCTAAGTAGAGTACCTAGTACTCACCCATCACATTTCATCCCAGTCTTGGTACTCTCGTGGTTTCCTAAAATTGCTTTACCAAGAGTGTTCTTGTGTTATCTAACCTTGTTTTCTCAAGTCCACCCCTTCTAAAGCCAGCTCAAGATCACAAGGTAAGTATATGCATCACACTCATGTGCATGATGATCTCTCGTTGATGTACATATTGTTTGCAAGAAGGATTCATGAACATGGAGGTACAGTTCCTATACACATCATTTACTCTAAAGCATATAGCTACGATGCATGTAATTCATTGCTTGCTCTGTCATGTTTGTGCATTCACATGTTCTCATATTCCAACTTCACATGATTGCGTTCATGTAGGGGGAGCCTATGCATGTTACATGTCTTTCCAAAGCTTTACTTAATACCATGTATATCTTTAATCCTAAGCTTTGATGTATGTTGTCATCAATTACCAAAAAGGGGAAGATTGAAAGCACAAGTGCTCCTTGGGTGATTTTGGTAATTAATGTCACCATATCTCTTGTTGGACTAATACTTTTATCCAGTATATTTTAGATGAGTTCAACAATGGCGTGGTAAGGACGAGAGGATGTGGAACCCCCTCAAAATGTTAAGGACACATATTGGCAAAAGCTCAAGACACTTCATTTCTATTTTAGTGATCCAAGATCACATTGAATCCATAGGAAAGCCAATGCTATTAAAAGGGGATGAGGTGTTGCTTAATGGTCTACTTGCCCAAAGTGCTTAGTGATCTTGCTCCAAAACCCTCAGCCACTCTCTCACTCCAAATATGTCCAAAACTCAAAGTCAAACTCGACCCCCCCCCCCGAATTGATCTATCTGGCGCCACCGAGTTCAGTTGACATAGCCACTGCCAGAAACACTAGACAATTCGGTCACACCAATACTTATCTTGGCCTCACTAGACAATTCCCTGTTTCCCTTTGTAACATTTCAGCCTCACCGAAATGAGCAATCGGTCCCACCGAGTTTTCTTGACCAACTCTTTGTTTGCTCTTTGCTGAAATCGGTCTCACCGAGTTCAAGCATTCGGTCTCACCAAGATGAGGTTTGCCCTAGCCCTAGCACATCGGTCCCACCGAGTTGTTCCAGCCGGTCCCACCGAGATTCCTAACGTTCACATTTTGAACTGAATCGGTCTCACCGAGTTCTCCTATTCGGTCTGACTGAGTTTGGGTCAAATGTGTGTATCGGTTGGATTTTGTGTGGAGGCTATATATACCCCTCCACCCCTTCTCCATTTGTGAGAAAGCCATCAGAACGTGCCTACACTTCCACTACTCATTTTCGGAGAGAGAACCACCTACTCATGTGTTGAGACCAAGAAATTCCAGTCCTACCACAAGAATCTTGATCTCTAGCCTTCCCTAAGTTGCTTTCCACTCAAATCATCTTTCCACCATAGCCAAATCTGTGTGAGAGAGTTGAGTGTTGGGGAGACTATCATTTGAAGCACAAGAGCAAGGAGTTCATCATTAACACACCATCTATTACCTTTTGGAGAGTGGTGTCTCCTAGATTGGTTAGGTGTCGCTTGGGAGTTGGGAGCCTCCGACAAGATTGTGGAGTTGAACCAAGAAGTTTGTAAGGGAAAGTAGATCGCCTACTTTGTGATGATCTACCCAAGTGAGGCAAGTCCTTCGTGGGCGATGGCCATGGTGGGATAGAAAAGGTTGCTTCTTCGTGGACCCTTCGTGGGTGGAGCCCTCCGTGGACTCGCGCAACCGTTACCCTCTATGGGTTGAAGTCTCCATTAGCGTGGATGTACAATAGCACCACCTATTGGAACCACGCAAAAAATCTCCGTGTCTTCATTGCGTTTGCACACTCCAATCCCATCCCTTACTTTCTTGCAATTAGCATGCTTTACTCTTTCCGCTGCTCATACTCTTGGCATTCTTTCTTGAAATGTATTGTGAATACTTAAACTTGTGCTAAAACTCCACCTCAAATTGAAAAAAATAAAAATTACCATTTTTGCTTGTTGAGGGTCTAATCACCCCCTCTAGACCCATCTTCTTGATCCTTTCAGCTACAAATTTATTCCTTCATCTCAACTCTAGCATTAGGGCTAAAAACACGCTTGACTTGTGTAGACTAACCTTGTATCCCGAAGCGGCACAATATAATGTAAGGATTTCTTTCAGACAGTCAACATTCTCAGTATTGGCCTTCATTAGGATTGAAGAATCATCTGCAAATAATAAATTAGTAATGGTCGGTGCTTCCCTACACATAGGGAGGAGACTAGAACCACACTAGGCTTCTAATTATGAGGATTAGAGGTAGCTAGGGCTAGCTCTAATTAGTCAACTAGGACCAACCAGAGGAGGCTCAAAACTTGTGTTCTAGGGGCTAGCCCTACTCCTCTATTTATATGTTGAGCCCTGGGGTGGTTACTTGGGAAGAGGGCCTCCCCAAAGTGGGTTTGGAACGCAAGGAAGAGTCATTCTCGGATTCGAGCACCAGACGCCACGGTCCTCACCGTTTGGCCCATACGCCATGCTCCTCGGCATCTGGTCCCTGACCTCCGCAAAACTTCCCTTTGCACTGACCTAAAGCCCCATAGGCCTTACTCCTTGGCCCAACCAAAGTGTCCTCGCACCAAAACATTTCTAGAAACATCCGAAACCCTTCCGATGAATTCTAGAACCCTTCCGAAGACCAAATATTATCATCTTATATATCAATATTTACCTCCAGACCATTCCAGAGCTCATTGTCATGTCCGTAATCTCATCCGGGACTCCAAACAACATTACGTCACCAACATACATAACTCGTATAATACTATATCGTCAATGAATGTTAAGCGTGCGGACCCTACGGGTTCGAGAATGATGTAGACATGACCGAGATGCTTCTCCGGTCAATAACCAATAGCGGTGCCTGGATGCCCATATTGGTTCCTACATATTCTACAAAGATATTTATCGATCGAACCTTTTATGACAACATACATAGATCCCTTTGTTCATCGGTATGTTACTTGCCCGAGATTCAATCATCGGTATCTCCATACCTAGTTCAATCACATTACTGGTAAGTCTCTTTACTTGTTCCGTAATACATCATCTTGTAACTAACTCCTTAGTCACTTTGCTTGCAAGCTTCTTGTGTTGATGTATTACCGAGAGGACCCAGAGATACCTTTCCATCATACAGAATGACAAATCCCAATCTCGGTCCATGCCAACTCAACAGACACCTTCGAAGATACCTATAGAGCACCTTTATGATCACCCAGTTATGAAGTGATATTTGATACACACAAGGCATTCCTCCAGGGTCCGATAGTTGCATGATCTCATGGTCAAAGTAACATGTATTTGACATTAAGAAAGCGGTAGCAATAAACTGAACGATCATATGCTATGCTAACGAATGGGTCTTGTCCATCACATCATTCTCCTAATGATGTCATCCCATTATCAAACGACAACTCATGTCTATGGTTAGGAAAGCTTAACCATCTTTTGATCAATGAGCTAGTCTAGTAGAGGCTTACTTGGGACTTGGTATTTGTTTATGTATTCACACATGTATTTAAGTTTCCAATCAATACAATTATAGCATGAATAATAAACATTTATCATGATTAAGGAAATATAATAAGAACCACTTTATTATTGCCTCTAGGGCATATTTCCAACAGTCTCCCAATTGCACTAGAGTCAATAATCTAGATTACACAGTAATGCATCTAACACCCATGGAGCCTTGGTGCTGATCATGTTTTGCCCATGGAAGAGGTTTAGTCAATGGGTCTGCCACATTCAGATCCATGTGTAATTTGCAAATTTCTATGTCTCCATGCTTGACATAATCATGAATGGAGTTGAACCGTCACTTGATGTGTTTGGTTCTCTTGTGAAACCTGGGCTCCTTAGCTATGGCAATTGCTCCAATGTTGTCACAAAAGATTGTCATTGGACCCGATGCACTGGGCACTACACCTAGATCGGATATGAACTCCTTCATCCAGACTACTTCATGCGTTGCTTCTGAAGCAGATATATACTCTCCTTCACATGTAGATCCCGCCTCGACACTCTACTTGGAACTGCACCAATTGACAGCTCCACCATTCAAAATAAATATGTATCCGGTTTGCGACTTAGAGTCATCGAGATCTGTGTTGAAGCTAGCATCGACGTAACCCTTTACGACGAGCTCTTCGTCACCCCCATAAACAAGAAACATATCCTTGGTCCTTTTCAGGTAGTTCAGAATATTCTTGACTGTTGTCCAGTGATCCACTCCTGGATTACTTTTTTACCTCCCCGCCAAACTTATGGCAAGGCACACATCAGATCTAGTACACAACATGGCATACATTATAGAACCTATGGCTGAGGCATAGGGAATGACTTTCATTCTTTCTCTATCTTCTAGCATGGTCAGTCTTTGAGTCTTACTCAATTTCACACCTTGCAACATAGGCAAGAACCCTTTCTTTGACTGGTCTATTTTGAACTTCTTTAGAACTTTGTCAAGGTATGTGCTTTGTGAAAGTCCTATTAAGCGTATTGATCTATCCCTATAGATCTTGATGCCCAATATGTAAGCAGCTTCACCGAGGTCTTTCATTGAAAAATTGTTATTCAAATATCCTTTTATGCTATCCAGAAATTCTATATCATTTCCAATCAGCAACATGCCATCCACATATAATATCAAA
The DNA here is from genome assembly GCA_021437245.1 of Aegilops speltoides. NCBI lineage: Eukaryota > Viridiplantae > Streptophyta > Magnoliopsida > Poales > Poaceae > Aegilops > Aegilops speltoides. The sequence continues at coordinate 328,176,719 of CM038146.1, read as the reverse complement.
AATGCTATAGAGCTCCCACTCACTTTCTTGTAAATACATGCTTCACCGTAAGTCTTTATAAAACCAAATGCTTTGATCACCTCATCAAAGCGTATATTCCAACTCCGAGATGCTTGCACCAGTCCATAGATGGATCGCTGGAGGTTGCACACTTTGTTAGCACCCTTAGGACCGATAAAACCTTCTGGTTGCATCATATACAAATCTTCTTTAAGAAACCTGTTAAGGAATGCAGTTTTGACATCCATTTGCGAGATTTCATAATCATAAAATGCGGCAATTGCTAACATGATTCTAACAGACTTACGCATCACTATGGGTGAGAAAGTCTCATCGTAGTCAACCTGTCGAACTTGTCGAAAACCTTTTGCGACAAGTCGAGCTTTGTAGACATTGATATTACCATCAACATTGGTCTTCCTCTTGAAGATCCATTTATTCTCAATGGCTTACCAATCATCGGGCAAGTCCACTAAAGTCCACACTCAGATTTCATGGCCTCAAGACATTTGTTGGAATTTGGCCTCATCATAGCTTCTTCATAGTTTGTAGGTTCGCCTTTGTCTAATAACATGAATTCCAGGATAGAATTACCGTACCACTCTGGTGCGGGGCATGCTCTGGTCGACCTACGAGGTTCAGTAGTAACTTGATCTGAAGTTTCATGATCACCATTTTCTTCCTCTCTGGTTGGCGTGTAGGCATCACGGGAATGGTTTTCTCTAATGTGATATTTTCCAATTCGAGAGAAGGTACAACTACCTCATCAAGTTCTACTTTCCTCACACTCACTTCTTTCGAGAGAAACTCCTCTAGAAATGACCCATTCTTTGCAACAAAGATCTTGCCTTCAGATCTGTGGTAGAAGGTATACCCAATAGTTTCTTTAGGGTATCCTATGAAGACGCACTTCTCTGCTTTGGGTTCGAGCTTATCAAGCTGAAGCCTTTTGACATAAGTGTCGCATCCCCAAACTTTAAGAAATGACAGTTTAGGTTTCTTGCCAAACCATAGTTCATACGGTGTCGTCTCAACAGATTTAGACGGTGCCCTATTTAACGTGTATGCGGCTGTCTTTAATGCATAACCCCAAAACGATAGCGGCAAATCAGTAAGAGACATCATAGAATGCACCATATTTAATGAATTACGGTTACGATGTTTGGACACACATTACGCTGTGGTGTTCTAGGTGGCATGAGTTGTGAAACAATTCCACATTGTCTTAAATGAAGGCCAAACTCGTAACTCAAATATTCACGTCCGCGATCATATCATAGAAACTTTATTTTCTTGTTATGATGATTCTCCACTTCACTCTAAAATTCTTTGAACTTATCAAATGTTTCAGACTTGTGTTCCTTAAGTAGATATACCCATACCTACTCAAATTATCTGTGAAGGTTAGAAAATAACGATACCCGCCGTGTGCTTCAACACTCATCAAACCGCATACATCGGTATGTATTATTTCCAATAAGTCATTAGCTCGCTCCATTGTCCCGGAGAACGGAGTTTTAGTCATTACCCTTGAGGCATGGTTCGCAAGTATCAAGTGATTCCAAAAGTCCATCCACAAGGAGTTTCTTCATGCGCTTTACACCAATATGACCTAAGCGGCAGTGCCACAAGTATGTTGCACTATTATTATCAAGTTTGCATCTTTTGGCATCAATATTATGAATATGTGTATCACTACGATCGAGATTCAACAAGAATAGACCATTCACCAAGGGTGCATGACCATACACTGGTACGCATCGGTGCTATACAAATGGTTTTTAACCCCTTTCCGCGACGGCATTTGGAACCGTCGCCAAGTGAGTGTGGGCGATAGGAGGGTCCTTCCCACACGATCCAGAAACTGTCGAGGATATGCCCTCCTGGCACACATGCTCGGCGAAATGAGGTCGTGTGCGACTAGCGAGCGAGAAAATACGGTTATACGTATAGTAGTGCAAAAAAATACAATTATACATGCGAAATTGTTTTCGGTCATAAGTACATCCCACACAGTCAGTCCCCGCTAAACGTTTCCGTTCATATATACATCCCACACAGTCGCTCCAAGGAAAATGTTTTTGTTTGCAGGTACATCACACACGATTTTCCCTGTTAAATCGTTTGTGATAGCGTTGACATCACACACAATATTAACAATTTTATCGTTTGCGTTATTGAATGCATCACACATGGTGCGTCGAAGAAACTGTGTGGCAAAGGTTGTCCATCACACATAGTTTTTATGCGATAAACGTTTGCAGAATGTGGCCTAACGCAAACACTTTGGAAGAGAATGTCATGTGTGATTGTTCATCGATCCACCACGGTTTATTCCTAGAAACTGTGTGCGTTGCCTTAGGTCATCACCCATGGTATTTTCTCAATAACCGTTTGTAATAGCAAAAACCAATTAGTAGGCTAATTGACCTATTATTAATAATCAATTTATTAATCTAATTGACATTCATATTAAACACATAATATATTTCATTCCCATATTAAGGAAGCAGGATTTCATAATTGAAATACATCAGAGTTCAACATGATATAGCTTCAGCACTCAGCTACCCCATTACACAACTGCACAAGCACCAAGTTTCACATGCAACATCTAGAACCTTTTGAAATTAGCATCATAGATGGTACATAGACAGATGCATCTCATCGGGAAAACTGCTGAAGCGGAAGGCGAATATTGAGCCTTTATTGATGTTGAAGGTCTTTGCAACTTTAGGCCAGTGCCTCTGGATGATTGACCGTCCATCCTTCGTCCTCTTCAGGAACACTTCAATATTGAACCATCGGTGTTGTATGAATACCTTGCTCGCCTCCTAGCCATACAGGTGGTTTGAGAGGTAGTCATCAATGAACTGTTTTGGAAAGGCTTGAAAACAAGGATCTGCATAAATATCTTCTCTATATTGGACATGGGGCAAAGGAATAAAAAAGACAAGGTATAATAGTTAGTACCATCCTATAGTGAACTGATGTCTTCTTCATTGTGCATACAAAGATCTTGTTGTTTTTTGTCGCCAATTTATTTATCCTAACAATCTTTCTGAGTTTCTTGACTTGACTGATATTCATGGACAACTCATTTCCCCATATGCAAAAAGGGTCGAACAGTGCACTACTAGGAAAAGGCCTACTAATGGCGCGCTGGTTTTGCCTACTAATGGCACATTACCAGTGCGCCATTAGTACCACGCCACTAGTATTTGGCACACAACTGGTGCGCCATTAGTATCTGGTATACTAATGGCGCACCAAGCAGTGTGCCATTAGTATGTAACACCATGCGCCATTAGTGTGCCTCCCGGCAGGCCATACGTAAGCATGTGCTTTGTCACACTAATGGCGCATTCTGTGTTGATGCGCCATTAGTATCCTTTGGCATACTAATGGCGCACCTGGTGGTGATGCGCCATTAGTATGAATATTTATTTATTTTTACTTTTCTGATTTTTGCACAGGTTACAAAATATATTATTGGACAGAATATAGACAGCAACACACAGCTACATCAGATTCATCGAATACAATAGAAGATTAGTCTCCGAATACAATTCATCATATTAGTCTCCGAATTCAAAAGACCGAACAAAGATAAAACATTACAAGTCTCAAGACCGTGAGTATCGAGTTTGTCTTCACATTACAAGTCGATATCGATCATCTAAACTACCATCACATAGAAGAGAGCCGTGGTCATCACGATGAGCATCATCGCGATCAAACTGGTCTTCATCTGGTTCCTCCAACGCTCCCTCCTCTCTCCCGCTAGATAGCGGGCGTATCTAGATTCGGCCTCCGCCCCATGGTGTACCCTTTGTAATCATTATCGCTGAAGCGGTGAACCTGTCTCCGACACTCCTCCCGATCGTCGAGACTCAGGAACCTTACCCTTGTACCACGACATCTGACGACATCTATATGCACAAGCCAAACAACAGACAATACATAAGCAATATGTAAGTATGCAACAAAAGGATCGGAAGAGAAAAGCAAGACATTAATAGCACGATTCATGGTCCTACTAATAAATAGCATCGATTACATCTAAGTTGAACGACTGTCCAAACCAAAGAGACATACAAATTCATTAAAGTTTAATTACAACATGAGCCAATCAATGTTTCAGAACTATAACGCCCCGGATACAGCTTTCCATATTCGTAACTCCAACTCTTGCCTTTTCCGGAGATGCAATATAATATTTCCTTCGTGGTTGGGTTTTGTCTTTTGTTTTGCATTTCGTTCATGTCATGCATCTCATCTCTTTGCATCATTTGCATTGCATCATGTCATCATGCAACCCTTTTTGAAACTCATCTAAATAAAATCGTATGGATCTTCGGTCCATTTAAATCGAGGGAAATGCACATGGTGATTTCTCTTTATAACATATATCCTCCCAATATTATTAGGGAGCTATAAAACTAATATTCCAGTGATTTGGAATTCACCATAACACACTTGCAAAATATTCCATGCCTTTGTTATATCACTTCTTGACCTCAAACTTTCTCCATAAATTCTTTCATCACTTTCCAGAGCTCCACCAAAAAATCTCAACATTTTGGTCACTCCTAAACCTTGTCCTAGTTCAAACCATTTGAATTAAATTCAAATGAGTTTGAATTTAAATCTTGCATTCATGCCAACTTTTATTTTCTTGGATTAAGCTCATTTTTATGAGTCTGGGAATATTAACCCTATGCACAAATTCTTCTGCTAACCCTCTCTTTCTTTCTCTTCTCTCTAATTCTTTTCTGCTAAAGAATAGAAGGGGGGAAGAGAGAGTCCAGCCCAGTTGGGCGTCCTAGCCCACAGCACCAGCCCACCTCATTAGGCCCAGCCGGCCCCAGCTCCATAACCCTAGCTACCCTGATCCCCTCCTCTCGATCCCCATCTCTCCCTCTCGTTCCTGTCCGCCGCCACGCACGCACGCACAGAGGAGCGACGCCCTTGCCCCTCCCGATCGCCTCTTCCCTGCGTCCATCCTCGTCCCGAGCCACCACCAGCCACCACGAGCTCCACCACGGGCCTTGACGTCGGCGACCGGCGCCGTCCCATCCGCGCCTCCTCCTCCCTCCGCTTGGCCACGACGCCCCGCGCCTCTCCACTGCCTGCATCCCCATGGCGCCCGTCCTTCGCCACCCGCCGCCGTCGGCGACCACCAGGAGGGCCACCTCGCACGCGGTCCCGCTGCTAGCGTCCCTCGCGCCAGGCTCCTTCCATGGCCACGCCTCGCCGTCCGAGTTGCTGCTCCCGTCGTCCCTGCCATCGCACCTCCTTGCCGAGGCCACCTGGTTCATCCTTCACGCCATGGCCAACCCAACCCCAAGCTCCTGCTGCAGCCGCTTCTTCCCAGCTCCGCCCCTACTTCTCCGGCTTCGTCCTCGACCGGACAGCATCGACCGGCCCCGCCTCCAACGCCCGCAACTATGGCCTCTCCTGCAGCACTCTTACGGGCAACCCTCGTTGGCCTTCGATCCCCGCCCGACACCAAGACCGCAGCTCCATGTCCCCATGGACGCCAAGCTCTCTTTCGGGGACCTCCTCAAGACTAGGGACGCCCTGACTGAGACCGACAAGTACCACTACACGGATTCGCCAAGTCCAACTACAAAACAAAGACCATGCACCACTGCTGTTCCTGTGGATTTTGGCAAGTACCCCTATGCACGGATACACCAAGGTCGACTACGCCCGATGATGCGACAAGTACCTCTACCGATGTCTCGAACGTCTGCGAATCGTGTACCACTACTTCCACTACAATCGCGAGAACGTCTACTTCCTCTACAAACTCGACCCGCTCCGTGTCGCGGCCGATGGGCGGCGCGGCACCTATGGGGCCGGGGCCCCTTCGTGTGTTCGGTACGGGGCGGAGGCTGCGCGGAGAGCAGATCGAGGCGATGCGCGGGATTTTACCCAGCCGGGCGCGATGGTCGCGTAAAACCCTCTTGCTGCATTGTGTTGTATTTGATCTTGCTCAAGAACGCGAGCAAAAGCGGTGGAGTGGTGTGTGAAACCCTCGCGAGTAGCTAGTCGCGGACCCCTCGCGAGAATAGCGAATGGTTGGAACCCCTCTCGTTGTGCATGGGCCTCCTTTTATAGGGCAAGGGTCACCGACAGTGTCAGCGTGAGGTAGAGGGGTAAAAGCGTAAAGAGGTGGTAGTTGGAGCAGTCTTGGGAACAGTGCACTCTGATGCTTTCTACCTACTTTTGACAGAGAGGGACAAGGGCATTAAATGCCCGTCGCCGTCGCCCCAAAAGCTCCGCCATTCGTCTTCTTTCGCCACGGCGTGAAGCCACCACCGTGGAGTGCCACCGCATTCTTCAAGCAGCACAGACCACCCGCCACGCGTCTCGGAGAAGGTGGAGGCGACGCGTGGGCAAATGAGTGGAGTGCGGGCACGTAGCACAGCTCTCCCGGCAAGCACCTTGCCGGGCCTTGATCTTCGGGCCGGGGCTTGTCGGGCTCTGTGACTTGCCGCCCCGGTCCTCGCCGGGCGCGCGCTTGGCCGAGGCGTGTCTTCTGTGATGTGATCTTCGGTCCTCCCGACGAGCTCCTCTCATGGGGATCTGCAGGAGTAATGTAGCCTTGAGCCTGGAATGGCCTTCCGCAAGCTCCTCTTGCCGGGTCTTGAGTTTCTATCTTATATACTTTGTTCTTGAATGGCTTGGTGTGGAGCGGAGATGGTCTCCGGCAAGCATTTGATGGATCTGGTTATGGGAGGCTGGGGCTGCCCGTGCACAAGTTGGGGTCTTGAGGTACCCCTACCTTAGTACACCAAGCAGAGCCCGGCACTGGGCCATACACAGTGCCGAGCGCTGTTGGGCCAGGCCCAAGGCGATCTGCGGGCGCTGAAGCCTCTACGGCGCGTCGAATCCACTTCCGCCTCTGCCGCCTTCCCTGCGGCAAGACGCAGCGTCGATTGCGGCGCCGTGGGATGGGGCGTGCCCACGTCCCTTAATGAGGAGAGGCGGAGCGCGCCCCCCCACTTCCCCATAAAACAGAGGCAGCAGCGGTTCCCTCCATTGCTTTCATTGCTTCTTCTTCCTCCTTGAAAAACCCTCCTCGCGCTCCACCTCGCGCCTCCTCCGCTGTTTCTTTCGTCCTTCCCGACAAGCTCCTCTTGCGGGTCTCCTCTCCCGCAAGCTTATCTTGCGGGGCTCCTGACCTACCTCTGAACTCTGAGCAGAGAAACAGAGAGGGATCACGGCACCTTATCTTTTCAGATTGTAAGCCCTCGGGCATTTAGCTGCATTTAAGAACTTGTAATCCTCTCTATCATGTTTTTCATCCTCTATGGACTTGTACTAAATTGGATGTTTTTAATGAAAAGAGGAAAGCTTGCGGACTGAGTCTTTTACTTGACTGCGTGCCTTGTGTGTTCTTACGCTATCGGGGAGCTTGCCGGGCGAACACGCTTAGCGATCATGGACAGCCCGCTGGTGGTGTCACTCCCGGCAAGCAACCTTGTCGGGCGATTCTATGACGCCTATCTTCTTGAGCAGGCTCGGAAGCAAGATAGAGTGCAGCGGCACACTTGGGTTTGTTGGCGGACTCGAAACAAACCAAATGCATAATCAGGTCACGACTCGGTTCCTCCACGTCGGGTTTTTACAAGACACGATCGTTCAAAGACGCGATCCGCATCTCCGGTCCATGAGAGGATGCATGATGAGGATGAAAACTTATCTGAAATCACAGCCCCGGCGACACTAGCTCACGGAGGCGAATCTCGATGCTCGCAGCCCCAATGAGGCTGGCTCGCCAAGAAGAACCTTGGCATCCGCAGCCCCCGGCGACCCTGACTCGCCGGGCTCCAGGCGCGGGTGCGATCTTTTGGTTCCTTCTTGTTGCTGCAATTTTAGCCATGAAAATAGCTGAGGTAGATATGCAATTGCTCGACGCACATGTATGTGTATATAAATCTTGGCTAAGCAATGCGATGTCGGGCTTTGTCCTTCGTATGTTTGTACTCTACGCTCTTGGGGAGCTTGCCGGGGCGGACACGCTTAGCGACCGCGGGACAGCCCGCTGGTGGCGTCGCTTCCGGCAAGCAACCTTGTCGGGCCAGTTGCGACGCTTAACTTGCTGAGCGTGGCTCGGAAGCAAGATAAGGGTGCTGCAGCACACTTGTGTTTGTTGAGCGGACTCGGAAACAAAACAAGTACGCAACTGGGCCACGACTCGGCTCCTCCTGCGCCCAAGTCTCTCATACGGACGACGTTTCACGGCATGTCTCGCCACGTTATACCCTCTGCCCTACATCCTTTGTGTGCTTTCACCCTCGCTTCTAGGTAACTTGCGGTGCTCAACACGCTTCTTTGAGTGCGGAGCGTCGGCAGCCCGCTTGGCTGGTGTCGCCTCCGCAAGCAACCTTGCAGCGTCGGCGCGACGCACTTAACTTGCGAGCAGGCTCGAAGCGAAGCAGGCCTTGGCTGGTCGCGGCTTACTCTTAACTCGTTGGCGTGTTGAGCGAAGTAAGGTGCGACCATCCACAAGCAGGCTCCTCGCGCCTGGGTTTCGCGCACAAAGGGCGAATCGAGCGAGGTATAACATATAAAAGTATGAAATTAAAAAGTGCTCTGCACGAAGGCTCGGCGACTTAGCTTTTCTTTTTCTTTCTTTCGCTGGTGGAGCTCAATGGTGTGTCCATGGCGGTGGCGCGGCGCTCGGGAGGCGCGCTTGCGGGACGAGCACCAAAGCTGTCCTCATCGGGCTTACGCGCTCGAGGAGGTGCGCTTGTCGGGTGGAGCACGAGCCGTCCTTGCGGACTTAGAGCTCGATAAGCGCGTCCTTCGACGACATCGTAACGCTCAAGGATAGGCGCTTGCGGGCCGAGGGAGCGGGAGGCGGCGGTGCGAGGGGCGGATACACTCGGGTCCCTAACAATGTTAGGGGAGCAGAATCTGCCTCGACCTCTTCGCTTTGCTCATGCATGGATAGCAGTCCGTAGGCGTCCGCGAACCCCTGCTTGCTCTTGTCCCGGTGGCGGATACCACCTTCTCGCGGTATGGCGCCGCTGGGCCGCTATATTTGGAGTGGGCGCGATCTCACGGAGGCCAAGCGCGGTCCTCCGTCTGTCCTTGATCCGTGGCACCGCGGCGCCCTCGCGGTGTCCACCCTTCCATCGGCGTCTCCCCGCCCGCCGTTAGCTCGGTGGCGGCGTGGAAGGCGGAGATGGTCTGCGACCCAAGCTCTCGTCTTGAGGCCATGACGCGATTGTCGATGAAGCTGGCGCGAAGCTGGAGAGGTTGATGAAGAGTCTTTGGCCTGAACGCCGGATCAGTTCGCACAACCTCGGCGCCCCTACAGCGCGCCCGAGATGTCGCGCCGATGGGCGGCGCGGCACCTATGGGGCGGGGCCCTTCGTGTGTTGATGCGGGCGGAGGCTGCGCGGAGAGCAGATCGGCGATGCACGCGGGATTTTACCCAGCCGGGCGCGATGGTCGCGTAAAACCCTCTGCTGCATTGTGTTGTATTTGATCTTGCTCAAGAACGCGAGCAAAAGCGGTGGAGTGGTGTGTGAAACCCTCGAGAGTAGCTAGTCGCGGACCCCTCGCGAGAATAGCGAATGGTTGGAACCCCTCTCGTTGTGCATGGGCCTCCTTTTATAGGGCAAGGGTCACCGGACGGTGTCAGCGTGAGGTAGAGGGTAAAAGCGTAAAGAGGTGGTAGTTGGAGCAGTGCGGGAGCAGTGCAGCTACGGTGCTTTCTACCTACTTTTGACAGAGGGGACAAGGGCATTAAATGCCCGTCGCCGTCGCCCAAAAGCTCCCGCCATTGCGTCTTCTTCGCCGCCACGGCGGCGAAGCCACCACCGTGGAGTGCCACCGCATTCTTCAAGCAGCCTGACCACCCGCCACGCGTCTCGGAGAAGGCTGGAGGCGACGCGTGGGCAAATGAGCTGGAGGCGGGCACGTAGCACAGCTCTCCCGGCAAGCACCTTGCCGGGCCTTGATCTTGCTTGGGCCGGGGCTTGTCAGCTCTGTGACTTGCCGCCCGGGTCCTCGCCGGGAAGAGGCGCCGAGGCGTGTCTTCTGTGATGTGATCTTCGGTCCTCCCGGCGAGCTCCTCTCGCCGGGGATCTGCAGGAGTAATGTAGCCTTGAGCACAGGAATGGCCTTCCGGCAAGCTCCTCTTGCGGGGTCTTGAGTTTCTATCTTATATACTTTGTTCTTGAATGGCTTGGTGTGGAGCGGAGATGGTCTCCGGCAAGCATTTGATGGATCTGGTTGCGGGGAGCTGGGGCTGCCCGTGCACAAGTTGGGGTACTGAGGTACCCCTACCTTAGTACACCGACACTCCGGAAATGCATGCTTCAAAGGTATAACCTCGAGACGTCGTCCGTGAACAAATGCATGTTGTATGAGATGCTCGTGTTTGCACCGTGCCCGTTTGCTTCATGCATGTTCCTCCTCGTTTGCCATGCCGTCGACCCGTGGGAACCCCATAACCGGGATCACCCCACCATGTTCCGCACATCCGCACACTTCTCGTTTGCATCGGTATCTCCTCAAGTTATCGGAACCGGAATATTGCCGTGGCACCATTTCCGTTTCACCGCCGTGGCACCATTTTCATTCCGCCATGGTGACAAATGCTTCATAACATGCTCATATCAACATTTTCATAAAAATTGCATAAAACTTGCATATGTCATTCGCATCATGATAACAACATTTAAAATGTTTAAAATTGTTGTTTGCTTTATATTGCTAAATAACATGGGGATTTTCCGGAATTGTTGTTTGTTGTTCCGGCCTCATTTAAACTTGCCTAGATAGGTAGTTTAATTGTGCTTCACCTCTTGCCATGTTTAACAACATTTAATATTGATGAGTAGCATAACCGAGAGAGAACTAAATAATTGATGTGGTGTTTTGTCAATATGCAACTCGTTGCATATTGAGCTCCACTTAACTTGTAGTATTGTTTGTTGCACTTTGCCATGCCATGCCTCATTAAACCGGACATGCATCATACTTGATTGTGCATCATGCCATGATTATGCTTGTGTGTTTACCATGTTGTTTGTTTCTTTCCGGTGTTGCTTCTTAGTTCCGGTAATGTTGCAATTGTGAGGATTCGTTCGACTACGTCCATTTGTCTTCTTCATGGACTCGTTCTTCTTCCTTGCGGGATTTTAGGCAAGATGACCGCTACCCTGGATCTCACTACTATCACAGCTATGCTAGTTGTTTTCGTTCTATCGCTATGCTTTGCTTCCTATCACTTGTCCTTCAAGCCTCCCAAATTGCCATGAACCTCTAACCTTTGACACCCTTCCTAGCAAACCGTTGTTTGGCTATGTTACCGCTTTGCTCAGCCCCTCTTATAGCATTGTTAGTTGCAGGTGAAGTTGAAGATTGCTCCATGGTGGACAGGGTTATGTTGGGATATCACAATATCTCTTATATTATTAATGCATCTATATATTTGGTAAAGGGTGGAAGGCTCGGCCTTATGCCTGGTGTTTTGTTCCACTCTTGCCGCCCTAGTTTCCGTCATACCGGTGTTATGTTCCCGGATTTTGCGTTCCTAACACGGTCGGGTGATTTATGGGACCCCCTTGACAGTTCGCTTTGAATAAGACTCCTCCAGCAAGGCCCAACTTTGGTTTTACCATTTGCCTCACCTATTACCTTTTTCCCTTGGGAGTCGCGCATCCCAAGGGTCATCTTTATTTTAGCCCCCCCGGGCCAATGCTTGTCTAAGTGTTGGTCCAAACTAGAGCCACTTGCAGCGCCACCTCGGGGAAACTTGAGGGCTGGTTCTAGTTGTACGTAGTGCTCATCCGTCGTGGCTCGAGGCGAGATCTGTGCGGCTACTATCGGGATGTCGACGCCGGAGGTCTTGCTGGTCTTGTTTTACCATTGTCGAAATGTCTTGTAAACCGGGATTACGAGGCGATCGGGTCTTCACGGGAGAAGGTCTATTCCTTCGTTGATCGCGAGAGCTTGTCATGGGCTAAGTTGGGACACCCCTGCAGGGTATAAACTTTCGAGAGCCATGCCTGCGGTTATGTGGCAGATGGGAATTTGTTAATGTACGGTTGTAGATAACTTGACACCAGATCCGAAATAAAACGCATCAACCGCGTGTGTAGCCGTGATGGTCTCTTCTCCGCGGAGTCCGGGAAGTGAACACGGTTTCTGGGTTATGTTTGACGTAAGTAGGAGTTCAGGATCACTTCTTGATCATTACTAGATGACGATCGTTCCTTTGTTTCTCTTCTCGCTCTCATTTGCGTATGTTAGCCACCATATATGCTTAGCCGCTGCTGCAACCTCAGCACTTTACCCCTTCCTTTCCCTTTAAGCTTTGCTAGTCTTGATACCCATGGTAATGGGATTGCTGAGTCCTCGTGGCTCACAGATTACTACACCAATAGTTGCAGGTACAGGTTATGCAATGATCATGACGCGAGAGCGATGTTGCTTGTTTTGGAGTTCTTCTTCTGCTTCTTCTTCGATCAGGGGATAGGTTCCAGGTCGGCAGCCTGGGCTAGCAGGGTGGATATTGTTCGAGTTTCTGTTTATGATTCATCCGTAGTCGGATGTTGTTCTTGTATGTTGTATTGTGTGTCCATGTGGCATTGTTTGCCTCTTGTATGTATCCCCATCTATTATGTAATGTTGATGTAATGATATCCACCTTGCAAAAGCGTTTGCGGGTCTATCCTTGGTGGGACCTTCGAGTTCCTTTTGGATAGGGTCGCATATTGGGCGTGACAAGTTGGTATCAGAGCCTCGACCGACCATAGGAGCCCCCTTGATTGTTGGCCGTTGTTGAGTCTAGAAAAAAAACTATTTTTAGTCTTAGGATTATATATATCGGAGAGTAGGATTCTTTTTACTCCTCTACCCCGTTCGTCACTCTGGTGAGGACTCCTGACGTAGATGTTTTGTCTTTCCTCTCCTCAATTTTCACAAAAAAAATTTAGGATCACGCGGGTATCTTAGGATCGTTTTGATATTCTTATGACGAGAACATTGTTCTTGGTGCCTCCTGACATTTAGGGGTTGTGGCAGTGTCCCGGGGAGTTGAGCTCCGAGGTGTTGTCGTCATAATTTTATCGTTGCGATTACGGAATACGAGTTTTGCCGACATCGAAAATCTCTTTTATGCAGTTGTTGGTGAGATAACCTCGGCGTCACCCGATCTTTGGGGAGTTCGGGAGTATTGCCATAGCTTGTATAACGGATGCTTTTCGAAGGTTGAGGTACACGATTTCCGGAGTTTTCTTGGTTATGTGTTGACGGATGGATACAGCTTGGATGTAGGTATTGTTAGTTTGGGTGAGATATATTGCTTCCCCTGTATCCCCAACACCAGATTGCATAACCAGAAAGTTTCGGGAGTTCATAGGTGGGAATTCAAGTAGATCCTAGAATATCTTTCCGACAGATGCATGATATGGGATTGGATAAATCTCTATCATATGTATTTGTTCCGGTTTATTCTGCAAGCCAAATCCTTTGTTTTATTTATTTGTGGTATTCGAGTTGCTTCGATGTCAAGTGTTGAATCCATACCTTTCCTAAATGGTGTTCTCATATTTCTATGGGAGTACTAATCCTTTTGATCATGGAGATTGTCATGTCAATTCTTTCCAACCGGTGCGTTTCTCTTCAAGTGGATCCGATCATTTCAACATTTGTGAGATCAATTCTAAGTTTTCTCAATGGTATCCGTTTCATCCGTCCCCAAGTTGCCTTTGTTTCCCGCCCTCCCACCCTTTTTCTTCAAGGACTTAGATTTCCTAATCATGTATCCTTTTATTTGTGGGAAGTCTCTTCATTCTTTTCTTTCAATGTTCGTATTCGGTGATTTCCCAGGAAGATGCTCAACAGTTTCAAGTTCATCATCCTTCATTGTTGTTTCTTCTCCGGTGGATCCAATTCAAGCTTTCGATATTCATCATATTCTTTTCCTCGTTTCTAATGCTTTCTCATGCTGATGCACCTCTTAATCATTCACTTCTTCCTATTCATTTGTTCTGGAGTGCTGAAGATATCTCACAAGACTTGTGTTTCCATTCTCAATCCGTTCAAGATATCTCGAGATTGTTATCTCATTCAAGCCATTTAATTCAACCGGTGCAATCTCTCCTTAAAATCATTTTCAACGGTGTTTTCTTTTGAGTGGGCCCTAACCCACAGCTCTTTTCCCAGGATCTTACCTGACTCTTCTAATTATTCCGGAGCCATTCCTAATTCTTTTCGAGTTTGACGTAAGAATGAATTTCATCAATCAGTTGCCATCTTCAAGATCGATTTCAATTCTTTTCATTGCTGATTCAACCTTTGCTCTTCTCATTCTCCCGGAGTATCTCAGTAATTTTTGGTGGTGTTTTCTCGTCGTCATTTGAAGACCGAAGAAAGATTTCTCTTAAATCTTGCTCCATCCTCTTCAAGATTCATGGTTCTAGATTGATGCCATCCTCTCATAATTGCTTTCGATTGTGACAATTCTTTTCTTACCATCCGGAGCATTTCTTGAGTTGTTTCCATTTTTTTCCTTCGGAGACCATCATGTCATAATTCTTCATTCTCAGCGTGTAGCTACCATTCTCCAAATCTTACTGGTGAATTGTTCAAATATCCTCTAATCAGTTCATGTTCTCTTCGTTCTCATGTATCTAAATCCCCTCAAGTATCTTCATTCGTTTTCCAACTCTTCCCGGTGAATTGTGCCTTTGCTACTTTCATTTTGAATTTTTACGGTGGTTCGTTCAAGATTTCACTTCCTTCGTTATCATATCAAATATTCGTTGTTTCCAAATCCCACCGGTGGTTCCATCAATACCTTCTCAAGTTTGCGCTATATCTCTCTTAATCCTTTCTACGAGAATAAGTAGTATGCCAAATCCGTTGCTTGTCGTCAATTAAATTTGATGAAGGATAAGCATACAATAAATCTTAATTTTATTTCCTTGAGGTGACTCAATTCTTTTTATGGAGATTATTCATGATGAATAAATTCTTGATTACAAGTGATTCTTCTTTCTTTCCGGAGTTGGTCATCATATCACATTCTCAGTTTGAGAGGCTTCATCTTTCTTTTCGAAGTTCCAAGCTCTCTCAATTATCCCGTCGCGAAGCTCCTTCTAAATCATTGCAAGGCTTCACCTTGTGTTTTCAACATCTCTTTCTTTCTATCTTCCTTTTATTACCGGAGTTCTCCATGGAGGCTCTACATGGTGGTTCATCAAGGATTCCTTTCATTCTCGATTTGTCCTTCAAGATTTCTCTTGAAGTTATGACCCGCCAAGCTATACTCTAAAAACAAACATGATGCTCAACACATGTTTTGTTTTGAGGAGCTCAACTATTCTTCATCTTGCATTCCAAAGTGCAATTCTTTCTACCTTAGCTTCTGAGGTGGTGTCATGTCACTCTTGACAATTTCCTTCATGTTTCATGATTCACATGTTGTCAAGAATGAGGTATTTTAAATCCATCAATCTTTTCTTGGAGTTATATTGGGTTATATGTCACCTACAGCCTTCCCTAAGGAATGTAGCTATTTGTGGTGCTTATCAATGATCCAATTTTCTCCTTCCCATGTCGGTGAAGAAGTTTTTCATCTCTTTGGTGCTCTCAATCAAATCAATTATTTCCATTAGTGGCCGTTTTTCACCTCATAATTTTGAGATGTTTCCATAAGCCCACTACAAGCTTGTGCTTTTTGTTGTTGGTTTTCCCAACAAATCCATTATAACCTTCTTGGAAGGGTGCTTTCCAAGATCATTTGTGGCAGAAGTTGGCATTTTCTAATCCATTCTTTTATTCCAATGATCTATCTTCTATTCTTTCTTCCGAAGGCATGGTGATGTTGCTCTCTTCACTCATCATCTCGAATTGTGAGGATCGTGTTCTTTTCATGCATATCCATTTAACCGGAGTGTTGTGTCCTCTTTTCAAGTTCTTTTCATCTTATCAAGTTTTGCCCCCTTCTCAACCGGAGTGCTGTCTGAAATCTTTCTTACCCCTTGTGCCATTCTTTCAATAGTTCCGGAGGCAGTGTGTTGTTTATTTCATCAAGTATGCTCTCATCTTGTCAAGTTCATGTTCAATTCCTTCCATTTACAGTCGGAGTGCTGCCAAAATTATATCAATCTATTTCCTTCTCTAGCTAGTTATAACCGGAGTGATTTCAATATCTATCATATCCCTAAACCTCTGGGTTCTCGTCGTATCCCTTGTGCCTCTTTTCTAACAGAGTGTTTTCAACTTTGGTCATCTTCATTGTTTTCTTTCATTCATTTTGCTTAACCTCTCAAGGTTCATGGTTTCACTCATTTGTCGAAGAAGCAACTTAGTTTACCTCTTATCTTCCTCGTCCTTTTCCCTCCGGTGCCATCCTAGATCTCGGGACGAGATCCTCTCGTAGTGGTGGAGTGTTGTAAAGCCCCGGATACAGCTTTCCATATTCGTAACTCCAACTCTTGCCTTTTACGGATATGCGATATAATATTTCCTTCGTGGTTGGGTTTTGTCTTTTGTTTTGCATTTTGTTCATGTCATGCATCCCATCTCTTTGCATCATTTGCATTGCATCATGTCATCATGCAACCCTTTTTGAAACTCATCTAAATAAGATCGTATGGATCTTCGGTCCATTTAAATCGAGGGAAATGCACATGGTGATTTCTCTTTATAACATATATCCTCCCAATATTATTAGGGACCTATAAAACTAATATTCCATTGATTTGGAATTCACCATAACACACTTGCAAAATATTCCATGCCTTTGTTATATCACTTCTTAACCTCAAACTTTCTCCATAAATTCTTTCATCACTTTCCGGAGCTCCACCAAAAATCTCAACATTTTGGTCACTCCTAAACCTTGTCCTAGTTCAAACCATTTGAATTAAATTCAAATGAGTTTGAATTTAAATCTTGCATTCATGCCAACTTTTATTTTCTTGGATTAAGCTCATTTTTATGAGTCCGGGAATATTAACCCTATGCACAAATTCTTCCGCTAACCCTCTCTTTCTTTCTCTTCTCTCTAATTCTTTTCTGCTAAAGAATAGAAGGGGGGAGAGAGAGTCCAGCCCAGCTGGGCGTCCTAGCCCACAGCTCCAACCCACCTCATTAGGCCCAGCCGGCCCCAGCTCCATAACCCTAGCTACCCTGATCCCCTCCTCTCGATCCCCATCTCTCCCTCTCGTTCCTGTCCGCCGCCACGCACGCACGCACAGAGGAGCGATGCCCTTGCCCCTCCTGATCGCCTCTTACCTGCGTCCATCCTTGTCCCGAGCCACCACCAACCACCACGAGCTCCACCACGGGCATTGACGTCGGTGACCGGTGCCGTCCCATCCGCGCCTCCTCCTCCCTCCGCTTGGCCATGACGCCCCGCGCCTCTCCACTGCCTGCATCCCCATGGCGCCCGTCCTTCGCCACCCGCCGCCGTCGGCGACCACCAGGAGGGCCACCTCACACGCGGTCCCGCCGCTAGCGTCCCTCGCGCCAGGATCCTTCCATGGCCACGCCTCGCCGTCCGAGCTGCTGCTCCCGTCGGCCCTGCCATCGGGCCTCCTCGCCGAGGCCACCTGGTTCATCCTTCACGCCATGGCCAACCCAACCCCAAGCTCCTGCTGCATCCGCTTCTACCCAGCTCCGCCCCTACTTCTTCGGCTTCGTCCTCGACCGGACAGCATCGACCGGCCCCACCTCCAACGCCCGCAACTCTGGCCTCTCCTGAAGCACTCTTACGGGCAACCCTCGTTGGCCTTCGATCCCCGCCCGACACCAAGACCGTAGCTCCATGTCCCCATGGACGCCAAGCTCTCTTTCGGGGACCTCCTCAAGACTAGGGCGCCCTGACCGAGACCGACAAGTACCACTACGCGGATTCGCCAAGTCCGACTACAAAGCAAAGACCATGCACCACTACTGTTCCTGTGGATTTTGGCAAGTACCCCTACACACGGATACACCAAGGTCGACTACGCCCGATGATGCGACAAGTACCTCTACTGATGACTCGAACGTATGCGAATCGTGTACCACTACTTCCACTACCGTCGCGAGAACGTCTACTTCCTCTACAAACTCGACCCGCACCGGAAATGCACGCTTCGAAGGTATAACCTCGAGACGTCGCCCGTGAACGAATGCATGTTGTATGAGATGCTCGTGTTTGCACCGTGCCCGTTTGCTTCATGCACGTTCCTCCTCGTTTGCCATGCCGTCGACCCGTGGGAACCCCATAACCGGGATCACCCCACCATGTTCCGCACATCCGCACACTTCTCGTTTGCATCGGTATCTCCTCAAGTTACCGGAACCGGAATGTTGCCGTGGCACCATTTCCGTTTCACCGCCGTGGCACCCTTTTCGTTCCGCCATGGTGACAAATGCTTCATAACATGCTCATGTCAACATTTTCATAAAAATTGCATAAAACTTGCATATGTCATTCACATCATGATAACAACATTTAAAATGTTTAAAATTGTTGTTTGCATCATATTGCTAAATAACATGGGGATTTTCCGAAATTGTTGTTTGTTGTTCCGGCCTCATTTAAACTTGCCTAGATAGGTAGTTTAATTGTGTTTCACCTCTTGCCATGTTTAACAACATTTAATATTGATGAGTAGCATAACCGAGAGAGAACTAAATAATTGATGTGGTGTTTTGTCAATATGCAACTCGTTGCATATTGAGCTCCACTTAACTTGTAGTATTGTTTGTTGCACTTTGCCATGCCATGCCTCATTAAACCGGACATGCATCATACTTGATTGTGCATCATGCCATGATTATGCTTGTGTGTTTACCATGTTGTTTGTTTCTTTCCGGTGTTGCTTCTTAGTTCTGGTAATGTTGCGATTGTGAGGATTCGTTCGACTACGTCCGTTTTTCTTCTTCATGGACTCGTTCTTCTTCCTTGCGGGATTTTAGGCAAGATGACCGCTACCCTGGATCTCACTACTATCACTGCTATGCTAGTTGTTTTCGCTCTATCGCTATGCTGCGCTTCCTATCACTTGTCCTTCAAGCCTCCCAAATTGCCATGAACCTCTAACCTTTGACACCCTTCCTAGCAAACCGTTGTTTGGCTATGTTACCGCTTTGTTCACCCCCTCTTATAGCGTTGTTAGTTGCAGGTGAAGTTGAAGATTGCTCCATGGTGGACAGGGTTATGTTGGGATATCACAATATCTCTTATATTATTAATGCATCTATATATTTTTTAAAGGGTGGAAGGCTCGGCCTTATGCCTGGTGTTTTCTTCCACTCTTGCCGCCCTAGTTTCCTTCATACCGGTGTTATGTTCTCGGATTTTGCGTTCCTAACGCGGTCGGGTGATTTATGGGACCCCCCTGACAGTTCGCTTTGAATAAGACTCCTCCAGCAAGGCCCAACTTTGGTTTTACCATTTGCCTCACCTATTACCTTTTTCCCTTGGGAGTCGCGCATCCCAAGGGTCATCTTTATTTTAGCCCCCGGGGCCAATGCTTGTCTAAGTGTTGGTCCAAACTAGAGCCACTTGCAGCGCCACCTCGGGGAAACTTGGGGGCTGGTTCTAGTTGTATGTAGTGCTCATCCGGTCGTGGCACGAGGCGAGATCTACGCGGCTACTATCGGGATGTCGGCACGCGGGAGGTCTTCTGGTCTTGTTTTAACATTGTCGAAATGTCTTGTAAACCAGATTCGAGACTGATCGGGTCTTCTGGGAGAAGGTCTATTCCTTTGTTGATCGCGAGAGCTTGTCATGGGCTAAGTTGGGACACCCTGCAGGTATAAACTTTCGAGAGCCGTGCTGCGGTTATGTGGCGAGATGGGAATTTGTTAATGTCGGTTGTAGATAACTTGACACGGATCCGAAATAAAACGCATCAACCGTGTGTGTAGCCGTGATGGTCTCTTCTTGGCGGAGTCCGGGAAGTGAACACGGTTTCCGGGTTATGTCTGACATAAGTAGGAGTTCAGGATCACTTCTTGATCATTACTAGATGACGATCGTTCCTTTGTTTCTCTTCTCGCTCTCATTTGCGTATGTTAGCCACCATATATGCTTAGCCGCTGCTGCAACCTCACCACTTTACCCCTTCCTTTCCCTTTAAGCTTTGCTAGTCTTGATACCCATGGTAATGGGATTGCTGAATCCTCGTGGCTCACAGATTACTACACCAATAGTTGCAGGTACAGGTTATGCGATGATCATGACGCGAGAGCGATGTTGCTTGTTTTGGAGTTCTTATTCTGCTTCTTCTTCGATCAGGGGATAGGTTCCAGGTCCGCAGCCTGGGCTAGCAGGGTGGATATTGTTTGAGTTTCTGTTTATGATTCATCCGTAGTCGGATGTTGTTCTTGTATGTTGTATTGTGTATCCATGTGGCATTGTTTGCCTCTTGTATGTATCCCCATCTATTATGTAATGTTGATGTAATGATATCCACGTTGCAAAAGCGTTTCAATATGCGGGTCTATCCTTGGTGGGACCTTCGAGTTCCTTTTGGATAGGGTCGCATATTGGGCGTGACATACACATCACTACTTTCGACTCGACTCATCGGACAGGAGCGTGGATGAAGCCGCCGTCTGTCGTGATGGTCATGAAATCGCGGTCGTTGTCACCCTGCATTTATAGTGTTCCATCTATCTCATTGTTGGACGGTTGATATCTGAGGAAGAACTACCCCGAGGTATGAAGGACATCTTGATGGATGATGTCCGCAAACTCCGACTGGATGCGAAAGAATTCTTGTCTGAGGTCCGCGTCCTGGATTGCCGACAAGTTCGCGGCCCAATCTTTGAGATTATATGGTAGCAGAAGGTGATGATGGTCCCTTACGATCGCTCGCATGTGATGGTGGGCGTAGTAGGCATCCTTCTGACCGCCAGGCGGCTGCTTGACGCTGAACTTCGTATTGTGTGAGAACATGTGCTTGTCATACTTACGAACTGCCCTGGTGAAGGTGCCTCCAGATTTGGCGTAGCCAGGGAGAACATCATCAAGAACTTTCTTGACATTTGTGTAGTCTATCTTGGAGTTACGGTTCGGGTCGAAATACGTGGCCATGGAATATTTCGGGCTCAAGAGAATGAGTGTGCAATGTGTGTCACTGCACAGAACACGAAATGTTAGAAAAAAAAGAATGATCGAAATCTAAGAAATCATATGTTACGGGGCGGTTAAGGGATGACTTACTCGGGAAAGTAAGCCACAAGGAAGTTATCCTTATACGGGTTTGCGAATAGCGCCTTGAGGTGTGAACTCGCAACTTGGCGGTCCCCAGCGCTGCTCAAGTGCTTGGCACGCATGTAGAAGGGGTCAACTATCACGATGTCCGGGGTCTTGTCTCTAATGATCCGCATCTCCATACTCAGTGAAAACAGCCGAACGAAGGTGTAGTGCAGCGGATGAAGGTTAAACATAGCAAAGATGTCATCAAACCGCAGGACGATCGTACCCCCGATGTCGCCATCCACAAAGCCATTGCCCTCTGGCACCTTGGCCACGAAAACCGGGTATGCCACATCATTCTCTCTGAGACGCCGCTTCTCCAAAGAAAGAACACTGTCGTGCAGACTCCGCATAGCACCGGTTGCAGCATTGAGCATATTTGGCGGTAGCATCGCCCTACCCGCCACATGCACCCTCCTCGAGATATCCTTAGGTGAAGGTGGCCCGTCCTGAGCACGGATCGAACTTGGTGCCGGCTGGCTCGCACCGGCGCCCTTGTTAGTCTTTCGTTTCCGTCCCTTCTTCTTGATCTCCTGTAATGGGACCGAGTTCTGCTCACAGACCGCCTTCTTGAGCGTGTTGGGGCTGATAATATTTCGCACCTCAGCTATCTGAGGCTCGGTGAAGGCGGGAGCTGGAGGCATCTCCTGAGAATTGAATGCCAGACGACGCCTGTTGCAATTGGATTTCTCCGCAGTACCAGCTAGATTGCGGTCGTCTTGGTTGGGTTCTTGAGAAAGAGGCCCGTAGAACTCGTCAGCGTACCCATGTTCGGCAAAGTACTTATCGACTTTGGTAAATGTACAGTCGTTGTTGTCGTCGTCGTCCGGATCTTGTGCCATAGGGCTGTTTGGATCCTGTGCCATAGGGATGTCCGGCAGGTCAGGTAGCGTTGCGGTGTTCTTACCATGGCTTGGCGCCGGCACGACTAGAGGTCTTGTCTGTGGGGTGGTGTCCCCCGCCCCCAAACGAATCTGGCTCTTCGGCCAAAGCAAGGGCCAGTTTACGCAGGCGCTGAGGGTCATCTCATCTTCTTCGTCGGCCCTAGTAGGTCGAATCGGAGGTAACAGCTCGTCGCAGCCTGGCAGCACCCGAACCAGTTCAACCCTATACACTGTGGGTGGCATCGTATTACCGTGGAACATGGGGTTTCCCGGTTGAACGATTCTGCCCTTGGCGACATCGACCAACTCGGAGCCCACGAAGTGCAGAAGAGTGCAAGGAACGTCGGCGGTGCCCTGCGAAAACATGTAAAGGGCGTCAGGGATGCCCAGTCAAAGGCAAGGAGATGAAGTCATCGGCCAAGAGGCTTAGTTACCATGATGCCGTCGAGCTCAGCTAATGTCGAGGCACCGCCAATGGCGGGCGTGCAACTGATGGAGGGGGCGCTTGCTGGCGAGGTGCCGGCCGGCGTACACCCGAGTGCATTAAGCTCCAATGCCCGTGCCGGCGCCTGAGACACGAATACCGCCTCCACCGGAGACACCAATGGCGCCGCCGCCAGAGACACCAATGGCGCCACCGGAGACACCAATGGCGCCGCCTGCGCGCTGTGCGAGTTGCTGGCCGTAAAGTTGGGAACCGGGGGAGGCCCCTGTTGGCCGCCCGCAATCCACGTCGTCATCCCATGAATCAACGTAGGCACCATGGCGTTGAGCTTCGTTCCCAGTTGTTGTTCCACTTGCTCTTGGACAAGCTCCAGAATCCGCGCCACTTGTGCCTTGAGTGCTTCAACCTCGCGCATCTGGCTTTCCGAGCTGGTCTTTTTCTCCTTCCGCACACCACCGGTATAGTATGACCCCCATTTTGTGGACAAGCCTTTGTCGGCCACACGACCAGCTAACGTTGGCTTAGTGAGTTTATCCTTGTTTTTCATTACGTTCAACGCCCTATTTAAAGGGGTGTCAAAAGGGGAGCTCTGAGACGACCCCGCGCTACTGCTTTCAGTGTCCTGCGAAAGGAACGTGAACCATTTAGAAATATTGGGGATTAATTAGAGTGCAACCATATGGAGCTAATTACGCGAGGGTGTATTCCTTACTAGAACAAGCTCAAGCGCCCTGGTCTTCGGATCCGTGGTTAGCTCCTTTGTTATCGGGTCCTCCTTGTACGGGCCACGACAAAGTTCTGATGCGCTTGTCACCCTTGTATTTCTCGAGCGGGCGGTAGGCCTTGCTCGGCACGCCCGCATCCTCCTTGTCCCATATAGGCTCCGCCACTCTGTACCGCCGACAGAGTTTGTGTTCCCTAAGTTCAACTCCGCATTTATTTCCCATCGACTTGATTCGAGGTAGCGCTGCTCGCGACTTGATCTTGAACTCCTTGTACTCATCTTCGCTCATCAAAGGATATTCCGCCTTGATCTTCTCATAACTATCACCTTTATCAATCATTCTCTTCACCGCGCTTCTCCAAGTAGACAGGGCCGTGCTCATCCTCGTGAGGGCGGCACTGTTCACTTTATTCCCTGAGAGGCGTGTGTTTTCAAATTCGGCGGGGAACTTGTGTTGTTCGTGCAGCTTCGTGAAGAGGAGGTTGCGCAAATTCCCGTGGTACTTATTCCTAAGGTTATCGGTGTTGATCGAGACGGTGCTCCAGAGAATGCACCCGAGCTGAAGCGAGTACCCCTTGACTATATGTTTGGGCTCCGTTGGATGCCCGTCGGAGTCCACTTGAGTGAATTCCTCCTTGAGGGTGCAGAGCGCATTCGGGCGCCGGTCCTTCCTTTGCTTCTTCGGTTGGCCGCCATCTGTGTGTGCGCCGCCATCATCAGTGGTGGCATCCTCCGCGGCACCATCAGTGGTGTCATCACCGACGCCACTAGGGGTTGTGTAGTCAGGATCAGTGTCTTCCGCGGCGTCCTCATAGCGGTGAGGTTGTTCCTCCATCTCCTGGGACAGCTCCTGAATTGCTTGCCGCCTCAACCATGGCCTCATCATGGTTGGCCATGTTTCGCTCTAAATAGGAAAACAGTTTGGTCAAAAAGTTGGTTATTGTCAAGGAACAAGATCATGGTCTCATCATTTAGGGTTTGTCGACACCGAGGCATTCTAAAAGTTAAGTTTTCATCATTTAGGGTTTATCGATGTTGAGGCACCCTAGGTTGGGCCTAATCACTTGGCACTAATCACTTGGCTCTATTGCCACATATGCTGGGTTTATCAACTAGGGTTTATCGATGCTCAGGAGAATTGTAAGTTGGGCCTAATCACTTGGCTCTATTGCCACCTATGGTTTAATGCAGCAAGAATAAAGGGGCAGTTGATCCTACTTAATTAAGTACTAAGATACCCCGGCCCATGCATTAGTAGCAAGTACCCCATATGTCCGATTTTTAGCAAAGTCATGCTAAAATTCATGGAAAATTTCAGCATGACCTTTGCTGAAAATAGGACATATGGAGTACCAATTTGCGGAACGGAAGTTAATCGACATTCCGCAAACTCAAGGGCCTCTCGGTACAACAAAGACATCACAAGTTGACAAAATTCCCAAGTAGTACAAAGAAGACATCACAAGTAGTACCAATGAACATATAGTCCAGCAAGTTGAAAAAGCTGAAGTTCTTAGCATGAAGAATCACACAACACAGCACCTACATTATGATGATACATTTGGAGATTGCACATACAGTTTTCACATAAGCATAATTGTTCGGAGATTGCACATACAGTTTTTGACAAAGACAAGCACCTATGACAAAGACGTCATAGTTTTTCACATTTGTAGATTGCACATACAGTTTTCACATAGAGCAATGTTCTTTTCATTTCACCTTCCATTTTTTGCAATTCAACTCACTTCCTTTTCTTACGATTCTGCTCCCAAATGAAATGACACTTTGACATGGCTGCAATTTTCGGTGTCTACTTATCGCAATTTTTCGATTATCCGCTTAGGAGAAATAGGTTTCAAACTTCAACTTGTTTTGTATAAGGAGACTAAAAAACTATCTAAGGAGTTCTTCAAGTTCAAGTTATAGCCTGCATGACTGAAAATAGTTACACTAAGTTTCAAAATAGAAAAATACACTTCTCAGTTTTACAAACTGAAAATTACTCTAAAACTGAAACGTTAACTGACTTTTAGACTGAATTTTTAATGCGCACCCAACCGATTAGAGCAGCAATGCTTGTAACTAAAGAGGGGGATGTTTCATGACAATTTCCTAGAAAAACTGTTTCAACATGGCCATTTGCATTTTATTTTCCCTAAGTAAATATTGGGTGTAGCAAGAACAGGATGGCTCTTGGGATATATGTTGCATATTTGGTGAATTTATTAATTAGATGCAATGTTAGTTCTGGTTGGCTGGAAGGCAGTTTACTTGTACCAAAATAAATCTATTGCCTATCGGGCTATCACCATCACATGAATCGGGCTCTAGATAAACAAAGGGAACAACACACCCGATCATTGGTCCCTAATTTGAAACTAGCTATTGCTTCTACTTTTTCAAGTTTGTGTTGTTCCCTACCCTTCTACATCTAGCTACTCAAATACCAATAGTTCTAGGGAGAGACAAAAGCGCTCCGACTTATATTTCTGAGATATCTTTTAAGGACCCTGGTTTCCAGTTTTCCAAACCTTCATCCCACCAACAAATCAAGACACAAAAATAATCAACTAAAACATATAATAAGATAAGATAATGCAACCCACAATCACTTGAAGTGACAGGATAGTCACCTTGAGAACTCTATGTTCGCAAAATTAATAGAAAGTATGGATACAATAAATAACAGTGCAGCAAAAAGATAGAAGGTAGGGAAAAATGCTTACCTAGAATCAAATAATGTATGAAACTGATAATTTGACTTGCTAAAGCTAAATGCTTAGAAGTAATTGATTTCGGACGAGATACGAAAAGGAACCAAAGGAAAATAAACCAAGCAGTCCAGACTTCTTGATATATAAAAAGAAGTGTGGCAGCACATGCCCACATTAAATAGCTATTTATCTTGATTAAGATTTGAGGAAACTCTGGTGTATTGAAGTACTATTGATGAACTATTTTCTTGGATGTCTTGATCTACACTAACATCGCACATTGTGCATAACAATTCACGAGCATATTTACTTGGTATACACGCATTACATGTATGTACGGGTTGGCTCATTGGCTCTACTTTTCTGTTTAGGATCAGGACGTACACTAGCACTACAATTCATAGACAAAAAAGTAGATGTACCATTGAAGTACACCTACAGAAAATATTTGAACCTACACGTGTATGTACATTGTGCATAACATATTTTCTTGGATGTACTGCTCTACACTAACTCTCTTTCTCCCACAAATTCACAGGCATATTTGAACCTACAGAACACCTATATTACTATCAATCATTCCAACATGAAGACAAATCCCACCGAGCAGAGAAGCCATGGATTATATACCACTTCCTCGGTAAAACCACAACCCGATGATAGACACTCGCGACGGACCTAATCTAAACCGCACCAGAGCAACCAAGAGCACCACGGTACCGACAGAATCCGACGAGAGGACGCGCGGAGGGGCGGAGGCGGGAGACCATACCGTTGGTGATGATGGTGTTGGTCTGGGGCGGGACCTTGAACTCCTCGGCGGCGAACTTGAGCACCGCGGTGAAGGGCGCCGCCTCCGGCACGCTGAACCTGCGAGGCCACCGCATGACACACGCGGATTAGGACGAGATCTAGTCCGAGGAGGGGTGGGGGGAGGAGGAAGAGAGGGGGATCTGTACTCACACTTTGAAGGGGAGCTTGGGGTCAGAGAGGGAGGTGGCGGGGGCATGTGGGCAGCTGCGGTGCAGTGGGTCGGGGCAGCGGCGGCGGCGCGGTGGAGGGAGGGACGAGGGAAGGAGCGGCGCGGTGGATCGAGGGAGAGGGAACTAGCGAGGGGGAGAGGGAAGGGGGGATCGGGCGAAGGGGTATCCAGCTAGACACTATAGCAATGGCGCACCACCCTCTGGTGCGCCATTAGTAGTTTTTTTTCTTATAGCAATGGCGCACCCACCTCTGGTGCGCCATAAGTAACTTTTTTTTCTGACAGCAATGGCGCACCCACCTAGGGTGCGCCATTAGTAACTTTTTTTAATTATTTCTTGTTGCATCTAATAATTTGTTTTTTTATCAAATTTGTTATTTTCATGAGGACTAGAACAGAAGATATCATCAAATATCATCAATTTTTTTGAAAATATCATCAATTTTTGTTAATTGAAAATATCATCAAATTTGTTATTTGAAAATATCATCAAAAAGTGGGGGAGGGTGCGGGGTGTCGGCGGCGGCGGTGGAGCGGGGGAGGGTGCGGGGGGTGCTCGACGGCGAGGGGGGTCGGATAGCTATCAAGAGGGAGGGGGATCGAGATCGAGTGTCCTCATGAATATTCAATATTTTTTTATATTTAATATGAAAAAATATCATCAAATTTGAAAAAATATTCATGAATTCAAAAAGTGCCCATGAAATTTAAAAATATTCATGATATCAAATAGTGCCTGAGAAATGAAGACTACGATTTAAATACAATCGATCTTAGCTAGCTGTTCACAATCTTCTTGCCCTTCTTTTTCGCAAATGGAGTTCTTATATGGAACGGACATCCTTTAGGTAGGGTGGTCCTGCTTCTTCTTGTGGTGTGTGCTGCTACTTCATCGTCGTCGTCATGTTCGATCTTCGGGTCGCCATACTTGTCGAAGTCTTGCTCATTGGCTACTCCATCCATTCCGATGATCTTTCTTTTGCCTCTCCTCACGACAACACGACTGGTCTTTGGCGGGTCGATAATGAAGAAGCATTGGTCCACTTGGGAAGCCAGTACCCATGGCTCATTTTTCGCGGTGACGTTTGCGCCCATGATCTTGGATTTAACCGGGTATAACCATGGTGGTGAAATACCGGTCTTCTTTTAGGATGCTCTTGGCCCATCTGACACGGAACATCGGGACCTTCTCTCCAGCGTAGCTCAGCTCCCAGATCTCCTTCCGTAGTATCTGTCCTTGTCGTTGCCGGTGTAGGATTCCATCGTTACCCCGGAGTTCTGATAACCATCGCTCTTCATGTCCTTGTTCTCGGTGTAGAATGTGTAGCCGTTGATATCGTACGCCTCATAGGTCATCAGGTTGTGCTTGGCACCCTGTGACAAGGCGAATATGAGTTGTTCTTCCGCGAAAGAATCCTCATGTAAAGGGTACGACAGAAGCTTCTGCTTGAACCAACGCGTGAAACATGAGTTGTGCTCTTTGATTATATCTCCGTCCGTCCTCTGTTGGCCTCGGTCATTGTATGTCTTCTCAGTAAAGGTTTTGTGCTCTACCACCCAAGGATCGACCACGTCTATGTGTTGTAGCGCGACTAGGTTTGCTCTTTCAAAGTCGGCGAGTCGACCCTCGATGTCGACATGCATTTCGCGGCGACCCTCACGGTGACCCCATCTAGCGAGCCTGCCGAGGTGCCTGTTGACGCGCAGACCAACGGGGTTCTCGATGCCTAGATAATTCGTGCAGTAGGAGATGCACTCTTGATCGAAAAGCCCATGGCTATACTTCCCTCTGGACGTGACATGTTGCGAACTTATCCTTTGATGACACCATTCATCCTTTCGAACGGCATCATGCTATGCAGGAACGTCGGCCTGAGTTGGATGATATCCTCCACGATATGGACCAGCAGATGCACCATAACGTCAAAGAATGCGGGCGGGAAGTACATCTCAAGCTCGCATAGTATCACTATGATCTCTTCCTGTAGCCTTCTGAGTTGCCTCACGCCAATCGACTTCCGAGAGATGACGTCGAAAAAGTTGCATAGGCCAAATAGCGTTTCACGGACGCACATCCATGATCCCACGGATTGCAAGCTGGAAATATCTGCGTCATCGAGACGTGACGGTCGTGAGACTTCATCCCGCTGAACTTCGCTTCCTTTGGGTCTAGGTATCGCTTATCTTCCCCGCGTAACCGTAAGGAAGTTTTACTCCAAGGAGGCAGGTCAAAAACTGCTCGATCTCCTCCTGACTTAGAGTGAAGCACGCGGGAGGTAGTCATTTCCGGACTTCTTGGCCTTTTTGCCTTTGCGACGACTTTTTGTGTCCTGCTTCGCCTCATCATCATCATCATCATCATCATCATCATCATCATCATCATCATCATTAGCGTGAAGCTCCTGCCTGATGCCCATTGATTTCAAGTCTGCCCTTGCTTTCGGCTCATCTTTGGTCCTCTCTGGCATGTTGAGCAGGGTACCAAGCAGAATCTCGCACACGTTCTTCGTGATATGCATGACATCAAGGCTGTAAGGCACACGATGGATCTTCCAGTATGGCAAGTCCCAGAAAACAGACCTTGTTTTCCATACCTTCAGCAGCGGCTTTGGCGCCTTTCGCTTCTTTCCCGGCTCTGGCGCCTTTTGCTTCTTTCCCGGTAGTGGGCAGTCTTTCCAATTTTTCAACAACTCGTCTATTTCCTCGCCGCTCCTCATACACGGGCGTTTTCGGGGTTCGTTTACACCATCGAACAGATCCTTGTGTTTCCTCCATGGGTCATCATCGCGAAGCCACCTTCGATGTCCCATGAACACGGTTTTCGAAGACCCGGGATCTCTATCTAGCTGGTGATACGTTGTGTCATCCATGCACCTTACACATCCGAAAATCCGTGGACTACCTGCGCATGAGATATCCGTAATCGAGATAGTCGTGCACCGTTGTGAGCGGTGCGGCTCTCATAGGGAAATATTCTTTCTCTGCGGCGTCCCATGTATTGGTGGCGTTTTCCACAGCGTGTCTAGCTCCTCCTTCAGCAGCCCGGATCTGATTGATGTCGTTCCTGGTTGTTTTCGCCTTCAATTAGCATACTCATGTAAATGTACTTCCTCTTCATGCACAACCAGGGGGGAAGGTTGTACATCCACACAAACACAGGCCAGGTGTTATGTGTGCTTCTCTGGCTGCCAAACGGATTGACTCCATCGGTGCTCACGCCCAGCATGATGTTCCTTGGATCCTTCCCAAATTCTGGGTATTCGAAGTTCAACGCTTGCCACTAGCTCGCATCCTTAGGGTGACTCAGCATCTTGTCTTTTTTATTTATCTCTGGATCATTTCCATCATCTTCCCGCTTCTTCTCCTCCCTATCCGCGTGCCAACGCAGGAGCTTTGCTACCTTAGGGTCCGCAAAATACCGCTGCAGACGAGGAGTGATCGGAAAGTACCACACCGATTTTCGAGGAGCTTTCTTCCTCTTCTTGTATCGAGTGACGCCGCACACCGGACATATGGTAGACTCCGCGTGCTCGTCCCAATAAATGATGCAATTGTTCATGCACACATGGTATTTCACGTGCGGTAAATCCAGAGGACACACGATTTTCTTCGCCTCCTCGAAACTGGTCGGGCACTTGTTCCCCTTGGGAAGACGTTCGTGCCAGAATGACATGTTCTCGTCGAAGCATGCGTCGGTCATTTTGTGTTTTACCTTCATCTCCAGAGCCATGAGCGTTACTTTCAGGCAGGTATCCTCGGGCCTGCATCCTTCATACAATGGAGTAACCGTGTCCATCTCCAGTTGATCCAGCTTGGCTTTCTCTCAGGCGGCAGCTCTTGCGTTATCCGTCTTCTTGAGAAGCAACTCTTGAATACGAGGGTCCTGCACCCAGCCTCCATCGTCGTCTGCTCCGGCATCTTCATCTTCGTGATCATGCCCTTCGTCTTGATCTTCCTCATCATCATGTACGACATCTTCTACATGATGACTGTGTACAGCATCAACGTCGTGATCATGTCCCGGAGATTCTTCGTCTTCTCGCCCGCCCTCGCCGCGGTGGTTGTCTTGTTGCCCTTCCTCATTTCTTGCCCGGCCCCCATGGACGACTTCATAGTCATCTTCATCACCTTGCCACCGATAGCCATCCATGAAACCACGCAAGAGCAGGTGGTCCCGCACCTGCCCGGAATCCGGGTCCGCAATAAGGCTCTTCAGCTTGCACCTTCGACACGGACATCTTATCTCCGTCTCATTCTTTTGAAGCATCTCGGCCTTCGCGGAGCTCAAAAACCTATTCACGATGCCTTCGGTCATCATGCGGACCATGGTCGCCTACGGGGTAGAGCAACACAATATTTTAGAACCAAGAAAAAATTTGGCATGACCTTCCCTAAAAATAGGACCAAAAAGAATGCATAGTGCCAAAATTCTCGCCAAAACGGAAATGAATCAACGTTCCGGCAAAATATTGGCAACTATCGCATTTCAAATACCAGTACCTGCAAACACAAACATATATGCAACACCACAATCATATGCAACATCACAAACATACATAGATCTAGCTAGGCCACAAAAAGTGCATGTGCACGTTGTTGGAGCGAGCTAGGGAGAAAAAAAGTAGATCTACAACTTCAAGATAGCTTTCCCCTTACTTACCTATCAAAAAAGGGTAATTTCACCACTTAATTTTGATGAATCTATGGTGCAAATGAGGTGAGGAGGAGGAGGCAGCCGAAAGCTTGGAGAAGGAGGTGGAGGGAATGAGTGGGGAAAGTGAGTGGGTAGGTGTGGCTGTCCAAAATATCTTGTAGGGGTCCCAGGTTACTAATGGCGCACCACCTGCAAATGCGCCATTAGTATGCCTGGTTACTAATGGCGCACCTGCAGATGGTGCACCATTAGTAGTTTTACAAAAAAGTAAAAAAAATATATATATGTACTAATGGCGCACCGAGTCATAGTGCGCCATTACTAGTTTAAACTAGTAATGGCGCACTGTGAAACGGTGCGCCATTAGTAGTTTTGCAAAAAAAGAATAAAAAAAGTAACGATAATGGCGCCTTTATGCACTGGTGCGCCATTACTAGTTAGGACTAGTAATGGCACACTTCGACCGGATGCGCCATTAGTATGTATGAAAAATGGAAAGAAAAAAATTATTACTAGTGGCGCACCGTGTGTCTAGTGCGCCATTAGTGTCTTCCACACTAATGGCGCATCACCAACTGGTGCGCCATTAGTATATAGTAGTGGCGCACTACTTCCCTGGTGTGCCATTAGTGTCAATCCTATCTATAGCCCTTTTCCTAGTAGTGGTGGGTCAAAACCTCTGACAGCATGACCTACATGTGCAAGACCAAATTGTTTAAAACCTAAGTATTAGAATGGTTCCTGCAATTGCACAATAATGTGCTATTAGACAAAGGACCATGCATGTGCAAACCTCTATTGTAAACCTCAGTGCTTCCCATTGCTTCCCTGCAACACATATAAGGTAGTTAGTGATCGGGTTAAGTGAGGGTTCCCATGCTATTAGTAAAATATGTTGATAAAAATAAGCACATTGCAGATTCATCAAATTAATTCAAGCCACATGGAAAACCCATTTATCCAAATCAAGCATCATTAAGAACTAGAAAATATAGAAATTGTATATGTTTCCCATGTATTAAGTGCAGCCAAATCCGATTATTCCTCACATGCACAACAGTACAAAATTCTACCGACGATAATCGGACATTGCATTGCAGAATTGAACCAAGCAGTTAACTAAACACCACAACAAATGAACTAAACATTAACTGAGCACCACATTGCACAATATAACATACTCCTAATAGAAGATCAGACAGTTAACCAAACCAAGCATGCTTAACAACTTGGAAATATAGCAATTGTATTTGTTTCTCATGTATTTAGTACATCCAAATTCGATTTATTTCTCACATGGTATACAATAACAGAATGCACCCACAACAATTGAAAATTGCATTGCATAATGGAACCAAACAGTTAAATAAACACAACAACAAATGAACCAAATGTTAACTGAGCACCACATTGCACAATGTATAACATACTAGAAGATCAAACAGTTAACCAAACCAAGCATGCTTGACAACTTGGAAATATAGCAATTGGATTTGTTTTGCATGTATTTTGTAAAGAAAAATTTGATTTATTTCTCACATGGAAGACAATACAAAGTTGCACCCTGAAGAATTGAACATCACATTTACATAATTGAACCAAATAGTTAACTAAACACGACAACTAATTAACCAAACAGTTAATAAGTGAGCACCACATTGCACGAGATATACACTAGAGCAACAGATTGCATGGTAAAAGTAGATAACACAATTCACTAGAATATGTTAAGGGAAGGCAGGAGCAGCACACACAACAGGTAAACCGAGCATGCTTAACCGGCATATCTAGCAAATGGCAAGGTGCTCCTCAAAGATCTGGGGGTCGGCACGAATGGCAGCCATCGCAACCTCATTCGCGCGTGCGGCCGTGATTTGCTTCTCTGCTACCAAATGCTCCTTGAGATCCTGGCTATACCGCATGCACCATGGCTTAGGGCGGCGCTTATTTGGTGAAGGTGTCGTGCTCGCTG
The DNA here is from genome assembly GCA_021437245.1 of Aegilops speltoides. NCBI lineage: Eukaryota > Viridiplantae > Streptophyta > Magnoliopsida > Poales > Poaceae > Aegilops > Aegilops speltoides. The sequence continues at coordinate 328,143,100 of CM038146.1, read as the reverse complement.
TGGCGGTCGGAGCATGTGAGATGTGGAAGGAGGAGGAGGATGGGGGTCGGGTGTGGATTACCTGCCTAGATAGGCGAGGCCGAGCAGTGTGAAGGAGGGTCTTCGGCGAGGGGGCGGCGCTGCAAGAAAGGTGTGAAGGTTTCAACTTGGAAAGGAAGGCGGAAACAGGGGAAATGTGGCTTTTCGTAAGGGGGTGCGGGGAGGTAGATATTTTCGCGGAAGACGGAAATTTGGAATCGCTTCAGCAAAAAAACTGGCGCGCAAAGTGTCATCAGACATGGTCCCTTATTCAGAATTATGTATGATATGTGAACATCACAAACGATTCAGATAGCTTAACCCGTGTTTGATGAGTTTGAATGTCAAACTTTTGGTTCCAATTTCCTGGTTACAGTGCTCATCCACGTCATTGCATAATTTGGGTACACAAAGGAGACTACAACACACCCACACTTCTTAATCAAGCAAGTTCAGCAATTAAACAGAGCTAGCTGGCCCAAACATTACTCTAACAAATTAAAGACCGGTGCTCTTAATTAAACAAAACAAAGAGTACTACTACGGCTGGTGCTCGTCGATCTCCGCCGCCTCCTCCATGTCCAGCTCGCGCCTGACGGTCTCCTGGGGAAGGAGCTCCATGGCATCCATCACACCATATTCGGCAAGCATCTCGCCATCGATGTCTGCCATCTCTTTGGAAAAGGCCGCCACAAGCAAGGCGTAAGCGGCCGCGATCTGGGCTTGGACGGGCTCCATCATCACAAGGTATGCGGCGGAGGAACGGAAAGCTGCTCGAACGCTCTCGGCGATTGCCAACTCTTCGGCTGTGGGTTCCCAACCGTTGTCGGAGAAGCTTCATTCGATTTGTGCGGTGACTGCCACGAGCTGGGCGTGGGCGACCTCGACATGGTTGTGGGCGGCCTCCATCAGGGCCAAGGCTGCCACTGCAGAATGAATAGTTGTTGTGCCGCTCTCGCCAGTTGCTATCCCCGAGGCAGATGTTGCTGCCGCCGCCCGAGAAGCAACAACGGCCGTTTGGGCTGCCTTGGTCGCCCGATCGCAGATTGTGGTCGCCCTCACGAAGCTTGTTAGCATGCGCCTGGCGGCTGCGGCTGCACTCTCGCCGGAGTGGTCCGCCGAAGTTGCCCTCGGGACGCGGGTCCACGTCCCCATCGTTCACCGGCAACGATTGAACAGGGAAATGATATTTGGGGAGCAAGCTAGTGTGCTTGACACGCTAGTTGTGGACTGTAGTCGACGCACCTTCTCGCGTAAGCCATAGGCGTACTATACACCGATGGTGCTCTAGGATATTTTGTACTATATGTCACACAGTTGGTGATAATAAACTGTGTGGGATCTACTTGATTTTTCATCTTGATTCGAATTACATAATGGGGTCACAGCTGCAAAGGATGGTGTTTGAATTGCTAGAACTTCTATCTGTAGTGAACATGCAACTATAGGTGTGTCGTCAAAAAAATTGGAATTATTCAGGGTTCGTTTGGACATTTTATACGGTAACTTGGTTTTCTAGGAATTTCAGGTGCACAATTCAAAATTAAACCACACGCACATGCTCCGGTGCACCAAAATGGGTTGTAAAATGATATATGTGTCCATGGGTTGATTCTTACGTCCCATTCAAGAAATGGGGATGAGATTCAAACATCACGGCACCGTGGCTCTCCGGCAAACGTTGAGGTGCTTGCTTTTGTAATTCTAGTAAATACAAAACTCGTGTGAAATTCATGAACCTTGGCATGCTATCATGGAACGGCATCAAGATGCTGGGGTAAAAAATATTGTCCCATTTGGGCCAGGTTTGTTGGTGAACGTAGTAATTTCAAAAAATTTCCTACGCACACGCAAGATCATGGTGATGCATAGCAACGAGAGGGGAGAGTGTTGTCTCGTACGCCCTCGTGAGACCGAAGCGAAGCGTTCTGGCGTAGAGGAAGTAGTCGTACGTTCTCCTCGCGATCCAACCGATCCCAGCGCCGTTACTCCGGCGCCTCCGAGTTCTTGACACGTGTATAGCTCGGTGACGCTCCTCGGGCTCCGATCCAGCAAAGCACCGGGGAGGGAGAGTTCCGTCAGCACGACGGCGTGGTGACGATCTTGATGTTCTACCGACGCAGGGCTTCGCCTAAGCACCGCCACGATATGACCGAGGTGGAATATGGTGGAGGGGGCACCGCACACGGCTAAGGAGCGATCTCAAGGATCAACTTGTGTGTCCATGGGGTGCCCCCCCCCGTATATAAAGGAGGGAGGGAGGAGGAGGCTGGCCTAGGAGGAGGCGCGCCATAGGGGAGTCCTACTCCCACCGGAGTCGATTCCCCTTTCCTAGTCCAACTAGGGATCCTTCCATGTATTAGGAGTAGGAGACTAGGAAGGGAAGAGAGAAAGGAAGGAAGGAGGGTGCGGCCTCCCCTAGCCCAATTCGGACTAGGGCAAGGGGCGTGGCCTGCCTAGGGCAGCCCTCTCTCTTTCCCGTATGGCCCATCAGGCCCAATACTTCTCCCGGCGAATTCCGTAACTCTCGGTACTCGATAAATACCGAATGACTCGGAACCTTTCCGAACTCCGAATATAGTCGTACAATATATCGATCTTTACGTCTCGACCATTTCGAGACTCCTCGTCATGTCCCCGATCTCATCCGGGACTCGAACTCCTTCGGTACATCAAAACTCATAAACTCATAATATAAGCATCATCGAAACCTTAAGCGTGCGGACCCTACGGTTCGAGAACAATGTAGACATGACCGAGACACGTCTCGGTCAATAACCAATAGCGGGACCTGGATGCCCATATTGGTTCCTACATATTCTCGAAGATCTTTATCGGTCGACCGCGTAACAACATCGTTGTTCCTTTGTCATCGGTATGTTACTTGCCCGAGATTCGATCGTCGGTATCCAATACCTAGTTCAATCTCGTTACGGCAAGTCTCTTTACTCGTTCGTAATACATCATCTCACAACTAACTCATTAGTTGCAATGCTTGCAAGGCTTAAGTGATGTGCATTACCGAGAGGGCCCAGAGATACCTCTCCGACAATTGGAGTGACAAATCCTAATCTCGAAATCGCCAACCCAACATCGCCTTTGGAGACACTGTAGTACTCCTTTATAATCACCCGATTCACGTTGTGACGTTTGGTAGTACCAAAGTGTTCCTCCGTAAGCGGAGTTGCATAATCTCATAGTTATAGGAACATGTATAAGTCATGGATAAAAGCAGTAACAACATACTAAGCGATCGTGTGCTAAGCTAATGGAATGGGTCATGTCAATCAGATCATTCAACTAATGATGTGACCTTGTTAATCAAATAACAACTCTTTGTTCATGGTTAGGAAACATAACCATCTTTGATTAACAAGCTAGTCAAGTAGAGGCATACTAGTGACACTCTGTTTGTCTATATATTCACACATGTATTATGTTTCCGGTTAATACAATTCTAGCATGAATAATAAACATTTATCATGATATAAGGAAATAAATAATAACTTTATTATTGCCTCTAGGGCATATTTCCTTGATCTCCCACTTGCACTAGAGTCAATAATCTAGATCACATCACCATGTGATTAACATCGATAGTTCACATCATCATGTGATTAACACCCATAGTTCACATCGCCATGTGACCAACACCCAAAGGGTTTACTAGATTCAGTAATCTAGTTCACATTGCTATGTGATTAATACCCAAAGAGTACTAAAGTGTGATCATGTTTTGCTTGTGAGAGAGTCTTAGTCAACGGGTCTTTCACATTCAGATCCGTTATGTATTTTGCAATTTTCTATGTCTACAATGCTCGCACGGAGCTACTCTAATAATTGCTCCCACTTTTAATATGTATCTAGAATGAGACTTAGAGTCATCCGGATCGGTGTCAAAACTTGCATCGACGTAACCCTTCTGACGAACCTTTTGTCACTTCCATAATCGAGAAACATATCCTTATTCCACTAAGGATAATTTTGACCATTGTCAAGTGATCTACTCCTAGATCACTATTGTACTCCTTGCCAAACTCGAGTGTAGGGTATACAATAGATCTGGTACACAGCATGGCATACTTTATAGAACCTATGGTCAAGGCATAGGAATGACTTTCATTCTCTTTCTATCTTCTCGCCGTGGTCGGGTTTTGAGTCTTACTCAATTTCACACCTTTGTAACACGGCAAGAACTCTTTCTTTGACTGTTCCATTTTGAACTACTTCAAAATCTTGTCAAGGTATGTACTCATTGAAAAAACTTATCAAGCGTCTTGATCTATCTCTATAGATCTTGATGCTCAATATATAAGCAGCTTCACCGAGGTCTTTCTTTGAAAAACTCCTTTCAAACACTCCTTTATGCTTTGCGAATAATTCTACATTATTTCCGATCTACAATATGTCATTCATATATACTTATCGAAATGTTGTAGTGCTCCCACTCACTTTCTTGTAAATCTGAGGCTTCACCGTAAGTCAGTATAAAACTATATGCTTTGATCAACTTATCAAAGCGTATATTCCAAATCCGAGATGCTTGCACCAGTCCCTAGATGCACATTTTTTAACACCTTTAGGATCGACAAAACCTCATGGTTGCATCACATACAACTCTTCTTTGATAACTCCATTAAGGAATACAGTTTTGTTTATCCATTTGCCGATTTCAAAATGCGGCAATTGCTAACATGATTCGGACAGACTTTTAAGCATTGATCGAGTGAGAAAATCTCATTGTATTCAACATCTTGAACTTTGTCAAAACCTTTTTCGACAAGTCTAGCTTTGTAGATAGTAACACTACTATCAACGTCCGTCTTCCTCTTGAAGATCCATTTATTTTCTATGGCTTGCCGATCATCGGGCAACTCCACCAAATTTCACACTTTGTTCTCATACATGGATCTCATCTCAGATTTCATGGCCTCAAGCCATTTCGCATGAATCTGGGCTCATCATCGCTTCCTCATAGTTCGTAGGTTCATCATGGTCTAGTTACATGACTTCGAACAGGATTACCGTACCACTCAGTGCGGACCTACTCTGGAAGACCCACGAGATTCTGTAGTAACTTGATCTGAAGTTTCATGATCATCATCATTAGCTTCCTCACTAATTGGTGTAGGAATCACTGGAACTGATTTCAGTGATGAACTATTTTCCAATTAGGGAGAAGGTACAGTTACCTCATTAAGTTCTACTTTCCTCCCACTCACTTCTTTCGAGAGAAACTCCTTCTCTAGAAAGGATCCATTAGCAACGAATGTTTTGCCTTCGGATCTGTGATAGAAGGTGTACCCAACAATTTCCTTTGGGTATTCTATGAAGACGCACTTCTCCGATTTGGGTTTGAGCTTATCAGGATGAAACTTTTTCACATAAGCATCGCAGTCCCAAACTTTAGGAAACGACAACTTTGGTTTCTTGCTAAACCACAGTTCATATAGTGTCGTCTCAACGGATTTAGATGGTGCCCTATTTAACGTGAATGCAGCTGTCTCTAATGCATGATCCCAAAACGATATTGGTAAACCGGTAAGAAACATCATAGATTGTACTATATCCAATAAAGTACGGTTATGACATTCGGACACACCATTATGATGTGGTGTTCCAGGTGGCATGTATTTGTGAAACTATTCCACATTGTTTTAATTGAAGACCAAACTCGTAACTCAAATATTTGTCTCCGCGATCAGATCGTAGAAACCTTATTTTCTTGTCACGATGATTTTTCCACTTCACTCTGAAATTCTTTGAACCTTTCAACTATTTCAGACTTATGTTTCATCAAGTAGATATATCCATATCTGCTCAAATCATCTTGTGAAGGTCAGAAAATAACGATACTTGCCACGAGCCTCAACACTCATTGGATCGCATACATCAGTATGTATTATTTCCAATAAGTCAGTAGCTTGTTCCATTGTTCCGGAGAACGGAGTTTTAGTCATCTTGCCCAAAAGACACGGTTCGCAAGCATCAAGTGATTCATAATCAAGTGATTCCAAAATCCCATCAGCATGGAGTTTCTTCATGCGCTTTACACCAATATGACCTAAACGGCAAGCCACAAATAAGTTGCACTATCATTATTAACTTTGCATCTTTTGGTTTCAATATTATGAATATGTGTATCACTACGATCGAGATCCAATGAACCATTTTCATTGGGTGTGTAACCATATAAGGTTTTATTCATGTAAATGAACAACAGTTTATTCTCTTACTTAAATGAATAACCGTATTGCAATAAACACGATCAAATCATATTCATGCTCAATGCAAACACCAAATAACATTTATTTAGGTTCAACACTAATCCCGAAAGTATAGGGAGTGTGCGATGATGATCATATCAATCTTGAAACTATTTTCAACGCACATCGTCACTTCACTCTTAACTAGTTTCGCTTTGATACGCAACTCCGTTTGAGTTACTACTCTTAGCAACTGAACCAGTACCAAATACCGAGGGGTTGCTATAAACACTAGTAAAGTACACATCAATAACATGTATATCAAATATACCTTTGTTTACTTTGCCATCCTTCTTATCCGCCAAATACTTGGGGTAGTTCTGCTTCCAGTAACCAGTCCCTTTGCAGTAGAAGCACTTAGTCTCAAGCTTAGGTCCAGACTTGGGCTTCTTCACTTGAGCAGCAACTTGCTTGCCGTTCTTCTTGAAGTTCCCTTCTATCCATTTGCCCTTTTCTTGAAACTAGTGGTCTTGTTAACCATCAACACTTGATGTTCTTTCTTGATTTCTACCTTCATCGATTTCATCATCTTGAAAAACTCGGGAATCGTTTTCATAATCCCTTGCATAATATAGTTCATCACGAAGTTCTACTAACTTGGTGATGGTGACTAGAGAATTCTGTCAATCACTATCTTATCTGGAAGATTAACTCCCACTTGATTCAAGCAATTGAAGTACCCAGACAATTTGAGCACATGCTCACTAGTTGAGCGATTCTCCTCCATCTTTTAGCTATAGAACTTGTTGAAGACTTCATATCTCTCAACTCGGGTATTTGCTTGAAATATTAACTTCAACTCCTGGAACATCTCATATGGTCCATGACGTTCAAAACGTCTTTGAAGTCCCGATTCTAAGCTGTTAAGCATTGTGCACTTAAACTATCAAGTGGTCATCATATTGAGCTAGCCAAACATTCATAACGTTTGCATCTGCTCCTGCAATAGGTCTGTCACCTAGCGGTGCATTAAGGACATAATTCTTCTGTGCAGCAATGAGGATAAACCTCCGATCACGGATCGAATCCGCATCATTGCTACTAACATTTTTCAACACAATTTTCTCTAGGAACATATCAAAAAAAAACATATGAAAGCAACTACGCGAGCTATTGATCTACAACATAATTTGCAAAATACTACCAGGACCAAGTTCATGGTAAATTTAAGTTCAATTAATCATATTACTTAAGAACTCCCACTTAGACAGACATCTCTCTAGTCATCTAAGTGATCACGCGATCCAAATCAACTAAACCATAACCGATCATCACGTGAGATGGAGTAGTTTTCAATGGTGAACATCTTATGTTGATCATATCTACTATATGATTCACGCTCGACCTTTCGGTCTCCATGTTCGAGGCCATATCTGCATATGCTAGGCTCGTCAAGTATAACCTGAGTATTCGTGTGTGCAAAACTGGCTTGCACCCGTTGTAGATGGACGAGAGCTTATCACACCCGATCATCACGTGGTGTGCGGGCACGACGAACTTTGGCAGCGGTGCATACTCGGGAGAACACTACTTGATAATTTTAGTGAGAGATCATCTTAAAATGCTACCATCAATCAAAGCAAGATAAGATGCATAAAAGATAAACATCACATGCAATCAATATAAGTGATATGATATGGCCATCATCTTCTTGTGCTTGTGATCTCCATCTCGAAGCACCATCATGATCACCATCGTCACCGGCGCGACACCTTGATCTCCATCATAGCATCGTTGTCGTTTCGCCATCTATTGCTTCTCGACTATCGCTACCGCTTAGTGATAAAGTAAAGCAATTATGTAGAGCGTTGCATTTCATACAATAAGCGACAACCATATGGCTCCGCGCCGATTGCCGATAACTTAGGTTACAAAACATGATCATCTCATACAATAAAATATAGCATCACGTCTTGGCCATATCACATCACAACATGCCCTGCAAAAACAAGTTAGGCGTCCTCTACTTTGTTGTTGCAAATTTTACGTGGCTGCTACGGGCTGAAGCAAGAACCAATCTCACCTCGCATCAAAACCACAGCGATAGTTTGTCAAATAGACTCCGTTTTAACCTTCACAAGGACCGGGCGTAGCCACACTCAGTTCAACTAAAGTGAGAGAGACAGACACCCGCCGGTCACCTTTAAGCAACGAGTGCTCGTGGCGGTGAAACCAGTCTCGCGTAAGCGTCTGGCGTAATGTCGGTCCGGGCGCTTCATCTCACAATACCGCTGAACCAAAGTATGACATGCTGGTATGTAGTATGACTTGTATCGCCCACAACTCAATTGTGTTCTACTCGTGCAAAACATCAAACCATAAAAACCTGGCTCGGATGCCCTTTGTTGGTGAGCGTAGTAATTTCAAAAATTTCCTACGCACACGCAAGATCATGGTGATGCATAGCAACGAGAGGGGAGAGTGTTGTCTACGTACCCTCGAGACCGAAGCGGAAGCGTTCTGGCGTAGAGGAAGTAGTCGACGTTCTCCTCGCGATCCAACCGATCCCAGCGCCGTTACTCCGGCGCCTCGAGTTCTTGACACGTGTACAGCTCGGTGGCGCTCCTCGGGCTCCGATCCAGCAAAGCACCGGGAGGAGAGTTCCGTCAAGCCGACGGCGTGGTGGCGATCTTGATGTTCTATCGGCGCAGGCTTCGCCTAAGCACCGCTACGATATGACCGAGGTGGAATATGGTGGAGGGGGGCACCGCACACGGCTAAGGAACGATCTCAAGGATCAACTTGTGTGTCCATGGGGTGCCCCCCCCGTATATAAAGGAGGGAGGGAGGAGGAGGCCGGCCTAGGGAGGAGGCGCCATAGGGGAGTCCTACTCCCACCGGGAGTAGGATTCCCCCTTTCCTAGTCCAACTAGGGATCCTTCCATGTATTAGGAGTAGGAGACTAGGAAGGGGAAGAGAGAAGGGAAGGAAGGAGGGGGTGCGGCCCCTTCCCCTAGCCCAATTCGGACTAGGGCAAGGGGGGGCGCGCGGCCTGCCTAGGGCAGCCCCTCTCTCTTTCCCGTATGGCCCATCAGGCCCAATACTTCTCCCCGGCGAATTCCCGTAACTCTCCGGTACTCGATAAATACCGAATGACTCGGAACCTTTCCGAACTCGAATATAGTCGTCCAATATATCGATCTTTACGTCTCGACCATTTCGAGACTCCTCGTCATGTCCCGATCTCATCCGGGACTCCGAACTCCTTCGGTACATCAAAACTCATAAACTCATAATATAATTGTCATCGAAACCTTAAGCGTGCGGACCCTACGGTTCGAGAACAATGTAGACATGACCGAGACACGTCTCCGGTCAATAACCAATAGCGGGACCTGGATGCCCATATTGGTTCCTACATATTCTACGAAGATCTTTATCGGTCGGACCGCGTAACAACATCGTTGTTCCCTTTGTCATCGGTATGTTACTTGCCGAGATTCGATCGTCGGTATCCAATACCTAGTTCAATCTCGTTACGCAAGTCTCTTTACTCGTTCGTAATACATCATCTCACAACTAACTCATTAGTTGCAATGCTTGCAAGGCTTAAGTGATGTGCATTACCGAGAGGGCCCAGAGATACCTCTCCGAGCAATTGGAGTGACAAATCCTAATCTCGAAATCGCCAACCCAACATCGCCTTTGGAGACACTGTAGTACTCCTTTATAATCACCCGATTACGTTGTGACGTTTGGTAGTACCAAAGTGTTCCTCCGTATGGCAGGAGTTGCATAATCTCATAGTTATAGGAACATGTATAAGTCATGGATAAAAGCAGTAACAACATACTAAACGATCGTGTGCTAAGCTAATGGAATGGGTCATGTCAATCAGATCATTCAACTAATGATGTGACCTTGTTAATCAAATAACAACTCTTTGTTCATGGTTAGGAAACATAACCATCTTTGATTAACAAGCTAGTCAAGTAGAGGCATACTAGTGACACTCTGTTTGTCTATATATTCACACATGTATTATGTTTCCGGTTAATACAATTCTAGCATGAATAATAAACATTTATCATGATATAAGGAAATAAATAATAACTTTATTATTGCCTCTAGGGCATATTTCCTTCAAGGTTATGGTATAAGCTTCTCACAAACCAGAGCTTCTCTCACAACAAGCATGATGGTTTCGGTAGGGAACGTGCCACCTGGGGGACGAAACGATATTTGTTCCATCTTCTTACTTTCAAAAAAATTCTCATGTCAACATGGAACAACAGGAGTATTTAGCAATTTTTTGGTCTATTTCGGGGTTCGCGTGCACATTCTTATGCATTAATTGAGTTTTCAATGCATTCATGTGCATAATTCAAATTTGAACTACATGCACATGCTCCAGTGCATATAAAGGGGTTGAAATCAAATGTGTGTCCTTGGATGCAACCTTAGGTCCCATGCAAGAAATGGGAATGAATGTCAAACACCTTTGCCACCATCGCTCGGCAGCTAACATTGAGATACATGGTTTTAAAATTCTAGTAAATTGAAAACTCGTCTTAAATTCATGAAACTTGACATGCTATCATGGAACGGCTGCAACATGCAGTGGTAAAAATATTGTCCCATTTGGCGCAGGTTGGGGTATAAGCTTCTCACAAACTAGAGCTTCTCGCATGGTTACGGTAGGGAACGTTTCACCTTTCTGGACGAAATGATATCCGTTGCCTCTTCTATTGGGGAACGTAGTAATTTCAAAAAATTCCAACGCACCCGCAAGATCATGGTGATGCATAGAAACGAGAGGGGGAGTGTATCTTCATACCCTTGAAGATCGCTAAGCCGAAGCGTTTATCAACGTGGTTGATGTAGTCGTACACCTTCACGATCCGCCCTGATCAAGTACCGAACGTACGGCACCTCCGCGTTCAGCACACGTTCAGCTCGATGACATCCTCGCCTTCTTGATCCAGCAAGACGGGCGAAGTAGTAGATGAGTTCCGGCAGCACGACGGTGTGATGACGGTGTTGGTAAAGAAAAATCTCCGCAGGGCTTCGCTTAAGCACTACGGAAATTATGACGGAGGATAAACTAGAGGGGATGGGGTTGCTGGCACACGGCTTGGTGTTTCTTGATGTGTCTTTGGTGCTAGCCCTGCCCCTCTATTTATATGTTGAGCCTTGGGGTCGAAACTTGGAGTAAAAGCCTCCACAAAGTCGGTTGCACCCGAAAGGCAAGAGTCCTTCTCGGACTCCAGAGCCAGATGCCAGGGTTCCCAGCGTCTGGACCCAGACGCCAGGAACCCTGGCGTCTGGCCCCTAGACTCCGCAAAACTTCCTTTTGCGCTTTCCAAAAACCTTGTGAGCTTTCCCCTTTGGCCCAAATAAAGTGTTCTCGTACCCAAACATTTCGAGAAACATCTGGAACCCCTTTTGGTGAATTCCGGAACCCTTCCGGAGACCAAACACTATTATCCCATATATCAATCTGTATCTCCGGACCATTCTGGAGTTCCTCATCATGTCCGTGATCATATCCGGGACTCCGAACAACATTCGGTCACCAACATACATAACTCATATAATACTATATCGTCAACAAACGTTAAGCATGCAGACCCTACGGGTTCGAGAACTATGTAGACATGACCGAGACACTTCTCTGGTCAATAACCAATAGCGGAACCTGGATGCCCATATTGGCTCCTACATATTCTACGAAGATCTTTATCGGTCAAACCGCATAACAATATACGTTGTTCCCTTTTTCATTGGTATGTTACTTGCCCGAGATTCAATCATCAGTATCTCAATACCTAGTTCAATCTCGTTACCGGCAAGTCTCTTTACTCATTGCGTAATGCATCATCTCGCAACTAACTCATTAGTCACATTGCTTGCAAGGCTTATAGTGATGTGCACTACTGAGAGGGCCCAGAGATACCTCTCCGACAATTGGTGTGACAATCCTAATCTCGAAATACGCCAACTCAACAAGTACCTTTGGAGACACCTGTAGAGCACCTTTATAATCACCCAGTTATGTTGTGACATTTGGTAGCACACAAAATGTTCCTCCGGTATCCGGGAGTTGCATAATCTCATAGTCATAGGAACATGTATAAGTTATGAAGAAAGCAATAGCAACATACTAAACGATCAAGTGCTAAGCTAACGGAATGGGTCAAGTCAATCACATCATTCTCTAATGATGTGATCCCATTAATCAAATGAAAACTCATGTCTATGGTTAGGAAACACAACCATATTTGATTCAACGAGCTAGTCAAGTAGAGGCATACTAGTGACACTTTGTTTGTCTATGTATTCACACATGTACTAACTTTCCGGTTAATACAATTCTAGCATGAATAATAAACATTTATCATGAAATAAGGAAATAAATAATAACTTTATTATTGCCTATAAGGCATATTTCCTTCAGTCTCCCACTTGCACCAGAGTCAATAATCTAGTTCACATCACCATGTGATTTAACACTAATATTCACATCTGCATGTGATTAACACCCATAGTTCACATCGTCATGTGATCGACACCCAAAGGGTTTACTAGAGTCAATTTTAATCTAGTTCACATCATCATGTGATCAACACCCAAAGGGTTTACTAGAGTGAATAATCTAGTTCACATTGATATGTGATTAACACCCAAAAAGTACTAAGGTGTGATCATGTTTTGCTCGTGAGAGAAGTTTAGTCAACGGGTCTGTCACATTCAGAGCCGTATGTATTTTGCAAAATATTCTATGTCTACAATGCTCTGCACGGAGCTACTCTAGCTAATTGCTCCCACTTTCAATATGTATCCAGATTGAGACTTAGAGTCATCTGGATTGGTGTAAAAGCTTGCACCGATGTAACTCTTTACAACGAACTCTTTTATCACCTCCATAATCGAGAAACATTTCCTTAGTCCTCACTAAGGATATTCTTGACCGTTGTCCAGTGATCTACTCTAAGATCAAAATTGTATTCCCTTGCCAAACTCAGAGCAAGGTATACAAATAGGTCTGGTACACATCATAGCATACTTTATAGAACCTATGACTGAGGCATAGGGAATGACTTTTCATTCTTTTTCTATTTTCTGCCATGGTCGGGTTTTTGAGTCTTACTCAACTTCACACCTTGCAACACAGGCAAGAACTCCTTCTTTGACTGTTCCATTTTGAACTACTTCAAAATCTTATCAAGGTATGTACTCATTGAAAAATCTTATCAAGCGTCTTGATCTATCTCTATAGATCTTGATGCTCAATGTGTAAGCAGCTTCACCGAGGTCTTTCTTTGAAAAACTCTTATTCAGGTATCCTTTTATGCCATCCAGAATTTCTATATCATTTCCAATCAACAATATGTCGTCTACATATAGTTTTAGAAATGCTACAGAGCTCCCACTCACTTTCTTGTAAATACAGGCTTCTCCAAAAGTCTGTATGCTTTGATCAACTCATCAAAGCGTATATTCCAACTCCAAGATGCTTGCACCAGTCCATAGATGGATCGCAGGAGCATGCACACTTTGTTAGCACCTTTAGGATTGACAAAACCTTCTGGTTGCATCATATACAACTCTTCTTTAATAAATCCATTAAGGAATGCAGTTTTGACTTCCATTTGCCAGATTTCATAAAATGTGGCAATTGCTAACATGATTCGGATAGACTTAAGCATCGATACGAGTGAGAAAATCTCATCGTATTCAACACCTTGAACTTGTCGAAAAACTTTTTGCGACAAGTTGAGCTTTGTAGATAGTAACACTACTATCAGCGTCTGTCTTCCTCTTGAAGATCCATTTATTTTCTATGGCTTGCCGATCATCGGGCAAGTCCACCAAAGTCCACACTTTGTTCTCATACATGGATCCCATCTCAGATTTCATGGCCTTCAAGCCATTTCGCGGAATCTGGGCTCATCGTCGCTTCCTCATAGTTCGTAGGTTCATCATGGTCTAGTAACATGACTTCCAGAATACGATTACTGTACCACTCTTGTGCGGACTGTACTTTGGAAGACCTACGAGGTTCTGTAGTAACTTAATCTGAAGTTTCATGATCATCATCATTAGCTTCCTCACTAATTGGTGTAAGAATCACTGGAACTGATTTCTGTGCTGAACTACTTTCCAATTCGGGAGAAGGTACAAGTACCTTATCAAGCTCTACTTTCCTCCCACTCACGTTTTTCGAGAGAAACTCCTTCTCTAGAAAGGATCCATCTTAGCAACGAATATCTTGCCTTCGGATCTGTGATAGAAGGTGTACCCAATAGTTTCCTTTGGGTATTCTATGAAGACGCACTTCTCCAATTTGGGTTCGAGCTTAAATGGTTGAAACTTTTTCACATAAGCATCGCAGCCCCAAACTTTAAGAAACGACAACTTTGGTTTCTTGCTAAACCATAGTTCATAAGGCGTCGTCTCAATGGATTTTGATGGTGCCATATTTAAAGTGAATGCAAGTGTCTCTAATGCATAACCCTAAAACAATAGTGGTAAACCGATAAGAGACATCATAGATCGCACCATATCCAATAAAGTGCGGTTACGACTTTCGGACACACCATAACACTTTGGTGTTCCAGGTGGCGTGAGCTGTGAAACTATTCCACGTTGTTTTATATGAAGGCCAAACTTGTAACTCAAATATTCTCCTAGATTATTAGATCGTAAAAACTTTATTTTCTTGTTACAATGATTCTCCACTTCACTCTGAAATTCTTTGAACTTTTCAAATGTTTTAGACTTGTGTTTCATTAATTAGATATACCCATATCTGCTCAAATCATCTGTGAAGGTTAGAAAATAACGATACTTGCCACGAGCATCAACACTCATTGGATCACATACATCGGTATGTATTTTTTCCAATAAGTCAGTAGCTCATTCCATTGTTTCGAAGAACGGAGTTTTAATCATCTTGCCCATAAGGCACGGTTTGCAAGCATCAAATGATTCATTTCCAAAAGTCTATCTTTATGGAGTTTCTTCATGCGCTTTACACTGATATGACCCAAACGGTAGTGCCACGAATATGTTGCACTATCATTATCAACTTTGCATCTTTTGGCATCAATATTATGAATATGTGTATCACTACGATCGAGATCTAAAAAACTATTTTATTGGGTGTATTACCATCGAAGGTTTTATTCATGTAAACAGAACAACAATTATTCTCTGACTTTATATGAATAACTGTATTGCAATAAACATGATCAAATCATATTCGTGTTCAATGCAAATGCCAAATAACATTTATTTAGGTTTAACACTAATCCCAAAAGTATAGGGAGTGTGCGATGATGATCATATCAATCTTGGAACCACTTCCAACACACATCGTCACTTCACCCTCAGCTAGTCTCTGTTTATTCTGTAACTCCTTTTTCGAGTTACTAATATTTAGCAACCGAACAAGTATCAAATACCCAGGGGCTACTATAAACACTAGTAAGGTACACATCGATAACCTGTATATCAAATATACCCTTGTTCACTTTGCCATCCTTCTTATCTACCAAATATTCAGGGCATTTCTGCTTCCAGTGACCATTTCCTTTGTAGTATAAGCACTCAGTTTCAGGCTTTGGTCCAGCTTTGGGCTTTTTCACAGGAGTGACAACTTTCTTGTCATTTTACTTGAAGTTCCCTTTCTTTCCCTTTTCCCTTTTCTTGAAACTAGTGGTCTTGTCAATCATCAACACTTGATGCTCTTACTTGATTTCTACCTTCATCGATTTCAGCATCATGAAGAGCTCAGGAATCGTTTTCGTCATCCCTTGCATATTATAGTTCATCACGAAGTTCCAGTAACTTGGTCATGGTGACTAGAGAAGTCTTTCAATCACTACCTTATCTGGAAGATTAACTCCCACTTGATTCAAGTAATTGTAGTACCCAGACAATATAAGCACATGCTAACTTCTTGAGCCATTCTCCTCCATCTGTTAGGTATAGAACTTGTTGGAGACTTCATATCTCTCAACTCGGGTATTTTCTTGAAATATTAACTTCAACTCCTGGAACATCTCATATGGTCCATGATGTTCAAAATGTCTTTGAAGTCCCGATTCTAAGCCGTTAAGCATGGTGCACTAAACTATCAAGTAGTCATCATATTAAGCTAGCCAAACATTCATAATGTCTGCATCTGCACCTGCAATAGGTCTATCACCTAGCAGTGCATCAAGGACATAATTCTTCTGTGCAACAATGAGGATAAACCTCAGATCACGGATCCAGTCTGCATCATTGCTACTATCATCTTTCAACTTAGTTCTCTCTAGGAACACATATAAAACACAGGGAAGCAACAACGCGAGCTATTGATCTACAACATTATTTGCAAAATACTATCAGGACTAAGTTCATGATAAATTAAAGTTCAATGATCATATTACTTAAGAACACCCACTTAGATAGACATCCCTCTAATCATGTAAGTGATCACGTGATCCAAATCAACTAAACCATGTCCGATCATCACATGAGATGGAGTAGTTTTCAATGGTGAACATCACTATGTTGATCATATCTACTATATGATTCACGCTCGACCTTTCGGTCTCAGTGTTCCGAGGCCATATCTTCATATGCTAGGCTCGTCAAGTTTAACCTGAGTATTCTGTGTGTGTAAAACTGTCTTACACCCGTTGTATTTGAACGTAGAGCTTATCACACCCGATCATCACGTGGTGTCTCGGCACGAAGAACTTTCGCAACAGTGCATACTCAGGGAGAACACTTATACCTTGAAATTTAGTGAGAGATCATCTTATAAAGCTACCGCCGAACTAAGCAAAATAAGGTGTATAAAATATAAACATCGCATGCAATCAAAATATGTGATATGATATGGCCATCATCATCTTGTGCCTTTGATCTCCATCTCCAAAGCATCATCATGATCCCTATCGTCACCGGCATGACACCATGATCTCCATCATCTTGATCTATATCAATGTGTCATCACATGGTCGTCTCGCCAACTATTGCTCTTGCAACTATTGCTATCGCATAGTGATAAAGTAAAGCAATTATTTGGCGCTTGCATCTTATGCAATAAGGAGACAACCATAAGGCTTCTGCCAGTTGCCGATAACTTCAACAAAACATGATCATCTCATACAATAACGTATATCTCATCACGTCTTGACCATATCACATCACAACATGCCCTGCAAAAACAAGTTAGACGTCCTCTACTTTGTTGTTGCAAGTTTTACGTGGCTGCTACGGGCTGAGCAAGAACCGTTATTACCTACGCATCAAAACCACAATGATAGTTCATCAAGTTAGTGCTGTTTTAACCTTCTCAAGGACCGGGCATAGTCACACTCGGTTCAACTAAACTTGGAGAAACTGACACCCGCCAGCCACATGTGTGCAAAGCACATCAGTAGAACCAGTCTCGCGTAAGCGTACGCGTAATGTTGGTCCGGGCCGCTTCATCCAACAATACTGCCGAACCAAAGTATGACATGCTGGTAAGCAGTATGACTTGTATCTCCCACAACTCACTTGTGTTCTACTCATGCATATAGCATCTATGCGTAAACCTGGCTCAGATGCCACTGTTGAGGAACGTAGTAATTTCAAAAAAAATCCTACGCACACGCAAGATCATGGTGACGCATAGCAACGAGAGGGGGACTGTATCTTCATACCCTTGAAGATCGCTAAGCGGAAGCGTTTATCAACACGGTTGATGTAGTCGTACACCTTCACGATCCGCCCCGATCAAGTACCGAACATACGGCACCTCCGCGTTCAGCACACGTTCAGCTCGATGATGTCCTCGCCTTGTTGATCTAGCAAGACGGGCGAATTAGTAGATGAGTTCCGGCAGCACGACGGCGTGATGACGGTGTTGGTGAAGAACAATCTCTGCAGGGCTTTGCCTAAGCACTATGGAAACTATGACGGAGGATAAACTAGAGGGGATGGGGTTGTCGGCACATGGCTTGGTGTTTCTTGATGTGTCTTTGGTGCTAGCCCTACCCCTCTATTTATATGTTGAGCCTTGGGGTCGAAACTTGGAGTAAAAGCCTGCACAAAGTCGGTTGCACCCGAAAGGCAAGAGTCCTTCTTGGATTCGGGGCGGACACGGGGTTCGGCGTCGGACCCGGATGCCGAGAACACTTGGCGTCGGCCCTGGACTCATAAAACTTCCTTTTGCACTTTCCAAAAACCTTGTGGGCTTTCCCCTTTGGCCCAAATAAAGTGTTCTCGTACCCAAACATTTCAAGAAACATCCGGAACCCCTTTCGGTGAATTCCGGAACCCTTCCGGAGACCAAACACTATTATCCCATATATCAATATTTATCTCCAGACCATTCTGGAGTTCCTCATCATGTCCGTGATCATATCCGGGACTCCGAACAACATTCGGTCACCAACATACATAACTCATATAATACTATATCGTTAACGAACATTAAGCGTGCAGACCCTACGGGTTTGAGAACTATGTAGACATGACCGAGACACTTCTCTGGTCAATAACCAATAGCGGAACCTAGATGCCCATATTCGCTCCTACATATTCTATGAAGATCTTTATCGGTCGAACCGCATAACAACATAGTTGTTCCCTTTGTCATCGGTATGTTACTTGCCCGAGATTCGATCATCAGTATCTCAATACCTACTTCAATCTCATTACCGGCAAGTCTCTTTACTCATTGTGTAATGCATCATCCCGCAACTAACTCATTAGTCACATTGCTTGCAAGGCTTATAGTGATGTGCACTACCGAGAGGGCCCAGAGATACCTCTCCGACAATTGGAGTGACAAATCCTAATCTCAAAATATGCCAAATCAACAAGTACATTTGGAGACACCTGTAGAGCACCTTTATAATCACCCAGTTATGTTGTGACGTTTAGTAGCACACAAAGTGTTCATCCAGTATCCAGGAGTTGCATAATCTCATAGTCATAGGAACATGTATAAGTCATGAAGAAAGCAATATCAACATTCTAAACGATCTAGTGCTAAGCTAACGGAATGGGTCAAGTCAATCACATCATTCTCTAATGATGTGATCCCGTTAATCAAATGACAACTCATGTCTATGGTTAGGAAACACAACCATCTTTGATTCAACGAGCTAGTCAAGTAGAGGCATACTAGTGACACTTTGTCTATGTATTCACACATGTACTAAGTTTCTGGTTAATACAATTATAGCATGAATAATAAACATTTATCATGAAATAAGGAAATAAATAATAACTTTATTATTGCCTCTAGGGCATATTTCCTTCATCTTATTGATTTTGATTTTTGGTCTAGTGTCAACATATAACAATAGGAGTGTTGTATTAAATTTTGGAATTTTTCGGGGTTTGTTTGGACATTTTTATGCATTAATTGACCTCTCAATGCATTTATGTGTATAATTCAGATTTGAACTACATGCACATGCTCTAATGCATATAAATTGGTTGAAAATTCAAATCTGTCTCCTTGGTTGCATGCTTAGGTCCCATGCAATAAATGATCATGAATGTCAAACACCCTGCCACCGTCACTCAGCCACAAACATTGAGATACCTGATTTTGAAATTCTTATAAATCCAAAACTCGTCTGTAATTCATGAAACATGGCATGCTAGCTCAGAGCGTCATCAACATGCTGTCGTAATTTTTTTGTCCCATTTGGGGCAGGTTTGGGTATAAGCTTCTCACAAATCGGAGCTTCTCACAACAAGCCTGATGGTTTCAGTAGGGAATGTTTCACCTTTCTGGACAAAACGATAGCCGTTGCCTCTTCTTGATTTCAATTTTTTCCTCTAGTGTCAACATAGAACAACATGAGTGTTGTGGTAAATTTTGGAATTTTTCGGGGTTCGTTAGCACATTCTTATGCATTATTTGAGTTTTCAATGCATTTATGTGCATAATTCAAATTTGAACTACATGCACATGCTCTAATGCGTATAAATTGGTTGAATATTCAAATCTTTGTCCTTCGTTGCATGCTTACGTCCCATGCAAGAAATAAGAATGAATGTCAAACACCTTGCCATCGTCACTCGGCCGCAAACATTGAGATACCTAGTTTTCAAATTCTAGTAAATCCAAAACTCGTCTGAAATTCATGAAACCTGGCATGCTATCATGGAATGGCACCCGACATGCCATGGTAAATTTTTTGTTCCATTTGGGACAGGTTTGGGTATAAGCTTCTCACAAAGAAGAGCTTCTCACAACAAGCCTGATGGTTTCGGTAGGGAATGTTTCACCTTTCTGGATGAAAAGATAGTCGTTGCCTCTTCTTGATTTCAATTTTTTCTCTAGTGTCAACATAGAACCACATGAGTGTTGTGTTAAATTTTGGATTTTTTGGGGTTCGTTAGCACATTATTTCTTATGCATTAATTGAGTTTTCAACGCATTTATGTGCATAATTCAAATTTGAACTACATGCACATGCTCTAATGCATATAAATTGGTTGAAAAATCAAATATGTGTCCTTGGGTGCATGCTTAGGTCCCATGCAAGAAATGGAAATGAATTTCAAACACCAGGGCACTATTAACTGCCGGCAAAACATTGAGATACTTTGTTTCTCTATTCTAATAAATCCAAAACCCGTCTGAAATTCATGAAACTTGGCATGCTATCATGGAATGGCACCTGACATGCCGTGGTAATTTTCGTGTCAATTTTGAGAGAGGGCGCACTCGAATAACAGTCAACAAAGGCATTTTGAAACAACTAGCTGCCACTCTAACATCGCAAACGTTTTAGATAGAACACCCGTATGTACACTGACAGCTTCCCAGTAAGCCAAGGGAAAATGTGCCGAGCAGGATTTGTGCAGCTCTTCATCGCAAAAGTTTTAGATAGAACACCTGTATGCAAAGTGAGAGCTATGGTCTTCCGTAGTAAGCCAAGGGAAAATTACGCAGGATTTCTGCATCTCTTCAACGCAAACGATTCAGATTGAATAAGGTATGCAAAGTGATACTTCGGCGCTAAGCCAAGAGAAAATTTGGCAAGCAGGATTTCTACCTCCCTTCAACGCAAACGGTTTTTTTGGATGACCCGTGTGCAACCACGTACAGACAATTTGGTAAGATTTGCATCTGTCATATTGGGTATATTGCCATTTGTCAAACTGGAAAGATTGATATTTGTTGATCTAGTAAAATTGCCATTTGTCAATCCTTGTAACACTGCGATTTGTCAAAATATGCAGCTAAAAAACACTAGCACTATCTAATTTTTGCAACTAAAATTCAGTAATTAAGCATAGATTTCATTCATAGATTAAGCAGTCATGCTTAATTTATACAAACAGTTCAACTTTACAGCTGAACCGACCAAACTTTTCCTCAATTGTTGTCAACCACGTACTGAAATAGCTAGTTCAACTATATATACTAGCTAATTTTAAGTACATTGTATAGTTCCACCACATCTATAGTCAGATGAACTGAACAAAATAGCCCCTAAATACTGCTACTACTATGGAGGGGCTTTGTACTACTTCCGGCAGCCTCTCCTCTGCTGAGTGCGCTCAGTAAAAGGAAGAGGAGGAGGAGCCTACCGACGAGCTGGACAACTGCAATACGGTGCCTGCCGCTGCTTCACCTTTAGCGACGCTCACCTCAAACGCCCTCTGCCGCTCCAGAAGACCCCTCTCGAAGCGGCCGGACTGCTCGTAGATCTCCTGATTCCTCGCCTCTGCGTCGGTATGTGTCGCGGCCATGACGGCAGTAAGGCTCTTTGCGTGCTCGATGAGGCGCTCCTCCTCCTCTCGCAGGAACTCGATGTAGTGTGCAAGGTCTCTACCGCACGTGCGTGCCTCCACCTTCGCCTCTGTCCTGCGGGCGGCAGTGGCGGAGCGGGTGATGATCCTGGCGGTCAATGATGGGCTGGCAGCCAAGGCAGACGACAATGGGGTGGCGGCCACGACCACCACCTCCCGCCTTTGAGCTGCGGTGGCGGAGCGGATGATGGCCATGGTGGCCGGCAGTGGGGTGGCGGCCATGACAGCCACCTCCTGCCTTCGGGCCGTGGCGGTGGAGCGGGCGATGGCCCTGGCTTTCGACGGAGCTGGGGCGGCAACGGCTACCGATGGGCACCGGCGGCCGAGCGTGTGGTGCGTGTTCCGTGCACACCCAACTGGGACACTGCACGCACTACACTACGCCGGGGACTGCGCCGCCGCCGCGGTGTAGCCTCCCAGCTGGAGTTGTGCTTTGATGGCGGCGGAGTGGCTGAGCGACGATGACGATCCGGTGCCATTGCCGATTTTGGGAGAAGCAGATGAGATAAGCTACAGGGAGGGAGGGAAAATGCGACACAGGACTCGCCGCCCGTGAGGGTTTATATAGCAGGCTGACAAGCATTGGGATTTTGGGGGATTTCACCGAGTCGGGCGGGAATCTCGCGCGGGAACTTGTGCGGTTGCATGGGAACGGGCTCAGTACCATTTGGCCAAAAGAACGCCCCCGCGCGCTACTCAAGCTTGCGCTCGAACCGTCTGCGACAGTGGGGTGACAAGACGTGCGAGAGAAGGACGAAAGGACACATACACATACGTTTAATAAAAAACGTTTGTGATTTAATTAACTACTATACGCATGTCCTGTTTATAAGTAGGATTTAATTAATAAAATACGAATGCATGTCACCAAAGATTATATCGTCGGATTCGTATTTGAACATAGTTTATAGTTATTTAATTTTTGTAACATGCATTAACATTTTGTTGGTTAAATTTGAGGTTATATACCAGCAAGTGTTTGCCCACAACACACACGGCGCTCTGCTCGCGTCCCTCGGCAAGCTCTGCTCGTTGTTAGGTGCCGCAACGTGCTGTGCTCGCCGTTAGGAGCTGCGGCGCGCACGGGTTGTGGACAACTTTTCCTTGCATGCTCAACTGCTATATGCATATATATATATGGTTGCTTGCCATTGAGGCGACCGCGGAGCGCTCTGCTCGCGTCCCTCCGCGTGCACTCTGCCAGCAGTTGGGCCTGCGCACGATCACATCGGGGGCCCCACATACATGCGGTTGCGCCGCGCGCGTTGCCACGCAATGCAGTTACGTATGGCGCGATAGAGTTACGCACTGTGAATTAGAACTTCCATCAGGGCGTGCCGATCGATATTCCAGGTCGTTCGGCCTCCCCTTTAATTCCCGCGGCCATTATAACCTTAGTATCTTCAACCTTTCGATCGCGCCCCACAACACAGCAAGCACACCCACGATGACACATGGAGAGGGGATGTCTAGCGGCGCTCAAATGGAGTTCGGCGAGCATAAAAGTGGAGACCCACGCGAGGGAGACCGATCTCTCGATCGTGTACACCATCGCCCGGCCGTGGTGGACGACTACATCAACACTGTTGAGCAGTTGCTTGCTAGAGACAAGTACAAGGTGGTCGGCATCGACCTCCAGTACACCGCCGGTCGTCCCGGCATAGATCAGAAGGTTGTTGTCGCCCAGTTCTGCATGCGCCATCATGTCCTCATCTTCCACTACCGCATGGCCATAGAGCCTTGTGACTGTTTCAACAGGTTTGTCAACAGCACCGACTACAAGTTCGCCACGGTGGAAACCACCGATGATGTAAAAGCGCTTAGTGTTACGGGCTTGGCCTGCAAGAACCTTGTCGAAATCCGTGACCACTACAGGGTCTGGGGAAGCACGAAGAAGGACTCCCTGGTCGAACTCGCCTCGGCCATCATCGACCCCTAGTACAAAAAGATGAAGCAGGATGCCCAGAGAACAAATCCCGTATCCTGGCACGGGGCCTGGATGCGGCGACTGGATGAACCTCACCTCAAGTTCGCGACCAAGAGCGTGTACACATGCTACGAGATGCACAGGCGGATCATTGACATGAGAAAGTGCCTCGTTACCCAAATCGACGAGCCCGGATCGAGCCACTAGCAGAGTAAGCGTCACAAGAACTAGATGATGATCAGATGATCGTTTATGCTAGTTAATCATGCAAGTAATATATAGTTTACTTTATTGGTGTGTGGAAGTGTCATATGTGTAGTAGCCACCTATGAAATTATGCATGTAATAGTTTACTTTGGTGTGTGCAAATGTCATGGTTGTAGTAGCCACCTATGTAATTGGATGTTTAATTTGGTTATGCAACCATGTCCTTATAAGTGTGTGTGTGTGTGTGTGTGTTGTTGTTGTTGTTGTTCTATAAGCAATCCCATCGCACAACACACACGTCATATTAGCAGCAACCGTCTGTGTTATTATCGGTCTTCGCTCACATTTCTGATTACAGACCTGTTTGCCGCGTATCACACACATCTTGTTATATTGAACCGTTTATGTTCTCTTGTCTCAACACAAACAGTTCATCCAAGTGAACCACATGCTATATATTCCACACACCTTGATCTGGATGACTGTTTCTTTTGTGTTGCCTAATCACAAACAGTTCATCTGAGTGAACCGTATGCTCTGTATCGCACACGCCTTCATCTAGCTGCCAGTTTCTTTTGTTCCTCCTCATCGCAAACAGTTAATTAAACTGAATCGTATGCCCTGCATTGCACATGCAACAAAATGTGAACTGTGTTTGATGCATCCGTCATCGCAAATGTTTTGCACCTTTTTGACGGGTTTTTTACACCACCATTTGCGATTAATGCAACACACACAGTTTCGTCAAAGGGTCTCTGATCATAGTGTCGCGTTAGCAGCATCCTACACTAGTGATAAAAGATGTTACTCATATAAATAGAACAACCATTATTCTCTGACTTGAATGAATAATCGTCTCACAATAAATAAGATCCAGATATAATTTCATGCTCAACGCTGGCACCAAATAACGATTATTGAGGTCTAAAACTAATCTGAAGGTAGATGCAGAGGTAGCGTGCCGGCGGCGATCACATCAACCTTGGAACCATTCCCGACGCGCATCGTCACCTCGTCCTTAGCCAATCTTTGTTTGTTCTGCAGCTCCTGTTTCAAGTTACAAATATGAGTAATCGAACCAGTATCAAATACTCAAGCGCTACTATGAGCACTAGTAAGGAACATATCACCAACATGTATATCAAATATACCTTTGTTCACTTTGCCATCCTTCTTATCTGCCAAGTACTTGGGGCAGTTCCGCTTTTAGTGACCATTTCCCTTGTAGTAGAAGCACTCAGTTTTAGGCTTGGGTTCAACTTTGGGATTCTTCACGGGAGCGGCAACTTGCTTGCCTGTCTTCCTGAAGTTCCCTTTATTTCCCTTGCCCTTTTTCTTGAAACTGGTGGTCCTGTTAACCATCAACACTTGATGCTCTTTCTTAATTTCTACCTCCGCCGATTTCAGCATCAAGAAGAGCTCGATAATCTGTGCCGTCATCCCTTGCATATTATAGTTCATCACAAAGCCTTTGTATCTTGGCGGCAGTGATTGAAGAACTCTATCAATAACACTCTCAACTGGAAGATCAATTCCTAGCTGAGTCAAGTGGTTGTGGTACCCAGACATTCTGAGTATGTGTTCACTAACAGAACTGTTCTCCTCCATCTTACAGCTAAAGAACTTGTTGGAGACTTCATATCTCTCAACTCGGGCATTAGCTTGAAATATCAATTTAAGCTCTTGGAACATCTCATATGCTCTGTGGAGTTCAAAATGCTTTTTAAGTCCCGGTTCCAAGCCGTAAAGCATGGCACACTGAACTATCGAATAGTCATCAGATCGAGCCTACTGGACTTTCATAACATCTGCATCAACTCCTGCAGCTGGTCTGTCACCTAGCGGTGCATCAAGGACATAATTCTTCTGTGCAGCAATGAGGATAATCCTCAAGTGCTACCATCATCTTTCAACTTAGCTTTCTCTAGGAACGCATTAAAATTCAAGGGAACGGTAGCACGGGCCATTGATCCACAACATAGATTTGCAAAGACTATCAGGACTAAGTTCATGATAAATTTTAGTTCAAATATCAAATTACTAATGAACTCCCACTTAAATAAACATCCCTCAAGTTGTCTAAGTGATACATGATCCAAATCAGCTAACCCATGTCCGATCATCACGTGAGATGGGGTAGTTTTGAATGGTGAACATCTCCATGTTGATCATATCTACTATATGACTCATGTTCGACCTTTCGGTCTCCAATGTTCCGAGACCATGTCTGTACATGATAGGCTCGTCAAGTTTTAACCCAAATATTCCGCATGTGTAAAACTGTCTTACACTCGTTGTATGTGAACGTAGAGTCTATCACACCCGATCATCACGAGGTGCTTCAAAACGACGAACTTTAGCAACGGTGCATAGTCGGGGAGAACACTTTTATATTGAAATTAAATGAAGGGATCATCTTATAATTCTACTGTCGTCCTAAGCAAAATAAGATGCATAAAGGATAAACATCACAGGCAATCAAAAAAATGTGACATGATATGGCCATCATCATCGTGTGCTTTTGATCTCCATCTCCAAAGCAAGGGCATGATCTCCATCGTCACTGATGCGGCACCTTGATCTCCTTTGTTGCATTGGGGTTGTCTCTCCAACTATTGCCAACACATGGCGATAAAGTAAAAGCAATTACATGGCGCTTAGTGTTTGACACGCAGGTCATACAATAATTAAAGACAACCCTAAGGCTCATGCCGGTTGTCATACTCATCGACATGCAAGTCATGAACTTATTACAAAACATGATCATCTCATACAATATCATATCATATCTTGACCATATCACATCACAACATACCCTGCAAAAACAATTTAGTGTAAGTGCATCTAGTGCCACCCCTAGTTGGTTTTGGAGTATTGACGACAAACCTGGTTGAGGGACTGATGTGTTTGTGAGAATTGCACGATAACATAGGTAGTAGTCCCTCATTGACTCGGTTTACCTACCAGAGATGACCCCTAAAAATGTGTGAAGACATTGAAGACAATGGTGGTCTGTGAAGCTATTCACGTTGAAGACTATGACATGAGAAGACATCACATGAAGACTATGGAGCACGAAGACTTAGTTGTTTCGTTGTTTTCTTTTCTTCTTTGTTGAGTCATAGGAACCATCGCACTGTTAAGTGGGGTCCAAGTGAACAAAGTCAGAGTGACTAAAGTGATGCTCAACCAAATCCTATGTCTTCGAGCGAAGACAATGAGAGCAAATCTTATCCAGAGTCAGATGAGTCAGCTATACTTGTAGCCCAAGTCAAGCAGTCGCATGTGTTTGAAATCTGACCGGTGGTACACGTGTCAGTTCCTTAGTGCCTCGGGGTCATTTCAGACAAATCTGGTCGGGTTGCCCAGTGGCTATAAATAGCCCACCCCCTACACCATAAATTGGTGGCTGCTCAGAGTTAGTGCACGACTTATGTCGTTTGAGAGCAACCCACCTCCGAGGCATTTTAGAGAGAATCCTTGCAAGGACAAAGCCCAAACCACCCAGAGCCCAAAGAGTGTTTGGCATCACTGAAGTCTTTCTATCCGCGTGATCTGGAGACTTGTTACACTTGAGGACTGTGAATCCTCCAGCCGGTTAGGCGTTGCGTTCTGAGCATCCAAGAGTCATTGTGGATTGCCGGTGAACAAAGTCTGTGAAGGTTTGGAAGTCTACCTTGAAGACTTACCAAAGTGATTGGGCGGGGACTAGGTGTCCTTAGCTCAAGGGGAATAAGGTGAAGACGCAGTCTTCTGAGTTGAATCTCAGCCTCCCTAACTAGACGTACAGTTGTCACAGCAACTAGAACTGGTCGAATAAATCTCTGTCCTCTCCAAGCTACTGGTTCTATCTCTCACTTCTCTTTACTTACAGTTTGTCTTCGTGAACTCATTGCCTACTTACATGATCTGTTTGACTTCACTGTGTGACTACTTGTTCTGATTGGCTTCATACTATCTTCCATCCCGATCCTTACTACCTAGCTGCTATTAGTCTTCATGCTTTCACTTCATTGAATACTTGACTATGGCTTGCCTAGTGTAGTCTACCTTCCCCTGCATACGAATAGTGTCATTTCTATTGGTTGTCTTCGAAACTCCCATGTTTTGAAGACTTTCATAAAAATCGCCTATTCACCCCCTCTCTAGTCGGTAACTAGCTCTTTCAATTGGTATCAAAGCAAGGTACTCCCTTGTTCTGTGTGATTCGGTTTAACCACCTGGAGTTTTAGCTATGTCGACTACAGGGATAATCAAAGTCTCCGCTACGTGCCCCATCTCCGATGGCACTGAATACCCCTACTGGAAGAATAAGATGCACATGCATCTTGAAGCCATTGATGTCGATCTGTGGTATGCCGTCAAGAACGGCGTTCCCAAGACCAGTGAATGTGTCACCCCTGCTGATGTCAAGAAGTTCGTTCAACTGGACTCTACTGCCAAGAACATCATCTGTGGTCATCTGACCAAAGGACGGTATGGCCGCGTGAGTGCTCTAGAAACATCAAAGCTAGTCTGGGACTGGTTCTCCAAGGTCAATGAAGGCGTCTCAACTCAGCGAGATTAACGGATCAGTGTTCTCCGCAATCTCTTCAACCGCTTCAAGAGACACGACAATGAGAACGTCCAGCTCACATTTGATCGCCTCACTGATATCATGAATGAGCTCCAAGCACTCGGCGCCACTGTGATCACGAAGCATGAAATAGTCAAGACACTACTGAGATCACTTGACAGCTCATTTGAAACCTTAGCCCTGATGTCAAGAACGCCCTGACTTCAAGACTCTCGATCCGTCTGACATACTTGAGAGGCTCAACCCACATGAGTTTTAGCTATCTGAGAAACGAGATATCTATGGCCCCAAATGGCTGAACTCGTGCTTTGAAGGCAAAGGTTGTTTCCTCATCTGAAGAAGAATCTGACTGCAGTTCTGGTGATCCTGAAGACATTGGAAAGGAGCTTGCTATGCTTGTGAAGAAGTTCCAGAAATTCACCAAGAAGAAAGGCTTCAGAAAGTCTTCACAATCCAGCTCAAGAAATGATGAAGCTTCCACCCATGACCACAAGAAGAGAAGCTGCCATAAGTGCAAGAAACCTGGTCACTACATCTCTGAGTGTCCAAAGTGGGACAATGAGAAGAAGAAGAAGAAGAAGAAGAAGAAGAAGAAGAAGAAGAAGAAGAAGAAGAAGAAGAAGAAGAAGAAGAGCAAAGAATATGATTCTGATGACAAGAAGAAGAAGAAATCCTCAAAGTCTTCTTCCAAGTCTTCATCACACAAGAAGAGCTCATCTGGAAAGGCTCGTGCTTTTGTTGGCAAGGAGATGGATTCAGAGGAGGAGTCTGGTTCTGAGGAGGCGGAGGTGGAGTCTGAGGAGGAGTCCGGCGTGGTGGTGTTGAGTCAGCCTAGCTACGACCTCGTTGCCAAGTCCATCTTTAACTTGAAGACAATGGCTCCTTCACCAACGCCGATGATAATGACAAGGGCGACTCTGCTCCCACCTCTTTGCTTCATGGCACGTGGTGCCAAGGTAAAATCACGCGATGCTTACTTTCAAACATCAAGTGAAGATGACTCGATGGTGAATCAAACCTAGTTACAAAACACTTGCTAAAATTGCAAGCTGAACAATGAAAGCTATGGAACATATTCAAAAACTGTTAGACAAAAGCGATGACCTGTTGGACGTGGAAATGACCCGATCTCAGTCCTTAATTGAAGACATCAAAAATCTTCATGTTAAGTATGAAGAACTTGAAAGTCGTCATGAAATGCTCACAACAACTCATGAAAAGCTTTCCTGCGATTATCTTCAAAGCAAGCAAGATCTTGAGAAATTGAGAGCGATTCATGAAGATCTTTAAAAAGAGAATGAGTCACTTCGTGCTCAACAGATTAGTCCCACTCAGGAAGGATTTGAACCACCATGTCTAAAATGCATTGAGCGTGATAACGCTGCCTCTGTTGCTGAATGTTCTACTGCTGCTACTGTTGCAATATCTTCAATTGTTGATGTGGTAACTAACCCCTCTGCTGAGGATACCACCTCTATTGCTGATGAGAATGCTAGGTTGAAGACACTGCTTGAGACAGGGATGTACAAAAGTCTCAAAGGGCATCAGACATTATGTGATGTCCTCAAAAGCAGATCTGAACCGAAACCCTAGGAAAGAGGGTGTTGGGTTCGAGAGAAAGCGAAAGTTGATGGGTCTTCTTGGAAGCTTTGGCGGTACCCCAAAACCACATGGGTTGCTGTAAAGGAACCTTCAGTAGATCCATCCACCTTATCTGGTTTCACTTGTGATAACCCTATTATCATTGATGAATCCTTTGATGCAAACTATAAATTGTTTAAGAATCAGAATGGCGAAGTGTTTGCCAGGTATATTGGTACTAATTGCAGGAATGGGCCACCTATGAAGAAGATATGGGTACCCAAAAGTTTCCTTGAGAATCTTCCAGTGAATGTCATCATGACACCACCTAGGAAGAAGACAAACCCCATACCAAAGGCTTCATATGGTCCAAAAGCTTCATACAGACCGAGGACTCATCTGAGTCACCCTAACGTCAATGTTTTGCAGCGAAATCATACTCAGACCCATGAATATGAGTGTGTTTCCTCAAACCGCTATGTTCATAGAACAAAGAACTTTTCTGCTTATTCCTATGAGTATTATTCACCTCTTGCAAGGCTATTTACTAGGGCTCCAAAGCCGAAGTTCTCAAATGTTGCACTTAGACTCATTGCTTCGAAGCCACCCCTGAAAATGTGGGTGGTTAAGAAAACTTAACTCTCTTTTGCAAGGAAAGGTCTCCAGCCGGAAATCAAAGGCGTCTGATGCTAATGCTGGGGACCTTAAACATCTTGTGGGGCGCAAGATAAAATGCCCAAATGTTCTTACTATGTATTTCGTCCCGGGATTCCTTGACACTCATCCTATCTATCCTAACCAAGATCTGAATTTCCATGTTCCACTTGTTCATCAAATGTTTATGCTTCACAACTCACTTGGTGAGGCCTATCCCCCAAACTGCACTGTAGGCTATGACACCTCGTACTTCAGAATGGATTATGGACAGTGGATGCACTAACCACATGACTGGCGATCGAAGTCTTCTGATGGATTCAACGCTACGTCCATCAGACAAGGGTCACATCACATTTGCTGACACTGGTAAAAGCAAGGTATTGGGTCTAGGTAGAGTTGCAATATCAAGCGATCAGCACATGGATACAGTGATGCTTGTTGAATCCCTTGGTTTCAACTTAATGTATGTCTCAATGCTTTGTGACTTAAACATGATTGTGCTATTTGGAAAATATCGTTGCCTTGTGCTGATGGAATCCGACAAGTCTCTAGTCTTTGAAGGGTATCGGAAAGATGATCTGTATATGGTAGATTTCTCAGCAGGACCACAGATGGCCGTATGTCTTCTAGCAAAAGCTTCAGAGTGCTGGCTTTGGCATCGAAAGCTAGGGCATGCTCGCAAGAGGAACTTGCACACTCTCGTGAAGAAGAAGCATGTCATGGGCATCGAAGGCGTCAAGTTCAAGAAGGATCATTTGTGCGGTGCCTGCAAAGCTGGAAAGATGACTAGGGCCAAGCATCCCTTGAAGACAATCATGACTAGATTTCAACCCTTCGAGCTGCTACACATGGACTTATTTGGCCCTACTCGCTACTCTACTCTCACTACCATTGCTTGCCTCTATGGCTTTGTCATTGTTGATGATTATTCAAGATATACTTGGGTGCATATAATCCTA
The DNA here is from genome assembly GCA_021437245.1 of Aegilops speltoides. Lineage (NCBI taxonomy): Eukaryota > Viridiplantae > Streptophyta > Magnoliopsida > Poales > Poaceae > Aegilops > Aegilops speltoides. The sequence continues at coordinate 328,111,144 of CM038146.1, read as the reverse complement.
TACAAGAATGAAGTGCAAGATGTCTTCAGACGCTTTGCCAATCGTGCCATGACGAACTATGGCGTCAAGATCAAGCATATCAGAAGTGATAACGGCACTGAGTTCAAGAACACCGGCCTCGGCCTTTGTCTGGATACTATGGGCATCACTCATGAGTTCTCTGCTCCACACACACCTCAGCAGAATGGCATCATGGAGCGCAAGAACAGAACCCTTATTGAGATGGCTCGAACGATGCTCGATGAGTACAAGACTCCACGGAAGTTCTGGCCCGAAGCCATTGATACTGCATGCCACATCATCAACCATGTTTATCTTCATAAGCTTCTGAAGAAAACATCCTATGAACTCCTAACTGGTAAGAAGCCAAATGTAAGCTACTTCAGAGTATTTGGTGCTAGGTGCTGGATCAAGGATCCACATCACACTTCAAAATTTGCACCAAAAGCACATGAAGGTTTTATGCTTGGTTACGGAAAAGGATTCACACTCCTACAGAGTCTTCAACCTCTTTCACTATAAAGTGGTTGAAACTGTGGATGTGCGGTTCGATGAGACTAATGGCTCGCAAAGAGAGCACCTGCCAAATGTGCTAGATGAAGTACCTCCTAGTGAATCAATCAAGCAGATGGGAATTGGAGAGATCATACCTTCTGAGGCTCAGACTGAAGAGGTGAAAGTGCTAGTATCGACTAGAGGGGGGTGAATAGCCGATTTTTATCGAAGTCTTCAAAACTTGGTAGTTTCGAAGACAAACAACAGAAATAACCTAATTGATATGCAGCGGAAGATAAACTACCCTAAACAAGCCATAGTCAAGTATGTAATGATGTGAAAGTACAGGACTAATAGCAGTTTGGTAGTAAGGATCAAGATGGAATATAGTGTGAAGCCAATCAACAATAGTAGTCAAGCAATGAAGTCAAACAGATACACAGACAAGCAATGACTTCATGAAGACAAACTTAAGTAAGGTTGGAAGGGATAGAACCAGTTGCTTGTTGAAGACACAAGATTTGTTGGACTGTTCGATTCTTTGTGACAACTATCGTCCGGTTAGGGAGGCTGAGATTTAACTTTCGAAGACCGTGTCTTCACCTTATTCCCCTTGAGCTAAGGACACCAGTCCTCGCCCAATAACTCTGATGCGTCTTCAAGGAGACTTCCAAACCTTCACAGACTTCGTTCACCGGCAATCCACAATGACTCTTGGATGCTCGAATGTGGCGCCTTACCATTGGAGGATTCACAGTCCTCAAGTGTAATAAGTCTTGGTCACCTGAGACAGGGAAGACTTGATGATACCTAACACACTTTGGCTCTAGGTGTTTGGGCTTTGTCCTCATAAGGATTTTCTCTCTCAAATGCTTGAGGTGGGTTGCTCTCAAGCGACAAAAGCCGTGCACAAACTTTGAGTAGCCACCAATTTATGGTGTAGGGGTGGGCTATTTATAGCCACTAGGCAACCCGACCTGATTTGTCGAAAATGACCTGGGTCACTAAGGAACCGACACGTGTTCCAACGGTCGATTTCAAACACTGCTGCAACTTTACTTGGGCTACAAGCAAAGCTGACTCATCCACTCTGGATAAGATTTGCTCTCATTGTCTTATTTCGAAGACATAGGATTTGAGTTGAGCATCACTTGATCACTCGACTTGGTTCACTTGGACCCCACTTAATAGTACGGTGGTTCCTATGACTCAACAAAGAAGAAAAGGAAACAACGAAACCACACAGTCTTCGCGCTCCAAAGTCTTCACACAATGTCTTCTCATGTCATAGTCTTCAATATGAATATCTTCTCATACCACCATTGTCTTCAATGTCTTCATACATTTTTAGGGGTCATCTCCGGTGGGTAAACCGAATCAATGAGGGACACTACCAGTGTTATCCTGCAATTCTCACAAACGCATCAGTCCCTCAACCAACTTTGTCGTCAATACTCCAAAACCAACTAGGGGTGGCACTAGATGCACTTACAATATCCCTCTTTTTGGCGACTGATGACAAACTGGTTGAAGTTTTCAACGGGGATAAAGTATGTGAAATTGTAAGGATAGAGAATTGTCTTCATAAGTTGCAAGGGCTCCCCCTGAAGATGTGCATATAAGTAATTTGCTTTTGGAATGCAAATGCACATGGCAGGTTGTACTTGTGGAGATCCACTTTAACTTATGAAGATAATTATCATGCATGAAATGATATAGCAATAAGAATGACATGCATAATGAAAAATGGACGTCTGCAGAATGGTCTAAGTGCGGAAGTTATCATCGCACATGCGGAATTTATCATCGCATCATAGTAAAGCAAAAAGTAGCAGAAGTAGCAGACGACCATCAAGTTTAGGTGTTACAACTCAAAGAACCAAATGTTTCAAAACGCAAGAGTTGTAAGCACGCAGCAAAATATAATGCAACCACCCATATGAACCCGCTTGAAGACTAAAAACTCATATGCTTCTCCCTCTTTTTTCAGTAAGGACCAAAAAGGTTTGAAGACATAGAGCATCTACTCGTCATCATGAGTAGGTGAAGCAGCAGGGTTGTCGTCGTTGGTTGGCGGTGCGAGCGAGCTTAGTGCGATGTCGATGTGCCATGAGTAGGAGGTGGTGAAGTAGCATCATCTTCATTATCGATCACTCTGGCATTAACTGTTGCCACGGAAGAAGAATATTCAGAGTCTTCAAGAGATGGAGTTCGATGCAGGGTAGCAGTCCGTGGAGGAGTGGAGTCGAACTGGAATCTTCCATTGAAGCCATCGTCTTGAAGATCAGCTTCAGCACTGAGTAGGGTCAAACTCTTCCATGATCTTCGGCAAGTTTCATGAGCAACAAAGGCATTCTTGGTGGCAAGGTTGCGAATGCAATTGACATCCACCAAGAGGCTTTGCATCTGTCTCTTGAGCCAGAAATGATGTTTATCTTGTTTCTGATGAAGAGCCACAAGAAGTTCTCGGTCATTGAGAACGCGAGAACGCTTCCGAGGCCTTTGTGCAATAGTGCTTTCAGTAGCTTCAGTGGGCGCTCTATGAGGCAGACGAGTGTTACCAGCCTGTGGATAGATTCGTGTTGCTACTTGAACACCTTCAATAGGCTGAGTGAAGCTTTGGTGCTCAATGTTCTGAAGACAAAGCGGCGTCTTAGAAGGGTCAGAGTATATAGCATCAACGGACATATCAACCTCTGGCAGAAAGATTATATGATTGCGAGCAGAGGGCTGATAATTGACAAATGAGTGGCGATTGATGAGGCACATGACCCATGGAGCATAAAACTTCAGACCAAATAGGTCAGAGCCGAAAGCAGCAAGTTGCCTGATGAAGAATTCCTGAGTGTTGAAGCTAATGCCATTTAGAATGTAGAAGACCAAAGTCTTCATTGCTCCTTCAAGCTTGGCCGCTGATGAATGAACCTTGACTGGCCATATAGTTCGCCTGATGATATGATATATGGTGCGAGGCAGATACTCAAGGTCTTCAACAAAGAAATGTGTGGGATACTCAGCGTCCGATGGCAAAGGCTTCATCATGCTCGACATCTGGCTCATATTGGGTTACGGCTTGTGAAAGATGCTCTCCTGACATTCGGTGTAGGCGATAGTCGGACTCATACAGTTCTCCAGAGTGGCTAGCCCATAAGCTCGATGATATCCATAGCTTTGGCTTCATGATGAACATTTCCGGTCATCCACTCGAGAACCCATGTCTTGATGTCCTGTAGTAGCCGCGAATGTGCGAGTGGCATAGAATTGAAGCAATAGCTCTTCATTCCAATGTTCTTTATGCATCACAAAGTGGAAGCGGAACCAGCATCGTGAAAGCAATCAAGTGCTTCTTCCAAGCACGGCGATCCAACAATAACCCGATGTCGGCGCATATGAGGAAAATCGCCCTTGATCATATAGCACACATGAGTAATAGCTTCTCTGGCGATAGCTCGAACCTATCGATGATATCTTTGGCTTGGAGTAGGGGTTCTTGTATTTGTCAAAGAAGGTATTGTGGCTTTTGATTCCATTAGCATTGAATGACCCTGGTGAGTTAGCGTTACACAGAAACCTTGGCAACTTGGGCTTTGGTTTACGGACACGAGGCCTATGCTCAACATGATAGTCAAATTGTGGGCCTAAGGCGACAGCGGAGGCACGAGCAGAGCCATCGGACGGTGGTAAGCTGACCATATTGTATGCTTGCTCAATTGTGTGAGGCCTTGGTGGCGGAGCAGGCAGAAGCAAGCAGTGGAGGCATCAGGCTGCACGACAGGTGCTTCTGGAGCAATTGTCACATTAACTTCAGGTGCAGCATCCTCATTAGCTTCAGGTGCAGCATCCTCATTTGCTTCAGGTACAACATCCTCATTGGTTTCAGGTGCAGCATCAGTGGTTTTAGGTTCAGTGGCCACATTAGCTTCAGGCACACTAGTTGGCGCAGGCTCCACATTAGCGTCAGTCATGACTACGTCACGGGCTTCATTGGCGTTGGTGGTGGCAGTCTCAACATTGTCAACCTCCTCTTGACGAGCAGGAGGGTCGGGCACAGGCACGTTCAGATCATGAACTGCTTCTTCTTCAATTGCCGGGGGAGTAGGTACATGAACTTCTTCTTCATTTTCTTGGTGATCGGCGGAATGTCTTCAGAGCATGTGCTTGAATCGGAGACATTCACGGTTGGAGCAGAGTTCAGAAAATACTTGCCGTACAGCGGTGAGCGTTGCACTTCTCCTTCAGAGCAGCTCGGCGAGAGGACTTGAGCCTTTGTCCTCTGCGAAGCTGCGAAGTCTTGGCTTCAAGTTAGGAGATGGAGTTGGCGAGCTGAAAGTCTTCATCCTCTTCTTGCCTTTGGGGTGTAGCTTGTTGTTGTTGTTGGGGAGTCTTGGGGAGTCTTGTTGTTGTTGTGGGTGATCAGCCCACGAAGCATCCTGGGCAATTGGCGTCAATGGGCGACCAATGCTGATGAGTTCGTTGTTCGTATGAGCAAAGCGATGATACCACTTGATGTTCGATCGAGGAAGAACTTCATCATCATTTACATTGTCATCTTGACCAATGTCTTGACAGCGGTGTGTTAATTTCTGGAATATCTTCGATCTCATGAGCCTCTGTGGTAGTAGGCTCATGGACAACCATTCTTCGTTCTGATGAGGCCGACACAGGCGAACCATGGAAATGGGTTCAGCGACTAAGGGCTCTGTGGAAGCAGCCCTAGTCTTCTTGGTCTTGCGCTTCTTCTTGGAGGAGGCGGCATCGAGGCCGGTGTTCTTTCTCTTTACGGCGTCGGCCTCGGCAGCCCTCGTCTTCTTACATTACAAGCGGTTGTTGTGACCTTTGGCTTCGAGCCGGTCATGCTGCTTGGGAAGATAATGTGAGGGGCTTCTTGGCTTGAAGGCTCAGGCTGTCCAGCAGGGTGCTTCTTCTTCCTCTTTGCAGCCATCTTGGGGTCAATGCCAGGACGGCCAAGTGATTTGCGCTTCTCGGCCTCATTGTAGGCAAGCACACACTTGTCAGCCAAAATCTTCATGCGCTCTCGAGAGCCCTAGGCTTCTTCACGCTTCTTCAGAAAAGCTTCTTTAAGCTCATGGAGCATGACTTTGAAGTTGCGGACGTCTTGAACACTTAGCTTGGCCACATGCTTCTTGAATTGAGCCTTCTCATAGTCAATCTTGTTCTTGATCTCAACGATGCCTTGAGCAAGAGCTAGCTCAGAAGCAATGGCGCCATTGAAGGCGACACTGAGGCCAATGGGGAGTTGTAAATCTTCAAAGCTGACGTTGGGGGTGTCGAACCACTCATCAATGAAATTGTGGATGATGGCCACATCAAAGAGAGGTAAGTTGCTGAAGATTTCTGCTTCTTCTTTGCTCTTTATCAGCTGCTCAAGAGCATCATCATCAAGATCTTCATTACTTGATAGATCAATGGGTTCTTCACGTAGAATGGCAGCAGGAGTCAAGGCTCTTTGGTCAGATGGTCTGACAAGTTGCTTCTTCTTCTCCGTTCTCTTGGAGACACGAGATTGATCTTCAGACTACATACTAGCTTTAGGAGGTGCAGTGGCCAGTGGCTTCGCACGTGAAGTCTTCGGAGGTGCAGCTGAGGTTGAAGCCTTTGACTTCTTCTGCGTCTGCGGCTTTGGAGGAGGAGCAGGGGCTTCATCAGAGTCAGCACCATTGTCAGAATGATCTACTCTGGCGCCTTGGACCATGATGTAGGTGATGAGGCCGTCAAGGTTGGCATAGGGGCCAATGACATTGGGATTAGCTTCACGGGAGCCGTCAGCACGGGGAGCAGAGGGACCTGGGTTGAAGTCCAAACCCAAGGACTTCTTGTTCTTCTTGGCCGAAGCCACAGTAAACTGGTAGTTGCGCTTGAAGAGAGAGTCATCAGACACCATAGTAGTGAGGTGGGATCTGCGTTCGCTGGCTGTGGCCCACGGACCATGCAAGGATAGAAGCATTGGTCAATGGCTTCAGATCGGCTCTTGGGTTGAAGGCCTCGATAGAGGATATCACCCCAAGGTATCTTGATGGCATGCTTCTCTGCATATTCCTTTGTCACAAACTTGTACTTGAACCACTCCTCAGCCCAATAGCATTGAATCCATTGGATTCGCGTCTTCCTCTGATGATAATTCTCTTCAGGATCTGTTTTGTATAGTTCTGCTAAATCGTCAGGCAGATCCTTGGATGTCCCTTCTCTGTGCTGTCTGCCACCCTTCCTTGCTGATTTTTCTGCAGCCATGAACTTCGAGCTGAAAGGCTTCAATACGTTCAGAGGCTTCAGAGATTTACGCTTGCTGGTCAAGCGAGGCTTCGGGAGAATTTATATGATCTTGTAAGTATACGCAAGCGAATCGGACTATGAGAACCAAAGGATTCTCCACGGACATGTACTGTGACACATTAGAGATGCGAGGAAGGGAAGAGGTCATATGCATTCTCAAAAGATTTTGAAGATAAATCAGTTTGAAGACATTGACCTCATGATGCGAAGACATTCACTTATATACGTGAGTTGGTTCCAGATTTGTACCAATCCGTGAATAAGTACAAGTGAGGAATCAAACTAGACAAGGAATCTAAGTGAATCGACTAAGCAGTATGAGATGCAGACGAAATAGATCTAACTTGAACAGACAGAAACAACTTTCGGTAAACAGGATGAATCTTGAAGACCAAAAAGGTGGTAAAAATAGAGTTACAATTACCGCACGAAGAACTGCTGATGAGGACATCACTCCTTCGGATACATACAAAACTCCACTGGAAATACAAGGACCGATCACTAGAGCTCGAGCGCGACAATTGAATTTAGAGGTGAGCTCGTTCCTAAGCGCTTCTTTATCTGATACCACTTAATATGAACAAGGGTGTCCCAATCTTCCGAAAGGTTCTGATAACTCTCGATTTGGTGGAAACTTGACACAACTCGATCCGGCTTCCGAACAACACGTTCTGAACCCCGCAATCGCAGCACCACGTCTCCTCTGGTTATCGACCGGCGATGCACGGTCGACCTGCATAAGAAGGCTAATCCTTGCCTGCGAATCGAAGAACACAAGCAAGAACAAGAAAGAATGCAACCAAATTGCAGATGTATGATTAATCTCACGAAGTTGGGGTCTCACAAACCGATGAACGGCAAAATTGTTCTTGACAGGATAATCTAAGCAAAACCCGAACCTAACCTAAGCACCGGCGGCTGTAAATATGGTCTAGGGTTAAGCAAGGACCCTCTGGTCACGCCCCTAATTGGGCTCAAAAAGATACAAGGCCCAAAGGCCAAAAACGGTGGCGCAACACCGAGACAGATTCTGGGCGTCTTTTGTTTCGATGATTCCCGTTGATTCAGGAGGAATTTCACCATGGGACCAGCGCCATTGGATAGGTTATCTTCTCAGCTATCCGTGCATATATAGAACGTCCAAAACCGAGCCCGTATGGAACCTGGACAACCGTTTTAGTGCAGACTGCTCCTGGACTCCGAAACAGACTCGAAGTCAACTTTGTTTGGGCCTCCACCTTGACTTGGACGCCCTTGCTGGTCCTCTCCACCTCCGAGCCCCTCTCCTATTATCTCCTAGTGCTCTCCATGGTTCCTAATCATAATATAATCATTAGGTAGCAATCTATTCTCAGGAACATATAAAGAAGTGCTTAGGAACGAGCTCACCTCTAAATTCAATTGTCGCACTCGAGCTCTAGTGATCGGTCCTTGTATTTCCAGTGGAGTTTTGTATGTATCCGAAGGAGTGATGTCCTCATCAACTGCTAGATGGGAAGAATAGGAGACCGACCAGTTCAGCCCACCGTGCCCTAACTTGGCGACGGAGGACACCTACGGCGACGGCGGAGAGGACGATGTCCGCGGCCGGCGTGAGGACGGCGTCGGAGAAGTCGCGGCAGCTAAGCGCTTCGTCGCCCGGCGTCGTCGCGAGCTAGCGGTGGCGCTAGGGTTTTGAAGGAGGTGGAGAGGTGGAAGAAAGATTTCTTTACCGCAGGGGACAAGTATTTATAAGTAGGTGAGAGACACAGGCATAATCTGTTGGTGCCTGGCGGTTCATATCTGAGGGTACATGGCAAGCATGCAACACACCGGGGTTGTCCCATGTTCCCACGCCCGCCAGGCATGTCGGAGAGTTGTTCCGGCTTCTCCGGATTTCAACAATAAAGATAAGCCTTTTAAAACAGATTTAATGTTTGTCGCTTCGCCTTCTGCTGACTAGGACGCAGAGAAGACATTCGACAGTTTCAATAGAATGCTTATGATTTGGAGAGATAGAGTTTGAGATAGGAAGCATAGAGAGGTCAGGGTCCGATCACATTCACTTAGTTCAAAATATCCAATCTTGAAGACATAGCTATAAGTGAATGCTGTAGAGGACAGAACACTAGTATATATCAGAAAGCAATCAAATCATCATAGTGCAGAAAGTCATGAAGACAAATTGAAACTGAAGACAAACCAAATGCGAAGTCATTGCAATATAACGCCATGAGTGAAACACTTCAAACATAGAAAGTTGGTGGTGGCGTAACCCACCGTATAGGAAGTATTAGACCCAGACACGGCGCACAATTATCGTGGCGCTCCGAAGTCGAATTCCATGTTAATGTATTCACACTCAGAGTGTAAATCTTCATTGATTGAAGATATACATTACTTTGTGTGTTGCACATCTAAGTCATCAACATGCATAAGTGTTAGGATGTGTGCCTGATCACAGGACATTAGAGGATTCCAAGATATTTAGCTCACACCGTAACTTGCAGAACCTTTTCTCATCCAAGGGCTTTGTGAAGATATCTGACAGTTGATCTTCAGTGTTGACGTGAATGATACCGATATCTTTCTTCATAACATGATCTCTGAGAAAGTGATGACGAATTTCAATGTGCTTTGTCTTCGAGTGTTGGACTGGACTATTGGCTATTTTGATGGCACTTTCGTTATCGCGGAAGAGAGGTACTTGTTTCAGGTTGATGCCATAGTCCTTGAGAGTTTGCTTCATCCATAGAAGCTGAGCACAACAGGATCCAGCAGCAATGTATTTAGATTCAGCAGTTGAGAGTGATACACAGTTCTGCTTCTTTGAAGACCAACAGACAAGTGATCGACCAAGAAAATGACATGTGCCTGATGTAGACTTGCGATCCACCTTGTCACCAGCATAATCAGCATCCGAGAATCCAACCAAATCAAAATTTGAGCCCTTGGGATACCATAATCCGAGTGTTGGGGTGTAAGCCAAATATCGAAGAATTCGCTTCACAGCTAAATGATGCGATTCCTTTGGTGCCGCTTGGAATCGAGCACACATGCAAACACTAAGCATAATATCTAGCCTAGATGCACATAAATAAAGCAAAGAACCAATCATGGAGCGGTATACCTTTTGATCGAACTCTTTACCATTGTCGTCGGGACCAAGATGGTGTTTGGCTGCATTGGCATCGTGTAGCCTTTGCAGTCTTCCATTCCAAACTTCTTCAGACAATCTTTGAGGTATTTCTCTTGAGATATGAAGATGCCATTCCTTTGCCGACGAATTTGAAGACCAAGGAAGAACTTCAGCTCACCCATCATGGACATTTGATATTGCTCTTGCATCATGTACCCAAACACATCACTGTACTTCTGGTTGGTGCACCCGAAGATAATGTCATCCACATATATTTGGCACACAAACAGTTCACCATCATATGTCTTTGTGAAGAGAGTGGGATCGAGGGATCCAGGTTTGAAGCCTTTGCTCTTCAGGAAGTCTTTGATTGTATCATATCAGGCACGAGAAGCTTGTTTGAGGCCATACAGTGCTTTGTTTAGCTTGTACACCATATCAGGATGTTTTGGATCTTCAAATCCAGGTGGTTGTGCGACATATACTTCTTCTTCAATCTTGCCATTGAGAAATGCGCTCTTCACATCCATTTGATATAGCAAGATATTGTGATGATTAGCATAGGCTAGCAGTATGCGAATAGCTTCAAGTCTAGCAACAGGAGCAAATGTTTCATCGAAGTCAATTCCTTGACTTGAGTGTATCCACGAGCCACAAGGCGTGCTTTGTTTCGACGACTTGACCATGCTCATCTTGCTTGTTTCGATATATCCATTTTGTTCCAATAATGTTATGCTTGCGAGGATCGGTCGCTTGACAAGTTCCCGGACATTATTCAGTTTGAGCTGTTGAAGTTCTTCTTGCATGGCTTGAATCCATTCAGGTTCCATAAAAGCTTTAGCAACTTTCTTGGGTTCTGATATTGACACAAATGAAAAGTGCCCATAGAAGTTTGCTAGCTGTGTTGCTCTTGATCGAGTGAGCGGACCAGGTGCATTGATGCTGTCAATTATCTTCTCTATTTGAACTTCATTTGCAACACGAGGATGAACAGGACGAAGATTTTGCTCTGGCTGGTCATTGTCATCATTTGGAGGATTGTGTTCGGTCTGAGCATTGTCTTCAGGTTGATTTGGTGCAGAGATGATAAGTTCCTCTTCAAGCTGTGCTTTAGAGGGCATGATTTCACCAGTTCCCATCAGCTTGATTGCCTCATTTGAAGGAGCTTCATCCAGTGTACTTGGCAGAATCTCTCTCTGTGAACCATTGGTTTCATCAAATTTCACATCCACAGTTTCAACGATTTTGTAGAGATAAAGGTTGAAGACTCTGTAGGAGTGTGAATCCTTTCCATAGCCAAGCATGAAGCCTTCATGAGCCTTAGGTGCAAATTTTGACTTGTGATGGGATCCTTTATCCAGCATCTTGCTCCAAATACTTTGAAGTTACTGACGTTTGGCTTCTTGCCAGCAAGCAGCTCATATGATGTTTTGTTCAGAAGCTTATGGATGTATACACGGTTGATGATGTGACATGTTGTATCAATAGCTTCAGGCCAGAACTTTCTTGGTGTCTTGTACTCATCTAGCATTGTTCGAGCCATCTCAGTGAGGGTTCTGTTTTTGCGCTCAATGATGCCATTTTGTTGAGGTGTGTATGGGCGAGAGAACTCATGAGTGATTCCCATTGTATCCAGATCTGAGATCAAGTCCAAGTGTTCTTGAATTCAGTCCCATTGTCACCGATGTGCTTGATCTTCACACCATAATTGTTCATTGCTCGAGTTACAAAGCGCTCAAGGCGTCTTGCACTTCATCTTGTAGAGAATTATATGAACCCATGTGTATCTTGAGTAGTCATCAACAATGGCGAAGCCATAGAGACAGCAGTTGTTGTGAGGGTGGAGTAGTGAGTAGGTCCAAATAAGTCCATGTGTAACAGCTCGAAGGGTTGAGATGTTGTCATGATTGTCTTCGAGGGGTGCTTTGCCCTTGTCATCTTTCCAGCTTCACGGGCACCACACAGATGATCCTTCTTGAACTTGACATCCTCGATGCCAATGACATGCTTCTTCTTGACGAGTGAGTGTAAGTTCCTCATGCCAGCATGTCCCAGCCTTCAATGCGAGCCAAGATTCGAAGCTTTTGTGAGAAGACAAGCGGCAAGTCTGTGGACCTCTTTGAGAAATCTACCATGTATAGATCATCTTTTCGATACCCTTCAAAGACTAGAGATTTGTCGATTCCATTAGTACAAGGCAGCGATATTTGCCAAATATCACAATCATGTTCAAGTCACAAAGCATTGAGATGACATTAAGTTGAAACCAAGGGATTCAACAAGCATCACTTTATCCATGTGTTGATCCTTTGAGATTGCAACTCTACCTAGACCCAATACCTTGCTTTTACCGGTGTCAAGAAATGTAATGTGACTTACATCGGATGGACGTAAGGTTGAGTCCATGAGAAGACTTGATCACCAGTCATATGATTTGTGCATCCACTATCCATAATCCATTCGAAGCTTTTGGTGATGTACCCTACGGTGCGATTAGGAGGATAGGCTTCACAAGAGTGTTGTGAAGCATAAGCATTTGACACATATAGGGACGATCACAGACTTATAACAAAGTTAGGACATGGTATGGTGATAAGAAATTCAGATGTGAAGCATATAGAATGACATTTCATCGTCGTCCTCGGTGAGTTTTAGGTCCCCAAACAATAGTATCGGACGCCATTGATTCTGGTGGGGACTATTTTACGCAAAAGAGAGTTAGTTCTTGTTTGCCACCCACATCTTGATGGGGGCTTAGAAGCAATGAGTCTAAGTGCAGCATCGAGAATTTTGGCTTTGAAGCCCTAGCAAATAGCCTTGCGGAGATGAATGATACTCATATGAATAAGGAAAAGTTCTTAGTCCTATGAACATAGCGGTTCAAGATACACGCTCATATTCATAAGTTTGAGCATGATTTCCGCAAAACATTGGCGTTAGGGTGACTCATGTGAGTCTCAGATCTGTATGAAGCCTTTGGGCCACATGAAGCTATTGGTGCAGGGTTTTCTTCTTCCTTGGTGGTGTCATGGCGACATTCACGGGAAGATTCTCATGTCTTGCTTAGGTACCAGATCTTCTTCATAGGTGGTCCATTCCTGCAGATTAGTACCAATGTACCGCAAACACTTCACCATTCGATTTTTGAACAGCTTATAGTTTGCATCAAAGGATTCATCAATGATAATAGGATTAGCACGGGTAAAGCGGATAAGGTGGATGGATCTCTGAAGGTTCCTTTGCGGCAACCCATGTGGTTTTGGGATCTTGCTCGGGCTTCGAAGACGAGCCATCAACATTCATTTTCCTTCGAACCCAACACCCTCTTTCCTAGGGTTTGGTTGAGAATCGCTTTTGAGGACATCGCAGAGAGTCGATGTCCCTTCGACTTTTGTACATCCTGTTTCAAGCAATGTCTTCAACATAGCATTTTCAATAGCAACAAGAAGTGGTATCCTCCATGAGGGGTTAGTGACCACATCAAGAGGTGAAGACAATGAAAGCGATGGCGATGGAACATTCAAAGAATGGATGTAGCATTATCACGCTCAATGCATTTTAGACATGGTGGTTCAAATCCTTCTGGCGGAACCGATGCATTGGTAGCGAAGTGAATCTTGCTCCTTCTGAAGATCTTCATAATCCACTCTTATCTTTTCAAGGTCTAGCTTTCTTTGAAGAATTCAGAAGATAGCTTCTCATGATCAGATAAGAGAGCATTATGTTGGTCTTGAAGGGCGTCAAACTTAGCATGAAGTCTCTGAAGACTATCAGCCAAAGCTTTTGACTGATCCATTTCTTCACCCAACATATCATCGCTCTTACTAAGCATATCTTGAACCTTTTCCAAGATTCTTTGTTGTTTAGTGGCAAGGGAAGCAAGCTTGTCATAACTGGGGCCAAATTCATCACATGATTCATCATCACTAGATTCAGAGAGATAGCATTCAGTTACCTTATCACCCCTAGCCATGTGGCATGATGAGGATGATGATGATTCAGGTGCAAAGGTCATCTCCTTGAGAGACTCCTTGTAGTCCTCAAACCGCGGATCATGACGAGTGCGATGACCTTCGTATACATCAGAAAGCCGGTCCTAGATTAGCTTCGCGTGATTGAGGTGCATAACATTCCTGAACTGATTTGGGGACAAATGACAGCAGATGACGTCCTTCGCTGTGAGGTTCAATAGAGTATACTTGCGAATGTCATCAGCCTCTGCCATCTTGCATAGATCAGTGAGTCCAATCTCAGTGACGGTCCACAGTTTGCTATCCATGGACATGAGTAGCTTCTTCCATCGGGGATACTCATGACCGTCAAAGGTGGGACATGATATGCTCCTCAATCCTGCAGTCGACATAGCTGAAACTCCAGGTGGTTAAACCGAATCACACAGAACAAGGGAGTACCTTGCTCTGATACCAATTGAAAGTGCTAGTATCGACTAGAGGGGGGGTGAATAGGCGATTTTTATGAAAGTCTTCAAAACTTGGTAGTTTCGAAGACAAACAACAGAAATAACCTAATTGATATGCAGCGGAAGATAAACTACCCTAAACAAGCCATAGTCAAGTATGTAATGATGTGAAAGTACAGGACTAATAGCAGTTTGGTAGTAAGGATCAAGATGGAAGATAGTGTGAAGCCAATCAACAATAGTAGTCAAGCAATGAAGTCAAACAGATACACAGACAAGCAATGACTTCATGAAGACAAACTTAAGTAAGGTTGGAAGGGATAGAACCAGTTGCTTGTTGAAGACACAGGATTTGTTGGACCAGTTCGATTCTTTGTGACAGCTATGACGTCTGGTTAGGGAGGCTGAGATTTAACTCAGAAGACCGTGTCTTCACCTTATTCCCCTTGAGCTAAGGACACCCAGTCCTCGCCCAATCACTCTGGTAAGTCTTCAAGGGAGACTTCCAAACCTTCACAGACTTTGTTCACCGGCAATCCACAATGACTCTTGGATGCTCAGAACGCGACGCCTAACCGGCTGGAGGATTCACAGTCCTCAAGTGTAATAAGTCTTGGTCACATAGACAAAAAGACTTGATGATGCCTAACACACTTTGGCTCTGGGTGTTTGGGCTTTGTCCTCGCAAGGATTTCTCTCTCTCAAATGCTTCGAGGTGGGTTGCTCTCAAACGACAAAAGCCGTGCACAAACTCTGAGCAGCCACCAATTTATGGTGTAGGGGGTGGGCTATTTATAGCCACTAGGCAACCCGACCTGATTTGTCGAAAATGACCCTGGGTCACTAAGGAACTGACACGTGTTCCAATGGTTAGATTTCAAACACACGCGGCAACTTTACTTGGGCTACAAGCGAAGCTGACTCATCCAGCTCTGGATAAGATTTGCTCTCATTGTCTTCACTCGAAGACATAGGATTTGAGTTGAGCATCACTTCAGTCACTCTTACTTAGTTCACTTGGACCCCACTTAATAGTACGGTGGTTCCTATGACTCAACAAAGAAGAAAAGGAAACAACAAAACCACACAGTCTTCGCGCTCCAAAGTCTTCACACAATGTCTTCTCATGTCATAGTCTTCAATATAATATCTTCTCATACCACCATTGTCTTCAATGTCTTCATACAATTTTAGGGGTCATCTCTGGTGGGTAAACCGAATCAATGAGGGACACTACCTGTGTTATCCTGCAATTCTCACAAATGCATCAGTCCCTCAACCAACTTTGTCGTCAATACTCCAAAACCAACTAGGGGTGGCACTAGATGCACTTACAAGAGGAACTTATCATTTTTGCACATAATCAACCTGAAGACAATGCTCAGCCTGAAGACAATCCCCCAAATGATGACATTGATCACCAGGAGCAAAATCTTCGTCCTATTCATCCTTGTGTTGCAAATGAAGTACAGATTGAGAAGATAATAGACAGCATCAATGCACCTGGTCCACCCACTTGTTCAAGAGCTACTCAAAGAGCAACACAACTAACAAATTTCTGTGGGCATTTTGCATTTGTCTCAATCTCTGAACCCAAGAAAGTTGTTGAAGCCTTCATGGAACTTGAATGGATTCAAGCCATACAAGAAGAGCTTCAATAGTTCGAACTGAAAAATGTGTGGGAATTGGTCAAGCATCCTGATCCTCGTAAGCACAATATCATTGGCACCAAATGGATATATCGCAACAAGCTAGATGAGCATGGTCAAGTTGTCAAAAACAAGGCTCGTCTCGTTGCTCAAGGATACACTCAAGTGGAAGGGATTGACTTCGATGAAACATTTGCTCCAGTGGCTAGGCTTGAAGCCATTTGCATACTGCTAGCCTATGGAAATCATCACAACATCCTTCTGTATCAAATGGATGTGAAGAGTGCCTTTCTCAATGGAAAGATTGAAGAAGAAGTATATGTTGCAAAACCTCCTGGCTTTGAAGATCCAAAACATCCTAATATGGTATTCAAGCACAACAAGGCATTGTATGGCCTCAAACAAGCCCCTCGTGCTTGGTATGACCCACTCAAATACTTCCTAAAGAGCAAAGGCTTCCAACCTGGTTCACTAGATCCTACACTCTTCATGAAGACAAATGATGGTGAACTTTTTGTGTGCAAAATCTATGTGGATGACATTATCTTCAGCTGCACTAACAAGAAATATAGTGATGAGTTTGGTCACATGATGCAAGAGCAATATCAGATGTCCATGATGGGCGAGCTGAAGTTCTTCCTGGGTCTCCAAATCCGTCAGCAACACAACGACATCTTCATATCTCAAGAAAATACCTCAAAGATTGCCTGAAGAAGTTTGGAATGCAAGACTGCAAAGGATACACGACGCCAATGCCAACCAAAAGTCATCTGGGTCCTGACGCCAATGGTAAAGAGTTCGATCAAAAGGTATACCGCTCCATGATTGGTTATTTACTTTATTTATGTGCATCTAGGCCAGATATAATGCTTAGTGTTTGCATGTGTGCCCAACTCCAAGCGGCACCAAAGGAATCGCATCACCTAGCCGTAAAGCGAATTCTTCGATATTTGGCTTACACCCCTACACTGGGATTATGGTATCCAAAGGGCTCAGAGTTTGATCTAGTTGGATTCTCGATGCTGATTATCTTTGGTGACAAGGTTGATCGCAAGTCCACATCGGGCACATGTCACTTTACGGGACGATCATGCATTGGTCTTCAAAGAAGCGAACTATGTATCTCCCTCCATTCTTTGAATCCGAATACATTCTTCTTTGGATCTTGCTATGCTCGGCTTCTCTGGATGAAGCAAACTCTCAAGGACTATGGTATCCACCTGAAGAATGTGCCACTCTACTGCGATAATGAAAGCGCCATCAAGATTGCCAACAACCCAGTTCAGCACTCGAAGACAAAGCACATTGAAATTCATCATCACTTTCTCAGAGATCATGTCATGAAGGAAGATATTGATATCATTCACGTCAACACTGAAGAGCAACTGCCTTATATCTTCACAAAGCCCTTGGATGAGAAAAGGTTTTGCAGGTTGCAGTGTGAGCTAAATATCTTGGAATCCTCAAATGTCCTGTGATTGGACACACATCCTAACACTTATGCATTTTGATGACTTAGATGTGCAAGACACGAAGTAATGTATATCTTCAATCAATGAAGACATACACTCTAAGTGTGAATACATTAATGCGGAATTTGACTTCGGAGCGCCATGATAATTGTGCACTGTGTCTGGGTCTAATACTTCCTATACGGTGGGCAATGCCACCACCAAACTTTTGTTTGAAGTGTTTCCCTTGGCGTTATGATTACAAAGTCTTTGTATTAGATTTGTCTTCGTCCTTGACTTATGTTCATATTTATCTACATCCTGTTGATTTGGTCTTATACTGATTATATACATATTTGTGTTCTGTCCTCTACAACATTCACTTATAGCTATGACTTCTTGCTGAATCTTTTGATCTAAGTGAATGTGATCGGACCCTAACCTATCTATGCTTCTACCTCAACTCTATCTGTCCAAATCATGTGCATTCTATTGAAAACTATCGATTGTCTTCACTGAGACCTTGTCAGCTGAAGTAAATCTAACAAACATTTATATCTGTTTTTAATGTTATATCCTTATTGCCTGAAAGCCTGAGAATTCGGAACGACCACCCCGACAATCCAGGCATGCGTGGGAACATGGAACAACTTCCAATGTGTTGCATGCTTGCCACGTGCCCTTCAGATGTGAACCACCAGGGGCACCTGCGTAATTGCGCTGTGCTGTCCCTTTCCTTATAAATACCCGTCACATCGCGGTTAAAATCCTTCTTCCACCTCGCCACCTCTCACAAACCCTAGAGCCACCGCTAGCTCTCGACGATGCCGGCGGCGAAGCACTTAGCTGTCGCGACCTCACCGACGCCTTCCTCATGCCGGTCGCGGACCTCGTCTTCTCCGCCGCCGCCGTAGGTGTCTTCCGTCGCCAAGTTAGGACACGAGAGATCGAACTGCTCGGCCTCCAACTTCACTCTGTCTAGCAGTTCTTCGTGTGGTAATTAAAACTACTTTTTATCGTCTTTTTTGATCTGATAGATTCATCCTTCTTTACCAAAAATGGTTTCTATACTTCCAAAGTTGAATCTATCCTGTTCTGCATCTCATATTATGCCTAGTTTGTTCACTTATGCTTCTCTACAAGTTAGATTCCTCACTTGTACTTATTCTTGGATTCGTACAAATCTGGAACCAACTCACAACAAATAAGTGAATGTCTTCACGTTATGAGGTCAATGTCTTCAAACTAATTTATCTTCAAAATCTTCTGAGAATGCATATGACCTCTTCCCCTTCCATCGCACCTCTAATGCTGTCACAGGTACATGTCCGTGGGAGAATCCCTTCGTTCTCATAGTCTACATTCATTTGCAGAATTCTTACAGAGTCACATAAATTCTCCTGAAGCCAGTTCTCGTCTGACCAGCCGTCGGAAGCCTTTGCTAGCCTTGAAGCCATTCAGTTTAAGCTTCATGGCAACTGAGAAGTCAGCTAGAAAGGGTGGCAGACAGCACCATGGAAATACATCCAAAGATTTGCCGCCAGATCTGCACGAACTGTACAAGACAGACCTAGAGGAAACCTATGGAGAACGCAAGAATCAAATCCAATGGATTTGAAGATATTGGGCAGAGGAATGGTTCAAGTACAGATTTGTCACTTCTGAGTATGCCGAGAAGAATGCCATCAAGCGACCTTGGGGAGATATCCTATACAAAAATCTTCCACCCAGGTCCAAGTCTAAAGCTATTGATCAAGGCTTCTATCTATGCATGGTTCGCAGACCACAGCGAGAGAATGCTGACCCATCTTCTCTGTTGTGGTGTCGTGAAGACAATCTGTTCAAGCGCAACTTCAAGTTTGCCAAAGACTCTACTGTGAAGAACAAGAAGGCATTTGGACTTGACTTCAACCCAGGTCCATCTGCTCCTCGGGAAGATGGCACCCGTGAAGCCAATGAAAATAGAATCGGCCCCTTCTACAACCTTGAAGGCCTCATCACTCACATTGTCGTTCAAGGTGCAAATGTGGATCACTCTGCTGATGATGCTAACTCTGATGAAGCCCCAGCTCCTCCTAAGCCGCAGAAGCAGAAGAAAACCAAGGCTTCAAAACCTACTGCTGCATCAAAATCTTCAAGTGCGAAGCCATTGGCAATTGCCCCTCCTGCACCAAGTATAAATTCTGAAGATCTCTCTCGCATCTCCAAGAAGAAAGAGAAGCCCCAGAAGAAAAATGTCCAGAGTTATGGTCAAGCCCTGACACCTGCTGCCGTTTTGAGGAACGAAACTGAAGCCATTGATCTGTCAACAGATGATGATTGCGGTGATGATGCCCTTGAGCAGCTGATTAAGAGCAAGCAAGAGGCGGAGATCTTCAATGATCTGCCCCTCTTTGATGTGAACATTCTGGACAACTTCATTGATGAGTGGTTTGACAACCCCAATCGCAGCTTTGATGATCTTCAGCTCCCAATTGGCATCAGCGTCGCCTTCCAAGGCGCCATTGCACCTGAGCTGGCTCTGGCTCAGAGGATAGTTGAACTGAAGAACAAAATTGACTATGAGAAAGACCAGTTCAAGAAGCACGTGGCCAAGCTCAGTGTGGCTGATGTTCAAAACTTCAAGCTGATGTTACATGATCTCAAGGAGGCATTTCGCAAGAAGCGCGAAGAAGCCAAAGGTTCACACGAGCGAATGAAAAATCTAGCTACCAAGTGTGTTCAAGCTTACAATGAAGCTAAGAAGCGCAAGGCACTTGGGTGTCCTGGCATAGACCCCAAGCTGGCTGCCAAGAAGAAGAAGCATGTTGTGGCCCAATCTAAAGCACCAAGGCGGGAAGAACCTCGCATTGTATTTCCTGCCAGTATGACAGGCTCGAAGCCTAAGGTCCCCACAGTGGCTTCAGAACTGAAGAAAACCAGGACAGCTGAAGCCAAAGCCAGAAAGCGCAAACTCAAGAACACCACTGACGATGCCCCACCCACCAAGAAAAGAAAGACCAAGAAGAAAGATCGGCCTGCTCCCATAGAGCCCCTCGTTGTCGAGCCCATCTCTTTTGCTCGTCCTGCATTCGAACACCAAGAGCGTCAGTTGATAGTTCACGAGCCTGCTTCCACAGAGGCTCCTGAAGTTCAAGAAGTTCCAGCCGTTGACCCAATCACAGCTGAAGACATTGGTCCCCAAGACAATGTGGATGATGATGAAGTCCTTCCTCAAATCAAGCGCCAACCGGTATCATCACCTGTTCTCAAGACTAGCGAACTCATCAGTATTGGTCGTCCTTTGACGCCAATCTCTCAGGATGCTTCATGGGCTGATCGCCCCCAACCAGCAACTCCAAGTCAAGACTCACCGCGAACTCCCCAACCTCAAGTCACCAATCAGGTGCTTGATGATGATGACGACTATGTGGTCCATCCCACTCCTACTCCAAAGACGTCGCATGCATTTCGCAGGCATCGCAAAGTACCAAGGCCACAAGTCGATTCATCAAGCATTCCAGAAGGAGAAGTGCAACCCAACTTGGCAGCACAATGATACGTCTCCAACGTATCTATAATTTTTTATTGTTCCATGCTATTATATTACCCCTTTTGGATGTTTATGGGCTTTATTTTACACATTTATATCATTTTTGGGACTAACCTACTAACCGGAGGCCCAGCCCATATTGTTGTTTTATTGCTGTTTCAAATATTTCAAGAAAAGGAATATCAAACGGAGTCCAAACGGAATGAAACCTTCGGCATCTTGATTTTTTGGAAGAATATGATCCTGGAGACTTGGAGTTCACGTCAGAAGATCCTCGAGGCAGCCACGAGATAGGAGGGAGCGCCCCCGTCTCGTGGGCCCCTCGAGCACCTCCTGACCAACTTTTTTCGCCTATATAAGCCTACGTACCCTAAAAACATCGAATATCAAGATAGACCGGGAGTTCCGCTGCCGCAAGCCTCTATAGCCACAAAAAACCTCTCGGGAGCCTGTTCCAGCACCCTGCCGGAGGGGGAATCCATCACCGGTGGCCATCTTCATCATACCGGCGCTATCCATGACAAGGAGGGAGTAGTTCACCCTCGGGGCTAAGGGTATGTACCAGTAGCTATGTGTTTGATCTCTCTCTCTCGTGTTCTCTCTATGGCACGATCTTGATGTATCGCGAGCTTTGCTATTATAGTTGGATCTTATGATGTTTCTCCCCCTCTATTCTCTTGTGATGAATTGAGTTTCCCTCTTGAAGTTATCTCATTGGATTGAGTCTTTACTTTGAGAACACTTGATGTATGTCTTGCCGTGTTTATCTGTGGTGACAATGGGATATCACGTGCCACTTGATGTATGTTTTGGTGACCAACTTGCGGGTTCCGCCCATGAACCTATGCATAGGGGTTGGCACATGTTTTCTTGACTCTCTGGTAGAAACTTTGGGGCACTCTTTGAAGTACTTTGTGTTGGTTGGATGAATTTGAGATTGTCTGACGCATATCGTATAATCATGCCCACGTATACTTGAGGTGACAATGGAGTATCTAGGTGACATTAGGGTTTTGGTTGAGTTGTGTCTTAAGGTGTTATTCTAGTATGAACTCTTTAATAGATGGATCCGAAAGAATAACTTTGAGGTGGTTTCGTACCATACCATAATCTCTTCGTTTGTTCTCCGCTACTAGTGGCTTTGGAGTGACTCTTTGTTGCATATTGAGGGATTGTTATATGATCTATATATATTATTATTGTTGAGAGAACTTGCACTAGTGAAAGTATGAACCATATGCCTTGTTTCCTATCATTGCAATACCGTTTACGCTCACTTTTATCATTAGTTACCTTGCTCTTTTTATATTTTCAGATTACAAATACCTTTATCTACCATCCATATTGCACTTGTATCACCATCTCTTCGCCGAACTAGTGCACCTATACAATTTACCATTGTATTGGGTGTGTTGGGGACACAAGAGACTCTTTGTTATTTGGTTGCAGGGTTGCTTGAGAGAGACCATCTTCATCCTACGCCTCCTACGGATTGATAAACCTTAGGTCATCCACTTGAGGAAATTTGCTCTTGTCCTACAAACCTGTGCACTTGCAGGCCCAACAACGTCTACAAGAAGAAGGTTGTGTAGTAGACATCAAGCTCTTTTCTGGCGCCGTTGCCGGGGAGGTGAGTGCTTGAAGGTATATCTTTAGATCTTGCAATCAAATCTTTTTGTTTCTTGTTTTATCACTAGTTTAGTTTATAAAAGAAAACTACAAAAAAATGGAATTGAGTTTGTCTCACACGCTTCATCTTTTTAATATCTTTCGTGAGAATGATGGAAAGGAAAATTGTGCTCAAGTGGTAGAAGAAGAATTACATAGAATGCTTGGCACTAGATCTTTGTATGATGAGAATGATTGCAATGTTGTTAGTATGAATTCCTTGAATATCCATGATGCTAATGATATGCAAAGCCACAAGCTTGGAGAAGCTATGTTTGATGAATATGGTATTTTTAGTCCCCCAAGTTTTGATGAGAATATTTATTATGATCAAAGCATGCCTCCTATTTATGATGATTATATTGATGAAAGTGGGTTTGGAAGAGTGTCAACTTTAGGAAGTAGTGATCCCACTATTTTGGAGTATGTTGAATTTTATTGTGATGAATACGAAAGTGGATTTGGAAGAGTGTCAACTTTATTTAGTGATGATTCCACTATCTTGGAAGAGGTTTCAATCGATTATGATGAGAACGAAGTTGCTACTTATGATGATTATTGTGATAAAACTTATGCTATAAAAAGTAGTGATGATTATATTTATAAAACTTGTCATGATTATGATTACCCTTTTTCTGAACATTACTCTTTTAATGTGGAAACAATTTTTAGTGTTCAAGTCTCTTATGATACTCCCACTATTCTGAATAAGAAGAATTTTGCTTATGTGGAGAGTAGTAAATTTTCTATGCTTGTAGATCATGAAAAGAATGCTTTAGGTGCTGGTTATATTGTTGAATTCATTCATGATGCTACTGAAAATTATTATGATCTCAGAATATATGCTTGTAGGAATTGCAATAATATCAAGTTTCCTCTCTATGTGTTGAAAATCTTGAAGTTATGCTTGTTTTACCTTCCTATGCTAGTTGATTATTGTTCCCATAAGTTGTTTGCTCACAAAATCCCTATGCATAGGAAGTGGTTTAGGCTTAAATGGGCTAGTAATATGCTTCATGATGCTCCCGTTATGTTCAATTCTTATCTTTTATGTGAGCATCATTGTCATCATCATGCCTAGCTAGAAAGGCATTAAAGAAAAGCGCTTGTTGGGAGACAACCCAATATTTACCCTTACTGTTTTTGTGTGTACACATGATTATGATACTGTAGTAATCATGTTTTATAGCTTTTGTTTCAATAAAGTGCCAAGTAAGACCTTTAGGATAGCTTACGGTGATAGTTGTGTTGATCCTGCGGAAAATCAGAAACTTTTGCACCAAGTAAATTAGTTTTGTTCATTCACAGAAACGTGCTTATGATCTGATTCTTTTTTATCTAGATTGGTACATGAATTGCTTAGGACTTTCTAATTTGGTAGAATTTTTGGAGTTCCATAAGTATACGTTTGATACAGATTACTATAGACTATTCTGTTTTTGACAGATTCTGTTTTCTATGTGTTGTTTGCTTATTTTGATGAATCTATGAGTAGTATCGGAGGGTATGAACCATAGATAAGTTGTAATACAGTATATATTACACCAATATGAATTTAAAATTTGTTCATTACAGTACCTAAGTGGTGGTTTTATTTTCTTATACTAACGGAGCTTACGAGTTTTCTGTTGAGTTTTGTGTTGTGAAGTTTTCAAGTTTGGGTAAAGATTCGATGGACTATGGAATAAGGAGTGGCAAGAGCCTAAGCTTGGGGATTCCCAAGGCACCCCAAGGTAATATTCAAGGACAACCAAGAGCCTAAGCTTGGGGATGCCCCGGAAGGCATCCCCTCTTTCGTCTTCGTTCATCGGTTACTTTACTTGGAGCTATATTTTTATTCACCACATGATATGTGTTTTGCTTGGAGCGTCATTTTCTTTTGTTAGTATTTGCTTTATTTTATTTATATTAAAGTTTTGCATCTTTATTTTCAATAAAAAAGTCAAGGATAGCCTTTACCATGCTTATTTTGCTTGTATACATGTTGCTGTTTGAAAACAGAAAGTTTACCGCTGTTGCAAAAATTGCCTAGAAAATTCAGAGCATGATATAATGTTGAAATTTTTTTCATAATGAGCTCTGATAAATTTACTACAGTGGTAATTTTCTCTCATAATTTTTGGAGTTAGGGAAGTATTGATACTCTTGCATTCTTTACAGACTGTACTGTTTGGGCAGATTGCTGTTATGGTTGCATTGTTTGCATATGTTTGCTTATTTAATGATTCTATTTGAGGATAATAGTGTTAAATATGCAAAGGCATTTAGTATGCAATGTTGAATAATAATTTTAGTGATTTGTTACATAAGAAATTTATAAGATTTTGCATTGGTTTATACTAACCTATCTCACGAGTTCTTGTTGAGTTTGGTGTGGATGAAGCTCTTGATAAAAAGAGAAACCATGATATGAGAGGAATTAAGGGAGACACAAAAGTTCAAGATTGGGGATGCCCAAGGCACCCCAAGATAATATTTCAAGAAGTCTCAAGCATCTAAGCTTGGGGATGCCCCGGTAGGCATCCCACCTTTCTTCTTCAACAACTATCGGTTAGTATCGGTTGAGCCTAAGTTTTTGCTTCTTCACATGAGTTGTGCTATCCTTGCAATGTCATTTTATTTTGTTTTGCTTGATGTTTGAATACAATACCAAGATCTGAAATTCCTTAATGTTAGAGAGTCTTCACATAGTTGCACAATTATTCGACTACTCATTGATCTTCACTTATATCTTTCAGAGTAGTTTGTCATTTGCTCTAGTGCATCACTTATATCTTTTAGAGCATGGTGGTGGTTATATTTTGTAGAAATTTGTAGTCTCTCATGCTTCACTTATATTATTTTGAGAGTCTTTCAGAACAGCATGGTATTTGCTATGGTTACAAATTTGGTCCTAGAATGATGAGCATCCAAGTTGGGTATAATAAAAACTATCATAGGAAGTGAATTGGATGCTATGATCAATTTGTTGCTTCATAATTGTTTTGAGATATAAAGGTAGTAATGTTAGGGTCATGCTAGTGGATAATTATGAAATTGAGAAATACTTTTGTTGAAGTTGGCAAGTCCCGTAGCATGCACCTATGGTAAAAGTTGTGTGACAAATTTGTTGCATGAGGTGCTCTTTTGATTGTCTTCCTTATGAGTGGCAGTCGGGGATGAGCGATGGTATTTTCCTACCAATCTATCCCTCTAGGGGCATGCGTAGTAGTACTTTGCTTCGAGGGTTAAGTAGACTTTTGCAATAAGTATATGAGTTCTTTATGACTAATGTGAGTCCATGGATATACGCACACTCGTCCTTCCACTTTGCTAGCCTCTCTTATTACTGCACAACTTTCACCGGTATTGAACCCATTATTTACCTTCCTCAAAACAGCCACCATGCCTACCTATTATGGCATTTCCATAGCCATTCCGAGATATATTGCCATGCAACTTTCCACCATTCCGTTTATTATGACACGTTCCATCATTGTCATATTGCTCTTTGCATGATCATGTGGTTGACATCGTATTTGTGGCAAGGCCACCTTCATAATTTTCATACATGTCGCTCTTGATTCATTTCATATCCCGGTACACCGCCGGAGGCATTCATATAGAGTCATATCTTGTTCTAGCTTTGAGTTGTAATTCTTGAGTTGTAAATCCATAAAAGTGTGATGATCTTCATTATTAGAGCATTGTCTCAGTGAGGAAAGGATGATGAAGACTATGATTCCCCCACAAGTCGGGATGAGACTTCGGACTTTACAAAAAGAAAAAGAAAAAGAAAGAAAGAAAAGAAAAAAGAGAAAGGCAAAAAAAAGAAAAAAAGAAAGGCCAAAGAAAAAAAAGAAAAAGAAAAAAAGAGGAGAAAAGAAAAAAAATGAGAGAAAAAGAGAGAAGGGACAATGCTACTATCTCTTTTTCCACACTTGTGCTTCAAAGTAGCACCATGATCTTCATGATAGAGAGTCTCATATGTTATCACTTTCATATACTAAGTGGGAATTTTTTTTCATTATAGAACTTGGCTTGTATATTCCAATGATGGGCTTCCTCAAAATGCCCTAGGTCTTCGTGAGCAAGCGAGTTGGATGCACACCCACTTAGTTTCTTTTGTTGAGCTTTCATTTATTTACAGCTCTAGTGCATCTGTTGCATGGCAATCCCTACTCACTCACATTGATATCTATTGATGGGCATCTCCATAGCCCATTAATACGCGATGTGAGACTATCTTCTCCCTTTTTGTCCTCACAACCACCACCATATACCACCATAGTGCTATGTCCATGGCTTGCGCTCATGTATTGCATAAGAGTTGAAAAAAAGTGAAGCGTTAAAAGTATGAAACAATTGCTCGGCTCGTCATCGGGGTTGTCCATGATGGGAGTATTTTGTGTAATGAAAATGAAGCATGGCCTAACTATATGATTTTGTAGGGATAAGCTTTCTTTGGCTATGCTATTTTGATAGGACATGATTATTTGTTAGTATGCTTTGAAACATTATTATTTTTATGTTTTATAAGCTTTTATTTTGAATCATTTGGATCTGAACATTCATGCCACAATAGAGAAAATTACATTGATAATTATGCTAGGTAGCATTCCACATCAAAAATTCGGTTTTTATCATTTACCTACTCGAGGACGAGCAGGAATTAAGCTTGGGGATGCTTGATACGTCTCCAACGTATCTATAATTTTTGATTGTTCCATGCTATTATATTACCCCTTTTGGATGTTTATCGGCTTTATTTTACACATTTATATCATTTTTAGGACTAACCTACTAACCGGAGGCCCAGCCCATATTGCTGTTTTATTGCCTGTTTCAGTATTTCGAAGAAAAGGAATATCAAGCGGAGTCCAAACAGAATGAAACCTTCGACATCGTGATTTTTTGGAAGAATATGATCCTGGAGACTTGGAGTCCACGTCAGAAGATCCTCGAGGCAGCCACGAGATAGGAGGGCATGCCCCCCCCCTATAGGGCGCACCCCCTGTCTCGTGGGCCCCTCGAGCACCTCCCGACCGACTTCTTTCACCTATATAAGCCTACGTACCCTAAAACATCGAATATCAAGATAGATCGGGAGTTCCGCCGCCGCAAGCCTCTGTAGCCACCAAAAACCTCTCGGGAGCCCATTCCGGCACCCTGCCGGAGGGGAATCCATCACCGGTGGCCATCTTCATCATCCCGGCGCTATCCATGATGAGGAGGGAGTAGTTCACCCTCGGGGCTGAGGGTATGTACCAGTAGCTATGTGTTTGATCTCTCTCTCTCGTGTTCTCTCTATGGCACGATCTTGATGTGTCACGAGCTTTGCTATTATAGTTGGATCTTATGATGTTTCTCCCCCTCTACTCTCTTGTGATGAATTGAGTTTCCCTCTTGAAGTTATCTTATTGGATTGAGTCTTTACTTTGAGAACACTTGATGTATGTCTTGCCAGGGTCGTCCCACAGATATACGGGGCCACGGGGCAAGACAAGAATAAGGGGCCCTTCTTGAGATATAAAAGCTCAGCTTTTCTTTTCAAAAGTAATGTAACATGGATATCCAGTATATAGCATAGATTGGTGATCTTTCGACTCTAAGAATGGCAGTACCACTATTTATCAATCAAGAGAAATGCATCGGGATAGTAATGAAATAATATATCTCCACAAAATATCAATTTCCTAATTGTGAATAGAGACATCAATTTTTTGGCACAACAAATGACCTTGCAAAAACTGGTTACTACTTAATCATATGTGTTACCATGAGATATAAAAATGCATCAACTTACATTTGTGCTGGATCCTCCCCCAATCTGCCATGTTCTTCACCCAAAAATTCATCACCCGAATAATAATTCACCTCTTCCAAACTATCCTACATAAGGCATATCAAAGAAAATTGTGTATTTCATGTTAATACTATGATGACCCATGGAGATTCCCTAGAAGAATTCTAGTTTTGAAAATGTTAACAGTAATTGTCCCTTTTGAGATTATACTACTAGACTAATAATTTCTTGAAGACAAGTCAGTAAACAAGCTGCACAAAAAATGGTTAATACAGGCATCAAGAGCACCTGGATATAGATTGATCTGGATGTAGATGGCTTGATCCGTACGCCGCAGTAGTCAGCACGAACAAAGAAGACGACAAGTGGATAAAATTTCTCCCTTCTACTAGACTACTTCCTGAGCCCTCTCACATTTGGATCCAATGAAGAGTGGAAGAAGATCCATGATGTAGCAGATGTGCGACATTTGAATCATGCACAGAGATATTTATCAATGAATCTTTGAATTGAAGAACGAGATTACAGGAAAGAAGAACCTGTACTTTCCTGGTTTCTGAAAAGTCTAGAAAACGGCCAGAGCGTTGAGAAAGGAAGGAGAGCTGATTGGGGAATGATTTGCGTCGTAGCTATCGATTAATGATTAGCCACAACTTTGGAATCGGAGCGGGCACGCCGAGTCTGGGATTTGGCGAAGCAGAGGAGTCGCGGTTCTGGGGTCCAGTGCAAACAGATTGATTATCGCTCAATTCCTTCGTGAGGTTTGCCTAATGGGCTTTTCCTTGCACGGTTCCTCAGACATTGTTTTTTCGTGTATTTTCTTTGGGCTCCATGAAGGTATACTATCTGGGCCGGGGGCCCTGCCTCCTCGGGGCCCAGGGCGGGTGCCCCGTTCGCCCGGCCTATGGGCCGGGCCTGTGTCTTGCCATGTTTATCTGTGGTGACAATGGGATATCACGTGCCACTTGATGTATGTTTTGGTGACCAACTTGTGGGTTCTGCCCATGAACCTATGCGTAGGGGTTGGCACACATTTTCTTGACTCTCCAGTAGAAACTTTGGGGCACTCTTTGAAGTACTTTGTGTTGGTTGGATGAATTTGAGATTGTGTGACGCATATCGTATAATCATGCCCACGGATACTTGAGGTGACAATGGAGTATCTAGGTGACATTAGGGTTTTGGTTGATTTGTGTCTTAAGGTGTTATTCTAGTACGAACTCTTTAATAGATGGATCCGAAAGAATAACTTTGAGGTGGTTTCGTACCCTACCATAATCTCTTCGTTTGTTCTCCGCTACTAGTGGCTTTGGAGTGACTCTTTGTTGCATGTTGAGGGATTGTTATATGATCTATCTATGTTATTATTGTTGAGAGAACTTGCACTAGTGAAAGTATGAACCCTATGCCTTGTTTCCTACCATTGCAATATCGTTTACGCTCACTTTTATCATTAGCTATCTTGTTGTTTTTATATTTTCAGATTACAAATACCTTTATCTACCATCCATATTGCACTTGTATCACCATCTCTTCGCCGAACTAGTCCACCTATACAAATTACCATTGTATTGGGTGTGTTGGGGACACAAGAGACTCTTTGTTATTTGGTTGCAGGGTTGCTTGAGAGAGACCATCTTCATCCTATGCCTCCTATGGATTGATAAACCTTAGGTCATCCACTTGAGGGAAATTTGCTACTGTCCTACAAACCTGTGCACTTGCAGGCCCAATAACGTCCACAAGAAGAAGGTTGTGTAGTAGACATCACACAACAAGTGTTTCCTGAAGCCACTCCTACTGCGAATGTCTCTGCGTCTGAAGCCAAAGCTGCTGAAGACATACCGGCAGCATCTGCCGATGAAAATCAAGAACCCCATCAAGAAGAAGAACATGTTGCCACACCCCCTACCAACCAAGAAGATGTTCTCGAGGAGAACGTGTCTGTGCATGACCCTCCAGCTACTCAAGTGGAGGTTGAAAATCCTGAGGCGGCCACCAATAACCCTACTGACGCCAATGACGTTGTCATGGCTGAAGATAATGTGGCGCCTGCAATGAACACCATGCATGAAGCCAATGATGCACCTGCACCAAATGTGCAGCCTGACGCCCTTGCTAATGCCACTGCTCATGTACCACCACCAAGGCCACACACCATTGAGCAAGCATTCTATCAAGGCGAGCTTGTTACTGTCAGATGGCCAATTCTGGTTCCTCCGCCTGCTCCCGGACCTCAGTTTGATTATCATGTGGAGCACAGGCTACAGGTTTAGAAGCCAAAATCGAGGCTGCCAATGTTTCCAGGTACTGCATCTGCACCAGGATCATTCAACGTCAATGGCTTCATTGCACACAACACTTTCTTCGATAGGACCAAGAACCCATATTCCAAGCCAAGAATATCATCTGATCGGTTCTAGAGTTATAAGCAGCGCAGCTATTACTCATGTGTCCTATACAATCAAGGGCACATATTTCCCCATATGCGTCTAGACCGCGAAGCCATTGCTGGCCTGCCTTGCTTAGAAGAAGCCCTCGACTATTTTAGAGATGCAGGCCTTCTCCAGTTTGTGACTGATAAGGAGAATTGGAATGAAGAGCTTCCGCTGCAATTCTATGCAACTCTCCACATTCGCGGTTACAACAGGGATCCAAAGACATGGGTCCTTGAGTAGATGACAGGCAATGTACACCATGAAGCCAAACCTCTTGATCTCATTGAGTTTACTGGCCTGTCCACTCCAGGTGAACTATATGAACCTGGTTGTCAGCTTCACCGCAATGTTTTGTGTGACGCCCTCGATTCAATCGTACACTAATCATACACGCAAATGTGTACGATCAAGATCAGGGACTCACTGGAAGATATCACAACACAACTCTAGACACAAATAAAATAATACAAGCTTTATATTACAAGCCAGTGGCCTCGAGGGCTCGAATACATAGCTTGATACACAAGAGTCAGCGGAAGCAACAATATCTGAGTACAGACATAAGTTAAACAAGTTTTGCCTTAAGAAGGCTAGCACAAAAGCAACACGGTCGAAGAGGCAAGGCCTCCTGCCTAGGACCTCCTAACTACTCCTGGTCTTCGGCGGCCTCCATGTAGTAGTATCCGTCGGCGGTGGCATCTGGCTCCAAGGATCCACCATCTGGTTGCATCAACAGGAAAGAAGAAGGAAGGGAGAAAAGGGGGAGTAAAGCAACTGTGAGTACTCATCCAAAGTACTCGCAAGTATCAGATCTATACTAAGTATGAACTGGTATCAAATGGAAGGTTTGTATCTATGGACTGAACTGCAGAATGCCAGAATAGAGGGGGAGGACCTAGCCTATCGAAGCCTAGCATCTTCACGCAGCTCCAAGCATCTTGCAGCATGTAGAAGGGTAAAGAATAGCAGTTTATAATTAACAAGCATGTTGTAACATTAATGCCCAGATATCCTTCCTCGACTCCCTGCGAGAAAGCAATCCCGGAGCCACATATTCAAGTATCCATTTGTAGTTGTATAAGATCAGGATATAAGTCTGAACGTCCGTTACCGTGGACACGGCTATTAATAGATAATCTTCCCTGTAGGGGTGCACCACGTTTTCCAACACGCTCAATCACTCTGGCCGGACACACCTTTCAGGGGTCAATTCCCGGCCTCGGAAGATCAACACGTCACAGCCCTACCTAGGCTCAGCAGAGAGGTCCCCGCCGGTCTACCTCCTAAGCACTCCGAGGTCTGGGCCCATCGCCTGTCAGACGGGTCGTTGCGGCGAGGCGGACCGAGCTCCACCACTACAGATGGTGCCGCCCGGCCGTGCCGCATTCATTTGAAGCGGACGTCGACAAAGCTTGGTGATAATGCAACGTCAAGGCCCATAACTATTCTCACGTGGTGGTTGGTGCGTAAAGGCCAGAGGCCAACTCAGAACAAATACCCAAACCATAGTGTATTATTAGCTTGCGGAGACGAGCAGAGACTCACGATCAAAAGTGACCCCATCGCCTGCCTCGTGGACTTACGACAAGGGCCTAGAATGCCGGCCGTGCACGTCATGTTCTTGCGGGTGCTCTCCGGGCCCGCCCAACTTCCACCAAGGTCTCAAGTAAAGTCAAGGTAACTGTGTGTCCAGACATCAAGGGGAAAACCCGAGGAATCACCCCCGGAGGATTCCACTCGATATAATCATCAAGGTGAAAGTAAGAGGGACCACCCTCGAGGTTCACACTTGAGGTGTTGAATGACAGAGCCGTATCGGGAATGGTGAAAGAGGAAATCACCCTCGATGACCACGACCGAATAGCTACACTACAGAATTATCATCAGGAGTGCGTTATGAGGGATCACCATCGGCACTCGATAGTAGCTCTGTAGAGTCGAGCAACAAAAGGGGGCATGATGTGATGTGAGGTGCCAGGCTCTGGTCGTCAATCACGCTGATTGAGTCGTCGATGATGAAGCAGGGGCGACAAGGACAAGGTGGGGGGTCACTGATGGATCACTAACCAACCTATACTAAGCAGTTTAGGATAAGCAGGTAGGTACAAAAGCAGGCTATGCATCAGAATAGGAGCAAACAATAACAGTAGCAAAATATAATGCAAGCATGAGAGAATAGAATGGGCGATATCGGGATGATCAAAGGGGGGGCTTGCCTGGTTGCTCAGACAAGAAGGAGGGTCGTCGGTGACGTAGTCGATCACAGCGGCATTGGCAGCGGTCTCGAGGTCTACTGGAGAAGAAGAGGGGGAAGAAACAATAAATATAAGGCACACAGATGCATGACATGTCAATAAGCAGCACTAGCGTGTTCTAACGCAGCGTTAGGCGATACGGGCGAAGGGGCAAACATCCGGGAAAGTTTTCCTGGTTCCGGACGTCTGTCAGACAGATGAACCGGAGGGGAAAAGTTCAAAGTTTGCTATGCTAGGGATGTGTGACAGACGAACGGACCATGTATCCGGGTTCGTCTCGAAATTCTGAGCAACTTTCATGTAGAAAACTTTTTCATCCGAGCTACAGTTTAATTTCTATTAATTTTCAAAGTTTAATTAATATTCTAAAATTAATTTTAGTTCGAAAATGAAAACTAAAATGGTACGGGTACCTAGCTCTGCATAACAGAAATGTACCAGAGGTTGACAGGTGGGGTCAGGGGGTCCTAGTTGACCAGTCAATGTTTGACTGGTCAACAGGGGGTGGGGTCCCCCTGTCATGCACTGATTAGCCTAGCCTAACAGTTTAGTTAACTAAACTAGTGATTAGTCTAATTAATCCCGAGTTAATTAAGCTAATTAATTAATTAATTAACTAATTTATTTCTATTTTTTTTAATGGGCAGGGTGCTGGGCCCCAACAGTCAGCGGCCCAGAGGCCATAGCGGGGCGATGGGCTATCGGTTACGGGCACTGGGCGCAGGCGCCCGTATGGGTGAACCCGGGGCACAGGCGGAGGTCGCCGGGGCGCGGCGGGGCGCCAGAGTCCGGCGAGGTAGGTGGAAGGGCCGACCAGCGCCGGCCAGCGGCGGGGCCGTCCAACCACGCATCAGGGGAAGAGGCCCCGGGCGCAGCCATGGCCAGGCAGGCGCGACGGGGGGCAAGCAGGCGCGGCCTCGGCGTCGTGGGGAGGCCGGAAGGCTGCAGTGGGGGAGCAGCGCGGCGGGCGGGCACAGGCAGCGGGCGGCGGTGCTTCGATGGCGGCCATGGCGAACTCAAGACGGCGATGTAGGACACGGGAAGCGACGGGGTTGGGTGCTACGGGTTCTTGAGAACTCCAGGAACACGAGGCGGAGCTCGTGGTGAGCTTCGCGAGCAGTGGCCACGGTGGCGACATGAACTGCGACAGTGAGCTTCGGACGTGACGTCTAGCTAGGCTACGGGCACGAATTAGATGGTGAAATAGAGGGGTTTTCGGCGCCTGCTCACATCGTTGATGAGGAGCTGCTCGGTGATGCCGGAGGGACTCGTGGTGGGGCGAATCAACGATGAGTGGGCGGTGTCCGTGGCGGGGGAAGACGTGTCGACGGCGTTGATGTAGCGACGCCCAACACCAGCCGGTGGTCGTAGTGGACGTAGGGGACGATGAGGCGACAGGAAGGCGAGGACCAACGGCGATGCGGCTCCCGGCGTCCACGTGCGGGCACGAGCTCGAGAGGTCGGGGGCGCAAGGCGGAAAGTGGGGATTAGGGTTCGTCAGGAGAGGGGCGCCAACCCTATTTGTATGTGGGGGTTTGCCGGCGGATGGCCGCCACGCAAGCCATGGCCACTGCCATGGCCGTGGATGTGTGCCACGATCCCCCTGTCTCCTTTACAGAGGACGGGGTGAAGTGGACGTGGGCTAGGCTGGTGTAGTGGGCCAAGGTCCAGGGGGACAGGGGTGGGCTGTTTTCTTTCCATTTATTTATTTTGCTTATTTATATGTTTATTACAATCTCTTTCTATTATTTTAGTAAGCAAAAAAAAATAGTTGCACTAAAACATGCAACTGGCTCCAGAATTGAGTTACAAAATAACCCATAGCCACAAAAAGCTTCACTCATAACGAAAATAGTTTGACATTTTATAAATTATAAAGGGCATTTAATTAATTGTTTAAGCCACTATTTTATCTATTTAAGTGCATTTAAATATTCTATAACAATTTGGTTTCTTCACCAACAATACTTATGAATTATTTTCTATAGTTTGCACATTTTAGTTTTGACGTTTGAAAACTTTTTTTTGTTTCAAATTTGAATTTGAACCGGTTTTCGAACCAAGGCGAGTTTAATAACAGTAAAACACGGTGACGTGGCATCATTAGTGGGGGATTACTGTAGCTTAATTATTCGGGCGTGACAATTCTCCTCCACTACAAGAAATCTCGTCCCGAGATTTAAGGCATGGAATAGGGACGAAGCTATAAGGATGGATGTCTGAAAAGATCGGCATCCGGTAGTTATCTCAAGGAAGAAGAATTTAGAAGCACCAGGAGAGTGCTATAAGAAGGTTCAACAAGTTTCAACCAGGTAGGCATCCAGCTGATGCACAAAACAGGTGATGAAGGGGGTTCAAAGCATCGAGAATAAGTATTGCATCTGATACCAGAACAAATGACAAGAAAGTGGCTCGTGAATTACATACGAAACCAAGCATGAGGAACAATTTTTGAAGACAGAGATGTACAGGAGAGTCAGGCTTCGATCCTGTGGAACTGTGCGTTATGGACCCACCATGTGTTGGGGAACGTAGTAATTTCAAAAAAATTCCTACGCACATGCAAGATCATGGTGATGGCATAGCAATGAGAGGGGAGAGTGATGTCCACGTACCCTCGTAGACCGTACGCGGAAGCGTTATGACAACGCGGTTGATGTAGTCGTACGTCTTCACGATCCGACCGATCCAAGCACCGAACGTACGGCACCTCCGAGTTCAGCACACGATTAGCTTGATGACGATCCCGGGCTCCGATCCAAAGAAAGCAGGGGATGAGTTCCATCAAGACGACGGCGTGGTAGCGATGATGATGTTCTACGGTAGAGGCTTCGCCTAAACTCCGCGACGATATGATCGAGGTGTAATATGGTGGAGGAGGCACCGCACACGGCTAAGGAACGATCCGTAGATCAACTTGTGTGTCCTAGGGTGCCCCCGCCTCGTATATAAAGGAGCAAGGGGAGGCCGGCCGGCCCTAGAGGGCGGCCAGAGGAGGAATCCTCCTCCTAGTAGAGAGAGGACTCCCCTTTCCTACTCCTACTAGGAGGGAAAGGAAGAGGAGAGGAGAAGGAAAGAGGGCGCCTCCTAGTCCAATTCGGACCGGAGGGGGAGGGGCGCTGCCCATCTTGGCCGCCTCTCTCTTCTCCACTGAGGCCCATAAGGCCCATTACTTCTTGAGGGATCGAAGACGGTGAGAGTGTCTAGAGGGGGGGGATTAGACTACTCGACAAGATAAAAATTCTGTCTTTTATCAAGGACAGATTTTGGCAGATTTTGCATAACACACAAGTCAAGTAGCACACTACACATGCAATTCTAGAGTATGGGCAGCGGAAAGTAAATTGCACAAGTAGTAAAGAGAAGTGGAGAAGATCAAACGCAATTTGGACGCAATGATTTTTCCGTGGTTCCGATAGGTGGCGCTATCGTACATCCACGTTGATGGAGACTTCAACCCACGGAGGGTAACAGCTGCGAGAGTCCACGGAGGGCTCCACCCACGAAGGGTCCACGAAGAAGCAACCTTGTCTATTCCATCATGGCTCACGCCCACGGAGGGCTAGCCTTACTCGGGGTAGATCTTCACGAAGTAGGCGATCTCCTTGCCCTTACAAACTTCTTGGTTCAACTCCACATCTCGACGACGGAGGCTCCCAAGTGACACCTAACCAATCTAGGAGGCACCACCCTCCAAAAGGTAATAGATGTTGTAGATGATGATGAACTCCTTGCTCTTGTGCTTCAAATGATAATCTCCCCAACACTCAACTCTCCTCCTTGATTTGGCTGTGGTGGAAGAAAGGATTGAGTGGAAAGCAACTTGGGAAGGCTAGAGATCAAGCTTCATATGGTGGGAGTGGAGCAACTTGATCTCAACACAAGGGTAGGTAGTTCTCTTCTCAGAAATGTAAGGTAGGAGTGGTAGTTCTTTCTGATGGCTCTCTCCACGAATGAAGAGGGGGTGGAGGGGTATAAATAGCCTCCACACAAAATCCAACCATTACACACATTTGAGCAATCTCGGTGGGACGAAGTGGACAACTCGGTGAGACCGATAGTTCAAATAATGTGAGCGTTGGGATTTTCGGTGGGACCGAATATACAATCTCGGTTAGTCCGATTCGTGCAATGACAAGATCATGCCAGTTTGGTGGGACCGACTTCATCATCTCGGTGACACCGATTTGATGATGAAGGTTCTGAAACTTGGCAACTCATGTTCGGTGAGACCGAGTTCGAATCGGAAAATCCGAGTTTACTAGGGTTTGGCTTATGGTGAGGTGGTTCATCTCGGTGTGGTGAGTTTGGAATATCGGTGGGACCGAGACTACTTATGCGTGTATATGGCGGTGAAAGTTCTTGATAGTTTAGGAGATGTATCACTAAGCACTTGAGCAACCAGATCATCATCATAACCTCATCCCTTTTAATAGTATTGGCTTTTCCTATGGACTCAATGTGATCTTGGATCACTAAACCAAAATGGAGTCTTGAGCTTTTGCCAATGCTTGCCTTAGCATTTTGAGGGTCCACTTCTTTAGTCCTTTTGCCATGCCAATGTGATTGAATTTCTGAAACATACTTGATAAAAGCATTAGTCCAACCACAAAGTATGTTGTCATTAATTACCAAAACCACCCGGGAGCAAATGTGCTTTCAATCTCCCCTTTTGGTAATTGATGGCAACAGACTAAACAAGACATCAAAGCTTATTGAAAGAAAGACAGAAATATCACGAAAGCTTTGACAAACATGTAGTACAGGCTCCCCTACAAGTGTGCAAGATTTTCATAAATTATGGTTTTGGACTACCACAAGCACACAAGAGAGATAAGCAAGATGTGCTACATGCAGCTTGGCTATATGCATCGAGCAGATGAAAAGAAGTAAGTGATAATGCATATGTGCATGGTGATTTCTTGCAAACAAGTATTCACAAGCAAGTCACCATCATGCACATTCTCGCAAAGTGCATATACTTACCTTGAGGTTCCTTGGCATTGTACCAAGAGATAAACTTGGGAAAACAAGGTTAGATAACACAAGAGTATTTCTTCAACCAACTGCAAGAACATCAAGAGTACCAAGCCAGGATGACATGTATAAAGAGTGTCTCATATTGAGCACAAGCTTGAATCAACAAACATGTCTCCGAAACTAAAAGATTTTCAATGAACTCGAGAGATTTTGCTTTCCATAAGATATCAATTGTGAAGATTCCTCTCCTTTGAGTTCTCTCGGATCAAGGGGTTTGATGGAAAGAGCAAAATCAAAAGAATGATGCCAAATGAGAATGACGCCAATTTTAATGTCCAATGTGAAACACGGCAAGAAATTCTCTTATAAGGAAAAACACAGCAAAGCTTTGATGTGATTCTCTCCCCTTAAGGTAAGATTGCTCTTCTTCTCCCCTAAATCTTCTCTTCTCCCCTAAGTCTTCTCCCCTTTGACATCAAGTGCGAAAAGGACAGCAAACTAGGAAGGTCGGGGAAGATGGAAAGAAAGAAGTGGGATCCTTAAGAATCACAACAGGCAAAAAGGAACATGCATAGAGAATCATTGAGTGGAGCTGCAGAAGATGATATCTGGAAGAAATAAATCGGTGACACGAATTAAGATGGATCGGTGGGTCCGAAAGTCAAGGACTTAGGGTAGATCCTTTTCGGTTAGACCGAAATATTTAAATCGGTGACGCCGAGTTTAATTCCAAGGAAATATAGAAATAATTCAGCTCACTTTGCGAGGAATGTTTCAAAGGATTTGCAATGAATTTGTGAATGATTTTCGAGGAATTGATCGAGCTGAAGGATATTCACAAAGATGTAAGAATAGAAATGAAAAAGATTCCTAGATGAAGTTTTTTTTAATGAAAACTCAATGAGAGAACATAAGAGAAAATAGAAAGACTCCAAAACATATGTACTTCATCTAGATAAAGGTCGGTGACAAGGTCACCTATGTTTGAGTATATTGACTTAGGAGTCGAATGAGGACATTTGATCATAGGTCATACTCATCATTTAAGCTCAAAATGGGGTTGCCATTTTTCGATTAAGCATTCGATGTGATCACATCTTATGAAGCTGCTTGTACTCATGACTTTGAGCAAAGCTCCTTAAAGATGTGAAGAACATACCTTGGGCTTGTTGTTGCTTTGTTCATGTAGGTAAACTTGATGTAGGTGCTCATTGAATGTGAAGTTGGAGCGCCATTTCCACTTGTGTAGTTCATCTTCCTACATGGGTTAGGCAAGCAAGGAAATACTCAAGGATATCCAAGATGACAAGAGTGAAATACTAGATGTATAAGATGTCAAAAGGATATGTGGAATTTTGTTCCTTGAACTCAACATCCCAAAGGGCTAGATACTTGGTCAATGACAAGATTACTCATGATTTGAGTGTGTGGTAATCTTGTGGAATGTAGATCATCCAAGTACCGCAAGGAGTTAGATGCAATACAAGGAGGCAAATGTGTCCAAGACATATGATCACCATCATAAGAGAAATATCAAGGATTAGTCAAGTGGGCTCATGCCTTGCATGCATCAATGGAGTTTTCACTCCAAGTTTGAAGCATCAATGATGTTCAACTCACTTCTTAGCGACAAAACACCTTCTCATCAAGAGGTTTTGTAAAGATATCGGCGAGTTGTTTGTCAGTATGAACATGCTTAAGATTGATGTCACCCTTGGCAATGTGATCACGAATGAAATGGTGACAAACTTCAATATGTTTCGCTCGAGAGTGTTGCACGGATTGTGTCCAATTTTAATCGCACTCTCATTGTCACAAAGCAAGGAACATGTCTCACATGTATCCCATAATCCTTAAGCGTTTGTGTCATCCATAGCAATTGAGCATAACACGAACCAGCAGCAATATATTCCGCTTCGGCAGTGGATAATGATACCGAATTTTGTTTCTTGGAGGACCAAGATACAAGGGATCGACCAAGGAATTGACACGTAGCCGAAGTTGACTTTCTATCAACCCTGTCACCGGCATAGTCCGAGTCGGAATAGCCAACAAGGTCGAAAGAGGCCCTCTTAGGATACCAAATGCCAAAGTTTGGTGTGTGTATCAAATATCTCACAATCCTTTTAACAGCTTTAAGATGACATTCTTTAGGGGCTGCTTGATATCGAGCACACATGCATACACTCAACATTATGTCAGGACGAGAAGCACAAAGATATAGTAGAGAACCAATCATAGATCGGTAAACCCTTTGATCAACGGGTTCTCCATCTTTGTCAAGTCATTATGTCCACTTGTAGGCATGGGGTTCTCATACCTTTGCTTTCTTGCATGTTGAACTTCTTGAAGAGATCCTTGGTGTACTTTGTTTGTGAGACAAAGGTACCTCCTTAGATTGCTTGATTTGCAACCCAAGGAAGAATTTGAGTTCACTCATCATGGACATCTCATACTTCTCCGACATGAGCTTTCCAAACTTCTTGCTAAAATGAGGGTTAGTTGAACCAAAGATAATATCATCAACATATATTTGGCACACAAATAGTTCACCATTAACCCTTTTCGTGAACAGCGTTGAGTCTATCTTTCCAATCTCAAAGCCTTTTTCAAGAAGAAAGCTAGTCAAGATTTGTACCAAGCTCTAGGAGCTTGTTTAAGACCATAAAGAGCTTTGTGCAACTTGTAAACATGATTAGGCTTTTGGGATTCACAAACCGGAGGTTGTTTCACAAATACTTCCTCCTCAATTTCACCATTTAGGAAAGCACTTTTGATATCCATTTGATAGAGAGTAATATCATGGTGATTGGCATAAGCAAGAAGAATGCGAATGGACTCAAGTCTAGCAACGGGGGCATAGGTCTCACCATAGTCCATACCTTCGACTTGTGTGTAGCCTTGAGCTACGAGACGAGCCTTGTTGCAGATGACTTGTCCATCTTCATCTTGCTTGTTCCGAAACACCCATTTGGTTCCAATGACATTTTGATCATCCTTGGGCTTCTCTACCAAAGTCCATACCTTGTTCCTCTCGAAGTTGTGTAGTTCTTCGTGCATAGCGCTCACCCAATCCGGGTCTTCAAGTGCTTCTTCTACCTTCATAGGTTCAATACTAGAGATAAATGAGTAATGCTCACAAAAGTTAGCTAAGCGAGTTTTAGAGCGAGTAATTCTCCCGGAGTTGATGTCGTTCATCATTTGTTCCACGGGATGATTTTTCTTGACTCTTGCTCGGACTCGGGATAGCTTTTGTTGAGGTTGTGGCTGAGCTTCCTCATCATCTTCATCTTCCTCTTCTTCTTCTTCATTGTTGTTGGTGTTGTCTTGAGGCGGTGGAGAAGGAGGTTGTGGTGGATCTTCTTGTTGCACTTCCTCATCTTGGTGAGTTCCACTTGTGGAGGCCTCCATGTTGCCTTGAGGTTCATCTCGCCGTGAGGTAGGGGGCTCCACATATGTAGATGAGGTACTCTCCTTCACTTCCATGGGACGGATCTTTCCAATAGATAAATCTTGGATAGCTTCCGATGGGTCCTTGTCTCCTACATCAATAGGCATTTGCTCTACTTGCGAGCCATTAGATTCATCAAACTTCACGCTCACCGTCTCTTCAACCTTTGGGTGAAACTATTGTAGACACGGTAGGTGTGGGAGTTTGATCCATAACCAAGAAAAAGCCTTCATGAGTTTTAGGAGCAAATTTAGACCGACGATGCTTATCAAGGATATAGCATTTGAACCAAAGACATGAAAGTATCCCACTTGGGGTTTGTTACCGTGAGGAGCTCAGATGATGTCTTGCCGAGGAGCTTATGAAGATAAAGCCTGTTGATAGCATGACAAGCTGTCTCGACCGCTACCCCCCAAAAATGCTCGGTGTCTTGTATTCATCAAGCATCGTTCTCGCCATCTCTATGAGCGTTCGGTTCTTCCTCTCAACAACTCCATTTTGTTGAGGAGTGTATGTAGTCGAGAACTCATGTAGAATCCTTCCTCATCGAGAAAAGAGTCTACATTGGCGTTCTTGAACTCCGCTCCATTGTCACTCCAAACTTTCTTGATCTTCACCTCAAATTGATTTTGGGCCTTTTGGCAAAGGTTTTGAAGATTCTCGAACTCGCGATTTGTCATCAAGGAAAAATACCCACGTAAATCTGGAATAATCATCAACTATAACTAGACCAAAGGAGTTACCACCAAGGCTTTTGTAAGCATTGGGACCAAGAGATCCATATGAAGAAGCTCAAGCGGTCTCCTTGTGGTCATGATGTTCTTCACGGATGACTTCCACCTACTTGTTTTCCTGCTTGACAAGCACTACAAAGTCTATCTTTGTCAAAGAAAACATCTTTAACGCCAAGAATATGATCACCTTTGATCAGCTTGTCTAGATTACGATACCAACATGTCCAAGCCTTCTATGCCATAACCAACCTTTAGAGGATTTAGCAATGAAGCAAGCTCTAGGTTGGGCTTTCTTAGTGAAATCAACAATATATAGATCACCTCTACGGATACCGTAAACGCCATGTTATGATTGTCACGACGAAAGACTTGGCAATCTACTTGATGAATAGCACATTGAATCCAAAGTCAGCTAATCTAGACACGGAAAGTAAATTGTATCCAAGAGATTCTACAAGCATGACATTTTGAATAGAGCTATCATGAGATATGGCCACCTTATCAAGGCCAAGTACCTTACCCTTGGAGTTGTCTCCAAAAGTCACATACTTGCGTGGACCATCGTTCTTTGCAAGCTCTCGAAACATGTCTTTGTCTCCGGTCATGTGGTCGGTGCATCCACTATCAAGAATCCACTCTTTTCCACGGACATGTAGTCTCTCAGATTTGCCATAAGATTGAGACTCTTCATGATCTTGTCTAGCTCGGTGTCCGAATCAGAGTAATCATCATCATGCTCATGCTCATCATCATATTGACCCATAGATTGTTCATCATCAACACCTAGGTCAATTTGATAACTACTTGCATTAGTTTTGTCAATGTGACAATAATCATCGGAATGCAATACAAGAGCATTTCTAATTAGAACATTGATAAGACCGGGATCACCCTTCTTTTTCATAAGATCACGAAGCTCAAAGAAGCATTTATCAAAGTTGGGATCATTAGGGCGCATCATATCAAATTCAATAGTCTTGTATAGAATTTCATCAAGACCTCTCAAAGAGTAGTCCGGATAAAGTTCTTCCAAGAACTTCCACATAGCATAGGCGCACTCAAAGTTTGTAACGAGCTCAAGCAAGTTATCGGGTAACCCTCTAATGATAAGATTTACAGTCCTAAGGTTACTGAAGCAAATCAAGCTCTTCATCCATGGTAGGGTGCAAGGGGTCAAATGGAGGCACATAGGGGTCTCAACATATTTGCATAAATTGTACGTCTTAAAGATAATAAGCATTTCAATCCTCCACGAGTTATAGGACACTCCATTAAGAATAGGCACTCTATGGCTAACACTCCCAAACGTAGACACGCCCATCTTCCTCCAATGGTGTGTAAACCAAAGCAATGGAGACCAAAGCTCGATACCAATTGAGGGATCAAGAAGGTGAGAGTGTCTAGAGGGGGGGATTAGACTACTCGACAAGATAAAAATTCATCTTTTATCAAGGACAGATTTTGGCAGATTTTGCATAACACACAAGTCAAGTAGCACACTACACATGCAATTCTAGAGTAT
Source organism: Aegilops speltoides (assembly GCA_021437245.1). NCBI lineage: Eukaryota > Viridiplantae > Streptophyta > Magnoliopsida > Poales > Poaceae > Aegilops > Aegilops speltoides. The sequence continues at coordinate 328,067,355 of CM038146.1, read as the reverse complement.
GGGCAGCGGAAAGTAAATTGCACAAGTAGTAAAGAGAAGTGGAGAAGATCAAACGCAATTTGGAGACATAATGATTTTTCCGTGGTTCCGATAGGTGGCGCTATCGTACATCCACGTTGATGGAGACTTCAACCCACGGAGGGTAACGGCTGCGAGAGTCCACGGAGGGCTCCACCCACGAAGGGTCCACGAAGAAGCAACCTTGTCTATTCCATCATGGCCTCACGCCCACGGAGGGCTAGCCTTACTCGGGTAGATCTTCACAAGTAGGCGATCTCCTTGCCCTTACAAACTTCTTGGTTCAACTCCACATCTCGACGACGGAGGCTCCCAAGCGACACCTAACCAATCTAGGAGGCACCACCCTCCAAAAGGTAATAGATGTTGTAGATGATGATGAACTCCTTGCTCTTGTGCTTCAAATGATAATCTCCCCAACACTCAACTCTCCTCACCGATTTGGCTGTGGTGGAAGAAAGGATTGAGTGGAAAGCAACTTGGGAAGGCTAGAGATCAAGCTTCATATGGTGGGAGTGGAGCAACTTGATCTCAACACAAGGGTAGGTAGTTCTCTTCTCGTAAATGTAAGGTAGGAGTGGTAGTTCTTTTCGATGGCTCTCTCCACGAATGAAGAGGGGTGGAGGGGTATAAATAGCCTCCACACAAAATCCAACCGTTACACACATTTGAGCAATCTCGGTGGGACCGAAGTGGACAACTCGGTGAGACCGATAGTTCAAATAATGTGAACGTTGGGATTTTCGTGGGACCGAATATACAATCTCGGTTAGTCCGATTCGTGCAATGACAAGAGCATGCCGGTTTGGTGGGACCGACTTCATCATCTCGGTGACACCGATTTGATGTGAATGATTCTGAAACTTGGCAACTCATGTTTCGGTGAGACCGAGTTGAGAATCGGAAAATCCGAGTTTACTAGGGTTTGGCTTATGGCTGAGGTGGTTCATCTCGGTGACTGAGTTTGGAATATCGGTGGGACCGAGACTACTTATGAGTGTATATGGCGGTGAAAGTTGCCGATAGTTTAGGAGATGTATCACTAAGCACTTGAGCAACCAGATCATCATCATAACCTCATCCTTTTAATAGTATTGGCTTTTCCTATGGACTCAATGTGATCTTGGATCACTAAACCAAAAATGGAGTCTTGAGCTTTTGCCAATGCTTGCCTAAGCATTTTGAGGGGTCCACTTCTTTAGTCCTTTTGCCATGCCAATGTGATTGAATTTCCTGAAACATACTTGATAAAAGCATTAGTCCAACCACAAAGTATGTTGTCATTAATTACCAAAACCACCCGGGGAGCAAATGTGCTTTCACTTCTCCCGGGGGGTTCCGGTAACTCTCCGGCACTCCGGTTTTCTCCGTAAACGCCCGGAACACTTCCATTGTCCAAATATAGTCGTCCAATATATCAATCTTTATGTCTCGACCATTTCGAGACTCCTCGTCATGTCCGTGATCACATCCGGGACTCCGAACAAACTTCGGTACATCAAAACTGATAAACTCATAATAAAACTGTCATCGTAACATTAAGCATGCGGACCCTACGGGTTCGAGAACTATGTAGACATGACTTAGAACTATTCTCGGTCAATAACCAATAGCGGAACCTGGATGCCCATATTGGTTCCTACATATTCTACGAAGATCTTTATCGGTATGTTACTTGCCCGAGATTCGATCGTCGGTATCCAATACCTAGTTCAATCTCGTTACTGGCAAGTCTCTTTACTCGTTACATAATGTATCATTCCGTAACTAACTCATTATCTACATTGCTTGCAAGGCTTATAGTGATGTGCATTACCGAGAGAGCCCAGAGATACCTCTCCGACAATCGGAGTGACAAAACCTAATCTCGAAATACGCCAACCCAACAAGTACCTTTGGAGACACCTGTAGTACTCCTTTATAATCACCCAGTTACGTTGTGACGTTTGGTAGCACCCAAAGTGTTCCTCCGGTAAACGGGAGTTGCATAATCTCATAGTTACAGGAACATGTATAAGTCATGAAGAAAGCAATAGCAACATACTAAATGATCAAGTGCTAGGCTAATGGAATGGGTCATGTCAGTCACATCATTCTCCTAATGATGTGATCCCGTTAATCAAATGACAACTCTTTTGTCCATGGCTAGGAAACATAACCATCTTTGATAAACAAGCTAGTCAAGTAGAGGCATACTAGTGACTATTTGTTTGTCTATGTATTCACACATGTATCATGTTTCCGGTTAATACAATTCTAGCATGAATAATAAACATTTATCATGATATGAGGAAATAAATAATAACTTTATTATTGCCTATAGGGAATATTTCCTTCAGTCTCCCACTTGCACTAGAGTCAATAATCTAGATTACATAGTAATGATTCTAACACCCATGGAGTCTTGGTGCTGATCATGTTTCGCTCGTGAGAGAGGCTTAGTCAACGGGTCTGCAACATTCAGATCCGTATGTATCTTGCAAATCTCTATGTCTCCCACTTGGACTTGGTCCCGGATGGAATTGAAACGTCTCTTGATGTGCTTGGTCCTCTTGTGAAATCTGGATTCCTTTGCCAAGGCAATTGCACCAGTATTGTCACAGAAGATCTTCATTGGCCCCGATGCACTAGGTATGTCACCTAGATCGGAAATGAACTCCTTCATCCAGACTCCTTCATTTGCTGCTTCCGAAACAGCTATGTACTCCGCTTCACATGTAGATCCCGCCACTACGCTTTGTTTAGAACTGCACCAACTTACAGCTCCACCGTTTAATAAAAATACGTATCCGGTTTGCGATTTAGAATCATCCGGATCAGTGTCAAAGCTTGCATCGACGTAACCATTTACAACTAGCTCTTTGTCACCTCCATATATGAGAAACATATCCTTAGTCCTTTTCAGGTATTTCAGGATGTTCTTGACCGCTGTCCAGTGATCGACTCCTGGATTACTTCCGTACCTTCCTGCCAAGCTTATTGCTAAGCATACGTCAGGTCTCGTACACAGCATTGCATACATGATAGAGCCTATGGCTGAAGCATAGGGAACATCTTTCATTTTCTCTTTATCTTCTGCTGTGGTCGGGCATTGAGTCTGACTCAACTTCACACCTTGTAGCACGGGCAAGAACCCTTTCTTTGCCTGATCCATTTTGAACTTTTTCAAAATTTAATCAAGGTATGTGCTTTGTGAAAGTCCTATCAAGAGTCTTGATCTATCTCTATAAATCTTGATGCCCAATATGTAAGCAGCTTCACCGAGGTCTTTCATTGAATAACTTTTATTCAAGTATCCCTTTATGCTATCCAGAAATTCTATATCATTTCCAATTAATAATATGTCATCTACATATAATATCGAAATGCTCTGAGCTCCCACTCACTTTCTTGTAAATCTGAGCTTCTCCAAAAGTCTCAGATAAAACCATATGCTTTGATCACACTATCAAAGCATTTATTCCAACTCCGAGATGCTTGCACCAGTCCATAAATGGATCGCTGGAGCTTGCAAACTTTGTTAGCACCTTTTGGATCAACAAAACCTTCTGGTTGCATCATATACAACTCTTCTTCTAGAAATCCATTCAAGAATGCAGTTTTGACATCCATTTGCCAAATTTCATAATCATAAAATGCAGCAATAGCTAACATGATTCGGACAGACTTAAGCATCGCTACGGTTGAGAAAGTCTCATCGTAGTCAACCCCTTGAACTTGTCGAAAACCTTTCGCAACAAGTCGAGCTTTATAGACAGTTATATTACCATCAACGTCAGTCTTCTTCTTAAAAATCCATTTATTCTCAATGGCTTGCCGATCATCGGGCAAGTCAACCAAAGTCCATACTTTGTTCTCATACATGGATCCCATCTCAGATTTCATGGCCTCTAGCCATTTTGCGGAATCTGGGCTCATCATCGCTTCCTCATAGTTCGTAGGTTCATCATGGTCAAGTAACATGACTTCCGAATAGGATTACCGTACCACTCAGTGCGGATCTTACTCGTAGACCCACGAGGTTCGAGAGAAACTTGATCTGAAGTTTCATGATCAATATCATTAGTTTCCTCACTAATTGGTGTAGTTGTCACAGGAACCGGTTCTTGTGATGAACTACCTTCTAATAAGGGAGCAGGTACAGTTACCTCATCAAGTTCTACCTTCCTCCCACTCACTTCTTTCGAGAGAAACTCCTTCTCTAGAAAGGATCCGATTTTAGCAACGAAAATCTTGCCCTCAGATCTGTGATAGAAGGTGTACCTAATAGTTTCTTTTGGGTATCCTATGAAGACACATTTCTTCGATTTAGGTTCGAGCTTATCTGGTTGAAGTTTCTTCACATAAGCATCGCAACCCCAAATTTTAAGAAACGACAACTTTGGTTTCTTGCCAAACCACAGTTCATAAGGCGTCTTCTCAACGGATTTTGATGGTGCCCTATTCAACGTGAATGTGGCCGTCTCTAAAGCATAACCCCAGAACGATAGCGGTAAATCAGTAAGAGACATCATAGATCGCACCATATCTAGTAAAGTACGATTACGATGTTCGGACACACCATTTCGTTGTGGTGTTCCGGGTGGCGTGAGTTGCGAAACTATTCCGCATTGTTTCAAATGTAAACCAAACTCGTAACTCAAATATTCTCCTCCACGATCAGATCGTGGAAACTTTATTTTCTTGTTATGATGATTTTCCACTTCACTCTGAAATTCTTTGAACTTTTCAAATGTTTCAGACTTGTGTTTCATTAAGTAGATATACCCATATCTGCTCAAATCATCTGTGAAGGTGAGAAAATAACGATACCCGCCGCGAGCTTCAACATTCATTGGACGACAAACATCAGTATTTATTATTTTCAACAAAATCAGTTGCTCGCTCCATAGTTCCGGAGAACGGCATTTTAGTCATCTTGCCCATGAGGCACGGTTCGCAAGTACCAAGTGATTCATAATCAAGTGATTCCAAAAGCCCATCAGTATGGAGTTTCTTCAGGCGCTTTATACCGATATGACCTAAATGGCAGTGCCACAAATAAGTTGCACTATCATTATCAACTCTGCATCTTTTGGTTTCAGCACTATGAATATGTGTATCACTACTGTCGAGATTCAATAAAAATAGACCAATCTTCAAGGGTGCATGACCATAAAAGATATTACTCATATAAATAGAACAAGCATTATTCTCTTATGTAAATGAATAACCGTCTCGCATCAAACAAGATCCAGATATAATGTTCATGCTCAACGCTGGCACCAAATAACAATTATTTAGGTCTAAAACTAATCCCGATGGTAGATGTAGAGGTAGCGTGCCGACCGCGATCACATCGACTTTGGAACCATTTCCCACGTGCATCGTCACCTCGTCCTTAGCCAATCTTCGCTTAATCCGTAGTCCCTATTTCGAGTTGCAAATATTAGCAATGAACTAGTATCAAATACCCGGTACTCTGCGAGCATTAGTAAGGTACACATCAATAACATGTATATCACATATACCTTTGTTCACTTTGCCATCCTTCTTATCCGCCAAATACTTGGGGCAGTTCCGCTTCAATGTCGACCGCTTGCAAGAGAAGCACTCGATCTCGTGTTTAGGTCCAGTCTTGGGTTTCTTCTCTTGAGCATCAACTTGTTTGCTGTTCTTCTTGAAGTTCCCCTTCTTCTTCCCTTTGCCCTTTTTCTTGAAACTGGTGGTCTTGTTAACCATCAACACTTGATGCTCCTTCTTGATTTCTACCTCCGCGGCTTTTAGCATTGCGAAGAGCTCGGGAATAGTCTTGTCCATCCCTTGCATATTATAGTTCATCACGAAGCTCTTGTAGCTTGATGGCAGTGATTGAAGAATTCTGTCAATGACACTATCATCAGGAAGATTAACTCCCAGTTGAATCAAGTGATTATTATACCCAGACATTTTGAGTATGTGTTCACTGACAGAACTATTCTCCTCCATCTTGCAGCTATAGAACTTATTGGAGACTTCATATATCTCAATCCGGGCATTTGCTTGAAATATTAACTTCAACTCCTAGAACATCTCATATGCTCCATGACGTTCAAAACGTCGTTGAAGACCCGGTTCTAAGCCATAAAGCATGGCACACTGAACTATCGAGTAGTCATCACTTTGCTCGCCAGACGCTCTTAACGTCGTCGGTTATATCGCAGCAGGCACGGCACCCAGCGGTGCTTCCGGGGCGTAATTCTTCCGTGCGACAATGAGGATAATCCTCAAAGTTACGGACCCGATCCGTGTAATTGCTACCATCATCTTTCAACTTTGCTTTCTCATGGAACGCATTAAAACTCAACGGAACAACAAAGACGAGCCATCTATCTACAATGTACATAGACAAGCAAAATACTATCGGTACTAAGTTCATGATAAATTTAAGTTCAATTAATCATATTACTTAAGAACTCCCACTTAGACAGACATCTCTCTAGTCATCTAAGTGATTACGTGATCCAAATCAACTAAACCATGTCCGATCATCACGTGAGATGGAGTAGTTTCAATGGTGAACATCACTATGTTGATCATATCTACTATATGATTCACGTTCAACCTTTCGGTCTCCGTGTTTCGAGGCCATACCTGTATATGCTAGGCTCGTCAAGTTTAACCTGAGTATTCCGCGTGTGCAACTGTTTTGCACCCGTTGTATTTGAACATAGAGCCTATCACACCCGATCACCACGTGGTGTCTTAGCACGAAGAACTTTCGCAATGGTGCATACTCAAGAAGAACACTTCTTGATAATTAGTGAGAGATCATCTTAAAATGCTACCGTCAATCAAAGCAAGATAAGATGCATAAAGGATAAACATCACATGCAATCAATATATCTGATATGATATGGCCATCATCATCTTGTGCTTGTGATCTCCATCTCCGACGCACCATCGTGATCACCATCGTCACCGGCGCGACACCTTGATCTCCATCATAGCATCGTTGTTGTTTACGCCATCTATTGCTTCTACGACTATCGCTACCGCTTAGTGATAAAGTAAAGCAATTATGTATGCGTTGCATTTCATACAATAAAGCGACAACCATATGGCTCCGCCGATTGCCGATAACTTCGTTACAAAACATGATCATCTCATACAATAAAATATAGCATCACGTCTTGACCATATCACATCACAACATGCCCTGCAAAAACAAGTTAGACGTCCTCTACTTTGTTGTTGCAAGTTTTGCGTGGCTGCTACGGGCTGAGCAAGAACCGTTCTTACCTATGCATCAAAACCACAACGATAGTTCGTCAAGTTAGTGCTGTTTTAACCTTCGCAAGGACCGGGCGTAGCCACACTCGGTTCAAATAAAGTTAGAGAAACAGACACCCGCTAGTCACCTGTGTGCAAAGCACGGCGGTAAAACCAGTCTCGCGTAAGCGTATGCGTAATGTCGGTCGGGCCGCTTCATCCAACAATACCGCTGAACCAAAGTATGACATCTTTGGTAAGCAAGATGACTTGTATCGCCCACAACTCACTTGTGTTCTACTCGTGCATATAACATCACAAGATAAAACCTAGGCTTAGATGCCATTGTTGGGGAACGAGTAATTCAAAAAATTCCTACGCACATGCAAGATCATGGTGATGGCATAGCAATGAGAGGGAGAGTGATGTCCACGCCCTCGTGAGACCGAAGCGAAGCGTTATGACAACGCGGTTGATGTAGTCGACGTCTTCACGATCCGACCGATCCAAGCACCGAACGCACGGCACCTCCGAAGTTCAAGACACGCTCAGCTCGATGACGATCCCGGGCTCCGATCCAAGAAAGCTTCGGGATGAGTTCCACAAGACGACGACGTGGTGGTGATGATGATGTTCTACGGCGCAGGCTTCGCCTAAACTCCGCGACGATATGACCGAGGTGTAATATGGTGGAGGGGCACCGACACGGCTAAGGAACGATCCGTAGATCAACTTGTGTGTCCTAGGGTGCCCCCCGCCCCAGATATAAAGGATCAAGGGGGAGGCCGGCCGGCCCTAGAGGCGTGCACAGAGGAGGAGTCCTCCTCCTAGTAGGAGAGGACTCCCCTTTCCTACTCCTACTAGGAGGGAAAGGAAGGGGAGAGGAGAAGGAAGAGGGGCGCCCCCCTAGTCCAATTCAGACACGGAGGGGGGGCGCGCGCCCATCTTGGCCGCCCTCTCTCTTCTCCACTGAGGCCCATAAGGCCCATTACTTCTCCCGGGGGGTTCCGGTAACCCTCCGGCACTCCGATTTTCTCCGAAAACGCCCGGAACACTTCCGGTGTCCGAATATAGTCGTCCAATATATCAATCTTTATTTATCGACCATTTCGAGACTCCTTGTCATGTCCATGATCACATCCGGGACTCCGAACAAACTTCAGTACATTAAAACTTATAAACTCATAATAAAACTGTAATCGTAACGTTAAGCGTGCGGACCCTACGGGTTCGAGAACTATGTAGACATGACCTAGAACTATTCTCGGTCAATAACCAATAGCGGAACCTGGATGCCCATATTGGTTCCTACATATTCTACGAAGATCTTTATCGGTCAAACCGCATGACAACATATGTTGTTCCCTTTGTCATCGGTATGTTACTTGCCCGAGATTCGATCGTCGGTATCCAATACCTAGTTCAATCTCGTTACCGACAAGTCTCTTTACTCATTACGTAATGCATCATTCTGTAAGTAACTCATTAGCTACATTGCTTGCAAGGCTTATAGTGATGTGCATTACGAGAGGGCCCAGAGATACCTCTCCGACAATCGGAGTGACAAAACCTAATCTCGAAATACGCCAACCCAACATGTACCTTCGGAGACACCTGTAGTACTCCTTTATAATCACCCAGTTACATTGTGACGTTTGGTAGCACCCAAAGTGTCATGAAGAAAGCAATAGCAACATACTAAATGATCAAGTGCTAGGCTAACGGAATGGGTCATGTCAATCACATCATTCTCCTAATGATGTGATCCCGTTAATCAAATGACAACTTTTTTGTCCATGGCTAGGAAACATAACCATCTTTGATAAACGAGCTAGTCAAGTAGAGGCATACTAGTGACTATATGTTTGTCTATGTATCCACACATGTATCATGTTTCTGGTTAATACAATTCTAGCATGAATAATAAACAATTATCATGATATGAGGAAATAAATAATAACTGTATTATTGCCACTAGGGCATATTTCTTCACCATGTGGGTTAAAAACAAGAAGGCATTACATTTTGCACGGTCATGTTAGCAAGGCAGGTCAGAGGGCAACCTGTTAGTTATGTTGGTAACAACGTTGGTACCAAGGGTGAGGGACGAAGAGAACCATTTTCCTGCTGGTTAATACGAGGCGGACCAATAGGCAAAGTTCTCATCCATCGGTGGCTACTGGAATGTCATCAACAATAGTAACAAGGTCTTGCTGACATAGTTTGTACACCGAGGTGTTTACATAAGCAGGGAATTATCACTCCTCAGATATGTTAGGTCACAAGAAGGGTTAAACATAGCAATGGAGACCTAAATCAATTACCGGTGTTCTCGAGTGTTTAACAACGCAGAACCTGTGGAAAATTTGAATCGGCAAGAATAATAGTTGAAGAAGAACTCACAAGAAGTTATGTAGTTCTGTGATATTCTCGAGATACCAGAGGGTAATATTCGAGGGTATAGCAGAACAGAGGTTGGACGAGTGAAATGATCTGCAGAAGACAAGTAATTCAACTTGTCCTAGAAATTAAAACAAAGAAGAAAAGTCATGGTTGGAACCACGGTTGCAAAGGACCAAATATAGATAACAGATGAACTTACCACAAGGGGATTATTATTATAACAAGAAGCTTCCATGATAAGTTCCACATCAGGTCCATGGGCATGAACACAAGGTTCAAGGTCGACTCCCATTTCTCTAATGCATAACTTTTCATTCACTTCTCGCTTTCGGTGAAGCTGTAGTGTTGACATTTTATCTGGCAAAACACCAGAAGAGTAAGACTCATGAAGACTCTCGGGTTCAAACAGATTAGGGAAGGCATAGGTTCAACCCATAGAGGCATCTTAGGAACCTTTCCCACAAACTTCAGGAGTAAAATATCAATCCCGAGAGTAGAGCATGGTTGAGGAAGCAGAAGATACAATTTACCAAAGGCATTATGTATCCAAGGAAAAGCTCACAAGGTTATCAGATATGAAGGACGACATGCGATAGAACCCCACAAAGGATCTGGTGGTTCACACGGGATCTGATGTGAGCATCATTACTCGACCAGAAGTAGAAAGAATGCAAGGATATCAGATTATAGAAGCAACTGACTAATTCAGAGTTGAAATGCAAAGGAATTGCGATTTCCAAAATCAAGGGATCAGAAGCAAACGCTCTGACCAAGGATGGTTAAGTTGAATAGATTTAGGACACAAATCGATGGCAATCTGATTGGCCGAGAACCAGCTCGTGTTCGGGAAGACGTCTGAGCCGGAAAGATAATCTATAAGGATCAACTGATGATTGCGACACAGGCATATCAAATCGAAAGACTCAAGATGATAATGACAAAGGACGTCAATGGATACTGCTAGGCATATGGAATTAACTAGAGTGTAGGCAGGTAAGACTTTCTAGAGCAATAGGCGACAAAGGTCATCGAAAGCTTGGATTGTCTAGCAAGTATCTTATGAAGCATAAGAATAACTGGGGTGAATGGATAATCGATAAGAGCAAGTAATTATCCGAAGAGGTATTCATGCGACAAGGACTGCAGGGCGGTAAGCATAAAGGATCCTCGGAACATCGAAGAGTATTTCAGGACATCTTAATAACAAGATCAACTTGGGATGAAGGTATGAACGACATCATAGGTAGTTACGCATAAGGATTTATCGGTGGTAGGGATTGCAACGGCGAAGACACAAGGGTCTCAGGAAAACTTCAGAGACTATCTTCAGGATCTTCTGGTGCACCAATCAATCGTCTGGAGTGAGGGGCTCTCCGAGAGAACGTGTTTACGAGAACCTAGAGTTAGAGTTAGCAAATCATTTAACCCGAATAGAGGAGATATTAGAGTCCCAGAGTATAGACGAGGAGTAAAAGATCTTAATACCACCCAATGGCGATGTGGGCTCGTAAGCCGCATAGTCATGTTAGTAAATCTGTTTTTCAAAGACTAGAATCAACTTCGGCCAAGGAGTCGGAAAGGGGAATCCTACAGGCAATCGGCTCTGATACCAACTTGTGACGCCCCCGATTCAATTGTACACTAATCATACACGCAAATGTGTACAATCAAGATCACGGACTCACGGGAAGATATCACAACACAACTCTAGACACAAATAAAATAATACAAGCTTTATATTACAAGCCAGGGGCCTCGAGGGCTCGAATACATAGCTCGATACACAAGAGTCAGCGGAAGCAACAATATCTAAGTACAGGCATAAATTAAACAAGTTTTGCCTTAAGAAGGCTAGCACAAAAGCAACACGGTCGAAGAGGCAAGGCCTCCTGCCTGGGACCTCCTAACTACTCCTGGTCTTCGGCGGCCTCCATGTAGTAGTATCCGTCGGTGGTGGCATCTGGCTCCAAGGATCCACCATCTGGTTGCATCAACCGGAAAGAAGAAGGAAGTGGGGAAAGGGCGAGTAAAGAAACCGTGAGTACTCATCCAAAGTACTCGCAAGCATCAGATCTATACTAAGTATGCACTGGTATCAAATGGAAGGTTTGTATCTGTGGACTGAACTGCAGAATGCCAGAATAGAGGGGGAGGACCTAGCCTATCGAAGCCTAGCATCTTCACGCAGCTCCGAGCATCTTGCAGCATGTAGAAGGGTAAAGAATAGCAGTTTATAATTAACAAGCATGTTGTAACATTAATGCCCAGAGATCCTTCCTTGACTCCCTGCAAGAAAGCAATCCCGGAGCCACATATTCAAGTATCCATTTGTAGTTGTATAAGATCAGGATATAAGTCTGAACGTCCGTTACCGTGGACACGGCTATTAATTGATAATCTTCCCTGCAGGGGTGCACCACGTTTTCCAACACGCTCGATCACTCTGGCCGGACACACCTTTCTAGGGTCAATGCCCGGCCTCGGAAGATCAACACGTCGCAGCCCTACCTAGGCTCAGCAGAGAGGTCCCCGTCGGTCTACCTCCTAAGCACTCCGAGGTCTGGGCCCATCGCCCGTTGCACTCCGGGTCGTTGCGAGCAGGGCGGACCAGGCTCCACCACTACAGGATGGTGCCGGACCAGCCATGCCGCACTGCTGAACTGGACGTCTGACAAAGCTTCGGCTGATAATGCGACGTCGAGGCCCATAACTATTCTCACGTGGTGGTTGGTGCGTAAAGGCCAGAGGCCAACTCAGAACAAATACCCAAACCATAGTGTATTATTAGCTTGCGGAGACGAGCAGAGACTCACGATCGAAAGTGGCCCCGTCGCCCCGTCTCATGGACTTATGACAAGGGCCTAGAATGCCCGGCCATGCCACGTCATGTTCTTGCGGGTGCTCTCCGGGCCCGCCCGACTTCCACCAAGGTCTCAAATAAAGTCAAGGTAACTGTGTGTCCAGACATCACGAGGAAAACCCGAGGAATCACCCCCAGAGGATTCCACTCGATGTAATCATCAAGGCGAACGTAAGAAGGACCACCCTCGAGGTTCACACTTGAGGTGTTGAATGACAGAGCCGTATCGGGAATGGTGAAAGAGGAAATCACCCTCAATGACCACGACCGAATAGCTACACTACAGAATTATCATCAGGAGTGCGTTATGAGGGATCACCCTCGGCACTCGATAGTAGCTCCGCAGAGTCGAGCAACAAAAGGGGCGTGATGTGATGTGGGGTGCCAGGCTCTGGTCGTCGATCACGCTGATCGAGTCGTCGATGATGAAGCAGGGGCGACAAGGACAAGGTGGGGGGTCACTGATGGATCACTAACCAACCTATACTAAGCAGTTTAGGATAAGCAGGTAAGGTACAAAAGTAGGCTGTGCATCAGAATAGGAGCAAACAATAACAGTAGCAAAATCTAATGCAAGCATGAGAGAATAGAATGGGCGATATCGGGATGATCAAAGGGGGGGCTTGCCTGGTTGCTCAGACAAGAAGGAGGGTCGTCGGTGACGTAATCGATCACAGCGGCATCGGCAGCGGTCTTGAGGTCTACCGGAGAAGAAGAGGGGGAAGAAACAGTAAATATAAGGCACATAGATGCATGGCATGTCAATAAGCAGCACTAGCGTGTTCTAGCGCAGCGTTAGGCGATACGGGCGAAGGGGGAAACATCCGGGAAAGTTTTCCCGGTTCTGGACGTCTGTCAGACAGATGAACCAGAGGGGAAAAGTTCAACATTTGCTATGCTAGGGACGTGTGGCAGGCGAACGGACCATGTATCCGGGTTCGTCTCGAAATTCTGAGCAACTTTCATGTGGAAAACTTTTTCATCCGAGCTACAGTTTAATTTCTATTAATTTTCAAAGTTTAATTAATATTCTAAAATTAATTTTAGTTTGAAAATGAAAACTAAAATGCTACGGGTACCCAGCTCTGCATACGAAGTGTACCGAGAGGTCGACAGTCGGTCGGGGGTCCTAGTTGACGACCAACGTTTGGTAGTCAACAGGTGGGTGTCGGTGTCAAAACCGGCGGATCTCGGGTAGGGGGTCCCAGCGTGCGTCTAGGCGGATGGTAACAGGAGACGAGGACACAATGTTTTTACCTGTGTTGGGCCCTCTCGATGGAGGTAATACCCTACGCCCCGCTTGATTAATATTGATGATATGGGTAGTACAAGAGTAGATCTACCACGAGATCAATGAGGCTAAACCCTAGAAGCTAGCCTATGGTATGATTGTTGAGATGTAATGTTGTGTCCTCACGGACTAAAGGCCTCCGGTTTATATAGACACCGGAGAGGCTAGGGTTACAGTAGTCGGTTACAATGGTAGGAGATCTACATATCCGTATTGCCCAGCTTGCCTTCCACGCCAAGTAAAGTACCTTGGGACACGAGCCGAGTCTTCAATCTTCTATCTTCGTAGTCCGGGAGTCCGGCGGATATTGATAGTCCGCTATCCGGACACCCCTAGTCCAGACTCCTCAAGAGCCTCGAACCAGTCTTCAATGACGATAAGTCCGCGTGCATATCGGCATTGCAAGGCGGGTTCCCCTGAATAATCCGGAGAAGATAATGAACACCGTGATAGTGTCCGGCTCGCAAAATAATTTCCACGCTCCAACGTAGAGAATAAAATACACACTTAATTCAATCTGGCGACGATACGCAGCGTGATGTCACACCGTAACCAAGCCCTCGCTTGAATCGTTTTATTATTCCGCCAAAGACGCTTAGCGGCGGCTTCCTTGGCACGCCCCGTCAAGCGTAGATCGTGTTCCCTTTATTCGGGATCCTCATCAATACGCGTGGGTAACCCAACCGCTCTGCCGCCACGCCTCTATCGAAGGGGATCTCAAACGGTCACGAGACGGCCCTTGGTATTATTTCCCTTTATAAGAGGACCAAGGCATGTCCTTGTCTTTCAACCTCGCATCGAATCTTTCCTCCGCTCCCGGTTCCCACACCAAGAGCTTGAGACTCGAGCGCCGGATCCACAAGCAATGTCCGCTCCAACCTCCGGGGCGGTGGGTGCCGTGGACGGAGGAGGACATATTGAAGTTGCGTGAGGCCAAGCACCGCCCACGGTCTCAGACAGTTGCTGCCTGGGCAGGCCGTGCCAGCCCCCGAGCCCGGCGAATATGTCGCCAGATCTCACCTCCGTCGGGGATTAGGCTTCCAGACGGATCCTTTCGTGAGGGGGCTCTGTTCTTCTCTACGGGCTGGACTTCCACGACTTGGCTCGAGTCCATCCTCCATATCTCCGCATTCATTATTGTCTCATGAAGCCTTCCTCCGTCATCCCCACTTCGCCTGTGGCTGAAAACATTCAAGGTGGAGACGAAGATGATTGGGGCGCCGGCGGAGTGTGGCGGGCGACCATAAGCAAGAAGGTCGATGCCCGTGGCTTGAAGGTTCCTTCCAAGAGGAACAGGATTGTGGCAGCGGAGTGGTTCTATATCACCGCCCAAGGCGCAAGCGAAGCCGCCGCCTCCTTCCGCCGGGACCTCCACAAAGAATCGATGTCGTGGGTCAACCAAGGGCTCAACTGGGGCCGTCCGAGGACGTGGCTCGCACCGCAGGGCGGATTCGGGACCTCCAAACAAGGGAGATTGATCTGGTCAAGGTGATGCAGGTCATGCTAACTAGGCACCTCCTACCCCGCAAACGCCGTCCTCTCCGCTTATGGGAGTTCAATCCGAGGGACCTCAGATCCTCCAAAGCATTTCATGGGCGCGACACCCTTGGAGATGTACGAGCTGTTCTTGGACCGCAAGTGGCGGTCCGGATTCGCCGAGGATCTTTGGACTAAGCGCGATCGCCGGATACTCGTGTAAATAGCTCAAAGCCGGACATCCTGTTTTGTATGCCTTTCAAGAGATCGTCTCGACCCTTTGTTCTTTTACAGAATGGGTGGCGCGATCAAGGCTGATAAGGTGTCCGCCCTCCCAGAGACCGCATTGGAGCCCGTCTTTGGTCGAATGTTGGAGGTTGCGCCCACGAGAGGGGGCGACGGGAGATAAAGGAGCTAATACTTCGTCCAAAGGGCGATCAAGAGGAGGGAACCAAGGATCCCTCCTTCGTGGGGAGAAGAGGACCGCCCCAAGATCCGGAGGTCCCAGCCCCTAAGCGTGGGAAGAAATCCCGGTGGAGTCCGGCCCCGAGAGAATCCGGACGCGCAATCATCGCCAAGGACCAGCCTCCAACAAGCCGTGAGTATGAAAGAAGAAACTTTAATCGGATAGTACCTTCGCTTATGCTTCATGGGTAACCGAAATATTTATGTCGCGATTCGGATCTGCAGCCGCCTCGGTGAGTTCATCTCGGGATCTCCTTCCGGAGATGATGGAGAGCGATATGCCTCCGTCTGCCAAGCTGCGGATGAGGCGACGAGCCCAAGTATCGCCACGGAGGGCATCCCGAATCCGAGGGGCCAGAGAGTTCAACACCCACCGAGCCCGGCCGAGAATCAAGAATTTGCTTGAGAGGGCGTCCATTTGAAGATCACCGTGCGTTAATGCGTATGGTGATTGAAGGATTTCGTCCGCTGAAAGCGGATTGCGTGATGCTGCCATGAGCTTGTTTGGCGGGATCGAGGTATGCGAAAATAGCGCACCTTTGTTTTTAACAGTTATGCATATAAAAATGCGTCTGTATAGATAGTAGCCCCTAAGACTCGGTAGGTTGTCGAAGACGACAGCGTGCCGAGGATCGAAAATCTAAATATCTCAGGTAATGAATATCGCCGCTCGACATGGTGGCGGATAGTCCGGGGCCACCGGATCGATCGCTTTGCCAAACTGAGTCGGCAACTGGACATGGCAGATGCTGACATAGCACTTGTCAATCAGCGACTTGACGAGTCGCAGCGTAAATAAATTCTCCATAACCGCTTTATTAAGTGGGTTAAAGCCCTCCTCTGATAAGTTATATGCTGTTTATACAGACAGTGCTGCTGCTGTGGAGAGACTTTGGGCCGAGCTTGCACAAGCCAAGGAGCAAGCCCGAAGGAGTGATGCGGCTGCCGCGAGGGCGGCCGAGGAGTTGAAGGCCGAAAAGGCCGCGCACTGCCTAAGCAGGGCGGAGGTGGCCGGATTGGCCAAGAATTTAAAGGATGCTACCGACCGTAGCGAGGCTCTTGAAAAGGAGAGCCTATTGGATCGGGAAGACCTGAAGAAGGCCACCGCCGAAACCAAGGATGCCCGCTCTACAATGCGGGCTATGAAGGAGGAGCTGCGCCAAGCCGGAGAAATCATGGCTGGCAAGCCGTTTCTTATGCGTCGCCGGTTTATGGATGCCAAGTATGCCAAATTTGAAAAGCAGTGGAGTTCGGAGGATCCTTACATGGACTTGGCTGCGAGTGCGGCTGACGCCGTTAAGCACTTCCGGAGCCAGGGGGATCACGAGGTGGAAGAGTTATATTGGACTCAATTCCACAGTCCGGATCGCCCTCTTCCACTTGTCGGATAGGTTGGCGAATGGGCCGAATGAATAGACCGTCCGGCTGGCTATGATCGACATCGTGGCCCATGTGGCGTGAGAGGTCCAAGGCGACGAGCTATTTTGGCTCATCGCAGTAGTTCCTTGGGGCGGTGCCGCATATCAAGGAGATGAAGCGGTCGGCTGCATCGAGGGCGCGGATGGCTCGCCCGTAAAGGCGCGATGTCCGGAGATGGATGCCACCGCTGTTGCCGCCCAGGTTCGGATGGGAACCGCTTCGCCGAACATTATTTCGGGAAGTTATGTGTGGCTTCAGATAATAGAGTCGCGATGCTCAAGAATGTAACGCTTGATTGAACGCATTAACTTGTTTATGAATGATTATAGTATGAATGCTTTTTATACTTGTGCTTCCAAGTAGTAATACTTCTCCTTGCGGGCGTTTAAGTATACTTGTGTATAACCCGAAGATGCATCTTGACTTCAAACCCCTTGCACAAGGTTTGGGGTGTTCGCAAAATAGCGCTTTTCACACTTTAATCCGACGTCTCGGTCTGTTATAAGGAGGTGGTAGCGAGTTTAACGAGGCAATCCGAACTATAATGCTTTATCTCTTTCACTTAGCCAATGGAGCTCGTGGGTGGCGCCACGATATAGCCCTAATGGCACCGCACATCTCCGGATTCGTGCGCCTGCTGCTCGACCGAAGCGCCCTTCGTCAAAGCGGGTATTCTAAACATTCCGTAGTCGATCAAGTGGTGACTGACTCTCGCTATATCATGATCAGTTTTGGCTTTCATCGAGGTGCTCGCCAAATTAACCGGGGCACAATCGCAGAGTTCTCCGGTGCCGCGTTAGCCGGGTGATATGGAACGTAAAGGCAGCAAAACACGGGTGAGCCGCAAACCCAACATTTGACCAAAGACATGATTCGAGCTGATGCATATAGTGCCCAATCTTGAGACGCCGAACACTCCCTAAGGTGTTCGGACTTTATGATAACGGGCAGAATTATACCCTAAGCCCCTTGTGTCCGTGTGCGGGCATTGTCTTCGACGCGCCAATGCCAGCGTCAAAGCTCCAGTTCGCCGGCTATAGGAAGAAGCCGAGGCGATTTAGCAACAAGAGACAGAATAAAAGGTCTACGAGGGTCTTAATCAAAAGAATCCTTGCGACGGGTCCCTACTTGCACGTCTGCGCTGTGTCTCCGTTGTGCGTTATCACGACGAATACGCACGTTGTTCATCTGTAGGAAAGAGAGGAACATTTCAAAAACAGTTAAATGCGAAAATAATGCAAAAGAATAAGCGTAAATAATTAAAGCTAGGTTTATATGAAACCGATGTTAGTTGTCGCGCAGCCCTTGTGAAAGGGTATGCGGCTAGGGAGCCCCTAGTTTCTTTGAGTCCGGATTCGTCTATCCGAATCCGGGTCTTTAAGTGACCTCGCCTTTGAAATGGTGCCATGTGGACCGGCATCTTAAGTGTTAGAGACGCGTAGAGCGGTATGGCGTTGAAGGCATAAAAAGCCTTCGTCCTAATAGTGCTTGATGTTCACTTTTAAATGGGACGATATGGAAAATTAACTTTTCTCGTCGAAAGTTGTTCGGTGATCCGAACACGACTTCGAGTAATATCGAGCTGTGCACTTGGCGTAAGGGCCGGGCGAACTCCTTTGAAGGAAGTGCGGCCGTGTCGAATTTTGGTAGGGTCTATCCTCATCCGACGGATTGTGTTTGAATATAGCAGGTTTAAGTCACCGCCTCCGCCCATTAGGACGTTTGTGAATTGTAGCCCGCCTATTATCGGATTCAATATCGGGAGTCCGCCCCATGGTTCAACACTTTTGGAATAATCCGGTGGTCGAAAGTGATTGGTTTTGATATCCAATCTCTATGGTTTTGCGGGGCGGGCCGCGAAGCTCTTTTTAGAAAGTGCCGAGACTGTTTTTCCGTGTCCTCACATGAAGTGAGTTTACTACTTTGACCCCTTGTGGGAAAGTCTTTTGTTTTCGGTGCCTATTGGCGGGTTTATCTTCTTCGCTGACGCGCCGAGCCCCTTGCATTCGGTGTTTAGTCGGCGGACTGTTTGAAAACCCAACAATCCTCGTGCGTGTGGTTTGCGGGCCTTCCGGGTACCGTGGATTTGACAGATCCGACTCAGATTTTGTGTAGGTTAGACGGTTCTGTCATTGTCGTCCTTGATGGGTTGAGCTTTATTATTGGCCGTGAGCTTTTAAATCCGGCGTTGATCGCCGTGCTCTTTGGGCTTTTTCTTTATTCCGCGCCGATCTTTTCTGCGCCGTGATTTTCCGCTTCCATCTCTTATCTCGGATGTACTTGGGTTCTTTGGTGCTGCTTCTTGCCAACCAGCTATCCTCTCTCGCAAAAGCGGGTCATGAGGCTTGTTAATGCGGTCATTGTCCTCGGTTTCTCTTGACTAAGGTGTCAAGCGAGCCATTCGCCTCGGAAATTGTGCTTAAAAGCTGCTAAGGCTTGGCGTCCTGGACAATGACTATTTGGTTCTTTTGGTAAGGAACCTGTTCCAAATTTCGCACGACTCTCGGGCTATTGAGTTATGTGACTTAGGTCATATGCATCCGGAGGCCGGACATAACTCCCTTGAAAATTTGCTCTAAACGCTTCCTCGAGCTCTTCCCAACTTCCAACAGTGTTTTTTGGGAGGCTTTTGAGCCAATGAGGAGCTGGCCCTTTGAGCTTGAGGGGTAGATATTTTATGGCGTGGAGATCGCCTCCTCCGCCATATGTATATGCAAGATATAGTCTTCTATCCGCACTCCATGGTCTGTTGTTCCATCGTAGGCTTCTATGTTGATGGGTTTAAACCCCGCTGGGAATTCATGTTCCAAAGACCTCATCTGTGAAGCATAGTGGGTGTCTGGCGCCCTGCACTTGTATCGTGCCGCTATCGTCGGACACTTGACGTGTTCCTTTGCTTATTGGGGCTTTCCTTTTGGGTCCAGATGGACTGGCTGGGCCATTTGACGGTGGAGGCTTTATGGCCTCTTCGTCGAGTCTGGGAGCAGCTAGCGCTTCGGTAGCTCTTGATTGGTGGCTGTTGCCTTGTTTGTCTCTGCGGTTTTGAGCACTTTGCTCCATCTTATCCGGAGCGCATCTTCCGCTGTGTTGAGCTTCCGCTTTTCCTTCTTGAGCTTCTTGTCAGAAGCGATGAGCCTGCGTTTTAAAGATCTTGTTCGACGGGCTCTTCGAGTTAAATGCGTCATCGGGCTTGATTCGGTCCTCGGGGAGGTACATAGTTGTGATCCTCCACCTTTTCTTCTGCCGCCCTTTGTGAGAGCTTGCTTCTACATCCTCCTTATTTGAGTCTTCTTTGGAGGGTTTGTCTTCGCACTCTCCGAGTGTTATTATCTCCGTGCTGATTCTCCATTCTTGTTGTGGCGGATTTAGAGCGGCGCCACGACGCCTTGGCGCTTAGGCTGCTTCTTCAAAGAATCTTCCTCCGCTGCTTTTTCGCCATCCCTTCCTTTGGGGTATCCACCATGTAGACGCTGCTTGACGAGGTGGCCTTCCAAAGTGTCCCGTGGCGCTGGGTTCGATCGTCTCCGGCATCATCGTCCATAGCGTCGATGTCCTCGAGTCGTAGTCTAGCATGTCGGTTAGATCCTCGGCAGTGGCTACAAAGTGGGTGGTGGGTGGGCTCGAATTTCTTCGTCGTCCGAACTCCAACCGCCCCGCCATAGTCCGCCAGATTCTCCGATAGCGAGAGATGCTTCAGGAATTCAGGATATCGCCAAAAGGCGAGTGTTGAAAGATGTCCGCGAGGTGAATTCCATAGCCGCGCCTAATCTCGCTTAATTGGCGGGCGCGGAGGCTCGGAGTCCGGCGAGGAGTCCGCGCGGGATCATGAGTTTCGCAAGGGACAAAATCGATATTCGCCCATCGCCGTGGATGTTGAAGCCTCCGGGGCGGCGTCTATCCACCGACCCTCGTCATGGGCAATCGGCTCCGGGTAAATAGCCGGGGCGGATTCAAGTGCCGCCACCAAAGCACTGTCCGGCGGCAGAGCTAGATCATGCCCATCGTCGCAGTCTTGGCGCTTGGCCGCGGGCTCGAGTCCGTCAAGATCAAGTCTCCGCGGTCATCGGCCGTGAAGTTTAGGCTTCGAATCGACTCGACGGCAGGGCCTAGCTTTTGATCTGCTCCAGATGGCCAAGAGAGTTGGCCCAGATGCAAAGCCGCCGAACACGAAGATCTGTCCGGGAGAAAAGTCTCACCACGACAGCGTTGAAGGTTGGAGATGCCATCGAGCCTATTGGTGACGATACGAGGAACTCTCAATGAAAGCACCAATGTCGGTGTCAAACCGCGGATCTCGGGTAGGGGGTCCCGAATGTGCGTCTAGGCGGATGGTAACAGGAGACGAGGGACACAATGTTTTTACCTGTGTTGGGCCCTCTCGATGGAGGTAATACCCCACGCCCCGCTTGATTAATATTGATGATATGGGTAGTACAAGAGTAGATCTACCACGAGATCAATGAGGCTAAACCTAGAAGCTAGCCTATGGTATGATTGTTGAGATGTAATGTTGTGTCCCACGGACTAAAGGCCTCCGGTTTATATAGACACCGAGAGGCTAGGGTTACAGTAGTCGGTTACAATGGTAGGAGATCTACATATCCAGATTGCCCAGCTTGCCTTCCACGCCAAGTAAAGTACCTTAGGACACGAGCCGGAGTCTTCAATCTTCTATCTTCGTGAGTCCGGGAGTCCGCGGATATTGATAGTCCGCTATCCGGACACCCCTAGTCCAGACTCTCTCGGTGGGGTCCCCTGTCATGCATCGATTAGTTTAGCCTAACAGTTTAGTTAACTAAACTGGTGATTAGGCTAATTAATCCCAGTTAATTAAGCTAATTAATTAATTTATTTATTTCTATTTTTGAATGGGCAGGTCTTGGGCCCCAACAGATCAGTGCCCTGAGGCCATAGCGGGCGATGGGCTATCGATTACGGGTGTTAGCGCATAGCGCCCGATGGGCGTAACCCGGCACAAGGCGGAGGTCGCCGGGCGATGGGGCGCCAGAGTCCGGCGAGTAGGGGAAGGGCCGACCAGCGCCGGCCGGCGGCGAGGCCGTCCGCCACGATCGGGGAAGAGGCCCCGGCGCAGCCATGGCTGTGCAGCGCGACGGGGGCAGCGCGCGCCTCGGTGTAGTGGGGAGGCGGAAGGTCTGGCGGGGGAGCAGCGGGCGGGCGGGCACAGGCAGCGGGCGGCGGTGCTTCGATGGCGGCCATGGCGAACTCAAGACGGCGATGTAGGACGCGTGTGACGCCCGGATAGTTAAGCTACAGTAACCCTCTGGTAATCATGTCATGTCTCCTCGATTTCTGTTGATAATCTCGCGTTAGTTCAAAACGATTTAAATTCAAATTGAATTAAAGGCAAACAACAAGAGTTTTCGAACAATAAAACTAAAACGGGTTGTGCCAAATAATGCGTATGTAATTATGGTGAAGAAACCACACTGTTATAGTATATCTAGATGCACCAAAATAATAAAAACAGCAGCAAAAACAATTATTTAAATACCTTTTGTAATTAGTAAAATATCAAACTAATTTATTTGGGGACTAGACATTTTCTAACTGTGGACTAAGTTGTGATACCAATTTAGATGCTAGGTGTAAATTTTACTAAAACTAAAATAAAATGTAAAAGAAAATAAACAAAATAAGAAAAAAAAAGGAGAGAGAAGGTTGCACTGTGCACTGTAGCCCATGGCTATAGTACCCAACCCAGCCCACCTATCCCTCTTCTTCCTACTGCTCACCGAGAGCTCTGTGGTCAGACTCATTAACGCCCACGGCGTGGATCCTCCACGTTGGCCATCCACCGTGCCCGAGGGATAAGAGCCTCATCGACCCTTTAGCGAACCCTAGTATCCACTAACTCCCTCTTCCTCACTCGCTCTCTCCCTCTGTATTCCGCCCGACGCCGCCGTTGCCGTGCGCCGCTTGATCCCACGGCCACCGCTGTCCCCGCGCCCCGCCAAGGTGTCCAGCAGCTCCGGCTTGGTCCTCTTCATTGTCATCGTCCATGGGTCAAGGCTGAGAAGCCGCTGCAACATCGCCATCGACCACCTCGTCCTCTACCACCGGCCACCGCGACGCCATCGACGGATTCGTCGTCTTCACTGCATCCCGCGCCTCCCCGAGCCTCTTCCCGTCAACGATGTGAGCTGGCGTGCCTTTCCCCTCTGCCTCCCCCTCGATCTGCATCCTCTAGCCGCCGTGCTCGTCGTTGCCATCTTGTGCTAGAAGTCGCCATGGCCGGCTCCACTCACGTTGCCTCTGCCTTGCTCCCTCACTACCACACCCACCCTGTGTCGCGCCCGGCCTCTCCTGCCGCAGACTCGGCGCACCAGAGCCGCCGCTACCACACCCCTGGCCACGCGCCGTGCTGCCTTGCCCCGTCCCAGCGTGGCCTCGCCTCCCCCCTGGCTGCTCTGTGGTTGGCCATGGCCGAGCGGCCATGCGCGCATGTGTGCATGCATTTCGTGTGTGTGCATGCGTGTGCATGCAGTGTGTGTGCGTGTGTGTTGAGTGTGGCCATGCCTACCTCCGGCCACGTCCGCCTCTGGCCTCGCCGCCTCCCTTTGCCAAGCTGCGTTGCTTCTTCGTCACATTAGTCGTGGCTGCTATAGTAACATTCCATCAGAGCAGCTGCTAGCTTTTATAAAACAGCATTGGTTAGCCCCCTTAACAACCTCAAAACAACAGCAAAACAAGTTTGAACATAGATAAAAATTATATGGGCATGTAGTACACTTGGCAGGGTTCAATTCTTTCCATTGGACCAAATTCAAAAGTTGCCTAGATTAATTTCTGTAAAAATGACAAAAGTCTATGTTATGTTAACCGGAAGAACTGAAAAACAGATTCTGGAATTGACATCCAGTAGCACTTTTCAAACGAAGATTTGGACAAGCAAATGGGCACTAATGTAGATGACCTTGAAACTGTCATGTAGATCATGGAAAGATGATAAAAATTGGTAAAGGGCACTAAGCCATAGGATGGAGAGAACTACAGTTATAGCCTTCGGAAAACAGCCAAGTGATGTTTAAAACTGAGGATTTCTCCGACTTAGCCAATTTTCAAGGAATTCCAAATAACTATTTAAAACTTTAAAAATCAATATAAAATAATCCATAACTCGGATGAAAATACTTTGTACATGAAAGTTGCTCAGAACGACGAGACGAATCCGGATACGCAGCCCGTTCGTCCGCCACACATCCCTAGCATAGCAAACACGCAACTTTCCCCCTCCGGTTCATCTGTCCGAAAACGCGAAACTCCGGGAATACTTTCCCGGATGTTTCCCCCCCTTCGTCGGCATCACTTACTACCGCGTTAGGGCATACCTAGCACCACGTATTGCCTCATATGTTTTGTGATGCTTTGTTTGCTCCGTATTTACTGTTTCTTCCCCCTCTTCTTCCAAGAGACCCGAGACCGCGCCGATGCCACCGAAAGTACGACTCACGGAGTTGGCGACCTTCTTCTTGCCGAGCAACCAGGCAAGCCCCCCCTTGATCACCAGATATCGCCTATTCTCCTCTATCTCGCTTGCATTAGAGTAGTGTAGCATGTTACCGCTTTCCGTTGATCATATTCTCGATGCATAGCCCGACATTGTTGCTACATCTGCTGATACCTTACCGTAATCCTAAATGCTTAGTATAGGATGCTAGTTTATCATCATTGGCCCTACATTCTTGTCGACCGCCTTGCTATACTATTGGGCCGTGATCACTCGGGAGGTGATCACGGTATATACTATACATACATACATATTATCTGAGATGGTGACTAAAGTCGTCACTCGTTGAGTACCCGCAAGTGATCCCGATGTGAAATTTGAAAGGACAGTGGCTCCATCCGGTAGAGGTGGGCCTGGGTTCCCGACGGCCCCGATTGTTACTTTGTGGCGGAGCGACAGGCAGGTTGAGACCACCTAGGAGACAGTGGGCTGGCCTGGTCGGCGTCATGATTGCTTCATAATAACACGCTTAACGAGATCTTGGTATTTGATCCGAGTCCGCCATTTGGTCTATACGCACTAACCATCTACGCGGGAGTAGTTATGGGTATCCCAACATCATGGTATCACCGAAGCCTTCTTGACGTCGACGACGGCGCTTAGCCGGGTTGGATCTGCGTTAACGCAACTTCCTTTGTAATGGAGGTTGCTAGGTTTGCTCACCGCCGCACATAGCGCAACGCAGGTGTGCAATGGGCGATGGGCCTGCACCCTGCGCACATAGGATTTAGACCGCGGGCTGACCTCTCTGTTGTGCCTAGGTGGGGCTGCGACGTGTTGATCTTCCGAGGCGGGCATGACCCAGAAAGTGTGTCCGCCAAATGGGATCGAGCGTGTTGGGTTATGTGGTGCACCCTGCAGGAAGTTTATCTATTGAATAGCCGTGTCCCTCGGTAAAGGACGACCGGAGTTGTACCTTGACCTTATGACAACTAGAACCGGATACTTAATAAAACACACCCTTCCAAGTGCGAGATACAACCGGTGATCGCTCTCTAAAAGGGCGACGAGGAGAGGATTGCCGGGTAGGATTATGCTATGCGATGCTCTTGGAGATGCTACTTGGAGATGCTCTTGGGAGATGCTGCTTGGAGGACTTCAATCTACTCTCTTCTACATGCTTTGCAAGACGGAGGCTGCCATAAGCGTAGTCTTGACGGGATTAGCTATCCCCTCTTATTACGGCATTCTGCAGATTCGGTCCACCGATATGGCCCTTACACATATACCCATGCATATGTAGTGTAGTTCCTTGCTTGCGAGTACTTTGGATGAGTACTCACGGTTGCTTTCTCTCCCTTTCCCCTTTCCTTTCTTTTCGGTTGTCGCAACCAGATCTTCGGAGCCTAGGAGCGAGGCGCCACCGTCAACGCATTTACTACTACTTGGAGGTGCCTACTACTACCGCAGGCCGACGGCGACCGGAGTAGCTTAGGAGGATCGAGTGCGGGAGGCTGCGCCTCTTCGATCTCAGATCCCGGTTTGTTCTAGCCTTCTTAAGGCAAACTTGTTTAACTTATGTCCGACTCAGATATTGTTGCTTCCACGACTCGTCTATGATCGAGCACTTGTATTCGAGCCCTCGAGGCCCCTGGCTTGTAGTATGATGCTTGTATGACTTATTTATGTTTTTAGAGTTGTGTTGTGATATCTTCCGTGAGTCCTCGATCTTGATCATTACGCGTTTGCGTGCATGATTAGTGTCTGATTGAATCGGGGGCGTCACAAGTTGGTATCAGAGCCGACTGCCTGTAGGAATCCCCCTTCCACACTCTTGGCCGAAGTCGAGTCTAGACATTGTAAAACTTTTACTAACATGGCTGTGCGGCCCATGGGCCCATGTCGCCATTGGGTGGTATTAGGATCTTTTACTCCTCGATCTTTACTCCGGGATTCTGAACTCTCTTCTATTCGGGTTAAACAATTTTTACTAAAATCTAACTTTAGGTTCTCAAAAATACTTTTCTCCGGAGAGCCCCTTCAGTCCAGATGATCGCCGGCTGCACCAGAAGATTTCGGAGATACTCTCTGATTTTCTCTCGAGACCTTGTGCTCGTTGCTTTTGCAATTCCCTACCACCTAAATATCCCTATGGATAAATACTTACACCTGTCGTGCTTACTTTTATTCCCAGTCGATCTTGTTATTACAAGATACCCCGAGAATATTTTGTGCCTCTCGCCTTGCAGTTCTTTGCCACCTGAATACCCCTAAGAATAATTTCTCGCACCTTCCGAGTATCCGCTCATCCCAGCTTGTTCGGTGTTTCACAAAAGCCTTTGAAATACTATTCAATCTTCAAAAAATCCTTAGCAGCTTTATTGCTCGCAAATACTTGTCTACTAGCATTATGGATGCTTCCCATATATCTGGCAATATTCACTAGTATCTTTTGACACCGTCATTTTGATCCTATTGATTCAACATGTGTGCGAATGCACACAATCATCTATCAACCCTTCCAAATTATCTTTCCGGCTCAGACATCATTTTTGAACATGAGCTGGTTCTCGACCAAACTATTTGTCGCCAATTGTGCCTCTGGTCTATCCAAATTATCCATCCTTGATCAGAGCGATTGCCTTTGATCCTTTGTTTTGGAAATCGTAAGTCCTTTGTTATCTAAGCATCGAATTATTCAGATGTTCTATAATATGATGCACGTGCCTTCTTCTTCCTCTGGTTGAGTACTGATGCTCACATCAGATCCCTTGTGGACCATCGGTTCCTTTGTTGGATTTTATCCGACAGTGTCCTTCATATTGAATAACCTTGAGAGCCTTTCCATGGGTATATAATGCTTTTGGTGAATTGTATCATCTGCTTTTGAACAATGCTCTACTTTTGAGCTTGTATTGTTTACCCCGAAGTTTGTGGTATATGTTCCTAAGATGCCCTGCTATGCCTTCCTTAATAAGTGTGAACTCGGAAGTTTTCACGGGTCATACTCATCTGGTATTTCACCAAGTAAAACTTTCAACACTAATGCCATTATCGAAACGAGAAGTGACTGTAAGGTTATGCTTTGGAGAAGTGGGAGTCGACCTTGAACCTTTGTGTTCATGCCCATAGACACGAAGTAGATCCTATCATGGAATCTTCTTGTAATAATAACTATTTCCTTGATATAATATCCTTGGTATCGGTGAATTGATCCTTTGCAATCGTGGTTCCGACCATATGTTCTTCTTTGATCCCATTTCTCGGGAAAGTTTAAGCACTTGTCTTCTGTGGATCAATACACCCTTCCAACCTTTACTTTGATCTTTCGTCGAGTATTACACCCTGGTATCTCGAGATCATCACGGGACTGCATAACTTATGAGTTCTCCATCAAGTACTACATCCTCACTGATTCCAATTTTTCACGGGCTTTGAGTTATTAAACACTCAAAGACACCGATAACTGAACCGAGTCCGCACTACGGTTCAACAACTTTTAGTAATCTTCTTTACTTACGAGTTTGTACCCGATCACGCCATTCCTAGCCTGATTGGCTATATCATTGTGCTAATTTTTAACAGTGCTACCGGGTCCTTCTCGGAGCACAAATTTCGACGGTGAGCTAATCTTACAATCGATCTTCCTCGTCATATCGCTTGTCCTTGAGCAGCAAGCTTGATTTCGAGTTTGTGTCGTACCCATGGTCCCAATGACTTTTGGCTTCATCATTTCCGTTGACTTGATGTCATCACCGATCAGTTACATCTTCTCGAAACCTCTCGACAAATGTGTCGTGATCATCATCAACATTCTGAGGTCTTCCAAGATATCTATCGAATTCTTGATGAGAAATAGCATCCTTTGCCCTCGATGGTTTGGGTTATCATCCACAACATTATTGCATTCCCTCCAACACAAAAATTGTTCCTGTTTTGTGTTGTACCTTGAGTTCCTTGTTATCCAACTTATGTTATGATTCTACCACGGAGTATTACCATCTTTGATGTCAAGAATGTTGTGAGGATTGCTCCACCTCTTAAGAATTCTTGCTATAGTGATACTTCTCATAATCACCATTCTTTCTTGGTCCTCGCGTTGATCCCAAATGGGGTACCAACAAGTGAACGGTGCTGTTTGGATTCTGCCTATCTAGCAACCCTATTGCTTTGAAGTTAATGGTCGGCCGTTCATTCTTAGACTATTGATTATTGAATCACCATTCCAGGTTAGCCGTGCAACCCAACCCATATTTCGGGCGCACCTTTCAACCAATGTTTAACTGTGTATGTTTTCCTCAAACATGCTTCATTATATCATTTGATCTGACAAATGCTATCTCCTTATCCACATAATTGAGGAGATGCATCTTTTTGGATGCCTCATTGAATTATCGCTGACTCCATCAGCCACCTCATCATCCTCTTCTTGCTTTAATGATGAACTCTTGTTTCGGAACTCGCTTCCACAGTTCATTTCCCGAGAATCCTGCAATGTCTTTTCGTCTATTTGTGTTGCACCTTTTCTTCTCGGACATCCTGAGTCTGAGGTATCATGACACCAATCAGATCTGAATCTCGGTCAGATATGATGGTTGGAACATGTTTCCAAGAGTTATAACATTGGTCTTTTATGACCCGGTAAGGTGATGTCATTCCTGGCACACCTGGCCGAAGGACCTAGTGTTATAGTTTCCTTTTTAACAAGGTTAACCCTTTTTCCATGAGGGAATTGAATGCCTTGTTTAATAAGTTTATCCTGATGGATCATTTGTGTATCCAAAGTCTGACCCTGGCTTGAAGACCATGTCAATGCTATCTCGAAGCATGTCTGTGGTACTCCGATTTTCAACAAGAACATTGGAGGCGCGATGCTAAATGTTTCTTGTTAGTTATCCAAACACCGTTGTATGGGTAACATCTTGATTCATCCTTGCCTCTTATCTGAATGGTTGGGTACTTGCTCTCCTACCCTGTATGCCATATTCTGCTTGTACATGGGAAGGATATACTCCTAATAATTGTGTGTAATCACAATTTTCCTTTCCATCGTTCTGTTTAATCTGATAATCGCGTTTTCCTTTCCATTCTTGACTTAACTAAGTAGAGATAATTCCCTGCTTAGGTAGGCACCTTGTTGTACCATTCTGTCTATAAGATCCTGTTACTATTGTTGGTGACATTCTGGTAGCCACCAATGGATGAGAACCTTGCCTATTGGTCTGCCTCGTTCAACGAGCAGGAAAATGGTTATCTTCGTCCCTCGTCCTTGGTACCAACGTTGTTGCCAACATAGCTGACAAGCTATTCACTGACATGCCTCCCTATCGCGGCTGTGCAAGATGTCACCACCCTTCCTATTTTCAACCCACATGGTGGGCCCATAACCCACAGGTCCACTGGATCGAAACTTGACTCTTCTTTACAACTCGGATTCTAATGTATCCTTTGCACCTGGCTTCGTGTGTGATTCGCGAACTAAATGCTATACCATTATTCATCCTGGAATCAAATACCATGTTATCTCGTTGTTCAAACCCCCATTCCAGCTTCTGTCTAGTCATCGAATGATTGCCTTCCCATTTGAAACTTTGGTACCATCGTATATTGCACTCAACGAATCCACTGAATTACAACTCGTGGGGTACCTCATGTATTTCCCATTGAGTTCACCGTCAGATGCCCAACCTTGTGGAGATGCGTTCTTCCGGAGTTTTTTTTCCTTGGTCGCGTTCATAGGACGATGGAGATCCCGAAGAAAGGCTGACGACTTGATCATGGTGACTTGAAGCAGAGAAATGAATACATCAACAAAAAGGATCAACCTCTTCGAAAGGGCAGCCAAGACCGAGAAGACTCGTTAGGTTTTTCGCTACCAGCACCTTTCCCCCCTTACTCCACCGCTTAAATCTCGGGACGAGATTTCTTGTAGTGGAAGAGAATTGTGACGCCCGGATAGTTAAGCTACAGTAACCCTCTGGTAATCATGTCATGTCTCCTCGATTTCTGTTGATAATCTCGCGTTAGTTCAAAACGATTTAAATTCAAATTGAATTAAAGGCAAACAACAAGAGTTTTCGAACAATAAAACTAAAAAGTTCGGGTTGTGCCAAATAATGCGCATGTAATTATGGTGAAGAAACCACACTGTTATAGTATATCTAGATGCACCAAAATAATAAAAACAGCAGCAAACACAATTATTTAAATACCTTTTGTAATTAGTAAAATATCAAACTAATTTATTTGGGGACTAGACATTTTCTAACTGTGGACTAAGTTGTGATACCAATTTAGATGCTAGGTGTAAATTTTACTAAAACTAAAATAAAATGTAAAAGAAAATAAACAAAATAAGAAAAAGGAGAGAGAAGGTTGCCTTGTGTAATGTAGCCCATGGCTACTGATACCCAACCCAGCCCACCTATCCCTCTTCTTCCCATCGCTCACCGAGAGCTCTGTGGCCGCACTCACGGCGTCCACGGCGTGGATCCTCCACGTTGGCCATCCACCGGTGCCCTAAGGGGATAAGAGCCTCGTCGACCCTTTAGCTTAACCCTAGTATCCACTCACTCCCTCTTCCTCACTCGCTCTCTCCTTTGTATTCCGCCCGACGCCGTTGGCGTCGGCGCGCCGATCCGCTGCCACCGCTGTCCCCGCCCGCCAAGGTGTCCAAAGACTCGGCGTGGTCCTCTTCATCGTCATCGTCCATGGGTCAAGGCTGAGAAGCCGCCGCAACGTCGCCATCGACCACCTCGTCCTCTACCACCGGCCACCGCGACGCCATCGACGGATTCGTCGTCTTCAATACATCCCGCGCCTCCCCGAGCCTCTTCCCGTCAATGATGTGGCTGGCGCGCCTTCCTCTCGCCTCCCCTCGACCAGCATCCTCTAGCCGCCGTGCTCGCGTTGCCATCTTGCGCTAGAAGTCGCCATGGCGGCGCTCCACTCACGTTGCCTCGCCTTGCTCCCTCACTAATACACCGCCCTGTGTCGCGCCCGTCCTCCCCGCCCAGACTCGGCCACGCTTGTAGCCGCCGCTACCCACTCCCCGGCCCGCGCCAGGCTGCCTTGCCCCGTCCAGGCGTGGCCTCGCCTCCCGCTGGCTGCTCCTGTGGTTGGCCATGGCCGAGCGGCCATGCGCGCATGTGTGCGTGCATTCTGTGTGTGTGCGTGCGTGTGCATGCAGTGTGTGTGTGTGTGTGTGTGTGTGTGTGTGTGTGTTGAGTGTGGCCATGCCCACCTGCGGCGCGTCCGCCTCTGGCCTCGCCGCCTCCGGCCGGCCATTGTTGCGTTGCTTTCTGCTGCTACTAGTCAAGCCGCTGCTCTGATAAGAATATCTGCCATCAGAGCAGCTGCTAGCTTTTATAAAACAGTATTGGTTAGCCCCCTGAACAACCTCAAAACAACAGCAAAACAAGCTTGAACATAGATAAAAATTATATGGGCGTGTAGTACACTTGGCAGGGTTCAATTCTTTCCATTGGACCAAATTCAAAAGTCGCCTAGATTAATTTCTGTAAAAATGACAAAAGTCTATGTTCTGTTAACCGGAAGAACTGGAAAACAGATTATGGAATTGACATCCAGTAGCACTTTTCAAACGAAGATTTGGACAAGCAAATGGGCACTAATGTAGATGACCTTGAAACTGTCATGTAGATCATGGAAAGATGATAAAAATTGGTAAAGGGCACTAAGCCATAGGATGGAGAGAACTACAGTTATAGCCTTCGGAAAACAGCCAAGTGATGTTTAAAACTGAGGATTTCTCCGACTTAGCCAATTTTCAGGGAATTCCAAATAACTATTTAAATCTTTAAAAATTAATATAAAATAATCCATAACTTGGATGAAAATACTTTGTACATGAAAGTTGCTCAGAACGACGAGACGAATCCGGATACGCAGCCCGTTCGTCCGCCACACATCCCTAGCATAGCAAATACGCAACTTTCCCCCTCCGGTTCATCTGTCCGAAAACGCGAAACTCCGGGAATACTTTCCCGGATGTTTCCCCCCCTTCGTCGGTATCACTTACTACCGCGTTAGGGCATACCTAGCACCGCGTATTGCCTCATTATGTTTTGTGATGCTTTGTTTGCTCCGTATTTACTGTTTCTTCCCCCCTCTTCTTCTCCAGTAGACCCCGAGACCGGCGCTGATGCCACCGAGTACGACTACGGAGTTGACGACCCCTTCTTCTTGCCAGAGCAACCAGGCAAGCCCCCCCCCCTTGATCACCAGATATCGCCTATTCTCCTCTATACTGCTTGCATTAGAGTAGTGTAGCATGTTACTGCTTTCGCTGATCCTATTCTCGATGCATAGCCCGACATTGTTGCTATATCTGTTGATACCTTACCGCAATCCTAAATGCTTAGTATAGGATGCTAGTTTATCATCATTGGCCCTACATTCTTGTCGACCGCCTTGCTATACTATTGGGCCGTGATCACTCGGGAGGTGATCACGGTATATACTATACATACATACATATTATACAGATGGTGACTAAAGTCGGGTCAGCTCGTTGAGTACCCGCAAGTGATCCCGATGTGGGGGCTGAAAGGACAGGGGGCTCCATCCTGGTAGAGGTGGGCCTGGGTTCCCGACGGCCCCCGACTATTACTTTGTGGCGGAGCGATAGGGCAGGTTGAGACCACCTAGGAGACAGGTGGGCCTGGCCCTGGTCGGCGTCCACGGTTGCTTCATAATAACACGCTTAATGAGATCTTGGTATTTGATCTGAGTCTGGCCATTTGGTCTATACGCACTAACCATCTACGCGGGAGTAGTTATGGGTATCCCGACGTCGTGGTATCAGCCGAAGTTTCTTGACGTCAGCGACGGAGCGGCGCGCGCCGGGTTGGACTGTGTTAATGCAACTTCCTTTGTAATGGAGGTTGCTAGGTGCGCTCACCGTCAGCGACGCAACGCGTCGCAGTGTGCAATGGGCGATGGGCCTGCACCCTGCGGCGCATAGGATTTAGACCGCGGGCTGACCTCTCTGTTGTGCCTAGGTGGGGCTGCGGCGTGTTGATCTTCCGAGGCTGGGCATGACCAGAAAGTGTGTCCGCCAAATGGGATCGAGCGTGTTGGGTTATGTGGTGCACCCTCGTAGGGAAGTTTATCTATTGAATAGCTGTGTCCCTCGGTAAAAGGACGACCGGAGTTGTACCTTGACCTTATGACAACTAGAACCGGATACTTAATAAAACACACCCTTCCAAGTGCTAGATACAACCCGGTGATCGCTCTTTAACAGGGCGACGAGGAGAGGATTGCTGGGTAGGATTATGCTATGCGATGCTACTGGAGATGCTACTTGGAGATGCTACTTGGAGATGCTACTTGGAGGACTTCAATCTACTCTCTTCTACATCTTTGCAAGACGGAGGCTGCGAGCGTAGTCTTTGACAGATTAGCTATCCCCTCTTATTCGGCATTCTGCAGTTCAGTCCTCGATATGGTCCTTTACACATATACCCATGCATATGTAGTGTAGTTCCTTGCTTGCAGTACTTTGGATGAGTACTCATGGTTGCTTTCTCCCCTTTCCCCCTTTCCTTTCTTTACGGTTGTCGCAACGAGATCTTTGGAGCCAGGAGCCGGCGCCACCATCGGCGCATTTACTACTACTTGGAGGTGCCTACTACTACGTGCGAGTCACGACGGCGACCGGGAGTAGCTTAGGAGGATCCTGCGGGAGGCCTGCGCCTCTTCGATCTGTATCGGTTGTGCTAGCCTTCTTAAGGCAAACTTGTTTAACTTATGTCCGTACTCGGACATTGTTGCTTCCATTGACTTCGCCTATGATCGAGCACTTGTATTCGAGCCCTCGAGGCCCCTGGCTTGTATTATGATGCTTGTATGACTTATTTATGTTTTTAGTGTTGTGTTGTGATATCTTCCCTTAAGTCCCTGATCTTGATCGTACACGTTTGCGTGCATGATTAGTGTACGATTGAATTGGGGGCGTCACAACGCGGGAAGCGACGAGGTTGGGTGCTACGGGTTCCTGAGAACTCCAGGAACACGAGGCGGAGCTTCGTCGTGAGCCATGAGTAGTGGCATGATGGCGACATGAGCTGCGGCATGAGCTTGGACGCGACATCTAGCTAGGCTACGGGCATGAATTAGATGGTGAAACAGAGGGTTTGAGCGCTGCTCGCTGACGTTGGCGAGCTACTCGGTGATGCCGCAGGACTCGTGGTGGGGCGAATCAGCGACGAGTGGGCGGTGTCCGTGGCGGGGAAGGCGTGTCGACGACGTCGATGTAGCGACGCCCAACACCAGCCGGTGGTCGTAGTGGGCGAGGGGCGATGAGGCGACGGAAGGCGAGGACCAACGGCGACGCGGCTCGGGCGCCCACGTGGGCACGAGCTCGAGGGGTCGGGGCGCAAGGGGGAAGTGGGGATTAGGTTTCATCAGAGAGGGCGCTAGCCCTATTTGTAGGCGGGGTTTGCGGCGGATGGCCGCCACGTGACGCCATGGCCACCGCCATGGCGTGGATGTGTGCCACGATCCCCTGTCTCTGTCTGAGGGCGGGTGAAGTGGACGTGGGCTAGGCTGGTGTAGTGGGCCAAGGTCCAAAGGTGGTGGTGGGCTGTTTTCTTTCCATTTATTTATTTTGCTTATTTATATTTTTATTACAATCTGTTTTATTATTTTAGTAAGCAAAAAAAATAGTTGCACTAAAACATGCAAGCGGCTCGAATTGAGTTACAAAATAACCCATAGCCACAAAAGTTTCACTCATAACTAAAATAGTTTGACATTTTATAAATTATAAAGGGCATTTAATTAATTGTTTAAGCCACTATTTTATCTATTTAAGTGCATTTAAATATTCTATAACAATTTGGTTTCTTCACCAACAATACTTATGAATTATTTTCTATAGTTTGCACATTTTAGTTTTGACGTTTGAAAACTTTTTTTTGTTTCAAATTTGAATTTGAACCGGTTTTCGAACCAAGGCGAGTTTAATAACAGTAAAATGCGGTGACGTGGCATCATTACTGGGGGATTACTGTAGCTTAATTATCCGGGCGTCACACTTTGGAAAGCATCTTTCAGAAGCCTGAGCCCAATATGAGCCAAATGCTGAGCATGATGAAGCCACTGCCGCAGGATGCTGAATATCCCAAGGAATTCTTTGTTGAAGACCTAGAGTATCTGCCCCGCACCATCTATCACATTATTAGGCGAACTCTATGGCCCATCAAAGGACATTCTTCCTCAGCAAAGCTTGAAGGCGCAATGAAGACATTGGTCTTCTATATTCTCAATGGCATCACCTTCAATGCTCAGGATTTCTTCATTCGACAATTTGCTGCATCTGGCTCAGACATGTTTGGTCTGAAATTCTATGCTCCATGGGTAATGCGACTGATCAAGCTTCACTTTGCTATTGACTATCAGCCCTCTGCTCGCAACCATCTCATATTCTTACCAGAGGTTTATATGTCCATCGAATCCATATACCCAGAGCCTGCCAAGGAGGCAATTTATCTTCACAATGTCGATCGTCAGAGTTTCTCTCAGCATGTTGAAGGAGTTCATGCTGCCACTCGTGTTTATCCGCTGGCTGGAAATACTCGTGCACCTCGCCGTGCCCGTACTGAAGCCACTGAAAG
This sequence comes from Aegilops speltoides, assembly GCA_021437245.1. Lineage (NCBI taxonomy): Eukaryota > Viridiplantae > Streptophyta > Magnoliopsida > Poales > Poaceae > Aegilops > Aegilops speltoides. The sequence continues at coordinate 328,031,083 of CM038146.1, read as the reverse complement.
CACTATTGCTCCAAGGCCTCGAAAGAGATCTCATGTGCTCAATGACCGAGAGCTTCTCGTGGCCTTGCATCAAAAACACGATAAGCATCGTTACTGGCTAAAGCGTCAGATGCAAAGCCTCTTGGTGGATATTAATCGCATTTGCAATCTTGCCACCAAGAATGCGTTTGTCACTCATGAAACCTGTCGAAGGTCATGGAAGAGTCTGACTTTGCTTAGTGCAGAAGCTGATCTTCAAGACGATGGCTTCACAGAGAGATTCAATTTCGATACCACTCCTCCCAGGAATGCTGTCTTGCGTCGGACTCCATTACTCAAAGATTCTGAGTACTCCTCCTCCACGGCAACTGTTAATGCCAGAGTTCTTGATGACGCCAATGATGCTACTTCACCACCTCCAACTTCGGCACGTATCGACACTACACCAAGTTCGTCTGCACCACCAAACCTCAACATCGACCCTGCTGCCTCACCTACTCCTCATGGGAACAAGTAGAGACTATGTCTTCAAACCTTTTTGGTCCTTACTGACAAAGGGGGAGAAGCATATGTTGATAGTCTTCAAGCGGGTCCATATGGGTGGTTGCTATACTTTTGCCAAGTGCTTACAACTCTCGCTTTTGATACATAAGATTCTTTGAGTTGTAACACTTAAACTTGATGGTCGTCTCTACTTTTTCTGTTATTCTGTGATGCGACGATAAATTCCGCATGTGCGATGATAAATCCTGCATGAAGTCATTCTGCAGATGTCCATTTGTCATTATGCATGTCATAATTCTTGTATATCTGTTCATGCATGATGTATTGTCTTCATGAGGTGAAGAGGATCTCCACAAGTACAACCTGCCATGTGCATTTGCATTCTAATGCAAAACATTTATATGCACATCTTCAGGGGGAGCCTTTTGCCACCTATGAAGACAATATCTTAATCCTTTACAATTTCACATACTTTTATCCCCGTTGAAAACTTCAACCAGTTTGTCATCAATCACCAAAAAGGGGGAGATTGTAAGTGCATCTAGTGCCACCCCTAGTTGGTTTTGGAGTATTGATGACAAACCTGGTTGAGGGAACAATGTATTTGTGAGAATTGTAGGATAACACAAGTAGTAGTCCCTCATTGATTCGGTTTACCTACCGGAGATGACCCCTAAAAATGTGTGAAGACATTGAAGACAATGGTGGTCTATGAAGCTATTCACGTTGAAGACTATGACATGAGAAGACATCGCATGAAGACTATGGAGCGCGAAGACTTAGTTGTTTAGTTGTTTCCTTTTCTTCTTTGTTGAGTCATAGGAACCACCGCACTGTTAAGTGGGATCCAAGTGAACAAAGTCAGAGTGACTGAAGTGATGCTCAACCAAATCATGTGTCTTCGAGCGAACACAATGAGAGCAAATCTTATACAGAGTCGGATGAGTTAGCTTTACTTGTAACCCAAGTCAAGCTGTCGCGTGTGTTTAAAATCTGATCGTTGGGACACGTGTCAGTTCCTTAGTGACCCGGGTCATTTTGGACAAATCAGGCCGGGTTGCCCAGTGACTATAAATAGCCCACCCCCTACACCATAAATTGGTGGCTGCTCAGAGTTAGTGCGCAGCTTTTATCGTTTGAGAGCAACCCACCTCCGAAGCATTTGAGAGAGAATCCTTGCGAGGACAAAGCCCAAACCACCCAGAGCCCAAAGAGTGTTTGGCATCACTGAAGTATTTCTGTCCGCGTGATCTGAAGACTTGTTACACTTGAGGGTTGTGAATCCTCCAGTCGATTAGGCGTCGCGTTCTGAGCATCCAAGAGTCATTGTGGATTGCCGGTGAACGAAGTCTGTGAAGGTTTGGAAGTCTACCGTGAAGACTTACCAGAGTGATTGGGCGGGGACTAGGTGTCCTTAGCTCAAGGGGAATAAGGTGAAGACACGGTCTCCTGAGTTGAATCTGAGCCTCCCTAACCAGACGTACAGTTGTCACGGCAACTGGAACTGGTCGAACAAATCTCCGTCCTCTCCAAGCTACTGGTTCTATCTCTCACTTCTCTTTACTTACAGTTTGTCTTCGTGAAGTCATTGCCTGCTTGCATGATCTGTTTTACTTCACTGTGTGACTACTTGTTCTGATTGGCTTCATACTATCTTCCATCCTGATCCTTACAACTTAGCTGCCATTAGTCTTCATGCTTTCACTTCATTGAATACTATGGCTTGCCTAGTGTAGTCTACCTTCCGCCGCATATGAATAGTGTCATTTCTATTGGTTGTCTTTGAAACTCCCATGTTTTGAAGACTTCCATAAAAATCGCCTATTCACCCCCCTCTAGTCGATAACCAACTCTTTTAGTTAGACGTCCTCTACTTTGTTGTTGCAAATTTTACGTTGCTGCTACGGGCAACTAGCAAGAACGATTCTTACCTATGCAAAACCACAAAAGTGATTGTCACGTTGCTATTTAACCTTCTACAAGGACCACCGCAGTCAAATCAGATTCAACTAAAGTGGGAGAAACAGACACACACCAGCCACCTTTATGCAAAAGAAGTTGCATGTTAGTCAGTGGAACCGGTCTCATGTACGTGGACATGTAAGGTTGGTCCGAGCCGCTTCATCCCACAATACCATCGAATCAAAATAAGACATTAGTGGTAAGCAATATGAACATCACCGCCCACAACTCCTTTGTGTTCTACTCGTGCATATCATCTACACATAGACCTGGCTCATGATGCCACTATTGGGAAATGTTGCATGGAAAACAAAAAAAATCTACGCACACGCAAGATCTATCCATGGAGATGCATAGCTATGAGAGGGGGAGAGCATCTACATGCCCTTGTAGATCGCTAAGTGGAAGCATTTATCAACGCGGTTGATGTAGTCGTACACCTTCACGATCCATTCCGGTCAAGCACCGAATGTACGACACCTCCGCGTTCAGCACACGTCCAGCTTGATGACATCCTCTCCTTCTTGATCCAGCAAGAGGAGCGAAGTAGTAGATGAGTTCCGGCAGCACGACGGCGTGCTGACGGTGGTGGTGAAACTTTTTCCGCAGGGCTTCACCAAGCACAACGGATTTAGAGCGGAGGATGAACTAGAGGGAGGAGATTAGAACCAAACTGGGCTTATAATTATGAGGATTAGAGGTAGTTAGGACCAGCTCTAATTAGTCAACTAGGACCAACTAGGAGAGGCTCAAAAACTTGTGTTCTAGGGGCTAGCCCTACTCCTGTATTTATATGTTGAGCCCTGGGGTCGTTACTTCGGGAGGGGGCCTCCCCAAAGGCGGTTTGGAACGTAAGGAAGAGTCCTTCTCGGATTCCAGCACCAGACACCATGGTCCTTGGCGTCTGGCCCAGACGCCCTCGGCGTCTGGCCCAGACGCCATGGTCCTCGGTGTGTGGCCCGGGGCCAGACGCCAGGGTCCCTGGCGTCTGGTCCCCGACCTCCGGAAAACTTCCTTTTGCACCGACCTCAAGCCCCGTGGGCCTTACCCCTTGGCCCAACCAAAGTGTCCTCGCACCAGAACATTTGTGGAAACATCCGAAACCCTTCTGGTGAATTCCGGAACCCTTCCGGAGACCAAATACTATCATCCTACATATCAATCTTTACCTCCGAACCATTCCGGAGCTCCTCATCATGTCTGTGATCTCATCCAGGACTGCGAACAACATTTGTTCACCAACATACATAACTCATATAATACTATGTCGTCAATGAGCGTTAAGTGTGCAGACCCTATAGGTTCGAGAATGATGTAGACATAACCGAGACGCTTCTCCAGTCCATAGCCAATAGCGGGACCTGAATTCCCATATTGGTTCCTACATACTCTACGAAGATCTTTATTGGTCGAACCTTTTATGACAACATACGTAGTTTCCTTTGTCCGTCGGTATGTTACTTGCCCAAAATTCGATCATCGATATCTCCATATGTAGTTTAATCTCGTTACCGGTAAGTTTCTTAATCGGTTCGTACATCATCTTGTAACTAACTCCTTAGTCACTTTGCTTGCAAGCTTCTTGTGATGATGTATTACCAAGAAGGCCCAGAGATACCTTTATGTCATACGGAATGACAAATCCCAATCTCGATCCATGCCAACTCAGCATACACCTTTCGAGATACCTATAGAGCACCTTTATGATCACCCAATTACGAAGTGACGTTTGATACACACAAGGCATTCCTCCGGAGTATGGGAGTTGCGTGGTCTCATGGTCGAAGGAACATGTATTTGACATTAAGAAAGCAGTAGCAATAAACTGAACGATCATATACTATGCTAACGAATGGGTCTTGTCCATCACATCATTCTCCTAATGATGTGATCCTGTTATCAAACGACAACTCATGTATGTGGTCAGGAAACCTTAACCATCTTTTGATCAACGAGCTAGTCTAGTAGAGGCTTAGACTTGGTTTTTGTTTATGTACTCACACATGTATTTAAGTTTCCGATCGATACAATTATAGCATGAATAATAAACCTTTATCATGATTAAGGAAAAGTAATAGTAACCACTTTATTATTGCTGCTAGGGCATATTTCCAACATCCTTCAATACATAACAAAAACAAATAAGGCGAGAATGGCCGCCTTGTCTCAAGCCTCTAGACGGTTTAAAAGTCGTACACGGTATTCCATTGTACTAACACATTGCATACCCAGTTTAACCCACTCTACACGAAATCCCAATTTCAGCAGAATACCTTCTAGAAACGGCCATTCAAAACGATCATAGGCCTTATGCATGTCCAGCTTCACCGCACGCCACCCATTATGGCCATCTCTCTTGTTATTTATCGCATGAAAGCTTTCATAAGCTACCAAGACATTGTATATGATAAGACACCCATGAACAAAAGCTCTCTGCGTTGGGCTAATAATGTCTGGTAAAAAAACTTACAGCCTTACTACCAGCATCTTTGAGATTACCTAAACAACATTGCATAGATTGAGAGGCCGGAATTGGGTCACTTTATCCAAAGAATTTATTTCCAGGATCAAAACGGTAGCAGTGTCATTCCACCCCGGCGGGATTGTACCTGAATTGACGACCTTCAACACTTCATCAATAAGATCTTCTCGAAGCATGGGACAAAACCTCCTATAGAATATTGCGTGCAAGTCAACCGGTCCTAGGGCCTTCAGATCGCTAATATCGAACAATGCCTTCTTGATCTCTTAAGGCAAATAAGGAGCTAACAAAGAATTATTCATGTCTTGTGTTGCTATTCTTTTAACCAGATCAGGAGCATCAACTTTAGCTGTGCATAAATTAGTAAAGTACTGCATAATATGGTCACTAATTTCAGCCGTACCTTGACGCCAAACTCCTGCGTCATCAAGCAGCTTCTTTATACAATTTCATTTATTTCTTGACGTGGCCGCATTGTGGAAAAAAAATGTGTTTTCTATCACCATGTAACAACCATTCCGCCTTGCCTCTTTGAAGCCAGAAGATCTCTTGCTCCATAATATTCTCGAACAGAAGAAAAAATTCCTTCTGCCTAGCAATGGAATCAGGAGACAAAACCCCACGTCTAAGTTTCTCAAGTTCTGTTTTCAATTTACCCACCCGCTTCTTTGGGTCTTTTAAGACATCTTTGTCCCATTGGTGCAAATCTGCATGTACTGCCTTCGTCCTATCAGCCAAGGACATGGTCTAGACCAGGTAACTTCGTTTTCCCACGCCGTATTAACGATTTCGTTCACTGTTTCTTCAAGAAAGCAACGGGCTTCAAGATTTTTGCAAGACGACTTTCCTGAGTTGAGATCCATCATAATACTATGTGTCCAACAACAGCGGCTGATGATTAGAGTGCACATGGTGCTCGTGAACAACTGCCACCAGTGGAAACTTTGTTGACCATCCCTCATTGCCTACTGCCTGATCCAATCTCTCCCAGATATCACCACATCTCCATGTAAACTGATCTCCCCAAAACTCAACTCCGTCGAGGCCACACTCAAATAGACCGACACTAAAATCTTGAAACATACAAGTGGTCAAGGATTCCCACCTTCCTTCTCACTTGGCATTAGAATTTCATTAAAATCTCTGATTACTAGGCATGGACCTATAGCATCTCCCTAAAGCTCCCGAAGATTGCGCCAAGACAAATGACACGGGTGAGGGAGTCCTGGATTAAGGGGTCCTCGGACAGCCGGACTATGTACTTGTGCCGGACTGTTGGACTATGAAGATACAAGATTGAAGACTTTGTCCCGTGTCCGGGTGGGACTCTCCTTTGCGTGGAAGTCAAGCTTGGCAATTCGGATATGTAGATCTCCTTCTCTGTAACCGACTCTGTGTAACCCTAGCCCCCTCCGGTGTCTATATAAACCGAAGGGTTTAGTCCGTAGGACAATGACAATCATAATCATAGGCTAGCTTCTAGGGCTTAGCCTCTACGATCTCGTGGTAGATCAACTCTTGTAATACTCATATCATCAAGATCAATCAAGCACGAAGTAGGGTATTACCGCCATAGAGAGGGCCCGAACCTGGGTAAACATTGTGTCCCCCGCCTCCTGTTACCATTAGCCTTAGACGCACAGTTCGAGACACCCTACCCGAGATCCGCCTGTTTTGACACCGACATTGGTGCTTTCATTGAGAGTTCCACTGTGTCATCGCGGTAAGGCTTGATGGCTCCTTTAGTCATCTACAACGATGCAATCTAGGGTGAGGTTTTCCTCCCCGGACAGATCTTCATATTCGGCGGCTTCGCAATGCGGGCCAACTCGCTTGGCCATCTGTCAGGACCCCGACTCAATGCCACATCGATCTAGCATGTAACACCTCATATCACTTTGCGGCCTCACGCACGGTATCCCCACGGTGTCGCCTTACCTTTGCGGGACCGCTTTTGCACCTTTTGGCACACGATATGAAAGTGTCGCTAGCATCCATATGATAAGGATCCCGGTGACATGGCTAGTCGTCAACCCAAAGTGGCACAAACTTACGAGGACAGCATCCATGACCCAGCATCGAACGTGTCGGTCATCGAAAGTGAATCCAGTGCTGTAGCACCGGGCTAGCAGGACTCGGTGAACCGGGCAGAAGGGCTAACAGGACTCGGTATTCATCGCGTGACATTTCCCGAAGGATGAACCACAGAACGAAGGACACATGCCGGCCAGCCTAAGTGTTCGGGAGCAAGAGGAAGCTACCATGGCTCAAATGGAAGCACTAGGAGACATTTCCAGAAGAGAGGCTACTAAGGATAAACAACTAGATAGTCGATCCCACACATACCAAGCATTTCAATAACATACACACAATATGCTCGATATGTGCAAACACAACATGCCATCACAACATGACTCTACAACTCAAATATTTTATTCAATAGGCTCCAAGGAGCGAGATATTACAAACATGGGTCTCTCGACCCAGCATTCAGAGCATACAAGTCAAAGCACATGCGGAAGCTTAACATGTCTGAGTACAGACAACTACAAATGAAAAGGCTGAGAAGCTTGACTAACTACCAGATCCTGCCGAGGGCACAAGATCATAGCTGAGGTAACAAGCTAAACGTCGAAGTCCAAGCGGAACTACTAGCAAGACTGAAGTCTCTCTACAAAAACATAAAATAGGCAAACGTGAGTACAAATGTACCCGACAAGACTTACATCAGGACTATCTACATATGCATCATTATCAACAAAGGGGATGGTGGAGTTTGACTGCAGCAAGCCAGCTTTGACTCGGTGGCTATCCTGAACTACGACTGCAAGCAACTCTTTCGAGGTGGCGCACACGAGTCCACATATTCACCATATCAATACACCACTATGGATCCGCTCCCGTCTCCCTACAAGAACGCCATCCATAGCACTCACGCTTATCTTGCGTATTTTAGAGTATCCACTTTCACTTGTCTATGAACTATATAGGCGACCCAGAAGTCCTTTACCGCGGACACGGCTATTCGAATAGATAATGTTAACCCTGCAGGGGTGTACTTCTTCACACAAGCTCTCGCCACTTACCGCCATGTACACCTCGTGTATCTCGGCAACCTTCAAGCGGAAGCTTTGGCGAGGAGTCGGCCACGACCTGACTAACCACACAAGTCTCTCGTCCAGGTTTATCGCCTATTCGGGTTCCATCCGCAAGGAGATCCGGCTGGGGTGTCGCTCACGGCCCCAAATGATGTGAGCAGGGTTCCCAAGCCCACCATCCGGGTGCCACTTGGTACACCATGCCACTGTGCCTAGTCTGTCCCAAACCCACTTGTACCGGGTGCCACTTGGTAGACTACTAACACTACCTACAAACACCAGAAACTAGTTGCAACTCCTGGAGAGAGATCATGTTGATTAATAAGTCGAGAGGGGTCGAGTTACCGGAACCCAATGTGTGGTAGTAACTGTTCATGGATCACAAACACAGAACTCAGTTCCTGAGGACGGCTGCAATGAGATAACCCACCATGTACTCCTACATGGCCTCTCACCGCTACCTTTACCAAATCGTGTTCACACACTTAGCTCTCAACAGTAGGACATGTTCACACACCTCCAATTCATCCACGATGAATCGGACTGACACAACTCTAAGCAATAGCGGGCATGACAAACAAGCATGAATGAGTAGGCACATCAGGGCTCAAACAACTCCTACTCTTGCTAGTGGGTTTCATCTATTTACTGTGGCAATGACAGGTCATGCAGAGGATAAAGGGGTTCAGCTACCGCAGCAAGTAATAGTTGTATCGTTGTTGTCCTAATGCAGTAAAATAGAGCAGGAGCAAGAAAGTGGGATTGTATCGGAATGAACAAGGGGGTTTTGCTTGCCTAGCACTTCTGAAGATAATATGGTTCTTCATTGGTGTCATCAAACTCATCGTCGGAACCACGTCTATCGGGGGGGAACAAACACCGACAAACAAGGAAGAACACAATCAATGCAATGCACAATATGATGCATGATCATGACATGCCAATATGCTGTTGATTGGGCTAATCCAACTAGCACCAAGGTTAAATGAAGTTGGTTTGAACCCAAGGTTCAAATTCAAACTCCATATGTGAAGGTTTAAATGCCCTTTATATGATTTGTCCTAAACAGCAGCCATAAGTTGTTCTAACATGCATGAAAATTGTATAGATGGATAGATTGGATTTTTTGATCATTTTTCATATATAATTTATTTGATTTGGAGTTACCGATTAATTTCTATGAATTTTTGAAGTTTTGGATATTTTTTGGAATTTCCTGAATTAAAATTAATCCAAAAAATGAGTTATGGCGTCAGCACTACCTCACTGTGACGTCATGGTGGTCAATCAAAGCTGCTGCAGTCAAACTCGACCGATGGGGTCGACACGCCAGTGACACAAGTAACTAACAGGGTTAATTAATTCTAACTAATCAAATTAACAGCCACTGGGCCCACTATCAGTGTCAGCAGGGGTAATTAGTCCTAAACTAATCTAGTCAGAGGCGGGGCCCACGCGTGTTGACCCCAGGGAGGTCAAACCCCAGGTCGAACAGGTCAAACCTGCCGGCGACATGACGCCGGCGAGGCCAGACGCGGCGGAGCAGCGCGGGTTTCGCGCTTTGGCGACCAAAACAACAGCGGAGGCATGCTACGTAATGCTGGGGAGCTGCCGCATCCAGTGGTGCAAGTGGTTGGACACGGGGACGTCGGAAACAACGTCGGCGAGATCGACAGTGGCGGCCAGAGTTCGGACGGGGTTGAGTTCGATGTTACGGTGCACGGGAGGAGGAGTTGGTGGTGGCTACGGGCTCCTGGTGCTGCGCTGAACACAACAGTGAGGTAGGCTTCGAGCCACTGTGGCTCTAGCCACGACGGCGCCATGGCCGGCGGCGGGGAGCTTTCAGGTGCGGTGGAAACGGCGGCTATGGAGGCCAAACAGGCACGGGAGCTAGGGGAGAGGAAGAGGAGCTCACAGCGGGGTCGGAGAGGGGGTCAGCGAGCTCGGGGAGGCCCTATGGACGACGAATCGGGCGGCGACATCCGGCTGCCGTGGACGGGGAAGAAGGGTCACGGCGTCGTCTTGGGGTCCTCCGGCCTTACGTGGGTCGGCGGGGAGGTGCTCGGGTTCTAGGCGGAGCTCGTGGGCTGGTCAGAGAAGCGAGGGGGAGGCGGTGGCCGCGGCAGCAGCAAGCGGCGGCGACGGCAGCGTTCGGTTGCGAGAGGGAGAGAGAGCAGAGGAGGGGAGAAGGCACGGGAGAGAGTGAGAGGGCCTGGGGGCGCGTGGCGATGCGAGAAGGCAGGCGGCGGCAAGCGGAGGAGGTGGTCGTCGCGGCTTGCTGCTGCGGGCACACGCCTCCCGCCTCTTGGCATGAGGTTGAAGACGGTGGCGGCTGCGGTGGGCTGGGCCGCACAGTGCTGGACCAGCACAGGAGCTGGGCCGGCTCTGGTGGGCTGCACAGGTAAGCACTTCTCTCTGTCTCTCTCTCTTGTTTCTGTTTTCTATTTTGTTTCTCTATTTTGGTTTAGTAATAATGCTAAACCATTTCATAAAATCCTGGAAATAATTATGGGTGCTTTCTGAATTATTCCCGTGACCCATAACAATTTCCAACATTTTTGGAGCATCTAAATATATATATATATATATATATAGCATTTAAATAGCCCCAATTCAAATACGTTTGGATTAATTCAAAGTCCAATATGTCCTGCAAAAATGTGAACCATTTTTGGTAGATGCTTCCACCTTGACCCAGAAATGATGAACATTTTCAAAGGGCATTTTGAAATCATTGAAAAATATTTTGGTTGAACCTATTTGAATTCCTTTTGATGCTAGGGTTTGAACATCCCCATTTCAAATTTCCATGAAAGTTAAACATGAAGCAAGCAAGATGCAAACACTATGCAGCACCAGAAGCTAGGGATGTGACAACTCGGCCCCACTAAACAAGAATCTCGCCCCGAGATTCAAGCATAGGGTAGGATGAAGGGGGAATGCAAACTAACATAATCTTCACGTTCCAGGTGGCACTTCATCAGAATGTTGAATCGTTCACCATCTTTGACCCGATGTCTTCCTCTGAGAACTCCAACCAACATGACAAGAAGAGGAAAGGAAAACTCTAGACGAATCGATCTTCTCGAAGACCGAACAACTCAGGATCAACTCATGGGATGAGACATTGACACATCTCTCGAGCTGAGACACGAAGCATACATCTGAGGAAATGGAGTGATACAGATGACGAGGGCTCGCTAGGCACACAACAATTCCAGACTTAAGAATGTGGTGATCGGTTGTCAACGTAGCGAGGAGTTGAATTGCCATGATACCATAACGGGGCACCTTAGGGAAGGTGACTCGTAGGAATATCCCTTAAGTGGCAAAAAGAATTACCTTTGATTCAGAGATCATCGAAACTCTTATACCAGCCTAAGGCAATTCTCGAGCGATCGTTTGGAGGGGTTTGGTAGAATGGCATACCCGGATTAGAATGGATGATGTGGATTACCTTGTTGAAAACAACACAAGGGATGATTTTGCTTGCATGTGCTCTCAAGAACTTGAGCATTTCCATATTCATCAAGGTTTTACCAATATCCATGTCAAGGATCCTGGCAACACAATGTACTACCATGATGAATACTGGTGGAGGATGCAGATGCAAAGGAAAAATAACACTTTCTCATATTTCACCTTGGCGAGGCCAAGGGGATCAAATCTGGATGATCGACCGAGAGACATTTAGCACTCCGCTACTGATGTTCTCCTTGATGTTCTAGTGTAATCCATTCATAGATATGGCTTGATATCTAGAACATTAGGTAAAAGGTCGGACTTCGGGAACTCAAAAATCCATAAGGAACAACTAGGGAGTAAATCCTACGAAATCCTTATGGGGAGGTGGCCAACTTCCTCAGTCAAGATACTACAGTAATAGGTCTTCCGGCTAGACGTGTTGGCCACGACATCCTCTTTACCGGTTACACAGAGACCAATATTATAGTTCTTGGAAAAATGCTCCAACCATCATATCTGCCAGAGATTCAGATCTGGTTGGTGTCAGTGAAGGAAATATGCCCTAGAGGCAATAATAAAGTTATTATTTATTTCCTCATATCATGATAAATGTTTATTATTCATGCTAGAATTGTATTAACCGGAAACATGATACATGTGTGCATACATAGACAAACATATAGTCACTAGTATGCCTCTACTTGACTAGCTCATTTATCAAAGATGGTTATGTTTCCTAACCATAGACATGTGTTGTCATTTGATTTATGGGATCACATCATTAGGATAATGATGTGATTGACATGACCCATCCCGTTAGCTTAGCACTTGATCGTTTAGTATTCTGCTATTGCTTCCTTCATGACTTATACATGTTCCTGTAACTATGAGAATTGTGTAACTCCCGTTTACCGGAAGAACACTTTGGGTACTACCAAACGTCACAACGTAACTAGGTGATTATAAAGGAGTACTACAGGTGTTTCCGAAGGTACATGTTGAGTTAGCATAATTCGAGATTAGGTTTTGTCACTCCGATTGTCGGAGAGGTATCTCTGGGCCATCTCGGTAATACTCATCACCCAAGCCTTGCAAGCATGTAACTAATGAGTTAGTTATGAGATGACGTATTACAAAACGAGTAAAGAGACTTGCCGATAACGTGATTGAACTAGGTATTGGATACCGACGATCAAATCTCGGGCAAGTAACATACCGATGACAAAGGGAATAACGTATGTTGTTATGCGGTTTGACCGATAAAGATCTTCGTACAATATGTAGGAACCAATATGGGCATCCAGGTCCCGCTATTGGTTATTGACCAGAGACGTGTCTCGGTCATGTCTACATAGTTCTCGAACCGTAGGGTCCGCACGCTTAAGGTTTCGATGGCGGTTATATTATGAGTTTATGTATTTTGATGTACGAAGTTTGTTCGAGTCCGGATATGATCATGGACATGACGAGGAGTCTCGAAATGGTCGAGACATAAAGATTGATATATTGGACGGATATATTTGGACACGGAAAGGTTCCGGAGAAGTTTGGAGCACCGGAGGTTACTGGAACCCCGGGAGGTATATGGGCCTTATTGGGCCCATGTAGGGAGAAGGAGAAGGAACAAGGGAGGCGCGCCCCAGCCCAATCCGACTGGGGAGGGGCCGCCCCCTTTCCTTTCTCCTTCCCCTCTTCCTATTACTACTACTAGTACTTATTCCTAATACTAGTACTCTTTCCTTCCCTCCAAATAAGATAAGGAAGGGGGAAACCTACTTGGAGTAGGTTTCCCCCTCTCCTCTATGGCGCCCCTTGGGCGGCCTCCTCCTCCCTCCCTCCTTTATATACGGGGTAGGGGCACCCTAGAACACACAAGTTGATCATTGATCGTTCCTTAGCCGTGTCGGTGCCCCCTCCACAATATTACACCTCGGACATATTGTAGCGGTGCTTAGGCGAAGCCTGCGACAGAGAACATCAAGATCGTCACCACGCCATCGTCTTGTGACGAAATCCCCTCGGAGCCTCTCTTTGGATTGGAGAGCGAGGTGCGTCATCGAGCTGTACGTGTGTCAAGAACTCGGAGGTGCCGAGTAACGGTGCTGGATTGGTTGAACCGGAAGGCGTCGACTACTTCCACTACGCTGTGTCAACGCTTCCGCCGATCACGAGGGTACGTGAGACAACACTCTCCCCTCATTGCTATGTCATCACCATGATCTTGCGTGTGCGTAGGAAATTTTTTGAAATTACTACGTTCCCCAACAGTGGCATCAGAGCCTAGGTTTTTATGGTTTGATGTTATATGCATGAGTAGAACACAAGTGAGTTGTGGACGATATAAGTCATACTACCTACCAAAGCATGTGATACTTTGGTTCATGGTATTGTTGGATGAAGCGGCCGGACCGACATTACGCAGACGCTTACGCGAGACTGGTTTTACCGCCGTGCTTTGCACACGGTGACTAGCGGGTGTCTGTTTTTCCAACTTTAGTTGAACCGAGTGTGGCTACGCCGGTCCTTGTGAAGGTTAAAACGAGTCTATTTGACAAACTATCATTGTGGTTTTGATGCGAGGTGAGATTGGTTCTTGCTTAAGCCCGTAGCAGCCACGTAAAATTTGCAACAACAAAGTAGAGGACGTCTAACTTGTTTTTGCAGGGCATGTTGTGATGTGATATGGCCAAGACGTGATGCTATATTTTATTTTATGAGATGATCATGTTTTGTAACGAAGTTATCGGCAATGGCAGGAGCCATATGGTTGTCGCTTATTGTATGAAATGCAAATGCCCTGTAATTGCTTTACTTTATCACTAAGCGGTACCGATAGTCGTAGAAGCAATAGATGGCATAACGACAACGATGCTACGATGGAGATCAAGGTGTCGCGCCGGTGACGATGGTGATCACGACGGTGCTTCAAAGATGGAGATCACAAGCACAAGATGATGATGGCCATATCATATCACTTATATTGATTGCATGTGATGTTTATCCTTTATGCATCTTATCTTGCTTTGATGACGGTAGCATTTTAAGATGATCTCTCACTAATTATCAAGAAGTGTTCTCCCGAGTATGCACCGCTTGCGAAAGTTCTTCATCTTTGAGACACCACGTGATGATCGGGTGTGATAGGCTCTACGTTCAAATACAACGGGTGCAAAACAGTTGCACACGCGAATACTCGAGTTATACTTGACGAGCCTAGCATATACAGATATGGCCTCGAACACGGAGACCGAAAGGTCGGCGTGAATCATATAGTAGATATGATCAACATAGAGATGTTCACCATTGAAACTACTCCATCTCACGTGATGATCGGACATGGTTTAGTTGATTTGGATCACGTGATCACTTAGATGACTAGAGAGATGTCATCTAAGTGGGAGTTCTTAAGTAATATGATTAATTGAACTTAAATTTATCATGAACTTAGTACCGATAGTATTTTGCTTGTCTATGTTTGTTTGTAGATAGATGGCTCGTCTTTGTTGTTCCGTTGAATTTTAATGCGTTCCTTGAGAAAGCAAAGTTGAAAGATGATGGTAGCAATTACACGGATCGGGTCCGTAACTCGAGGATTATCCTCATTGCTGCCTGTAAGAGTTACGCCCCGAAGCACCGCTGGGTGCCGAACCGCTTCTTGATGTAACCGACGACGTTAAGAACGTCTCGCGAGCAAAGTCGATGACTACTCTATAGTTCGATGTGCCATGCTTTACGGCTTAGAACCGGTCTTCAACGATGTTTTGAACGTCATGGAGCATATGAGATGTTCCAGAGTTGAAGTTAATATTTCAAGCAAATGCCCGGATTGAGAGATATGAAGTCTCCAATAAGTTCTATAGCTGCAAGATGGAGGAGAACAGTTACATCGGTGAGCATATACTCAAAATGTCCGGGTATAATAATCACTTGATTCAACCGGGAGTTAATCTTCCGGATGATAGCGTCATTGATGAATTCTCCAATCATCGCCACCAAGCTACAAGAGCTTTGTGATGAACTATAATATGCAAGGGATGAACAAGACTATTCGAGCTCTTCGCGATCTTTGAAAGCAGCGGAGGTAGAAATCAAAAGGAGCATCAAGTGTTGATGGTCAACAAGACCACTAGTTTCAAGAAGAAGGGCAAAGGGAAGAAGAAGGGAACTTCAAAAGAATAGCAAACAAGTTCTTGCTCAAGAGAAGAAACCCAAGTCGGACCTAAGCCTCAAATCGAGTGCTTCTACCGCAAGCGATCGACTTCGAAGCGGAACTGCCCCAAGTATTTGGCGGATAAGAAGGATGGCAAAGTGAACAAAGGTATATGTGATATACATGTTATTGATGTGTACCTTACTAATGCTCGCAGAGCTTTTGGGTATTTGATATGGTTCATTGCTAACATTTGCAACTCAAACAGGACTACGGATTAAGCAAAGATTAGCTAAGGACGAGGTGACGATGCGTGGGAAATGGTTCCAAAGTCGATGTGATCGCGGTCGGCACGCTACCTCTACATCTACCATCGGGATTAGTTTTAGACTGAATAATTGTTATTTGGTGCCGCGTTGAGCATGAACATTATATCTGGATCTTGTTTGATGCAAGACGGTTATTCATTTAAATCGAGAGAATAATGGTTGTTCTATTTATATGAGTAATATCTTTTATGGTCATGCACCCTTGAAGAGTGGTCTATTTTATTGAATCTCGATAGTAGTGATACACATATTCATAATGTTGAAGCCAAAAGATGCAGAGTTGATAATGATAGTGCAACATATTTGTGGCATCGCCGCTTAGGTCATATCGGTGTAAAACGCATGAAGAAACTCCATCTCGATGGACTTCGGAATCACTTGATTATGAATCACTTGGTACTTGCGAACCGTGCCTCATGGGCAAGATGACCAAAACACCGTTCTCGGTTCTATGGAGAGAGCAACAGATTTGTTGGAAATCATACATACTATGTATGTGGCCCGATGAATGTTGAGGCTCGTGGCGGATATCGTTATTTTCTCACCTTCACAGATGATTTGAGCAGATATGGGTATATCTACTTGATAAAGCACAAGTCTGAAACATTTGAAAAGTTCAAAGAATTTCAGAGTGAAGTAGAAAATCATCGTAACAAGAAAATAAAATTTCTACGATCGATCGTGGAGGAGAATATTTGAGTTACGAGTTTGGTTTACATTTGAAACAATGTGGAATAGTTTCGCAACTCACGCCACCGAACACCACAACGAAATGGTGTGTCCGAACGTCAGAATCGTACTTTACTTGATATGGTGCGATCTATGATGTCTCTTACCGATTTACCGCTATCGTTTTGGGGTTATGCTTTAGAGACGGCCGCATTCACGTTAAATAGGGCACCATCAAAATCCGCTGAGACGACGCCTTATGAACTGTGGTTTGGCAAGAAACCAAAGTTGTCGTTTTCAAAGTTTGGGGCTGCGATGCTTATGTGAAGAAACTTCAACAGATAAGCTCGAACCCAAATCGAAAAATGTGTCTTCATAGGATACCCAAAAGAGACTATTGGGTACACCTTCTATCACAGATCCGAGGGCAAGATTTTCGTTGCTAAATTCGGATCCTTTCTAGAGAAGGAGTTTCTCTCGAAAGAAGTGAGTGGGAGGAAAGTAGAACTTGATGAGATAACTATATCTACTCCCTTATTGAAAGTAGTTCATCACAAGAACCGGTTCTGTGACGACTACACCAATTAGTGAGGAAGCTAATGATATTGATCATGAAACTTCAGATCAAGTTTCTATTGAACCTCGAGGTCTACTAGAATAAGATCCGCACTGAGTGGTACGGAAATCCTATTCGGAAGTCATGTTACTTGACCATGATGAACCTACGAACTATGAGGAAGCGATGATGAGCCCAGATTCGCAAAATGGCTAGAGGCCATGAAATCGAGATAGGATCCATGTATGAAAACAAAGTATGGACTTTGGTTGACTTGCCCGATGATCGGCAAGCCATTGAGAATAAATGGATCTTTAAGAAGAAGACCGACGCCGATGGTAATGTTATCGTTCTACAAAGCTCGACTTGTTGCGAAAGGTTTTCGACAAGTTCAAGGGGTTGACTACGATGAGACTTTCTCACCCGAAGCGATGCTTAAGTCTGTCCGAATCATGTTGGCTATTGCTGCATTTCATGATTATGAAATTTGGCAAATGGATGTCAAGACTGCATTCTTGAATGGATTTCTAGAAGAAGAGTTGTATATGATGTAGCTCAAGGTTTTGTTGATCCAAAAGGTCTTGACAAAGTGTGCAAGCTCCAGCGCTCCATTTATGGACTGGTGCAAGCATCTCGAGTTGGAATAAACGCTTTGACAAGTGTGATCAAAGCATATGGTTTTATCTGAGACTTTTGGAGAAGCCTGTATTTACAAAAGTGAGTGGGAGCTCTGAGCATTTCTAGTTTTATATGTTGATGACATATTATTAATTGGAAATGATATAGAATATCTGGATAGCATAAAGGGATACTTGAATAAAAGTTTTTCAATGAAAGACCTCGGTGAAGCTGCTTACATATTGGGCATCAAGATCTATAGAGATAGATCAAGACGCTTAATAGGACTTTCACAAAGCACATACCTTGACAAAATTTTGAAAAAGTTCAAAATGGATCGTGCAAAGAAAGGATTCTTGCCTGTGCTACAAGTGTGAAGTTGAGTCGAACTCAATGCCCGACCACACAGCAGAAGATAGAGAGAAAATGAAAGATGTTCCTATGCTTCAGCCATAGGCTCTATCATGTATGTAATGTGTGTACCGGACACGACGTATGCTTAGCAATAAGCTTGGCAGGTAGGTACCAAAGTAATCCAGGAGTGGATCACTGGACAGCGGTCAAGAACATCCTGAAATACCTGAAAAGGACTAAGGATATGTTTCTCGTATATGGAGGTGACAAAGAGCTAGTCGTAAATGGTTACGTTGATGCAAGCTTTGACACTGATCCGGACGATTCTAAATCGCAAACCGGATACGTGTTTATATTAAACGGTGGAGCTGTAAGTTGGTGCAGTTCAAAACAAAGCGTCGTAGCGGGATCTACATGTGAAGCGGAGTACATAGCTGCTTCTGAAGCGGCAAATGAAGGAGTCTGGATGAAGGAGTTCATTTCCGATCTAGGTGTCATACCTAGTGCATCGGGACCAATGAAGATCTTACTGGTGCAATTGCCTTGGCAAAGGAATCCAGATTTCACAAGAGGACCAAGCACATCAAGAGACGCTTCAATTCCATTCGGGACCAAGTCCAAGTGGGAGACATAGAGATTTGCAAGATACATACGGATCTGAATGTTGCAGACCCATTGACTAAGCCTCTCTCACGAGCAAAACATGATCAGCACCAAGACTCCATGGGTGTTAGAATCATTACTATGTAATCTAGATTATTGACTCTAGTGCAAGTGGGAGCTCAAGGAAATATGCCCTAGAGGCAATAATAAAGTTATTATTTATTTTCTCATATCATGATAAATGTTTATTATTCATGCTACAATTGTATTAACCAGAAACATGATACATGTGTGAATACATAGACAAACATATAGTCACTAGTATGCCTCTACTTGACTAGCTCATTTATCAAAGATGGTTATGTTTCCTAACCATAGACATGTGTTGTCATTTGATTTATGGGATCACATCATTAGGATAATGATGTGATTGACATGACCCATCCCGTTAGCTTAGCACTTGATCGTTTAGTATTCTGCTATTGCTTCCTTCATGACTTATACATGTTCCTGTAACTATGAGAATTGTGTAACTCCGTTTATCGGAAGAACACTTTTGGTACTACCAAACGTCACAACGAATCGGGTGATTATAAAGGATTACTACGGTGTTTCGAAGGTACATGTTGAGTTAGCATAATTCGAGATTAGGTTTTGTCACTCCGATTATCGGAGAGGTATCTCAGGCCATCTCGGTAATACTCATCACCCAAGCCTTGCAAGCATGTAACTAATGAGTTAGTTATGAGATGACGTATTATGGAACGAGTAAAGAGACTTGCCGTAACGAGATTGAACTAGGTATTGATACCGACGATCAAATCTCGGGCAAGTAACATACCGATGACAAAGGGAATAACGTATGTTGTTATGCGGTTTGACCGATAAAGATCTTCGAGAATATGTAGGAACCAATATGGGCATCCGGTCCCGCTATTGGTTATTGACCGAGACGTGTCTCGGTCATGTCTACATAGTTCTCGAACCGTAGGGTCCGCACGCTTAAGGTTTCGATGGCAGTTATATTATGAGTTTATGTATTTTGATGTACCGAAGTTTGTTCGAGTCCGGATATGATCACGGACATGACGAGGAGTCTCAAATGGTTGAGACATAAAGATTGATATATTGACGGATATATTTGGACACCGGAAAGGTTAGGAGAAGTTTGGAGCACCGGAGGTTCTGGAACCCCGGGAGGTATATGGGCCTTATTGGGCCCATGTAGGGAGAAGGAGAAGGAACAAGGGAGGCGCGCCCCATTAATCCGAATTGGGGGGGGCGGCCCCCTTCCTTTCTCCTTCCCCTCTTCCTATTACTACTACTAGTACTTATTCCTAATACTAGTACTCTTTCCTTCCCTCCAAATAAGATAAGGAAAGGGGGAAACATACTTGGAGTAGGTTTCCCCTCCTCTATGGCGCGCCCCTGGGGCGGCCTCCTCCTCCCTCCTCCTTTATATACGGGGTAGGGGGCACCCTAGAACACACAAGTTGATCATTGATCGTTCCTTAGCCGTGTGCGGTGCCCCCTCCACAATATTACACCTCGGGCATATTGTAGCGGTGCTTAGGCGAAGCCTGCGCGACAGAGAACATCAAGATCGTCACCACGCCGTCGTCTTGTGGAACTCCCCCGGAGCCTCTCTTTGGATTGGAGAGCGAGGGTGCGTCATCGAGCTGTGCGTGTGTCAAGAACTCGGAGGTGCCGAGTAACGGTGCTGGATCGGTTGAACAAGGAAGGCGTCGACTACTTCCACTCTGTTGTGTCAATGCTTCGCTTGGTCCACGAGGGTGCGTAGACAACACTCTCCCCTCGTTGCTATGTCATCACCATGATCTTGCGTGTGCGTAGGAAATTTTTTGAAATTACTACGTTCCCCAACAGTCAGAACAATCCAGACTCATTGAGTCTAGAAAGAAAAATGAAAGTTTGCAACACAAATCGACGAGATGACATTGCGAGATTCTCGGGGAATGAACTATGGTAGTAAGCTCCAAAACATGAGCTGGTTCTGCTACAACATGTGAACACGTTGTCCGAGACAAGCATGACCACGTAGTAGTCTTATAATAAAACACTACCGAGTTCTGGTTGGGAACCATCATCGAGGATATCGGAGTCTTGTGCATGATCTAGAATTAACACAATAAATTCCTTTCCCTTGAGCAAATCAATCAGTGGCTTGGGGTGCTAGGGATTCCATATGGAATGGAGGTTGCAAGTCTCCAAACCACAGAATACTTCGCACATATGCTTGACTGACTTGGGATGATTCCGGAGGAGGCAAAAATAACTTTCTCGAATTCACAGTGGCAACTTGCATCGAATGCACATGAATGAGAGGAAGTCACTCCTTTCATCCAAACATATACTTCATGAACGGGGCATGAAGAAAATGCTTGCAAAAGTTTCCAATACTAGCTTAATGTCCAACAAAATTTTGGAGAAGACAAGGATGTTGTCGATGGGCTCAACAACAATTCATCCAGGTTTCCATATAAATGGAATTCCATAATTAAAAGAACGTGGTGATAGCATTGGTCAGACCAAAGGATATAATGGTGTATGCCCGAGGAATCAACCACGAGTAAGACAACATTACGAACATCGTTGGTTCTGATTTGATTTGAGGATAACCCATACTCAAATCAAAGTTTTGGCAAGACAATAGATCCAATAATTGACCACGAGGTTCAATCAAGGAAGATATTGTCTATCTTCAACACACACACACACACACAAGAAATCCCTTAAAATGAACCAAGTCGGACAAGCTTTCATCTTCCAACTCTCCAAGTTGTTGTTTAGCTTAACCAACTAGCTCAGGGTATCCGACACAGATTCTTGGAGAAACGGTGGTTACAAGAAAACCAACTTGATCACGAGCTCAACATAACAGTCAGGGAATAACCTGGTAACACTTCCGAGAAGATATTCAGAAAATCATGAACCACCGATATGTTACTAAGCTCAAGAACAATCTTGCTTTTCAGGGCAAGATGATGTGATCAATTAGGCAAGGATTGACACAATCCTAACTCTTGACCGCAGGGTGCACCAGGGAAAATGGACTAGGTGGCATGATCAATCTTAGGGTGATGGTTCAACAACCAACACGCTAAGAGTGAAATTATTGTCCATTTACTACCAAGCAATGAGTTGCTAGGAGTATTGATTTCACACATCATAGTTCACCTGTCGGCATTTCGGTTGCAACAACACGGGAACCGAGAAATGAAAATGATGGCGAGAAGTATCACTACATCAAGAATGCATAAGAGGGTGCAATTCTCATGACAATCCCGACGTAAAGAGGGTAACACTCCAAGGTGGAACAGAACAAAAGCTGGATTAGTATTTGATCTGTGGAACACAACTGCTTTGACCCAATCCTGGATATGGGTGAGGTACTCGAGTTTGTTTCTCCTAGTCATTCCCGAATAGAATGGCTTGACGGGCCACAAGAGTAGTGGCATCGATGAACACAAATGCATAACTACTCCTGTCTATCAATTGATAGACAAGGGTCAGAAGATGACTAAGGGGGGCAACTCAAAAGAACATATGTTTTTCTGAGTTGTGGATGCATGGATTAGTATGCCAAACAAATTCAGCATATTTCTTCCGGATAACCCATGCAGGAAGGTTGAACTGGCAGAGTCGCAAAATAGAATGGAGAACCCATCGAGAGCACTCTTGTCGTGATCTCTTGGTTCAAGGAACTTCTGCCAAGAATGGTTCAAGGTATTTAGAAGAATGATGTACCACGGACCTCGAAGACTATCGCAAAGGTTACTAATATCCTAAAGGTACGAGCAACACTAACAACATGAAGTAAGTAGGGAAATCTCGGGTTCAGAAACCCAGGAATAGAAAGCCTACTAACTAAATGGCATCACGGGATGCTTTCGAGAATGATGGCCAGAATCATCACACCGGGAACACAAAGCATGGCTAGATTATTAGGTGATATTCTAGACACCTAGGATCATAATAATAGCTCCAACATAAATGTCGAGGCAATAGAATACCTCAACTCAACGATTAGTGTGGTTAATCTGACCTAAAGAAACATCGAAACGGTAAGAAGATATTTGCGAATGCATCAGACTATTTAGAAACCTGGGATGACTCGGACAGCATAACGGCTGTAAACGCTCAAAAAGATTTGAGACATGCTACAAAAATGGTGGCATAGCCACTCAGAAGCACAATATCAAGGTTTCGAGATCAACAGTTAACATACGGAAGTAGTAGGAACTAAACTGAAGCTTAAATCCATCAATCCTATAAGTCTACGGATTAGTAACACGTGATCCTGATAGAAAGAAGAGAAGGCCTAGTTCCTTAACCCCGTAGGAAAGATAAGATGACTCGGATCAGAAGGGCATAAGGTATAAGGAGTAAAAAGAGCCTTACGTTCCATCCCACAATCAATTCCCCTACATATAACTAAAGCATTTCTAGACTCAACTTTGACCAGTTTGGCTTGATAATCCTACAAGCAGTCAAGCTCTGATACCAAAGCTGTGAGGACCCCGACTCATTGCCACATCGATCTAGCATGTAACACCTCATATCACTTTGCGGCCTCACGCACGGTATCCCCACGGGTGTCGCCTTACCTTTGCCCGGGACCGTTTGCGCCTTTTGGCACACGTATATGATAGTGTCGCTAGCATCCATATGATAAGGAGCCCGGACTGACATGGCTAGTCGTAAACCCAAAGTGGCAATAACTTACAGGGACAGGCATCCATGACCCAGCATCGAAAGTGTCAGTCGTCAGTGAGTGAATCACGGTTGTAGCACTGGGCTAGCAGGACTCCGGTGAACCGGGCTGTAGCGGGCTAACAGGACTCCGGTATTCATCGCGTGACATTTCCCGAAGGGATGAACACGAGAACGAAGGACACATGCCGGCCAGCCTAAGTGTTAGGAGCAAGAGGAAGCTACCATGGCTCGATTGGAAGCACTAGGAGACATTTCCGGTAAGAGAGGCTACTAAGGATAAACAACTAGATAGTCGGATCCCACACATACCAAGCATTTCAATAACATACACACAATATGCTCGATATGTGCAAACACAACATGCCATCACAACATGACTCTACAACTCAAATATTTTATTCAATAGGCTCCAAGGAGCGAGATATTACAAACATGGGTCTCTCGACCCAACATTGAGAGCATACAAGTCAAAGCACATGCGGAAGCTTAACATGTCCGAGTCTGAGCATAACTACAAATGAAAAGGTGAGAAGCTTGACTAACTACGAGATCTGCCGAGGGCACAAGATCATAAATGAGGTAACAAGCTAAACATCAAGTCCAAGCGGAACTACTAGCAAGACCAAGTCTCTCTACAAAAACATAAAATAGGCAAACGTGAGTACAAATGTACCCGACAAGACTTACATCGGGACTATCTACATATGCATCATTATCAACAAAGGGATGGTGGAGTTTGACTGCGACAAGCCAGCTTTGACTCGGTGGCTATCTGAACTACATTGCAAGTAACTCTTTTGAGGTGGCGCACATGAGTCCACATATTCACCATATCAATACACCACTATGGATCCGCTCCCGTCTCCTCACGAGAACGCCATCCATAGCACTCATGCTTATCTTGCGTATTTTAGAGTATCCACTTTCACTTGTCTATGAACTGCATGCAGCGACCGAAGTCCTTTACGCAGAACACGGCTATTGAATAGATAATGTTAACCTGCAGGGTGTACTTCTTCACACGCTCTCGCCACTTACCGCCATGTACACCTCGTGTATCTCGGCAACCTTCAAGCGGAAGCTTGGCGAGGGAGTCGGCCACGACGACGACTAACCACACAAGTCTCTCGTCCGGTTTATCGCCTATTCGGGTTCCATCCGCAAGGAGATCCGGTCGGGTGTCACCACGGCCCCAAATGATGTGAGCGGGGTTCCCAAGCCCACCATCCAGGGTGCCACTTGGTACACCGTGCCATTGTGCCTAGTCTGTCCCAAGCCCACTTATGCAGGTGCCACTTGGTAGACTACTAACACTACCTACAAACACCGAAACTAGTTGCAACTCACGGAGAGAGATCATGTTGATTAATAAGTCGAGAGGGGTCGAGTTATCGGAACCCAATGTGTGGTAGTAACTGTTCATGGATCACAAACACAGAACTCAGTTCCTGAGGACGGCTGCAATGAGACAACCCACCATGTACTCCTACATGGCCTCTCACAGCTACCTTTACCAAATCGTGTTCACACACTTAGCTCTCAACAATAGGACATGTTCACACACCTCCAATTCATCCCTGATGAATCAGACCTGACACAACTCTAAGCAATAGCATGCATGACAAACAAGCATGAATGAGTAGGCACATCAGGGCTCAAATAACTCCTACTCATGGTAGTGGGTTTCATCTATTTACTGTGGCAACGACAGGTCATGCAGATGATAAAGGGGTTCAGCTACCGCAGCAAGTAACAATTGTATCGTTGTTGTCCTAATGCAGTAAAATAGAGCAAGAGCGAGAAAGTGGGATTGTATCGGAATGAACAAGGGGGTTTTGCTTGCCTGGCACTTCTGAAGATAATATAGTTCTTCATTGGTGTCATCGAACTCATCGTCGGAACCACGTCCATCGGGGGGGAACAAACACCGACAAACAAGGAAGAACACAATCAATGCAATGCACAATTTGATGCATGATCATGACGTGGCAATATGCTGTTGATTGGGCTAATGCAACTAGCACCAAGGTTAAATGAAGTTGGTTTGAACCCAAGGTTCAAATTCAAACTCCATATGTGAAGGTTTAAATGCCCTTTATATGTTTTGTCCCAAACATCAGCCATAAGTTGTTCTAACATGCATGAAAATGGTACATATGGATAGATTGGATTTTTCTGATCATTTTTCATATATAATTTATTTGATTTGGAGTTACCGATTAATTTCTATGAATTTTTGAAGTTTTGGATATTTTCTGGAATTTCCTGAATTAAAATTAATCCAAAAAATGAGTTATGGCGTCAGCACTACCTCACTGTGACGTCAGCAGGTCAACGGGCGCTGCTGCAGGTCAAACCTGACCAGTGGAGTCGACACGTCAGTGACACAAGTAACTAACAGGGTTAATTAATTCTAACTAATCAAATTAACAGCCACTGGGCCCACTATCAGTGTCAGCAGGGGTAATTAGTCCTAAACTAATCTAGTCAGAGGCGGGGCCCATGCATGTTGACCCCAGGGAGGTCAAACCCCAGGTCGAACAGGTCAAACCTGCCGGCGACATGACACCGGCGAGGCCAGACGCGGCGGAGCAGCGCGGGTTTCGCACTCCGGCGACCAAAACAATGGCGGAGGCGTGCTACGTACTGCTGGGGAGCTGCCGCATCCAGTGATGCAAGTGGTTGGACACGGGGACGCCAGAAACGACGCCGGCGAGCTCGACAGTGGCGGCCGGAGTTCGGACGGGGTTGGGTTCGACGTTACGGTGCACGGGAGGAGGAGCTGGTGGTGGCTACGGGCTCCTGGTGCTGCGCTGAACACAACAGTGAGGTTGGCTTCGAGCCACTGTGGCTCTAGCCACGACGGCGCCATGGCCGGCGGCAGGGAGCTTTCGGGTGTGGTGGAAACGGCGGCTACGGAGGCCAAACAGGCACGGGAGCTAGGGGAAAGGAAGAGGAGCTCACAGCAGGGTCGGAGAGGGGGTCAGCGAGCTCGGGGAGGCCCTGTGGACGATGAATCGGGCAGCGGCATCCGGCGGTCGTGGACGGGGACGAAGGGTCGCGGCGTCGTCTTGGGGTCCTCCGGCCTTGCGTGGGTCGGCAGAGAGGTGCTCGGGTTCTAGGCGGAGCTCGTGCGCTGGTCAGAGAAGCAAGGGGGAGGCGGTGGCCGCGGCAGCAGCAAGCAGCGGCGACGATAGCGTTCGGTTGCGAGAGGGAGAGAGAGCAGAGGAGGGGAGAAGGCACGGGAGAGAGTGAGAGGGCCTGTGGGGCGCGTGGCGATGCCAGAGAAGGCCAGGGTGAAGCGGCAAGCAGGAGGTGCCGTCGCGCTTGCTGTGGCACACGCCCTCCCCGCCTCTTGGCGCAGGAGGATGAAGACGGTGGCGGCTGCGGTGGGTTGGGTCAAGACAAATCTTTGGACCAAGACAACATTTGGGCCGGCTCTGGTGGGCTGCACAGGTAAGCACTTCACTCTCTCTCTCTCTCTCTTGTTTCTGTTTTCTATTTTGTTTCTCTGTTTTGGTTTAGTAATAATGCTAAACCATTTCATAAAATCCTGGAAATAATTATGGGTGCTTTCTGAATTATTCCAGTGACCCGTAACAATTTCCAACATTTTTGGAGCATTTAAATACATATATATAGCATTTAAATAGCCCCAATTCAAATATGTTTGGATTAATTCAAAGTCCAATATGTCCTGCAAAAATGTGAACCATTTTTGGTAGATGCTTCCACCATGACCCAGAAATGATGAACATTTTTAAAGGGCATTTTGAAATCATTGAAAAATATTTTGGTTGAACCTATTTGAATTCCTTTTGATGCTATGGTTTGAACATCCCCATTTCAAATTTCCATGAAAGTTAAACATGAAGCAAGCAAGATGCAAACACTAGGCAGCACCAGAAGCTAGGGATGTGACACCATCTGGAGCAGATCGATAGCTACGCCCCTGGCCATCAGGTCAGGTTTGGAAGCCTGAACTACACTGCCGACATCCACGGAGACTTGATCTACGATGGATTCGAGCCCATGACAGGTGCGCCGGACAGTCACGATGAGCATGACTTGGATCTTCCATCGGACGGTGTTCTGGAGAACGCACCTGCAGCTGCCCCGGCTCTAAATCCGGAGCAGACCATGTCGTTCGAGGGCGGGCGGATAGACCCTGCCACGGAGGCTGCACACTCATTGGCGATTGAGCTGAACACAGACTTCGCCTCCAATGAGGCCTGTGTCATCAGACCCCCGGACTCGTCTCCGGCCATAGGCTCCGAACCGCGCGCATCTGTGCCTATCAAATCTGATTGGGCACCGATCATGGAGTTTACCTCCGTGGATATCCTTCAGCACTCACCCTTGGGCGACGTGCTAAATTCACTGAAATCTCTCTCCCTGTCAGGAGACTTTTGGCCGAACTACGTCCGGCTTGAGTGGGAAGCAGACGACGAAGAAATTCGTTACCCACCCACCACCCACTTAATAGCCACTGTCGACGACTCAACCGACATGCTTGATTTCGACTCCGAAGACATCGACGGTAAGGACGACGATGCTGGAGAAGAATAGGAACCACCGCCCAAAGGGCGCTGGACGGCCACCTCATCATATGATATATACATGGTGGACACACCCAAATTAAACAATGGCAAAGAACGGAAGGATGCAACGGAGGATAACCCTCTTGAGAAGCAACCAAAGCACCGACGTCGGCGCCGCTATAAATCCCGCCACAGCAAAAACAACAATAACGGCACAAATAATGCCCCGGACGACTCTAAAGGCAACGACGACCCCATGAACCCAGTGACGGAGCAGGATGAGCAAGGGGACGACAAACATAGTCCGGGGCCGCTGTCCGATCACAGCGATGCCGAGGGTAAAACACATCAACCCGTCTCCGGAGAGGAGAACAGTCCGGACGACGATGGATTCATCATCCCGGAAAAGCACTTGGAACAAGAGAACCTCCACAAAAGGCTTATCGCCACCGCGAGGAGCTTGAAGAAGCAGAAGAAAAGGCTTAAGGCCGCGCAGGATACGCTCAACCGCAGATGGAACAAAGTGCTCGACACCGACAAGAAATACGGTGGTGATCGCCACACAAAGAGCTATCCAAAGCGCAAGCTGCTGCCGAATTCGACGACGAGGCTATAGAGCCCATCCCACCGAAAAATAATACGACCGATCTGCCGGACCGACCACCCCGTGGCCGAGACAAAGCGGCTAATGACACCGCACACAAGTCAGCACACGATTTACGTGAGCACCTAGACAAAAAAGCCGGTATGGCCAGGTCCATTTATGGATCTAGGAAGTGTGCTCCGGCGCAGGATCACGGCCACCAAAACGACTATACTGATCGAATACCATCTCAGAATCAACACCGAACACCACAACCGTCGGCAGCACGCCATGACACATCCAAATACAGGGGCGCTGCCCACCCCCCTGTGCTTCACCGATGAGGTACTGGATCATGGATTTCTAGAGGGGTTCAAACCTATGAACATCGAGGCATACGACAGAACAATAGACCCTGCAGTCTGGATTGAGGACTTTATTCTTCACATCCATATGGCTCGCGGAGACGATCTCCACGCCATCAAATACCTGCCCCTCAAGTTGAAAGGACCAGCTCGACACTAGTGGAAAAGCCTCCCTGAAAACTCAATTGGAAGTTGGGAGGAACTTGAGGATGCTTCCAGGGCTAATTTTCAAGGGACCTATGTTCGACCACCGGATGCAGACGATTTAAGTCACATAATTCAACAACCCAGAGAGTCGGCCTGTAAGCTTTGGAACAGATTTCTCACCAAGAAGAATCAAATCGTCGACGGCCCGGATGCCTAAGCCTTAGCGGCTTTCAAGCACAGTGTCCGTGATGAATGGCTCGCCAGACACCTCGTCCAGGAAAAGCCGAGGACAATGGCAGCCCTAACAAGCCTTATGACCCGCTTTTGCACGGGCAAGGACAGTTGGTTGGCCCGCAGCGGCACCAGCAACCCAGGCACATCCGAAATCAGGGATGGCAATGGGAACCCACGATGCAGTAAAAACACGCGTCGAAACAATGAAGACAGCCCAGACAACACGGTGGTAAACGCCGGATTCAGGGGCTCTCGACGCAGTCAACGGAAAAAGCCATTTAAAGGCGGTGGACCATCCAGCCTAAACAAAATTTTAGACAGATCATGTCAAATTCATGGCACCCCCGAGAAACCTGCGAATCACACCAACAGAGAATGCTGGGTCTTCAAGCAGGCCGACAAACTAAACGCCGAACACAAGGGGAGGGAGCCGCCAAGTGAGGACAAAGACGAACCTCGCTAGCCGAACACTGGGGGACAGAAAAAATTTCCACCAGAGGTTGAAACAGTGAACGTGATTTACGCAACCCACATACCAAAGAGGAGGCGCAAACACGCACTCCGAGACGTATACGCTGTAGAGCCCGTCGCCCCCAAATTCAACCCATGGTCGGCCTGCCCGATCACATTTGATCACAGGGATCATTTGACTAGTATCCGGCACGGAGGTTCGGCTGCTTTGGTGCTCGACCCAATAATTGATGGATACCATCTCACCCGAGTCCTCATGGACGGCGGCAGTAGTCTTAATCTGATATATCAGGACACTGTCCGCAAGATGGGGTTAGACCCGTCAAGAATCAGCCGAAGTGATATTACCTTTTAAGGAGTAATACCAGGCGTAGAGGCCCGCTGCACGGGCTCTCTGATACTAGAGGTTGTATTCGATTCACCCGACAACTTCCAAAGCGAAGAACTAATCTTCGACATCACCCATTCCAAAGCGGCTACCATGCACTACTCGGAAGAATGGCCTTCGCTTGTTTGTAATGCAGTCCTGCATTACGCTTATCTTAAAATTAAGATGCCCGGTCCACGTGGCGTCATCACAGTTAGCAGAAATACAGCGTTCCTTGCGTGCGGAAGAATATGTGGTGGCTCTAGCAGCCGAACCACTGAACGGCCTCCCCAACCTGAATAAATGATCGGTCGTCAAGACCACAGACGCGGCTAGACGTGTCTGGCACACCACTAGTTGTAGCAGCCCAGATAAGCCTGAGCTTGGTCGACGGATATGCCCTCATATGTGGTGCTAGGGGCTGCCCGCATGTAAAAGGTTCCATAGTTTGGCTCAACCCTACTAATACACAATAAATTGAATTCTCATGGTTCATTAAGAATAACCAACTTTTTGCACGATCACACCAGATTCTTTCACCTGGGTTTTCCTTTTTCTTATAGATGATCATCGTGCTACACCCTTCCAGGATACGACACAACGGAGACAAAGGTGCAGACGTGCAGCAGGGCCCCGTTCAAAGGTTTCTTTTTAGATTAAGACCTTGTGTAAACCTTTTTTATTGTCTCTTGTTGTTACACACCCTCCGGGTACTCAAATCAACCGAGAGGGATACTGGCGTTATTGGCAAGCTTTTTTGTCACGCTAGATTAATGCATGTACCTGGAAAATCAGGGCTCATTATCGAGGGCGGTACTCAGCCCAGTATATGTTAAAAAGTCTGAATACCTTCGGGAGTGTTTGGCGTCGCGAGTTTGGCCTTATATGCATCAGCTCCGAATCATGTCTTTGGTCAATAGTTGGGTTTCTTGACTCCCGTGTTTTGCTACCTTACGTTCCGCTCTATCGGCTAAGGTGGCACCGGGAGAACTATTGCGATTGTGCCCTGGTTCATCTGGATGAGCACCGCAGTAGAGAAAGCCAAAAACTGACTATCATGATAAATCGAGAGACTGGTCAACCACTCGATGACCCAGCGGAATCTTCGGGATTCCTCCGCATTAACGAAGGACCGGTTTCTCGGTCACGTATGTACATGCACCGTATTCGCTTGGCTTTCCGGAGCAGAACTTCGTCCGCAATAAGAAGGGCTTCCCAGCCGTGATATCTCCGGCTTGACGAAGCTCCTCCTTGTTGCTCGATTTCAGAGTCGCTTCCTTGGCTGCTTCAAAGCCTTCTTCAAGTCGGCCGCTTTAAGCGGCTTTCCCTTCGAGGAGCTCATAGCGGTGGTAGCATTTTGCAGCTCAAGAGCCA
Organism: Aegilops speltoides; assembly: GCA_021437245.1. Taxonomy (NCBI): domain Eukaryota; kingdom Viridiplantae; phylum Streptophyta; class Magnoliopsida; order Poales; family Poaceae; genus Aegilops; species Aegilops speltoides. The sequence continues at coordinate 327,999,495 of CM038146.1, read as the reverse complement.
TGTTGGCTATTTTATCTTCGCTCTGGCGATGAGCGGCTGTTCGCTTTTAACTCTCGGCTGCCTTGAGGCGGCCGACGCTTCTCTGGCTTGTTCCTTGGCTCGGGCAAGTTCTCGCTCAAGGGTCTCCACGGCGGCAGCTCCATCTACAGTCAAAGCATATTATAAATACTAGCATCATGCTCCTCTTAATATTTGCTGACCACCCGAATATACATACACTGTGCCTCGTCAAGCCGCTTGTTCACAAGCGTGATGTCCGCATCCACCATGTCAAGCTGCCGCCTCAATTCGGCAAAATTAGTAGTCCGGTCAACCACTAGACCCTCAGCCGACTGCGCATGAAAGCAGCGCTATCATTACCTGAGACTATGATCCTCTGCTTGCCGCCTCTGGACGGCAACCAGAGTCTCAGGGGCTATTATCTATACAGAGCACACCTAGCGTGTGCGGTACAGTCCAAAAACATATATATTACTTTGCGTACCTCAAAGCCTCTTAGTAGGCTCGTAAAAGCTTCATTCAAACCGCTTTTTACGGATGAAATCCTCTCAACCACCATACCCATTAAGGTACAGTGTGCCTCTGAGATAGCTGCTTGCTCCAGAAGACCCATCAACATGTCCGGTTGTACACCGGATAATCCCGGGCTTTTTTTGTTGGTCTCCTTGGGAGCCGAGAACCCCGGACTTCGGGCGGCCGAAGAGTTACCTTTTGGCCTATGCGGATCAGGAGAGATCCTCCGAGATGACACCTCAGGGTTGTCCGCCTCATGAGGCGGGGAGGCGGGAGGAGGCGTTTCGCTCTCCATCATCTCCGGAAGAAGATCCCCCGAAGACGAACTTTGTTGAGAAGGGCTATGAGCCGGACTGCAAAACATATGTCTCGGTTATTATTCTCAGGAAAAACAGGGCATATTTACTAATGTGCCTTTGTTTACTTACAGCTCGGCTGACGGCTGGCCTCCTTGTGGGCGTTGTGCGGTAAGGATGCCCTCTGGGGCAGGTCCCCCTGGTGAGGGTTTCTTCCCTCATTTGGAAACCTCCATTTCCAAGTCTTCACGGGCGGCCCTTTTCTTCCCGTGGGGGCGGGGGGGATTTCAGATTCACCTCCTCGATCACCCTCCTTCGCGGAGTCACCAATTCCCCTGGCTTGGATGTGTAACGTATGAAGCCCTCTTTCGGCTTCTCCATTCCTCCCCTCATCTTCTCCTAATGGCACTTGATAGGGTGCGCGAGCCAACATCCTGGTTAGTACAGGATCCGGCGAGCCTTCGGGAAGAGGGGCCGAACACCTGATCCTCTCCGCCTTTCTTATCTAGTCCTGACCGAGGGCAATTTTTCAGAATGATGTTGTGACAAATATAATAACAGCATGTTTGGTCGCGGAGTTACTTACTTGGGTATCTGGACGGTTGTAGTTTAGACCCGCATCCTCGGTGGTGTCCGGACACTTTATTCGTGATCCGAAGAATAATCGATACATCCCTTCGAGCGCCACGCCGAAGAAGTGTTGAATAGTTCGCGGTCCTTCCGGGTTGAACTCCCACATACGGAGAGATCGACGTTGGCATGGCAGGAGCCGACGAACTAGCATTACTTGAATCACTTTGACAAGACTGACATCCCTCTTGAGGAGATCTCGGATGCGGCTTTGCAATGTCAGCACGTCATTAACTGGCCCCCAGTCCAGCTCTTTGTTGACCCATGATGCCAGTTGGGGCGGAGGGCACGGGCGGAAGGCTGGGGCGGCTGCCCGCTTTGTACCTCGGGGTGCTGTGATGTAGAACCACTCCCGCTGCCATAAGTCGGACACCTCCGGGAAGGAACCCTTTGGCCATAGGGCGTCGGCACCTTTGCTTATTATAGCGCCTCCGCACTCCGCGTGTCTCCCGTTGATCATCTTCGGCTTCACATTGAAGGTCTTGAGCCATAAGCCGAAGTGTGGGGTAATGCGGAGGAAGGCCTCACACACAACGATAAACGACAAGATGTGAAGGATGGAATCTGGAGCTAGATCATGGAAATCTAGCCCGTAATAAAACATGAGCCCTCTTACGAAGGGATCAAGACTAAAGCCTAGCCCTCGGAGGAAGTGGGAAACAAACACAACACTCTCGTTGGGTTCGGGAGTGGGGATAACATGCCCTTGAGCAGGTAGCCTGTGGGGGATTTTGGCGGTCAGATACCTAGCCTCCCTAAGCTTCTTGATGTCCTCCTCTGTGACAGAAGAGGCCATCCACCGGCCTTGTAGGTTGGATCCGAACATGGTTGAAGGTCCGAAGCGCTTAGCCTGAACCTTGGGTGTTGGAACTTGAGGTAGGGGAAGGGAAGGATTGGGCGTGGAAAGAAAAGGACGGGTCTGGACCTCTTTATAAAGAGGGTGAATATCAAGCGTCCTTCGCGTGGCCGTTTGGAACTTGCCTAAAACCGAGGAGTCATACTAACGAAACGATTGGGTTACCCACACCCGTATTGATGAGAATCCCATGATAAGGGGACACGATCTCTGCTTCGACAAGACGTGCCAATAAAACTGCCTCGCGATATGTGCGATAATAGGTTGAGAGAAACGGTTCTAATAATGACCGGGCCGCGGCGTGATGTCATGCTATGAAAAGTTGTCACCAGATTAGATTTGTGGAATATTATGCTCTCTACAGTGGTGTGTGAAATTTGTTTTGCAGAGCCGGGCACGATCCTTGTGTTCAAAATCTTTTATTGAGTATTCGGAGAAGGAATCCGCCTTGCAATGCCGAAGACAATCTGCGCGCCGGACTCATCGTCATTGAAGCCTGGTTCAGGGGCACTGAGGGAGTCCTGGATTAAGGGGTCCTCGGATAGCCGGACTATGTACTTGTGCCGGACTGTTGGACTATGAAGATACAAGATTGAAGACTTCGCCCCGTGTCCGGGTGAGACTCTCCTTTGCATGGAAGGCAAGCTTGGCAATTCGGATATGTAGATCTCCTTCTCTGTAACCGACTCTGTGTAACCCTAGCACCCTCCGGTGTCTATATAAGCCTAAGGGTTTAGTCCGTAGGACAACGACAATCATAATCATAGGCTAGCTTCTAGGGTTTAGCCTCTATGATCTCATGGTAAATCAACTCTTGTAATACTCATATCATCAAGATCAATCAAGTAGGAAGTAGGGTATTACCTCCATAGAGAGGGCCCGAACCTGGGTAAACATTATGTCCCCCGCCTCCTGTTACCATTAGCCTTAGACACACAGTTCGGGACCGCCTACCCGAGATCCGCCGGTTTTGACACCGACAGCGGGTCCCAAGCCGGCTCTCCTGTCAGGACCCCGACTCAATGTCACATCGATCTAGCCTGTAACACCTCATATCACTTTGCGGCCTCACGCACGGTATCCCCACGGGTGTCGCCTTACCTTTGCCCGGGACCATTTGCGCCTTTTGGCACACGTATATGATAGTGTCGCTAGCATCCATATGAAAAGGAGCCCGGGCTGACATGGCTAGTTGTAAACCCAAAGTGGCACAGACTTACAAGGACAGCATCCATGACCCAAAGATCGAATGTGTCGGTCATCGCAAGTAAGTTAGGGCTGTAGCCTTTGGGCTAGCAAGACTCGATGGCGGGCAGAAGCGGGCTAACAGGACTCCGGTACTAATGCGTGACATTTCCCGAAGGGATGATACGAGAACGAAGAAGGACACTTGCGGCCAGCCTAAGTGTTAGGAGCAAGTAGCAAGCTACCATGGCTCGATTGGAAACACTAGGAGACATTTCTGGTAAGAGAGGCTACTAAAGATAAACAACTAGATAGTCGATCCCACACATACCAAGCATTTCAATCATACACACAATATGCTCGATATGTGAAAATACAACAAGGCATCACAACATGACTCTACGACACAAGTATTTTATTTAAAGGCTCGAGAGAGCCATACATAGCATACACACAAGTACGGGTCACACGACCCACATTCAAGTCATACAAGCATACAAGCCAACAATGAAGTGTTTTGTCCGAGTACGCATAACTAGTAAAATAAAAGAGGCTTGGTAAGCCTAGCTATACTACATGGTCCTTCACTTGCTCAGATCACCACGGGCCTTAGTCTACTCATCGATGTCAACGCTCACGAAGAACCCGTCGGAAGGGGTTGTGGCATCTTCGAAAAATGTAAATTAAAGCAACATGAGTACAAAGGTACTCAAAGAAGACTTACATCGATCCTACATACATGCATATTATCAAGAAGGGTTGGTGGAGTTATTGCAGCAAGCCAGCTTTGACTCTTGGCTAAGCTATCCTACGAGACTCCAACTTGAAATGGTTTTGTGCACTCGAGTCCACTACTCACCACTTCAATACACTACCGAGGATCCACCTCCGTCTTCCTACGGAAGAGCCATCCTCGGCACTCACGCTTATCTTGATGCTTTTAGTAGTTTCCATTAACTTGTCTATGAATTGTATAGGCAACCAAGCAGTCCTTTATCATGACGCTGCTATTCGAATAGATGATGTTAACCTCGCAGGGTGTACTTCTTCATACATGTTTCCACCACTTAGCGTCCTGCACACGACATGTGCTCGGCAGACTTCAGCTTAAAGCCGACGTGGGTGTAGACCACAACCTACCTAAACACTCAAGTCTCTAGTCGGGTTTATCGCCTATTTGGGTTCCATCTATGAGGAGATCGGCGAAGTTTCGCTCACAGCCCCAAACGATGAGCAGGGTTCCCGAGACACCAAACGAGCATCCGTTACACCGTGCCACGTACCTACCGCATCACAGCCCACCCCTACGGTCGCATTTGTCACTGTCCACGGCCTCCGAAGAGGCTACAAACACCGAAACTACTTGCAACTCCCCGGACAGAGGACTAGGGTGAATAAGAAGTCGAGCGGGTCATATTTCAGGCCCAATGTATGGTAGTAGCTGATTCTTAAATCACACATACAGATCTCAAGGTTTAAGGACGGCCTCAATGAAACAACCCACCATGTACTCCTACATGGCCTCTCATCGATACCTTTACCAAATCGTGTTCAACACCTTACTCTCATCTTGACACGATCATTTCACTCTAGCCCATCACCCGGATGAACCGGACGACACGACTCTAAGCATAGCAGGCATAGCAAGGTAGGAACAACACAATCATATGGCTCAATCAACTCCTACACATGCTAGTGGGTTTCATCTAGTTCTTTGGCAATGACAGTCATGCAGAGGAAATGGGTTCAACTACCGCATGACACACAGCAGTTTGAATCGCGTTGTCTTAATGCGATAAAAGAGAGCAGGAGCAAGAACATGGGATTTTATCGATATGATCAAATGGTTGGTTGCTTGCTCGACGGGTCGGTGTAACCGGTATTGCTCTTCGTTGGGGTTATCACAAGGTACTCCTCGGGCGTAACTCGCGCAGAGAGCACCGATACACAACATTACCAAACAGGATGCAACAATATGATGCATGCATGAGACATGGCAAAATGAGTGTATTGGGCTAATGCAACTAAGAACAGATGGGTTTGAACTAATTTGAACCAATGATTCAAAATTCAAACTCATAAGTTGCCAATTCAAGTGCTTTATCTTGTTCTGTGATAAACAGCAGGTTAGCTTGTTTAAACATGCATGAAACCAGTACAGATGGAAAGATTGGGTTTTTCTGATCATTTTTCATATATAATTTGTTTCATTTGGAGTTACAGATTAATTTCCATGATTTTTTGAAGTTTGTAGCAATTTCTGGAATTTCCTGTGTAAAAGTAATTTCAGTAATTAAATTACTGCGTCAGCATTACGTCAGGATGACGTCAGTGGTCAACGGGCTAGTCCAGGTCAAACTGACCAGTGGGTCCCGCATGTCAGTAGATAGTTAAACTAACTAAATTAAGTTTAAACTAAACTGGGTTAATTAACAGAGGGGCCCCACATGTCATAGACTCAGGGGAGTCAACCTGGGCCCACCCTGGTCAAGGTCAAAGTCAACACGCCGGCGTCTAGCCGCCGGCGAGGCCAGACGCGGCGGAGGAAGTGGTTTTGTGCATTCCGGCGGCCAGACGGGCGGCGGAAGGCACCTACGTGTTGCTGGGATCGAGCCGCGGCTATTGGTGGTGGTGGTTGAGCTCGGGGTGGCCGGAGTTGGCGCCGGCGACGACTTTGGCGGCCCGGGAGTTGATTGAGACGAACTCGAGCTAGGGCCTGATGAGGTTCGGGGAGTGCGCGGTTGGACTCAACGCAGCGTGGTGAGTGCGTTGGACACCGAGAGGTGGCCGGAGGATGGCTGGGAGCATGTCGGCGACGAGGTCCGCGGCAGTGCGTGCGGGTGATCTTCGTGCGGTGGCTACACGGCTCGGGGGAGAGAGAGGAAGGGTAGGAGGGGTAGCTAGTGTTGGGGAACGTAGTAATTTCAAAAAATTTCCTACGCACACGCAAGATCATGGTGATGTATAGCAACGAGAGGGAAGAGTGTTGTCGTACGCTCGTCAGACCGGGCGAAGCGATCACAACGTAGAGGAAGTAGTCGACGCTCTCCTCGCGATCCGATCGATCCGGCGCCGTTACTCGGCGCCCCGAGTTCTTGACACACGCACAGCTCGATGACGCCCTCGTACTCCGATCCAGCCGAGTGTCGAGGAGAGTTCCACAAGACGACGGCGTGGTGGACGATCTTGATGTTCTATCGGCGCAGGCTTCGCCTAAGCTTCATGACGATATGACCGAGGTGGAATATGGTGGAGGGGCACCGACACGGCTAAGGAACGATCCGTAGATCAAACTTGTGTGTTCTAGGGTGCCCCCCGCCCCAGATATAAAGGAGCAAGGGGGTGCGGCCGGCCTAGAGGAGGCGCTGGAGGAGTCCTACTCCCACCGAGTAGGACTCCCTTCCTAGTTGGAGTAGGATTGGGGAGGGAGAAGAAGGAAGGGGCGCCCCCCCCTCCTTGTCCTATTCGGACTAGGGGAGGGGCGCGCCACCCCCGGCCGGCCCCTCCTCTTCTCCCTCGAGGCCCACTAAGGCCCAATAGCCTCCGGAGGGTTCAGAACCCCGGTTTCTAAGAAAATCCGATTTCACCGGAACCATTCGAACTCCAAATATAGGCTTCCAATATATCAATCTTTATGTCTCGACCATTTCGAGACTCCTCGTCATGTCCGTGATCACATCCGGACTCAACTTCTTGGTACATCAAAATACATAAACTCATAATATAACAATCATCGAAACCTTAAGTGTGCGGACCCTACGGTTCGAGAACAATGTAGACATGACCGAGACACGCCTCGGTCAATAACCAACAGCGGACCTGGATGCCCATATTGGCTCCTACATATTCTACGAAGATCTTTATCGGTCAGACCGCATAACAACATACGTTGTTCCTTTGTCATCGGTATGTTACTTGCCCGAGATTCGATCGTCGGTATCCAATACCTAGTTCAATCTCGTTACGCAAGTCTCTTTACTCGTTCCGTAATACATCATCTCACAGCTAACTCATTAGTTGTAATGCTTGCATGGCTTCGATGATGTGTATTACCGAGAGGGCCCAGAGATACCTCTCCGACAATCGGAGTGACAAAACCTAATCTCAAATACGCCAACCCAACATCTACCTTTGGAGACACCTGTAGTACTCCTTTATAATCACCCGCCACGTTGTGACGTTTGGTAGCACCCAAAGTGTTCCTCCGTAAACGGAGTTGCATAATCTCATAGTTACAAGAACATGTATAAGTCATGGATAAAAGCAAGAGCAACATACTAAACGATCGTGTGCTAAGCTAATGGAATGGGTCATGTCAATCGATCATTCTACTAATGATGTGACCTTGTTAATCAAACAACAACTCTTTGTTCATGGTCGTGAAACATGACCATCTTTGATTTAACAAGCTAGTCTAGTAGAGGCATACTAGTGACACATTGTTTGTCTATGCATTCACACATGTATCATGTTTCCGGTTAATACAATTCTAGCATGAATGATAAACATTTATCATGAAATAAGGAAATAAATAATAACTTTATTATTGCCTCTAGGGCATATTTCCTTGAGCCTCCCACTTGCACTAGAGTCAATAATCTAGATCACATAGTAATGATTCTAACACCCATGGAGTCTTGGTGTTGATCATGTTTTGCTCGTGGAAGAGGCTTAGTCAACGGGTCTGCTACATTCAGATCCGTATGTATCTTGCAAATCTCTATGTCTCCCACCTGGACTAAATCCCGGATGGAATTGAAGTGTCTCTTGATGTGCTTGGTCCTCTTGTGAAATCTGGATTCCTTTGCTAAGGCAATTGCTCCAGTATTGTCACAGAAGATTTTCATTGGACCCGATGCACTAGGTATGACACCTAGATCGGATGACTCCTTCATTAGCTGCTTCCGAAGCTGCTATGTACTCCGCTTCACATGTAGATCCCGCCACGACGCTTTGTTTAGAATCGCACTAACCGACGGCTCCTCCGCTTAGTGTAAATACGATCCGGTCTGCGATTTAGAATCGTCCGGATCGGTGTCAAAGCTTGCATCAACGTAACTGCCACGATGAGTTCTTTGTCACCTCCATATACGAGAAACATATCCTTAGTCCTTTTCGTATTTCAGATGTTCTTGACACGTCCAAATGATCCACTCTGGATTACTTTGGTACCTCCCTGCTAAGCTTATAGCAAGGCACACATCAGTCAGTACACAAGATTGCATACATGATAGAGCCTATGGTCAAGCATAGGAACATCTTTCATTTTCTCTATCTTCTGCAGTGGTCGGGCATTGAGTCTTACTCAACTTCACGCCTTGTAACACGTGCAAGAACCCTTTCTTTGCTTGATCCATTTTGAACTTCTTCAAAATTTTGTCAAGGTATGTGCTTTGTGAAAGTCCAATTAAGCGCCTTGATCTATCTCTATAGATCTTAATGCCCAATATGTAAGCAGCTTCACCGAGGTCTTTCATTGAAAACTCTTATTCAAGTATCCCTTTATGCTATCAGAATTCTATATCATTTCCGATCAGCAATATGTCATCTACATATAATATCGTAAATGCTATAGAGCTTCCCACTCACTTTCTTGTAAATACAAAGCTTCTCCAAAAGTCTCAGATGAACCCAAATGCTTTGATCACACTATCAAAGCGCTTATTCCAACTCCGAGATGCTTGCACCAGTCCATAAATGGATCATTTGGAGCTTGCATACTTTGTTAGCTCCTTTGGATCGATAAAACCTTCTCGTTGCATCATATACAACTCTTCTTCCGTAAATCCATTCAGAATGCGGTCTTTACATCCATTTGCCAAATTTCATAATCATGAAATGCGGCAATTGCTAACATGATTCGGACAGACTTAAGCATCGCTACGGGTGAGAAGGTCTCATCGTAGTCAATCCCTTGAACTTGTCGAAAACCCTTTGCACAAGTCGAGCTTTGTAGACGAGAATATTACCGTCGGCGTCGGTCTTCTTCTTGAAGATCCACTTGTTTTCTATTGCTTGCCGACCCTCGGGCAAGTCAACCAAAGTCCATACTTTGTTTTCATACATGGATCCCATCTCGCATTTCATGGCCTCAAGCCATTTTATGGAATCTGGGCTCACCATCGCTTCTTCATAGTTTGTAGGTTCATCATGATCTAGTAGCATGATTTCCGAGCAGGATTACCGCATCACTCAGTGCGGATCTTACTCGTTGATCTACGAGGTTCTCAGAGTAACTTGATCGAAGTTTCATGATCAACATCATCAACTTCCTCACTACTTGGTGTAGATGTCTCGTAAACCGGTTTCGCGATTTAATTACTTTCAAGTAAGGGAGAAGGTACAATTACCTCATCAAGTTCTACTTTCCTCCCACTCACTTCTTTCGAGAGAAACTCCTTCTAGAAAGGATCCATTCTTGGCAACAAATGTCTTGCCTTCGGATCTGTGATAGAAGGTGTACCCAACTGTCTCCTTTGGGTATCCTATGAAGACACATTCGATTTGGGTTCGAGCTTATCAGTTGAAGCTTTTTCACATAAGCATCACATCCCCAAACTTTAAGAAACGACAACTTTGGTTTCTTGCTAAACCATAGTTCATAAGGTGTCGCCTCAACGGATTTTGACGGTGTTCTATTCAAAGGTGAATGCGTCCGCCTCTAGAGCATAACCCCAAAACGATAGCGGTAAATCTGAAGAGACATCATAGATCGCACCATATCTAGTAAAGTACGATTCGACGTTCGACACACCATTCTGTTGTGGTGTTCCGGGTGGCGGAGTTGCTGAAACTATTCCGCATTGTTTCAAATGTAGACCAAACTCAGAACTCAAATATTCACCTCCACGATCGATCGTAGAAACTTAATTTTCTTGTTACGATGATTTTCAACTTCACTCTGAAATTCTTTGAACTTTTCAAATGTTTCAGACTTATGTTTCATTAAGTAGATATACCCATATCCGCTTAAGTCATCTGTGAAGGTGAGAAAATAACGATATCCGCCACGAGCCTCAACATTCATCGGACCACATACATCAGATGTATGATTTCCAACAAATTTGTTGCTCTCTCCATAGTACCGAGAACGGGTTTTGGTCATCTTGCCCATGAGGCACGGTTCATAAGTGCCAAGTGATTCATAATCAAGTGACTCCAAAAGTCCATCAAGATGGAGTTTCTTCATGCGCTTTACATCGATATGACCTAAACGGCAAGTGCCACAAATAAGTTGCACTATCATTATCAACTCTGCATCTTTTGGTTTCAACATTATGAATATGTGTATCACTACTATCGAGATTCATCAAAATAGACCACTCTTCAAGGGTGCATGACCATAAAAGATATTACTCATATAAATAGAACAACCATTATTCTCGATTTAAATGAATAACCGTCTCGCATCAAACAAGATCCAGATATAATGTTCATGCTCAACGCAGCACCAAATAACAATTATTTAGGTCTAAAACTAATCCGAAGGTAGATGTAGAGGTAGCGTGCCGACCGCGATCACATCGACTTTGGAACCATTTCCCACGCCGCATCGTCACCTCGTCCTTTGCGGTGTTCGCTAATCCGTAGTCCTGCTTCGAGTTGCAAATATTAGCAATGTAACCAAGATCAAATACCCAGTGCTATCTGCGAGCTCTAGTAAGGTACACATCAATAACATGTATATCACATATACCTTTGTTCACCTTGCCATCCTTCTTATCCGCCAAATACTTGGGGCAGTTCCGCTTCCAAAGGACCGACCGCTTGCAAGTAGAAGCACTCGATTTGTGCTTAGGTCCGGACTTGGGTTTTTCTCCCGAGCAAAGAACTTGCTTGTCGTTCTTCTTGAAGTTCCCTTCTTCTTCCCTTTGCCTTTCTTCTTGAAACTAGTGGTCTTATTGACCATCAACACTTGATGCTCCTTCTTGATTTCTACCTCCGCAGCCTTTAGCATTGCGAAGAGCTCGGTATAGTCTTTACTAACCCTTGCATATTATAGTTCATCACGAAGCCTTTGTAGCTTGGTGGCGTGATTGAAGAATTACATCAATGACACAATCATCCGGAAGATTAACTCCCGGTTGAGTCAAGTGATTGTAATACCCGGACATTTTGAGTATGTGCTCACCGATGTAACTATTCTCCTCCATCTTGCAGCTATAGAACTTATTGGAGACTTCATATCTCTCAATCCGGGCATTCTGTTGGAATATCAACTTCAACTCTGGAACATCTCATATGCTCCATGACGCTCAAAACGTCATTGAAGTCTCGGTTCTAAGCCGTAAAGCATGGCACATCGAACTATAGAGTAGTCATCAGCTTTGCTCGCCAGACGCTCATAACATCCGGTGTTGCTCTGCAGCAGGTTCGGCACCTAGCGGTGCATCTAGGACGAACTCTTCGTGCAAAGAATGAGGATAATCCTCGATTCGGACCCAATCCGTGTAGTTGCTACCATCATCTTTCAACTTTGCTTTCTCAAGGAACGCATTAAAATTCAACGGAACAACAAAGACGAGCCATCTATCTACAATCAAACATAAACAAGCAAGATACTATCAGTACCAAGTTCATGATAAATTTTAAGTTCAATTAATCATATTACTTAAGAACTCCCACTTAGACAGACATCCTCTAGTCATCTAAGTGATCACGTGATCCAAATCAACTAAACCATAACCGATCATCACGTGAAATGGAGTAGTTTTCAATGGTGAACATCTTATGTTGATCATATCTACTATATGATTCACGCTCGACCTTTCGGTCTCCGTGTTCCGAGGCCATATCTGCATATGCTAGGCTCGTCAAGTATAACCCGAGTATTCTGCGTGTGCAAAACCGGCTTGCACCCGTTGTAGATGGACGTAGAGCTTATCACACCCGATCATCACGTGGTGTCTGGGCACGACGAACTTTGGCAACGGTGCATACTCGGGGAGAACACTTCTTGATAATTTAGTGAGAGATCATCTTATAATGCTACCGTCAATCAAAGCAAGATAAGATGCATAAAAGATAAACATCACATGCAAATCAATATAAGTGATATGATATGGTCATCATCATCTTGTGCTTCGTGATCTCCATCTCTGCAGCACCATCATGATCACCATCGTCACCGGCGCGACACCTTGATCTCCATCGTAGCATCGTTGTCGTCTCGCCAAACTTATGCTTCTACGACTATCGCTACCGCTTAGTGATAAAGTAAAGCATTACAGGGCGATTGCATTTCATACAATAAAGCGACAACCATATGGCTCCTGCCGGTTGCCGATAACTTCGGTTACAAAACATGATCATCTCATACAATAAAATATAGCATCACGTCTTGACCATATCACATCACAACATGCCCTGCAAAAACAAGTTAGACGTCCTCTACTTTGTTGTTGCAAATTTTACGTGGCTGCTACGGGCTTAAGCAAGAACCAATCTCACCTACGCATCAAAACCACAACGATATTTCGTCAAATAGACTCCGTTTAACCTTCTCAAGGACCGGGCGTAGCCACACTCGGTTCAACTAAAGTGAGAGAGACAGACACCCGCCATCACCTTTAAGCAACGAGTGCTCAGGCGGTGAAACCAGTCTCGCGTAAGCGCACGCGTAATGTCGGTCCGGGCCGCTTCATCTCACAATACCGCTGAACCAAAGTATGACATCTTTGGTAGGTAGTATGACTTGTATTGCCCACAACTCACTTGTGTTCTACTCGTGCAAAACATCAAACCATAAAACCTAGGCTCGGATGCCATTTGTTGGGGAACGAGTAATTTCAAAAAATTCCTACGCACACGCAAGATCATGGTGATGTATAGCAACGAGAGGGAAGAGTGTTGTCTACGCACCTGAGACCGAAGCGAAGCGATCACAACGTAGAGGAAGTAGTCGACGTTCTCCTCGCGATCCGACCGATCCGGCGCCGTTACTCGCCGCGCCCAGTTCTTGACACACGACAGCTCGATGACGTCCCTCAGACTCGATCTAGCCGAGTGTCGAGGAGAGTTCCACAAGACGACGGCGTGGCAGGACGATCTTGATGTTCTATCGCGACAGGCTTCGCCTAAGCTTCATGACGATATGACCGAGGTGGAATATGGTGGAGGGGGCACCGACACGGCTAAGGAACCGATCCGTAGATCAAACTTGTGTGTTCTAGGGTGCCCCCGCCTCAGATATAAAGGAGCAAGGGGGTGCGGCCGGCCTAGAGGAGGCGCTGCTCGAGGAGTCCTACTCCCACCAGAGTAGGACTCCCCTTCCTAGTTGGAGTAGGATTGGGGAGGAGAAGAAGGAAGGGGGCGCCGCCTCTTTGTCCTATTCGGACTAGGGGGAGGGGCGCGCCACCCCCCGGCCGCCCCTCCTCTTCTCCCTCGAGGCCCACTAAGGCCCAATAGCCTCCGGAGGGTTCCAGAACCCCGCTTTTTTCAGAAAATCCCGATTTCACCGGAACCATTCAACTCCAAATATAGGCTTCCAATATATCAATCTTTATGTCTCGACTATTTCGAGACTCCTCGTCATGTCCGTGATCACATCCGGACTCAACTTCTTGGTACATCAAAATACATAAACTCATAATATAATCCATCGAAACCTTAAGCGTGCGGACCCTACGGTTCGAGAACAATGTAGACATGACCGAGACACGCCTCGGTCAATAACCAACAGCGGACCTGGATGCCCATATTGGCTCCTACATATTCTACGAAGATCTTTATCGGTCGATCGCATAACAACATACGTTGTTCCCTTTGTCATCGGTATGTTACTTGCCCGAGATTCGATCGTCGGTATCCAATACCTAGTTCAATCTCGCATCGCAAGTCTCTTTACTCGTTCCGTAATATATCATCTCACAGCTAACTCATTAGTTGTAATGCTTGCAAGGCTTGATGATGTGTATTACCGAGAGGGCCCAGAGATACCTCTCCGACAATCGGAGTGACAAAACCTAATCTCAAATACGCCAACCCAACATCTACCTTTGGAGACACCGTAGTACTCCTTTATAATCACCCGATTACGTTGTGACGCTTGGTAGCACCAAAGTGTTCCTCCGTAAACGGAGTTGCATAATCTCATAGTTACAGGAACATGTATAAGTCATGGATAAAAGCAGAGCAACATACTAAACGATCGTGTGCTAAGCTAATGGAATGGGTCATGTCAATCGATCATTCTACTAATGATGTGACCTTGTTAATCAAACAACAACTCTTTGTTCATGGTCAGGAAACATGACCATCTTTGATTTAACAAGCTAGTCTAGTAGAGGCATACTAGTGACACATTGTTTGTCTATGCATTCACACATGTATCATGTTTCCGGTTAATACAATTCTAGCATGAATGATAAAAATTTATCATGAAATAAGGAAATAAATAATAACTTTATTATTGCCTCTAGGGCATATTTCCTTCAGCTAGGCTCACAGAGCACCCGTAGAGGCCACCGGCGGGGTCAGGGACGAGCTGATGCGGCGGCGACGGCGAAGGGGATCTCCGGCGATGGCGGTTCGGTCGAGGTCGGTGTGGCAGCTTCGGGGCACGCGAGCGCTCGGGGCTCGACTAGCTCGAAGGAGTAGAGGGCGGCGAAGCTTCCGGACACGGTGGCGCGGCGTGGAGATGACGGAGAGCACGACTATGGCGGCGGTGCGGCGACGATGGCGTCGGCCATGGCGTGAGAGAGCGAGGGAGAGGAGCTGGGGGCGAATGGAGGTGTCCAGGGGTTCGGGGCGCGACGTGGAGCTCGTCCAGGCCAGCTAGGCGGCGAAAGGAGGAGGCAGGGCGACGAGCGTGCGTGGTATTGCTTGGTGCCATTGCCGAGCACCTTGGTTGCCTACTGGCGAGCCAAGCAGCTCGGCTGGAGCGGTGGTGGGCTGGGCGGCCGAGGTGTGGGTCGGGCTGGTGGGCCGCCGTGTCGGTTTCCTTCCTTCTTTTATTTTACATTTTCTATTTTCTTTCAGAACTTTGTTGAATTACTAAAATACCTATGCTATTCCAAAATTCACCAAATCGCACTGGTCCTTAGTTAGAATATTTCCAACATGGAACATTTTAGTTTGGGAATATTTGAGCATTTGAAATATTTTATAAATTTTAAATGCCCAAATTCAAATACTTATGATTTAATTCAAAGACCTTAGGATGACCTAGGAAATTGTGCATCACTTTTGGCGGAGGTTCTGAACCAAGACAAAAATGATGGACATTTTAGAAGGGCATTTCAGGTTCATCGAAAATATTTTTAGTAAACCCTAGTTGGATTCAGAGGGGGCTGGGAGTTCTGTCATTCCCATTTCAGGTTTCTGTTAAATGAAATAGACATGATGCAACACTCTAATGCATGAACTAGCTAGGGTGTGACATCTCCATAGAACCTGGTCAATCACCAATCTGGCCTGCCCTCCTTCGTAATCAGAACATCGATACAATTTGGTGGCATATAGTTCAGAACCACTTCCTTGTCATTATTATAAAACAAAATGAGGCCACCAGAGCGACCGACCATCACTTTCAATAACATGAAGGGAATCAAACTCTAACTTAATTCTCAACGCAATTGCCTTAACTTTGTTCATGTGAGATTCATAGAAAAGATCACATCCGCTCTCACCCGCCCTTGAAGATCCAATAGCTCACGTATTGCTGTCGTTGAGAGCATGCCACGACAATTCCAAGAAAGCACTTCCATTGTCGCCGACAGCCAATGCAACAAGGAACGGTGAAGGAAAAAAATTCTCGGCGACAGGAGCCGTTGGAGGACAGCAAACCCCAACTATTCTTGCCAGGGGACAACAACTCTGTAGAGAAGTCTCCTCGTCATATCATCAAGACCAACAAACTCCAACAGACAACCGCTGTTGAGACGACGGGGAACGTCAAAGAGAAACTCTCGGTCGCCTAGCCGTCCGGAGGACAACAAACCCTAGCCTTCTTTGTTAGGGGACAACAAGTCAAGAAAGGAGAACCCTTGTCAGATCATCCACATAGTTTAGCGAAGAAACTAGCAAGCCAACAGCCGCCAACAGCGGTGCGGCCGGTGGCGATTTGATAGCATCAAGGAATGGAGAGGCGATCCATATGTTGAACGCGTCTATCGACAGAATACGACAAGACGACGGGAATTGATGAATCGATCCATTGCAATGAACACATAATCTTTTATTTTTAATACTGTGTTGGCGTGGTAAGACCTCTTAGCTGGGATACCATATTAAACTCATGTTTCAACCAACTCATTCAAAAGTCCAAACTGATGAAGAAAGACGGACAATATATCTTTACCTAATAATAAAGCAAATTGGGTTTCCTTCATCCGTCATGGCATTTTACATAAAAGTCCCTGTCTTTTCTTGAAATCAACCCGCCGTCCGGATTTAAGTCACACCCGAACCGTTATTTTACATTTTTCGAAACCCCCCTAATGTTTTAGGTAATTCATCATGTGAATCATATTTAAGTCAAACAAATGCTTTTAAAATCATCCATATCTTTTAAACCGTAACTCAGGATTTGAACATGTTATATATGAAATTTGATTAGAAAAATATGTAGAATATGAATATGAGATTATTTTTACTTGTTAAATATTTTTAAATATTATTTTGGAATATATTTGAGTTAAACCAAATAATTTTCTAAATTATTTGTATCTTTAGACCGTAACTTCGATTTTAACATATTATATATGAATTTTTATTAGAAAAATGTGTGAAATCTAAATATGATATTAATTTTACCTGTTAAATATTTTTAAAATATTGTTATGGAAGCAAACTTATAATTTATAGCGTAAGATCCGTTTTTTTCATACCGGCGGCGATCCAGATTGCAAATAAACACCCCACTATAACCATACAGGGAAAAGAAAACATCGACAACTACACATGCATACCTCTGAAAAATGTCGCAGGGGAAAACAACAGATTTCTCATCGCGAGAGTGAGAGAAAGCGAGAGAGAGAGAGAGAGAGAGGGAGAGGGAGAGGGAGAAGAAAGGGAGAGAGAACGCCTTAGGATTAACCATATTCAACACACATTTTTTGTTGTTTTGTGTGAATACCGAGGCCATCGCTGGCGAGGATGAGAAGGAGGATAAGTGGCAACATAAATATGATGCCTCGCAAAAATAAAGGAGATGGACCTATTGTGGTCTTGAGTGATGGTTATTGAGTTAAGAGCGTGTGTTATGTTTTCTCTCCCGTTGCAACGCATGGGTTCTTTTGCTAGTTTCAATAATTGTAACAACATTCTAATTCAAAAGTCCTGAACTGTCCCGGACAATCTTGAACCAGCAGCTCATCCGCCACCGCAGAAATCACGAGGCAGCTCATAAGCGTCCGTCGTCCTCTTCCCCAATCCACATCCCAACCCAGTAAACGAGAATTCCGTAAATGCCCCTGGCCCCCAAGGCGTCAACCCTTCGCCTAAAAACACCTTCCCTCCCTACCCTCCATCCCCCTCTTCCGCCCGCGGCGGCTCAAACTTAAACCCTAGAGCCGCTCCCCTCCTCGCCTCCGAAGCGCTCGCCACCCGATTCGCCAGTCCCCAATCCCCCCAGGGAGGCGCTACCGCGAAGGCAAGTACGCCCCAGACCCCGCCCCAGACCCCGTCCTCTTCGGGTTCCGGTTCCGCGTGCCTCGCCTTTGCGCTTCATTCCGTGCCCGAAACGCGAGCATTTTTTTGGGGCGTTTTTCCTTTCATTTGTGGGTGGAGGTTAGCAGGTGCTTCGTGATGGATTCGTCAGCATTTTTTGAAGATTTTTTTCATTCTTCCTCTTGCAGGTCCGCTGCTGCGGTCATGGCTCGCGTCTACGTGGGGAATCTGGATCCGCGCGCCACTGCGCGCGAGATCGAGGACGAGTTCCGCGTGTTTGGGGTTCTCAAGAGGTGAGATGCCTGTGACTTTGTTTAACAATTCTGAAGCTAGCAGTACGGTACATACCCTTCGCTTATTTTCACGAGTTTGGTGTGATATAACTACTGTGCTTGCCTGTAGACATGCTAAGTTGCATTTTCAAATTTCATGTTCAGCTGGTAACTAGCTCGTCTGCTAAAAGTATACGTGCCAAGTATATTGGTATGCTGGCTATTTGCTAAGCCTGATTTTAGTGCATGATTCGTGTGAAATTCAGAGTTGAGACCATCTCTTGGTGAACATGATGCAGCTTTCTGTTTGAGGAATAGAAGCTTTTATGCATAATTATATCTTAGTTGCATTGCTTGGTCGCTTGTTTTGCTTTTAATTTGTTTCTTCGGTCACATCGTAAAATTTCCCTGATAATAACAGTTTATGTTACTGCATTTTGTGATTTTTTATTTAAGTTCAACGGGGCTTGCATGTACAGGTCTTCTATAGCTTATTTTGGATTGCCATATGCTAAAGAGATATAATGTGGTACAAGTTAATAGGCAAATATGAAACAGTGAAGGTTAGAAAAGTATGAAATGGATATAAGAGATGTAGAGGCAACATTAAGTGAAGTTATGTGTGGGTGCAGATGATGGTATCATCGTAGTAATTCTAAAGCACATGCAGCATAATTATGTTGGACTGCCAGTGTATGCCTTTTCACTTAGAAGTACCAACAGTTAATGTGAGAACTAACGCATGGCTCAGTTGTACCTTTTTGAACTCAGCAGTCAAGAGTATCTCATTATTTTGAATTTCTTGTCTACTGTTTAAAAGGTTATATGTCTCATCTTTTCCCCTAAGTTATTGGTGTATTTCTGAATGTATCAAACTGGTCGATCTTGTATTTGCGTGGCAAAGAATTATGTTGTTTCTGCTTTCTCATTAGTTGCTGGCTTGCTGTTGATTAGGATGATTTTAAGTTAACAACTGTGGTAACAAAGATGTTCCGCTGGTTGCTTGATGTGAAGAATGATATTGATCTCCATACAATAATTACTTCCTATATGTTTTTGTGCGTGCAGAAATGGGATCGATTGGTTTTGACTTGACTTCTTTTCGTTGCAGTGTGTGGGTTGCTAGAAAGCCACCAGGATTTGCTTTCATTGACTTTGATGAGACCAGGGACGCAAAGGATGCAATTCGTGAATTGGATGGTAACATGATAATCATTTTTTTCATGTTGATTCTGTCTCACTATCTCCATAAGTTAGTAGATTCATGAGTCTAGTTGAGAAAATATTAACAGGATCATTTCGTGGTTGCTCATTGATCCTTAACCTCATCCTGATAAGTTCACTTATCACTTGTCTAGATTCTCATACAACTGACAAGTAAATTTTTTGTAGTCTATTTGTCCTAGCTAGCTCATTTTTTGGCTGGTCTAGTGAATTCAGGCCTGTTCTTGTGGGATTCTTATTGAATGGTCTGATGTATAATGCGTTCTGTTGCCTTTTCAGAGCTTAACTCCTGTCCATCAAAGGAAAAAGCCAAAAAAAAAACTGTATTTGCACAGAAACCTGCAAATATATTAGCCCTGTACTTGAAAACCGTGAATTGTGACCATGACCAGGAACTAATAACTGACCAGTATCTATAGTCATGTAGCAATTTGTATTAATATGTCCTATCCAGTCAGCAAGCACACTCACATATTGGCTATAGCATGACTGTGGATGGCTAAGATAATTACGCTACACTACACTATAACTGCTTTTGTTTACTGAGACTGGCAAGCATTATCATGTGCATTTCCTTCAAAATAAAGAAACTTGGATGACCATGGTAAACAGCTACCTTATAAATCATAAAATGTTCAACTCAGTTTGAACTAAAACTGCTAAGATTTACGAGTTCTATTTTTTATTTTAAAGTCTCTTAGATTTGAACAAGTTCCAATGTCATCATACGATGACCACTTGATCAGCAACATATTAGACATTTTTGTTATTGGCGATTGATTTCTGTTGTGCTTTAGCTGTTATGGAGTCATCTGTATGTCTGAACATTCATGAATTTGTGATTATGACAATCGTGCTGATTATTCTGTGCTAATAGGTAAGAATGGGTGGAGAGTTGAGCTGTCAACCAAATCTAGTAGTGGCCGTGGCCGAGAACGTGAACGCTCTGGAGGTTCTGATATGAAGTGCTATGAGTGTGGTGAAAGTGGTCACTTTGCACGAGAATGTCGCCTACGGATTGGTTCTGGGGGCCTGGGTAGCGGAAGACGCCGCAGCCGAAGCCCGAGGCACCGCAGCCGTAGCCGTAGCCGTAGCCCAAGATACCGCAGGAGCCCAAGCTATGGCAGAAGGTATGCCCTCCGCTCACAAGTAAATTATGTTTTAGGCATGGACATGTGTTATCTGTAATTATAAATATATAGGCTTGAAGAACAAAGGAAGAATATCTCCTGAGATATTGTTTGTGAAAGTTCTAATTTTGACCTGGTAATATTTCTCAGTACATGTGAAGTCCATTCTTCAATTTCCGGTTCTTACTTTCTTACCCAAGTCCTATGTCATTTACTCCTGTGTCGGTAAAGTGGTCTAATATTTCCCTTTTCGGTTTGTCTGCTACAATTTCATTGGCTTTGTCAATAGATCAGAAACATAAAATGTGAAGAACCATTTGTACATTAACAGATGGAACAAATTACTGACAATTGCCTTGCCATACTAGTATTATCTCTTACGAATACTTTAGCAGCTGTGTGCTCAGTGCATTTATCTTTACCTGATTCAGGAGCTACAGCCCACGGGATCGGTCTCCCAGGAAGCGAAGTTACAGCAGATCACCACCGCCTCCCCGGGCGCGGAGTATCAGCAGGTCTCCACCGCCTGCCCGTGCGCGGAGCATCAGCAGGTCTCCACCGCCTGCCCGTGGGCGAAGCGCCAGCAGGTCACCGCCGCCCGCCCGTGCGCGAAGCATCAGCAGGTCACCACCGCCTCCTCGCGCCAGAAGCATCAGCAAGTCACCACCGCCTGCCCGTGAACGGAGCTATAGCAGGTCCCCAGCACAGCCACCCCAGCGTGAGGAGTCCCCTTATGCTGATAACGCGTGAGCACTTGGTTCCACAATGCTGGAAGTGTTGGGGGGTGGGGGCCTCCGCTTGTTTCCTTGAATGTTTTGGTATGACTATTGAATGGCCAGGCGGCCGACTATTGTTCTTCGTTGGCATTTGTGTTCTTTTGCTGCTGATACAATTGCGGAAGCGGGATTTCTCTTGACTGGATGACTCTAGCGTATGTAGTTGGTCTTAAAGACAAGATATGTTTTCTTTTTCTGTAACATTTGTACTGTTGGATTATTCGGATGCGATGCATGGATTTTTATGTGCTGATGAAACTGTTTCTTGAATCTTAATGTGTCACCGTCTTGTTACGTTTCTGTTCGCTAGAGACGTGCAGTCACTATTACGCATAGTCATATAAACCTTTCATAATCCTGATGACTATCTAGGCAGGTACTAGCACGGAACGAATGTTCAAAAGATATCATGATCTGCAGCTAAAAGCAATGCTTCACGGCAGCTGTTGCTGTTTAAGGTTTGTGAGGACGTCCCGTTGCGTTTCTCTTTGGCGTGGCTGTTCTGGCCAGTGTTTGGAGTGGACTGTTCGGACATTTTTTTGCCATACCTGTCCATAATTTTGATTTTTTGCCGTCCAATACCGGTCTATAATTTTGTCTGGATAGATCCGCATATTTGAAATCCCACAAATCTTTTGCCGCCCAACACCAGTCCACAATTTTGTCTGGATAGATCCGCATGTCTGAAATCCCACGAAACGGAAGTAAACACAGGGGAGGGTTGCAGACGTTCGGATCTCCTTCATGTCGAACTCTGACACGCTTGGTCCACTCAAAATACCTCATCCGAAGCTAGTGCGGTGTTGCAGAGGCTGGGCTTCATGGAGCATGGTTTGCCAAAAAAATATATATACTTAGAAGTTTCAAAAATATCAAAAAACTATACAAATACATATGCATGTTCGTCAAGTATGTAAAAAGTTTCTTCAGGTAATTCGATTATTTGCATGGTACACAAAAAAGATAAATATTTGGCCCAAAAACTGCAAAGATAAAGCCCATTTTATTTTGTGTATTTATCTTTTTTGTATACATTACATGCAAACATATATATATATTCATGACATTTTACACGTGTATACTACAAAAATACATCTATGTATATTTATTTTTCAGATTTTTTCAATATGAGAAAACAGTATTTTTGCTAAAAATAATAATAAAGAGCTCTATGGAGCTCGGCCTCTGCAATGCTTTTTCGATCCGAAGCACCTTTTCCCCATTCTGTCTCTCTTTACTGTGCCTTATATCTACTCCGTCGACGACCGACTCCTCCGTTGTATAACCCCGACCGCCGCCCAGGCCTTCCTGGACCTCCACCGCTTCACCCAGGCGCTTGCCCGCCTTCCCCTACGTTGTCGTCCCACCTCAGATCTGGCCGCATCCTAGGTATCCCTGCTATCTGTCGAAGCCGTCCATGGCGGTCACCACACCCAGCAAATGTTTGATCAGATGCCATAGCCAATTTTTCTGAAGTTCTCATTGTTTACTTTGAATCAAACACGATGGATTTGGATGGGGAGTGCTTCCACATCGAGTTCACTGAGTCGTCTTTGTCGGATGAGGAGGAATATGAGAATGGAAACAACCATGATGAGGGCGGTTCTTGCAAGGGCGATGCGTGCGTCTGAGCATGTTCTCAACTACTTCCTCCATTCTGAATTACTTGTCGCACGTATGGATGTATCTAGATGTATTTTAGTTGTACATACATTCATTTCAGTGACGAGTAATTTGGAACGGAGGGAGTACAAGGGTTCAACAAAAGGACATCAACTATTGAACCGGAATAACGCACGGGGGCATCTGTTGTTGGACGTCGACTGTTTTGCCCCCAATGTGTCATTCAAGCCCTATTATGCCTTCGTTTTCAAATGTGGCGACAAGTGTTTGATCGTATCTACTGTGGTCTCCGAGCCTATGATGATTACTTCACCCTGAAGTAGGATGCCATTGGAACCATTGAGTTTTGTGTGCTGCAATGAGGATTCTTTCATATGGCATGGCCACAAATTTGTGCGATGAGTACCTCTGGATGTCAAATTTGATACTGTAGTGTTGAAGGTGTTTGGACGAAGCACTTGAAAGAACCAACTCCTGCAGACACTGCAAGACCCATGGCAATTGGAGAAGAAAGAGGGTTTTCTGGGTATACTCGGATCCCTAAATTGCATGCGATGGGAATAAAAAAACTGTGGTATCCAAAACAAGGGCAATACCAAGACCATTCCAAAAAGCCCACCATCATTCCCGAAGCAGTTGCATCCCATGACATATTGATTTGGCGCTCTTTCTTTGGCATGCCTGGGTCTACAATGACACCAACGTGCTGCAGTGGTCTCCATTATTTGCAAGGTTGTGTACTATCTTTGTTTCGTCAAGACCATATATCCGAATCAATGGGTAGAAAAAGGTATCACTTTGCCCAAAGTAAAGAATATGTTAAAAGGATGTCGAGAGGGCATTTGAAGTGCTCCAAGCCCGCTTTGCAATTATTCGTGGACCTGCTAAACTATGGGATCCAAAGACATTGCGGGAGGTGATGACAGATTTGTGATCATGCACAACATGATTATGGGATGAGGGTGATGGGGTTGACCATGGTCTACATTTTCAAAATATGGGTGATCCTATCCAAACTTCGGGAGCAGAATCCGGTGACACTTGAGGATTTTATCCAGACACACCATCAAATTCGACATTGAGAAACTCATGAGCCGCTACAAAATGTTCTGGTTGAGCATTTCGGGTGTTTTATATGCACTAGAATGTGTGCCCGACTGAGATGAAATCAAACTTGAACTACTTTATTTCAGAAATTTATATTTTGATTGTTACATTTTAATTGAATTATTGTTGCTTTGGAATATTTATCTTTCAGTTGCTTAAGAATTGTGCTTTCTTTATCTTTGATTGTTTCGAATAGTTTGGGTACAAGAAGAAAATGCTAGGAGTGGACATTTGATGACTTTGGTTGGATGATCTCTGCCCTTAGGACATCTCAAACACTGGCCCCAAGATGGATTTTTTTTTTTGCACAGACACATCCGCGGACAGTGATGTGGGAGCAGGCCATCCAGCGCTGCCCCAAACCTCCCCCGCAATACAAATAAATTCGGACATAATTCATGCAAACATGACGGAATTCATGCAAACAGACATAAGTTCGATATAATCTACATAAACCGGATGATATTTCGCCCGCTCAACAGCACATCAGTCGGCGTCTATGCCATCATCATCGGAGTGGTTCCTTCCGTGGCGGAAGGGCATGGGGGTGCGACAGCCTTGCCCAACCGCCGCCTAGCGCTTGTAGAGGTGTCACTCGTGTTGCTCCCATGAGCCTGCCCTTGCCCCTGCCGGTGGCGACAGAGGTGCCGCTGAGCGACCATTTCTTCCCAATTTTGGCGACCTTCCCGCCGAGCCGGTGCAGACGCCGTGCGTAGTATCCCTGGCGGTCAACGACTGGTCACGTGCCCTGTCCTTCGTGAGGTCTCAGTCTGTCAGGATCCATGCTAGCACGGTGTCGGACGTCGCAGATGCCGCCCGACGCGCTGCTCTCTCCGTGCCACCTCCCTAGCTGCCCTTTGTTGGCAAACGTAATAGAAAACAAACAAATCGCCCTACGAACACCGAGGAACAATATGAAGATGCATAAAGGGTTTGGATCAATGATCGTTACCGACTCCGGAGTGCAGCGGAAGTAGACAAGTCGGTGTAGATCGTAATTGGAGTCCCTCGAACATCGATGACGATCCCGCGAACCGCCCTCGAACGATCCCTCGAACTGAAGACCGAAAGAACGGCCTCTCTACTTGGTTGCAAGCGTACGGTCTTCACGATTCGGCAACGCTTCACCTTCCAGAGCTAATCGTCGCCGGAGAATTAGAGGGAGGAGATTAGAACCACACAAGGCTTCTAATTATGAGGATTAGAGGTGTCTAGGGCTAGCACTAATTAGTCAACTAGGACCAACTAGAACTAGAACTAGATCAACTAGAGGAGGCTCCAAAACTTGTATCACAAATAGAGCAAAATCCTCTAGTATATATAGGTTGGAGGAGGAGGAGAGGGCATCCACCAAGGGGGGAAAGTCCCCCTTGGGGCGCCGGCCTAGGGAGAGGGAGTTGGACTCCCTCCCCTTGTCCAATCCGGGCCCCCATAAAGAGGGGGGGGGCCCTTCCTACTCCCAAGTTGCCTTCCACCTCTTGGCCTTATTAGGCCCATTGATATTAAATTAAATATATATTTGTTCTAAAAATTGGCAGAGCATCATATATATAATTTAACATCCCCACAAACATTTTCCACATATATATATTAATCGGTAATACCCGGTGCTACCCGATATTCACCGAAACCCTTCTGTTGACCCCAAAACGCTTTCGGAACCTCTCGAAACTATTCGGGATATTAATGAAACAATTCCAAAAATATATTCTCATTACTCCCACACTACTAAAATTGAGAAGATTGTTATTACCTTAATCTTGTGACCCCGTAGGTTCGGTAAGTCATAGACATGAATGAAACCCCTTCGTTCAATGATCGATAGTGGAACCGTGGACATCCATATCGGCCCCTATGATTACACATATGATATTCGAGTGAACCTTTGGCTATCATGTGACATTCCCTTTTCTTCGCGATACTTTACAAAACCCGATGTGCATCAGTACCCTCCCGAGTCATCACCATGCTCACTATACCGTCGCTTCAGTTACCGGTTTTGTTCTTCCTTCTCGTTAACGTGTTTCGGCATCCCTATGACATAGTCACTTGTGTTTGGCCATACGACGATGGATGCCATCACACCGAGAGGGCCCTAAGAATATCTCTCCATCATCAGAGGAGCAAATCCCACTCTGGAACTATCCGGTCACTTGTCAAACTTTCTAATGAGACTGAAAGTTGTCGTCATGATCACCTTGTGACAGATGACGTTTAAGTAACCCAAAAGCCCACCATCTGGTAGGAAGTGACCAAGACACTCTCATGGTCTGAGGGACTAAAGTACATGCTTACTCCGTGTTATAACAAATGATTTCTAGATGATATAATCACAAAGTATAACCGACAAGTTTGGGTCAATTCAATATGATCATTCTTACAACGTCATACCCTCAATGTTGTTTTAGGACTATCGTTACACTTAACAATATCATAAGATCTAGGAAACATGATCACCAACAACACTCAAGCCAGTCTTAGAGGCGAGAACCGGAACATATTGTTTAACATTTATCATTCCACATGTGCATATGAGTTTTCCACTGAATCGCATAGTCCAGGATCATAGCAGTTATAGCATGAAATATAAACTCTTAATTATAAATAATGGAAATGAAATAATACAATATTATTGCCTCTAGGGCATTTTTCCAACAGTCTCCCACTTGCACTAGAGTCAATAATCTAGTCGCATAGTCTTTAAAACACCTATGGCTTATCTGGTGTTGCTCATGCTTCGCTTGTGGTAGAGCCTTTGTCATTAGTTTTGACATATTCAAAAAATTGTAATATTTGTGTTAGTATTGTTTGATTTTAAGGATCTTAATCCATCTTGCTTTGAGCTATAACATTTTATTCAAAATAAAATATTATTAAACTCATTGCACTTAGAATCACACCAACCATATCAAGACTATTCTTGATTATATTCGTATCATTGTTTGGATCCACCCATTTATATCAAGACTCTTCTTGATTATCCATACTCATAATATAATGTTTATGGGTTTACAACTTTTGTAACATCCAATTATATCAAGACATTTCTTAATTCGAAATATTGAAACATCTAATGTTTTCAAAACACATATCCGCATCGTTATAGAATCAACAATATTGTTCAAAAATAATTCTAAGTAACTACCATATCCAGATCATATCAATTCGAAGTTGATATTCATATATTCTTAATAATGAACTTTAACTTCATATTCTCAAAATAATACATTTATTCTTTTGAGATCCTTTTATATATATTATAATTATCAAGATCAATTTACTCATCTATCCATGCTTATCAATTGATTCACATAAGCATCGAGTTATATGACATTGAGAGAAAACATTTTTCTGTATTTAAACCTTTTAAACCTTTGTCAAAATATATAAACTTTATTTTAGCTCAATCAGACATTTTGCTATATTTATAGATTCTTTTATGCCCAATGTTTTGCCTTACAATTTGATGAGAACATGTTTCAAAACCATTTTATTTGTGCTATGAAGTTTTATATTATTTCCATTCCGTAATGTGTCATATACATATGAGATCAGAAATACTATATAGCTCCCACTGAGTTTTATATATACACAAAGTACTTCAAAACCCTTTTTGAAGTTTGCACATTTATCCGGCGTCCTGAGGATTTTAAAACTTTTCGGTTGTATCATTCATGCATCCTTTCCTATTTAGGAAACTTGTTTTGATATCTATTCTATTAACTTCATACTCTCTAAAGTATCAACCAAGTTCTAAACTTGTTATGTATGAAAATTAACAACTAAGTTCTAAATTTAATTGTAAGTGAATTTTCATGCCGGTGTGCATGGCTATGAGCCATTCCTTTGAGCAGGGCGCCGCCATCACTTCCCTGTAGTGTGCTAGTTCATCTTCTTCCAAGATAATATATCATCGTGAAATTTCGAAAAATTTCAATGATATTCCTGATTTGCATAATCCTTTTACAAGCTTTAGAGTTTCTACATCAAATGTAGTAACTTACGATTTATTTTGCAGACAATCTATCGGAACAACTTCCGGTTTGTTAATCTGGCTTATAACCGTTAGAGATTCAATAATCCTTTTCAAGTTGTAATGTCCTCCCACTTATATCTTTGACAAGAAAACCTTTTCTTGAAAAAGTGTTCATCAGTAACAAACACTTTGCCATCTGAACATTTCAATGAAAGGAATCCAAATCATGCTTTTGAGATATCCTACAATTCAATGTTTATCTGGTTTATAAACTTCATAACTCATATGGTTTCTATTACCCAGACTAATATGTGGTGCTATGTTTAGTGTATATCTTGTTGTTTCAATTATACCCCAATTTTTATAAAAGCAGATCGGTAATAATTCCACAATTATTCAAGTGTTTTGGTAAACTTATGACTCAGATAATTTTCTTCAATGTTGAAGAATCTCTTTATCTTTTGTCAATGATCCTTATCTTAATTATAAAATATTTGAACTCTTCAAATAATATATTCTGAAATTCCTTTGAACTATTCAAATATTCTAGATTTTATATTAAGTAAACCATATTTTCCTAACCTTTAATGAAGCATAATTATCCACCGCTCCCTGGGTTCTTCATCGGACCTTATACATCACTATGTATTCTTTTATTTAAATTCTCAATCAAGATAGTTCAATACTTCATCTATATGAAGATTATTTCCCAGTAAAACCTTGTAGTGCCACATTTAAGTGGGGCTCACCAGTCTTCTCAAGACGTTTAGCATTAATGTTATAAAAAAAATTCAAATCAAGATTCATGAATAAACCATCAAAATCTGATGTAAATCCAAACATATTCTTATAACCACTTCAACTACTATTGTTCACCTCTTTATAAGAATATCCGTCGCATAATCCAAAACATAATGTGTTACACAACACCGTAACATAATAACTATATTCGATCCTAAGATAAATCTCGAAGATAGACTCCATCAGTCTTTAGTAGCGATACCATCATCATCCTTGACTATCATCACGTCTTTATTTCTTCTCAACTTGTGAGATTTCTGTAGTCCCTGCATCAGATTGCAAACGAGAGCAATCAATTAGTATCAAATACTTGTGACATACGAAAACAAGTAAAACAACATTAACTTTGTATAACTTTTATACCTTTACCGGAAGAACCATTCTTCTTATTCGATAAGTACTTCTTGCAGTCACCTTTCAGTGACCCTTCTGTTTGCAGTAGAAACATTCAGTCTCTTTAGGGGCTCCACCCTTGTTCTTCTTCTGAGAGATGGTCTTACTGGCACCATTAGGTTTCTTCTTGGACTTGCCCTTCTTCTTGAAACTGTAGTCTTGTTGACCATCAACACTTCTTTTTTCTTCTGCATCCCAGCTTTCGCAATTTTCAGCATAGGAAACAACTCGTTTGCACTTTTCTTCATCTTGTTCATGTTGTAATTCATGATAAAACCATCATAAGATGGGGGGAGTGAAGCAAGCACAATATCTGTACTAAGTGTTGAAGGAATTCCAAATTTCGGTGAAGCAAGTCTATCAACATAGCCAACAAATTTCATCCCACACTCAATTAGGGCCTTGGTTAATTCAAACCGTTCGGTCCTTACCTGTCTCTTATACAGAACTTCGAGTGACCCAATTATAAATTGAGTGGTAGATCGTTCAAAACACTTCTGTAGTTCAGGATCCATGCAAGTTAACATGAGACACTGGACTACCTCATAGTCATCACTACGAGCAGCATAAGCAGCAGCTTCTTCTGGTGGTGCATCCTTTGAGGGAGCATCACCTAGGGGCCAATCCAGCACGTACTCCTTAGCACTCTTGAGAACAAATCTCAGGTCCCGGATCCAATCCGCATAGTTTCCACCATTTGCAACCAACTTTTCTTTCTCAAGCATAGGGTCTAAGTTGAACATATTGCGAGTCATTTAATCTACAATGATAAACACATAAATAATTTTAGACACAACTCATAATTAATATTGCACTAGTTTATTAAAACAAAATTTAATTTAAAGTCCACTCCCACTCAAATCAATATCTCTCATGATTAATAGTGAGTGATTCAAGATCGAAGTCTAGTTCTCAGCCATTGATGTGGACATCACTGATGACGAGAATTTTGACTCTTGTTCATCTTTTGATGCTTCGTGCTCCGAGCTCAGAACAATTCTGCTAAAACTTCAATACAACCATGTGCTATCTGCATACATGGTCTGACCATCCTTGTTTTACACCTCACGTCCCGTTTGTACTCATGTGGACATGACGCACTCCGGAACACTATGTGTTATAGACGATTGCAACACCGGGAAGAGCACCTTTTTACTTGATATTTACTGTGAGAGATCACCATAATAATTGACTGCTGCACAATCAAACAGTGCAAACAACAAAAGGATGAACATCTCAGGCAATTCATAATAGCATGAAATGTTATAGCTGTGGGCGCCGGGAGTCCTCCATGATCATCTTCAATCTCTAGTTGAAGCGATTGTGACGACCAATATTTCATTGTCGTGGCAACCGTTTCAAAAATGATGCCACGGCGGCAATCTCAGAAAGCGTTGTCATGGCGGCCGTTTCAGAAAACATTGCCGTGGCACCAAAATCTGACATTCCGCCGTGGCACAAAACTATAGCTCCTTGTCCCGCGACCGGTACACCTTCTCCTCGTCGGGGTCCTCCGTGTACGTCTTGCCACCATCACCTGTAACCTATCTCTATGATATTTATATTAAGGTGGAAATCTCTTGGCTCCAGCCATCATGCCATGGCGCGTATGCCACTTAACATTACAACATATAACCATCTCATACATAAACTCATTATCATGACGAATGGTACACCACATCATATGCAAACCCTGCAAAACCAAGTTAGATGAACTCTAATAGGTTTGGCAAATTTTAATTACGTGGCTTCTGGGGTTTCTAGATAAACCTAGCTAGCTACCTACGTGCACACCATAAAGTGATAATCCTTGTTACTAGATTAACTTTCGGGGTGTGGGAAAGAAGAGACTTAATTAAAAATCTCATTCCCAACACTAAACTTTGTCTAATATGCATGATGTAGGATCGAAGAAGGTGAGAGTGTCTAGAGGGGGGGTGATTAGACTACTCGACAAGATAAAAATTATGCCTTTTGACAAGGACAAGTTCTTGGCAGATTTTGCAAATCACACAAGTCAAGTAG
The DNA here is from genome assembly GCA_021437245.1 of Aegilops speltoides. Lineage (NCBI taxonomy): Eukaryota > Viridiplantae > Streptophyta > Magnoliopsida > Poales > Poaceae > Aegilops > Aegilops speltoides. The sequence continues at coordinate 327,968,078 of CM038146.1, read as the reverse complement.
CATACTACACATGCAATTCTAGAGTATGAGCAGCGGAAAGTAAATTGCACAAGTAGTAAGGAGAAGTGGAGAAGATCAAACGCAATTTGGAGACACGGAGATTTTTCTCGTGGTTCCGATAGGTGGTGCTATCGTCAATCCACGTTGATGGAGACTTCAACCCACGGAGGGTAACGGCTGCGAGAGTCCACGGAGGGCTCCACCCACGAAGGGTCCACGAAGAAGCAACCTTGTCTATGCCATCATGGCTCACGCCCACGGAGGGCTAGCCTTACTCGGGGTAGATCTTCACGAAGTAGGCGATCTCCTTGCCCTTACAAACTTCTTGGTTCAACTCCACATCTCGACGGAGGCTCCCAAGCGACACCTAACCAATCTAGGAGGAACCACCCTCCAAAAGGTAATAGATGGTGTTGATGATGATGAACTCCTTGCTCTTGTGCTTCAAATGATAATCTCCCCAACACTCAACTCTCCTCACCGATTTGGCTGTGGTGGAAGAAAGGATTGAGTGGAAAGCAACTTGGGAAGGCTAGAGATCAAGCTTCATATGGTGGGAGTGGAGCAACTTGATCTCAACACAAGGGTAGGTAGTTTTCTTCTCGAAATGTAAGGTAGGAGTGGTAGTTCTTTCGATGGCTCTCTCCACGAGTGAAGAGGGGTGGAGGGTATTTATAGCCTCCACACAAAATCCAACGTTACACACATTTGACCAATCTCGGTCGGACCGAAGTTGACAACTCGGTGAGACCGAAAGTTCAAATCATGTGAGCGTTGGGATTTTCGGTGGGACCGAAAATACAATCTCGGTGAGTCCGATTCGTAAAGACTAGGGCTTGCCAATCTCGGTGGGACCGACTTCATCATCTCGGTGACACCGATTTGATGATGAAGGTTCTGAAGCTTGGCAACTCAAGTTTGGTGAGACCGAGTTCGAATCGGAAAATCCGAGATTTCTAGGGTTTGGCTATATGGTGAGGTGGTTCATCTCGGTGTGACTGAGTTTAGGAAATCGGTGGGACCGAGATTACTTATGAGTGTATTATGGAAGTGAGAGTTCTTGATAGTTTAGGAGATGTATCACTAAGCACTTTGAGCAACCAGATCATTATCATAACCTCATCCCTTTTAATAGTATTGGCTTTCCTATAGACTCAATGTGATCTTGGATCACTAAACCAAAATGGAGTCTTGAGCTTTTGCCAATGCTTGCCTTAGCATTTTGAGGGTCCACCTCTTGATCCTTTTGCCATGCTAATGTGATTGACCTTCTGAAACATACTTGATAAAAGTATTAGTCCAACCACAAAGTATGTTGTCATTAATTACCAAAACCACCAGGAGCAAATGTGCTTTCAATCTCCCCTTTTGGTAATTGATGGCAACACACAAAACAAGACATCAAAGCTTCTTGAAAGAAAGATGAATTATCACTAAAGCTTTGACAAACATGTAGTACAGGCTCCCCTACAAGTGTGCAAGATTTTCATAGATTATGGTTTTGGACTGCCACAAGCACACAAGAGAGAAAAGCAAGATGTGCTACATGCAGCTTGGCTATATGCATCAGAGCAGATGAAAAGAAGTGAGTGATAATGCATATGTGCATGGTGATTTCTTGCAAACAAGTATTCACAAGCAAGTCACCATCATGCACATTCTGCAAGGTGCATATACTTACCTTGAGGTTCCTTGGCATTGTACCTGAAGAAATAGACTTGGGAAAACAGGGTTAGATAACACAAGAGTATTTCTTCAACCAACAGCAAGAACATCAAGAGTACCAAGCCAGGGATGACATGTATAATGAGTGTCTCATATTGAGCACTAGCTTGAATCAGCAAACATGTCTGCGAAGTTAAAAGATTTTCAATGAACTCTGAGAGATTTTGCTTTCCATAAGATATCAATTGTGAAGATTCCTCTCCCTTTGAGGAAAAAGGAAAATAAAAAAAATGCTGCCAAATGTAATAACCAATGTGGAATACGGCAAAGCTTTGATGTGATTCTCTCCCCCTTAAGATAAGATTGCTCTTCTTCTCCCCCTAAATCTTCTCTTCTCCCCTTATCTCCCCCTAAATCTTCTCCCCCTTTGACATCAAGTGCCGAAAAGGACAGCAGACTAGGAAGGTCAGGAAAGATGGAAGGAAAGAAGTGGGATCCTTAAGAATCACAACTGGGCAATAAGAAATATGCAAAGAAAATCATTGAGTGGAGCTGCAGAAGATGATATCCTGAAAGGAAATCGGTGACACCGAATTAGATGGATCGGAGGATCCGAAAGTCAGGGACTTAGGGCAGATCCTTTTTCGGTCAGACCGAAATTTTTAAGTCGGTGACGCCGAGTTTAATTCCAAGGAAATTCAGAAATAATTCAGCTCACTTTGCAAGGAATGTTTCAAAGGATTTGCAATGAATTTGTAAAAGATTTTCAAGGAATTGATCAGAGCCAAAAAGGATATTCACAAAGACAGAAGAATAGTAATGAAAGAGATTCCTAGATGAAGTTTTTTTTTAATTAATTAAAAGGAAACTCAATGAGAGAACATAAGAGAAAATAGAGAAACTCCAAAACATATGTACTTCATCTAGATAAGGGTCGGCGACAAAGTCACCTATGTTTGAGTATATTGACTTAGGAGTCAAATGAGAACATTTGATCATAGGTCATACTCATCGTTTAAGCTTAAAATGGGGTTGCCATTTTTCGATTAAGCATTTGATGTGATCACATCTTATGAAGCTGCTTGTACTCATGTCTTTGAGCAAAGCTTCTTAAAGATGTGAAGAACATACCTTGGGCTTGTTGTTGCTTTGTTCATGTAGGTGAACTTGATGTAGGTGCTCATTGAATGTGAAGTGGGAGCACCATTTCAACTTGTGTAGTTCATCTTCCTACATGGGTTAGGCAAGCAAGGAAATACTCAAGGATATCCAAGATGACAAGATTGAAATACTAGATGTATAAGGTGTCAAAAAGGATATGGCATTTTGTTCCTTGAACTCAACATCCCAAAGGGCTAGATACTTGGTCTATGACAAGATTACTCATAATTTGAGTGTGTGGTAATCTTGTGGAATGTAGATCATCCAAGTACCTGCAAGGAGTTATATGCAATACAAGGAGGCAAATGTGTCCAAGACATATGATCATCATCATAAGAGAAATATCAAGGATTAGTCAATTAGGCTCATGCCTTGCATGCATCAATGGAGTTTTCACTCCAAGTTTGAAGCATCAATGATGTTCAACTCACTCCTTAAGCGACAAAACACTTTCTCATCAAGTGGTTTTGTAAAGATATCTGCAAGTTGTTTGTCGATCTGAACATGCTTAAGATTGATGTCACCCTTGGCAATGTGATCACGAATAAAATGGTGACGAACTTCAATATGTTTCGTGCGAGAGTGTTGCACGGGATTGTGTCCAATCTTAATCGCACTCTCATTGTCACAAAGCAAAGGAACATGTCTCACATGTATCCCATAATCCTTAAGCGTTTGTGTCATCCATAGCAACCGAGCACAACATGAACCAGCAGCAATATATTCGCTTGGCGAAGAGATAATGATACCGAATTTTCTTTCTTGGAGGACCAAGATACAAGGGATCGACCAAGAAATTGACACGTACCCGAAGTTGACTTTCTATCAACCCTGTCACCGCATAGTCCGAGTCGAATAGCCAACAAGATCGAAGAGGCCCTCTTAGGATACCAAATGCCAAAGTTTGGTGTGTGTATCAAATATCTCACAATTCTTTTAACAGCTTTAAGATGACATTCTTTAGGGGCTGCTTGATATCGAGCACACATGCATACACTCAACATTATATCGGACGAGAAGCACAGAGATATAGTAGAGAACCAATCATAGATCGGTAAACCTTTTGATCAACGGGTTCTCCATCTTTTGTCAAGTCATTATGTCCACTTGTAGGCATGGGGTTCTCATACCTTTGCTTTCTTGCATGTTGAACTTCTTGAAGAGATCCTTGGTGTACTTTGTTTGTGAGACAAAGGTACCCTCCTTAGATTGCTTGATTTGCAACCCAAGGAAGAATTTGAGTTCACTCATCATGGACATCTCATACTTCTCCGACATGAGCTTTCCAAACTTCTCGCTAAAATGAGGGTTAGTTGAACCAAAGATAATATCATCAACATATATTTGGCACACAAATAGTTCACCATCAACCCTTTTCGTGAATAGCGTTGAGTCTATTTTTCCAATCTCAAATCCTTTTTCAAGAAGAAAGCTAGTCAAGCATTTGTACCAAGCTCTAGGAGCTTGCTTAAGGCCATAAAGAGCTTTGTGCAACTTGTAAACATGATTAGGCTTTTTAGGATTCACAAATCCGGGAGGTTGTTTCACAAATACTTCCTCCTCAATTTCTCCATTTAGGAAAGCACTTTTAATATCCATTTGATAGAGAGTAATATCATGGTGATTGGCATAAGCAAGAAGAACGCGAATAGACTCAAGTCTGGCAACGGGGGCATAGGTCTCACCATAGTCCATACCTTCGACTTGTGTGTAGCCTTGTGCTACGAGACGAGCCTTGTTGCGGATGACTTGTCCATCTTCATCTTGCTTGTTCCGAAACACCCATTTGGTTCCAATGACGTTTTGATCATCCTTGGGCTTCTCTACCAAAGTCCATACATTGTTCCTCTCGAAGTTGTGTAGCTCTTCGTGCATAGCGTTCACCCAATCCGGGTCTTCAAGTGCTTCTTCTACCTTCATAGGTTCAAGGCTAGAGATAAATGAGTAATGCTCACAAAAGTTAGCTAAGCGAGTTTTAGAGCGAGTAATTCTCCCGGAGTCGATGTCGTTCATCATTTGTTCCACGGGATGATTCTTCTTGACTCTTGCTCGGACTCGGGATAGCTTTTGTTGAGGTTGTGGCTGAGCTTCCTCATCATCCTCATCTTCCTCTTCTTCTTCATTGTTGTTGGTGTTGTCTTGAGGCGGTGGAGAAGGAGGTTGTGGTGGATCTTCTTGTTGCACTTCCTCATCTTGGTGAGTTCCACTTGTGGAGGCCTCCATGTTGCCTTGAGGTTCATCTTGCCGTGAGGTAGGGGCTCCACATATGTAGATGAGGTACTCTCCTTCACTTCCATGGGACGGATCTTTCCAATAGATAAATCTTGAATGGCTTCCGATGGGTCCTTGTCTCCTACATCAATAGGCATTTGCTCTACTTGCGAGCCATTAGATTCATCAAACTTCACGTCTACCGTCTCTTCAACCTTTGGGTGAAATTGTTGTAGACACGGTAGGTGTGGGAGTTTGATCCATAACCGAGGAAAAAGCCTTCATGAGTTTTAGGAGCAAATTTAGACCGACGATGCTTATCAAGGATATAGCATTTTGAACCAAAGACACGAAAGTATCCCACTTGGGGTTTGTTACCGGTGAGGAGCTCGTATGAAGTCTTGCCGAGGAGCTTATGAAGATAAAGCCTGTTGATAGCATGACAAGCTGTCTCGACCGCTTCACCCCAAAAGTGCTTCGGTGTCTTGTATTCATCAAGCATCGTTCTCGCCATCTCAATAAGCGTTCGGTTCTTCCTCTCAACAACCCCATTTTGTTGAGGAGTGTACGTAGCCGAGAACTCATGTAGAATCCCTTCCTCATCGAGAAAAGAATCTACATGGGCGTTCTTGAACTCCGCTCCATTGTCCTCCGAACTTTCTTGATCTTCACCTCAAATTGATTTTGGGCCTTTCCGCAAAGGTTTTGAAGATCCTCTGAACCTGTGATTTGTCATCAAGGAAAAATACCCACGTAAATCTGGAATAATCATCAACTATAACTAGACCAAAGGAGTTACCACCAAGGCTTTTGTAAGCATTGGGACCGAAGAGATCCATATGAAGAAGCTCAAGCGGTCTCCTTGTGGTCATGATGTTCTTCACGGGATGACTTCCACCTACTTGTTTTCCTTGCCTGACAAGCACTACAAAGTCTATCTTTGTCAAAGAGAACATCTTTAACACCAAGAATATGATCACCTTTGATTAGCTTGTCTAGATTACGCATACCAACATGTCCAAGCCTTCTATGCCATAACCAACCTTTAGCGGATTTAGCAATGAAGCAAGTTCTAGGTTGGGCTTTCTTAGTGAAATCAACAATATATAGATCACCTCTACGGATACCGGTAAAAACCATGTTATGATTGTCACGACGAAAGACTTGGCAATCTACTTCGGTGAATAGCACATTGAATCCAAAGTCAGCTAATCTAGACACGGAAAGTAAATTGTATCCAAGTGATTCAACAAGCATGACATTTTGAATAGAGCTATCATGAGATATGGCCACCTTACCAAGGCCAAGTACCTTGCCCTTGGAGTTGTCTCCAAAAGTCACATACTTGTGTGGACCATCGTTCTTTGCAAGCTCTTGAAACATGTCTTCATCTCCGGTCATGTGATCGGTGCATCCACTATCAAGAATCCACTCTTTTCCACCAGATATGTAGTCTCTCGGATTCGCCATAAGATTGAGACTCTTCATGATTTTGTCTAGCTCGGTTTTCGAATCGGAGTAATCATCATCATGCTCATGCTCATCATCATATTGACCCATAGATAGTTCATCATCAACACCTAGGTCAATTTGACAGCTACTTGCATTAGTTTTGTCAATGTGACAATAATCATCGGAATGCGATACAAGAGCATTTCTAATTAGAGCATTGATAAGATAAGGATCACCCTTCTTTTTCATGATATCACGAAGCTCAAAGAAACATTTATCAAAGTTGGGATCATTGGGGCGCATCATATCAAATTCAATAGTCTTGTATAGAATTTCATCAAGACCTCTCAAAGAGCAGTCCGGATAAAGTTCTTCCAAGAACTTCCACATAGCATAGGCGCACTCAAAGTTTGTGACGAGCTTAAGCAAGTTATCGGGCAAACCTCTAATGATAAGATTTACAGTTCTAAGGTTACGAAGCAAATCAAGCTCTTCATCCATTGTAGGGTGCAAGGGGTCAAATGAAGGCACATATTTGGTTTCAACATATTTGCGCAAGTTATATATCTTAAAGATAATAAGCATTTCAATCCTCCACGAGTTATAGGACACTCCATCAAGAATAGGCACTCTATGGCTAACACTCCCAAACGTAGACACGTCCATCTTCCTCCAATGGTGTGTAAACCAAAGCAATGGAGACCAATGCTCTGATACCAATTGTAGGATCGAAGAAGGTGAGAGTGTCTAGAGGGGGGGGTGATTAGACTACTCGACAAGATAAAAATTATGCCTTTTGACAAGGACAAGTTCTTGGCAGATTTTGCAAATCACACAAGTCAAGTAGCATACTACACATGCAATTCTAGAGTATGAGCAGCGGAAAGTAAATTGCACAAGTAGTAAGGAGAAGTGGAGAAGATCAAACGCAATTTGGAGACACGGAGATTTTTCTCGTGGTTCCGATAGGTGGTGCTATCGTCAATCCACGTTGATGGAGACTTCAACCCACGGAGGGTAACGGCTGCGAGAGTCCACGCAGGGCTCCACCCATGAAGGGTCCACGAAGAAGCAACCTTGTCTATGCCATCATGGCCTACGCCCACGGAGGGCTAGCCTTACTCGGGGTAGATCTTCACGAAGTAGGCGATCTCCTTGCCCTTACAAACTTCTTGGTTCAACTCCACATCTCGACGGAGGCTCCCAAGCGACACCTAACCAATCTAGGAGGAACCACCCTCCAAAAGGTAATAGATGGTGTTGATGATGATGAACTCCTTGCTCTTGTGCTTCAAATGATAATCTCCCCAACACTCAACTCTCCTCACTGATTTGGCTGTGGTGGAAGAAAGGATTGAGTGGAAAGCAACTTGGGAAGGCTAGAGATCAAGCTTCATATGGTGGGAGTGGAGCAACTTGATCTCAACACAAGGGTAGGTAGTTTTCTTCTCGAAATGTAAGGTAGGAGTGGTAGTTCTTTCGATGGCTCTCTCCACGAGTGAAGAGGGGTGGAGGGTATTTATAGCCTCCACACAAAATCCAACCGTTACACACATTTGACCAATCTCGGTCGGACCGAAGTTGACAACTCGGTGAGACCGAAAGTTCAAATCATGTGAGCGTTGGGATTTTCGTGGGACCGAAAATACAATCTCGGTGAGTCCGATTAGTGTAAAGACTAGGGCTTGCCAATCTCGGTGGGACCGACTTCATCATCTTGGTGACACCGATTTGATGATGAAGGATTCTGAAGCTTGGCAACTCAAGTTTCGGTGAGACCGAGTTCAGAATCGGAAAATCCGAGATTTCTAGGGTTTGGCTATATGGCTGAGGTGGTTCATCTCGGTGTGACTGAGTTTAGGAAATCGGTGGGACCGAGATTACTTATGAGTGTATTATGGAAGTGAGAGTTGCTGATAGTTTAGGAGATGTATCACTAAGCACTTTGAGCAACCAGATCATTATCATAACCTCATCCCCTTTTAATAGTATTGGCTTTCCTATAGACTCAATGTGATCTTGGATCACTGAACCAAAAATGGAGTCTTGATCTTTAGCCAATGCTTGCCTTAGCATTTTGAGGGGTCCACCTCTTCAGTCCTTTTGCCATGCCAATGTGATTGACCTTCCTGAAAGATACTTGATAAAAGTATTAGTCCAACCACAAAGTATGTTGTCATTAATTACCAAAACCACCCAGGGAGCAAATGTGCTTTCACATGACCCCCTAGAAGATCATCCATCTTCATCGCCCTCTCGCGTACGCGACGATTCACTACTCTTGACTATGGTGAAGCCCAAGGAATTATTAGCAGATCATCGACAACTAGAGCTGAGCGATTGTTAGAACCTTGTAAAAAGTGACACCATGCCGTCAATGAACTGAATCGAAGCAACACTCGAGGGAAGCATGACAAGAACATCACCCCCACAATCACATGTGATCTAGAATGAAACCTTCATCTACTCATAGAACTGCTCATGATGCCACTGTTGGGAAACGTGGAAGAAAACAAAAAAAATCGCCCTACGAACACCAAGGAACAATATGAAGATGCATCTCGGGTTTGGATCAACGATCGTTACCAACTTCGGAGTGCAGCGTAAGTAGACGAGTCGGTGTAGATCATACTTGGAGTCCCTCGAACATTGATGAAGATCCCATGAACCGCCCTCGAACGATCCCTCAAACTGAAGACCGAAAGCATGGCCTTTCTACTTGGTTGCAAGCGTACGGTCTTCACGATCCGGCGGCGCTTCGCCATCCAGAGCTAATTGTCGCCAGAGAATTAGAGGGAGGAGATTAGAACCACACGGGGATTCTAATTATGAGGATTTTTGGTGGCTAGGGCTAGCAATAATTAGTCAACTAGGACCAACTAGAACTAGAACTAGATCAACTATAGGAGGCTCCAAAACTTGTATCACAAATAGAGCAAAATCCGCTACTATATATAGGCTGGAGGAGGAAAGGGCATCCACCAAGGGGGGATAGTACCCCTTGGGGTGCTGGCCTAGGGAGAGGGAGTTAAACTACCTCCCCTTGTCCAATTCAGGCCCCCCATAAGGAAAGGGGGGCGGGGGCGCCTTCCTACTTGGGCCCTTGTGGCCCAAGTTGCCTTCCACCTCTTAGCCTTATTAGGCCCATTGATATTAAATTAAATATATATTTGTTCTAAATTTTTTTAGATCATTATATATATATATATAAATTAACATCCCTGGAAACATTTTCACCTATATATATTAATCGGTAATACCCAGTATTACCCGATATTCACCGAAACCCTTCCGATGACCCCGAAACATTTCCGAAACCTCTCGGAACTATTCCGGATATTAATGAAAAAGTTGCACAAATATATTCTTATTACTCCCACACTACTAACAACCATATCATGATTACCTTAAGCTTGTGATCCCATAGGTTCGGTAAATCATAGACCTGAATGAAACCCCTTCGTTGAATGACCGATAGCGGAACTGTGGACATCCATATCGGTCCCTATGATTACACGAATGATATTAGAGTGAACCTTTGGTTATCATCTGATGTTCCTTTTGCTTCGCGATACTTTACAAAACCCAGTGTGCATCGGTATCCTCCTGAGTCATCACCACGCTCACTATAACGTTGCTCCCGTTACCGGTTTTGTTCTTCTTTCTTGTTAACGTGTTCCAACATCCCTGTGATGTAGTCACCTGTGTCTGGCTAGACGATGATGGATGCCATCACACTGAGAGGGCCCTAAGAATATCTCTCCATCGTTGGAGGAGCAAATCCCACTCTCGAGCTATCGAGCCACTTGTCAAATTTTTTGATGAGCCTGAAACTTGTCGTTATGATCACCTTGCTACAGATGATGTTTGAGCAACCCCGAAGCCCACCGTGTGGTAGGAAGTGACTGAGATAGTTTCATGGTCCGAGGAACTAAAATACATGCTAACACTCCATGTTATAACAAAGGATTTAAGACGATATAATCATGTAGGATCGAAAGTATGTCTAGAGGGGGGGTGATTAGACTACTTGACAATATAAAAATTCTGCCTTTTGACAAAGAACAGTTTTTGGCAGATTCACAATTATGATCAAGTCAAGCATCACCCTACACATGCAATTCTAGAGTATAGGCAGCGGAAAGTAAATTGCACATGTAGTAAAGAGAGGTGGAGAAGAGCAAACGCAATTTTGGAGACGCGGTGATTTTTCTCGTGGTTCCGATAGGTGGTGCTATCGTACTTCCACGTTGATGGAGACTTCAACCCACGGAGGGTAACGGCTGCGAGAGTCCACGGAGGGCTCCACCCACGAAGGGTCCATGAAGAAGCAACCTTGTCTATTCCATCATGGCCTACGCCCACGAAGGGCTAGCCTTACTCGGGGTAGATCTTCACGAAGTAGGCGATCTCCTTGCCCTTACAAACTTCTTGGTTCAACTCCACATCTCGTGAGGCTCCCAAGCGACACCTAACCAATCTAGGAGGCACCACCCTCCAAAAGGTAATAGATGTTGTTGATGATGATGAACTCCTTGCTCTTGTGCTTCAAATGATAATCTCCCCAACACTCAACTCTCCTCACCTGATTTGGCTGTGGTGGAAGAAAGGATTGAGTGGAAAGCAACTTGGGAAGGCTAGAGATCAAGCTTCATATGGTGGGAGTGGAGCAACTTGATCTCAACACAAGGGTAGGTAGTTCTCTTCTCGTAAATGTAAGGTAGGAGTGGTAGTTCTTTTCGATGGCTCTCTCCACGAATGAAGAGGGGTGGAGGGTATTTATAGCCTCCACACAAAATCCAACTGTTACACACATTTGAGCAATCTCGGTGGGACCGAAGTTGACAACTCGGTGAGACCAAAAGTTCAAATAATGTGAACGTTGGGATTTTCAGTGGGACCGAAAATACAATCTCGGTGAGTCCGATTCGTGCAAGGACAGGAGCATACCAATCTCGGTGGGACCGACTTCATCATCTCGGTGACACCGATTTGATGATAGAAGGTTACAGAAGCTTGGCAGCTCAAGTTTCGGTGAGACCGAGTTCAGAATCGGAAAATCCGAGATTTCTAGGGTTTGGCTTTATGGCTGAGGTGGTTCATGTCGGTGTGACTGAGTTTGGAATATCGGTGGGACCGAGATTACTTATGAGTGTATATGGCGGTGAAAGTTGTCGATAGTTTAGGAGATGTATCACTAAGTACTTGAGCAAACAGATCATCATCATAACCTCATCCCTTTTAATAGTATTGGCTTTCCTATGGACTCAATGTGATCTTGGATCACTAAACCGAAAATGGAGTCTTGAGCTTTTGCCAATGCTTGCCTTAGCATTTTGAGGGTCCACTTCTTCAGTCCTTGCCCTACCCATATCACTTGAACTTTCGAAATGATTCTCAAGTAACTATTAGTTCAATGATATATATGTTGTTATTAATTACCAAAACCACCCGGGATTAGTTGCACTTTCAATCTCCCCTTTTGGTAATTGATGACAACATATAGATCAAAGCTTCGACAAAGGATATAATCAATGAATAATATAAATCGCTTTGAGAAGTATGTGATAAGCAAGAGCTCCCCCTATATTTGTGCATTATTTAAGATTTGCGTTTGAATGCAAATGCACAATCGATTAGGATCATGGGTCACTCTTCCATGTCACATACATCTTGGTGGAGCGCACAAAATGGTAAGAATGGACAGCATGCACCCAATCACCAAGACATGAGTAAATGGTCATACAAGATAGGAATAGCATATGATAAGCATTAAGCACACATTAAAGCATAGTACGACCAAGCACTCATTAAGCACACATAGGAATGGTATATGATTCTACCTTAATGAGAATCAAACGTAGTATCAAACACTTTGAATGTTTGAAAACCAAAAGTATCTCAAAGAAACCAAAAGAACGAAAGAGCAAAAGCGACAACAAGACTCTCTCTCGAAGTCCTATGATCTATACAATTTCTCCCCTTTGGCAACAAGTTACCAAAAAGTTCGAAAAGGCATAGAGCTAAGCGTCCTTTGGGGACTCTCTTTGGCGGCTCCGTGCCTGGGTTGATGTCGGAGTGGATATGACAAAGATCGGCGAAGACTTGGTGATGTCTCTTTGGAGGAGTGGTCTTTGGAGCTGGAGCTAGAGCTGGAGTAATCTTTGAAACTGTGGGAGGTGCTTTGAAGCTGTAGTCCCGGTGTCGATCCATGGAATAGCAGCTGATCGGGTCTCAGAGGAACCGGAGCGATCTGTTGATAAGCATCCTGGACTAAGTCATCCTGCATCTCACGCATAAGCTCTTCCTTCTCCCGCTTTGCTTCCTCAATGTCTGCCTCAAGAATGTCTGCAATGGGTGTCTCTGACCTGTTCTGACTGTCACTAGCATCTGACATGGCTGACAACCCTAACTTGGTGGAGTTTCTCTACGGCGGCAACGACGCGGAGAAGATGTCCGTTGACGGCGACGGAGACCTGCGGCGAGGGCGCACAGGCGACGACGGCGACGATCCGGAGACCAAGGCGGCGGCAAAAGGGTGTGGGGCGGCGTTTGAAGGAGAAATCAACGCTGCCCTCGAGTATATATACCCTTTGTTGTCGGTGGGACCGAGTTGTAAAACTTCGGTGGCACCGAGATGGATACTTCTTTGGCGTTATGCACTTCGTCACGTCGAAAATCACAACTCGGTTTCACCGAGGTGAAAACCTAGATCGATCTAAATGCTTTCGGTTCGACCGAGTTTGAGAGTTGGTCCGACCGAAATCAATTAGAAGGTTTTGGAAGTTAGCCCTTGACGGATCGGTGGCTCGAGTGCTCCTCACTCGGAGGGTCCAAAATGACTTGTTCAAAATTTGTGATGTAAGCATGAATAGAATTTGAGACAAGAAAGCATAGATAGCTAGGGAGGTACTTAGGCATTCTTGTCCATCCATTTGGTCGAAAAATCAAAACGACCAAAACAACAAATGGATGTCCTTGAATGGATAAAATCATGCATCCATCATGCTCACACAATAAGATAGCAAATGAAATATGTGTCAAACATGCACAAACAAAACTCTAGCTACTATCACACAATTTGTCGATGACTAGGTCATCTTTATATGAGTATATTGACTTAGGAGCCAAATGAGAACATTTGATCATAGGTCATACTCATCGTTTAAGCACAAGTGGGGTTTCCACTTTTACATAAAGCATTGATGTGTTCACATCATTTGAAGATGCTTTAGCTCAATTTTTAGAGCAAAGCTCCCCCTAGATGTGAGAACCCCTTTTAAAGGGTCAAACTAACCTTGGGTTGTCGTATAAGACTTCATGTAGATGTTGAAGATGTGGATACTCAATGTTGATGAAGACCATCAAGAGTTGGGAGCAATCCTTTGGATTCGGGCACTTTCAATACCTACATGGGTTAGTCCCACAAGGAACAAACAAGGATATCCATGGACATAGATTGAAGTTCACAACAGATGATGTCCATGAAAGCAATGATTACCTTGTCCCTTGACTTACCAACAAGAGGATTTGTGACTCCATGAACTAGTGCACGATGTGGAAGTTGATTGCACAAGTTTTTGCCAAAATGAATGTGAGTGAAGTATGTTGGCGGAGTCACCCTCAAGAACTTTCTAGTTCTTCTTCTTCGGGATCCACATCATCTTGATGGGAATCCTTGGGGTTGTAGTTGAGCTTGACGAAGTAGAACTTGACGTTTCCTTGGGAACCCACTTGACCATGGCTTGAGGTGCTTCAACAAATGCATCAATCTCATCTTGAAGCTTGTCCTTGCCTTTTAGCTTGTGGTCTTGTGGTGGAAGGTCATCTTGAGCTTGTTCCACATTGGAAGAAGTAGGATCATACTTCTCCTTTTGAGGAATAAACTGTGGAGTAGGATATTGACCTTCTTCCCATTCAACACCCTCGGCGTTGAACTTTCGCTCAAAACCAATTCCTTGATTCTTCGGTGCCTTCCTTGCTTGTAACAATTTCCTCAAAGTTCTTGCTTCCGACAAGGCTCTTGTAGACACCTTTCTCTATAATCCCTTTCAATAAACTATTTTCTTGCTCAAGTGTAACTTGGCTTGAAACATTGTTAGTGGAATCAAGAGAACTACTAGAAGCAACAATATTGGATTTAGCATGGTTATTGTTACTACTAGATGAATAATTTTTCTTATGCTTGTCATGCTTAATCTTAATGGGTGGCAAGAAATTAGACAAGAGAAGTCGTTTGGCAAGATATGAAGAACTCTTCTTTCGAAGATCGTCATTGATTGCTTTTAGAAACTCATGTTCTTGCTCTAGAGTGAGCTTCTCGAAGCGTAGCTTCTCATGAGATCTTAGGAGCTCTCTATGATCTTCTTGAGTTGTTTCATGAGCTAACTTAAGAGTGTTTAGTTCTTTAGTTAGATGCTCAATCTCCTTCATAGCATTGTCATTCGACTCTTCTCGACTATAAGGACTACTAGCATGTTCATCATTACTAGGCTCACTAGATTTATCATGTAAGAGCTCATCTTCACCAAGCAAGTCATCCTCATCACTATTGAAGTCAAAGAATTCAGGGTGTGATACCTTGGGGCCTTTAGCCATGAAGCATCTTCCAATTCCCTCATTTGGTGAATCAAATAAGTCGTAGGAGTTGGAGTTGGAGGATACGAGAACAAGACCGGCAACACCTTCATCTTGACTGTAGTCAGAGTTGGAGTGATAGCTTCTTTCGGATTGATTGTCGGAGTCGGAGCCGGAGACCCATTCACCTACATGAGCTTGATGTTTTCTTCTTGTGTAGCTCCTTGATGACTTGTCTTTCCTCTCCGAATCCTTGCTTCTCCGAGAGGGTCTTCGTTCATAACGATCATCTCTACTCCTTCTCTCTTTCCGAGGTGACTCATCTCTTGAGCTTCTTCTTCTTGGAGATTCTTCTCTTCTCTTGTGGGGAGCCGTACACTCATTTGAGTAGTGTCCGGTCTTCCACAATTGTAGCATTCGATCACGACTAGAAGATCTCTTTTCATCATATGATCTAGACTTTGAGCTTCTCTCTTTGCCTCTACTCTTGTAGAATTTGTTGAAGTTCTTCACCATTAGGCTTATCTCTTCATTGGAAACTAGCTTTTCACTTGAGGTTGTGGAAGCATCACTTGTAGCTTTGTAAGCACCACTTGACTTGTTGTGAAGCTCTTCCTTATCCTTAAGTGTCATCTCATGGGCAACAATTCTTCCAATGACTTCGGTTGGCTTGAGATTCTTGTAGTTTGGCATCATTTGGATCAAAGTGCACACGGTGTCATACTTTCCATCCAAAGCTCTGAGAATCTTCTTGATGATGAATCGGTCGGTCATTTCTTCACTTCCTAAGCCGGCAATCTCATTTGTGATGAGAGCAAGCCTAGAGTACATTTCAGCGACTCCTTCACCATCCTCCATCTTGAACTTGTCAAGTTGACCTTGAAGAACATCTAGCTTTGATTCCTTCACAGACTCGGTACCTTCGTGCATTTCAACCAAAGTATCCCAAATCTCTTTTGCATTCTCAAGACGGCTGATTTTGTTGAACTCCTCGGGACACAAGGCATTGAAGAGAATGTCACAAGCTTGAGCATTGTTTTGCAACATCCGCAATTCTTCCGTTGTAGCTTCGCGATCCGGAACTTTTCCTTCCTCGAAGAATTAACCTTGCATACCAACACAAATAATTCCCCACGCGGCTGGGTTATGGCCAAGAATATATATTTTCATTTTATGCTTCCAACTAGCAAAATTTGTACCATCAAAGTAAGGACCTCTACGAAAATTACCCTCACTAGACGCCATACTCTCCTAGGTTGTGAAACCAAGCTTATGGAGTCCAATGCAATGGAAACCAATACAATGGAGACCAAAGCTCGATACCACTTGTAGGATCGAAAGTATGTCTAGAGGGGGTGATTAGACTACTTGACAATATAAAAATTCTGCCTTTTGACAAAGAACAGTTTTTGGCAGATTCACAATTATGATCAAGTCAAGCATCACCCTACACATGCAATTCTAGAGTATAGGCAGCGGAAAGTAAATTGCACATGTAGTAAAGAGAGGTGGAGAAGAGCAAACGCAATTTTGGAGACGCGGTGATTTTTCTCGTGGTTCCGATAGGTGGTGCTATCGTACTTCCACGTTGATGGATAGTTCAACCCACGGAGGGTAACGGCTGCGAGAGTCCACGGAGGGCTCCACCCACGAAGGGTCCACGAAGAAGCAACCTTGTCTATTCCATCATGGCCTACGCCCACGGAGGGCTAGCCTTACTCGGGGTAGATCTTCACGAAGTAGGCGATCTCCTTGCCCTTACAAACTTCTTGGTTCAACTCCACATCTCGTGAGGCTCCCAAGCGACACCTAACCAATCTAGGAGGCACCACCCTCCAAAAGGTAATAGATGTTGTTGATGATGATGAACTCCTTGCTCTTGTGCTTCAAATGATAATCTCCCCAACACTCAACTCTCCTCACCGATTTGGCTGTGGTGGAAGAAAGGATTGAGTGGAAAGCAACTTGGGAAGGCTAGAGATCAAGCTTCATATGGTGGGAGTGGAGCAACTTGATCTCAACACAAGGGTAGGTAGTTCTCTTCTCGTAAATGTAAGGTAGGAGTGGTAGTTCTTTCGATGGCTCTCTCCACGAATGAAGAGGGGTGGAGGGTATTTATAGCCTCCACACAAAATCCAACCGCTACACACATTTGAGCAATCTCGGTGGGACCGAAGTTGACAACTCGGTGAGACCGAAAGTTCAAATAATGTGAACGTTGGGATTTTCGGTGGGACCGAAAATACAATCTCGGTGAGTCCGATTCGTGCAAGGACAGGAGCATACCAATCTCGGTGGGACCGACTTCATCATCTCGGTGACACCGATTTGATGACAGAAGGTTACAGAAGCTTGGCAGCTCAAGTTTCGGTGAGACCGAGTTCAGAATTGGAAAATCCGAGATTTCTAGGGTTTGGCTTTATGGCTGAGGTGGTTCATCTCGGTGTGACTGAGTTTGGAATATCGGTGGGACCGAGATTACTTATGAGTGTATATGGCAGTGAAAGTTGCTGATAGTTTAGGAGATGTATCACTAAGTACTTGAGCAACCAGATCATCATCATAACCTCATCCCCTTTTAATAGTATTGGCTTTCCTATGGACTCAATGTGATCTTGGATCACTAAACCAAAAATGGAGTCTTGAGCTTTTGCCAATGCTTGCCTTAGCATTTTGAGGGGTCCACTTCTTCAGTCCTTGCCATACCCATATCACTGAACTTTCTGAAATGATTCTCAAGTAACTATTAGTTCAATGATATATATGTTGTTATTAATTACCAAAACCACCCGGGGATTAGTTGCACTTTCAAATCACAAAGTATAACAGACAAGTTTGGGTCGATTCAATATGATCGTTCTTCTAACGTCATACCCTGAATGTTGCTTTAGGACTATCGTTACACTTAACGATATCCTAAGATCCGGAAAACGTGATCACCAACAACACTTGGGCCAGTTTTAGAGGCGAGACTGGGAACCTATTGTTTAACCATTTATCATTTCACACATGCATATGAGTTTTCCACTGAATCGCATATTCTAGGATCATAGCAGTTATAGCATGAACTATAAACTCTTAATTATGAATAATCAAAATAAAATAATACGATATTATTGCCTCTAGGGCATATTTCCAACACCCTCCCCTTCTCCATCATGATAGTCCACGATGAGGACCCACCACCGTCGTGGCCAACATAGTGGAGGAGGCGTCCGCGCGCCTTTGCGGTCGCCAGAGACACCTCCTCCTTCATGGCCTTGTCGCGCCAGACGCAACATAGCAACAACGCCGGTTCTTCAATGCGGGCGTACCGGCTATGCGACGCTGATAACCCACAAGTATAGGGGATCAATTGTAGCTTTTTTGATAAATAAGAGTGTCGAACCGCACGAGGAGCTAAAGGTAGAATTTATATTCCCTTCAAGTTCTATCGACCACCGATACAACTCTATGCACACTTAACATTTGCTTTACCTAGAACAAGTATGAAACTAGAAGTACTCTGTAGATGTAGAGGGATAGGTTTGCAAGATAATAAATAACATGAAAAATAATAGTTAGGTGTCTTTTGCTAAAAGAACAATTATGTTAGTATAGCGAGTGTGGAAAAGTGGTGCTAGGATTTGCGGAATTGTCCCTAAGCAATTGGCTAAGTTACTAGACCGATAGCAAGTTTTTATGTGGCAGAGGCCACTGCTAGCATGCCATCCCTTACTTTGAATTCTATGCACTTATGATTGGAACTATCAGCAAGCATCCGCAAATACGAACGTTCATTAAGGTAAAACCCAACCATAGCATTAAGATATATTGGCCCCCCTTCAATCCCGTATGAGTCAATTTCTATGGTAGGAAGAAGCTTCTGTCACTCTTGCCCTCTAATGCATAGTCTTATCAACACACAACTAACCCTATGGTGTGAACCACACCCGTGCTCATATGATGGGCACCAAAGGGTAGTAACATAACCACAAGCAAATTAAACCAATCATAGCAATTCACCAATTACCCCAAAGGACAACGCAATCTACTCAAACATCATAGGATGGCAACACATCATTGAATAATAATATGAAGTATAAATCACCATGTTCAAGTTGGGGGTACAACGGGTTGCGGGAGAGTGGACCACTGAATATAGACGAGGGACGGTGATGGAGTGTTGATGAAGATGACGGAGTTGTTGGAGTAGATCGACATCACATGATGATTGCCCCGGCGGAGTTTCGGTGCCTCCAGGAGAGAGGGGGAGAGAGCCCCCTCCTCCTCCTCCTCCTCCTCCTCCTTCTTCTTCTTCCTTTGCCTCCCCCCTAGATGGGTGATACGTCCATTTTGCATCATGTTTTCCTACTGTTATTTATAGTGTTTTGTGCAATATAACACTGGAGTAATTATAATGCCTTTTCTCTCATAATATGCAAGGTTTACACAAAGAGGGAAATTGCCGACAGCTGGAATTCTGGACCTGAAAAAGCTATGTCAGAGATACCTATTATGCACATCTCCAAATGAGCTGAAATTTTATGGAGAATTATTTTGGAATATAAAAAAACTAATGGAGTAAAGAAACATCAGATGAGGCACTAGGCACCAGGGCGCGCGTGCCCCCCTGGCGCGCCCTGGTGGGTAGTGGGCCCCCTGGCCAGCCTCTGGGACCCATCTTCTGGTATATAAGGTCATTTGACCTAGAAAAAAAATAAGGAGAGGACTTTCGGGACGGAGCGCCGCCGTCTCGAGGCGGAACTTGGGCAGGAGCACTTTTGCTCTCCAGCGGAGCGATTCCGCAGGGGATATTTCCCTCCGGGAGGGGGTAATAGAAGCTATCATCATCACGAACAACCCTCTCATCGTGGGAGGGCCAATATCCATCAACATCTTCAACATCACCATCTCATCTCAAAACCCTAGTTCATCTCTTGTGTTCAATCTTTTTATCAAAACCTCAGATTGGTACCTGTGGGTGACTAGTAGTGTTGATTACATCTTGTAGTTGATGCTAGCCGGTTATTTGGTGGAAGAGTATATGTTCAGATCTATTATAATATTCAATACCCCTCTAATCTTGAGCATGAATATGTTTTGTGAGTAGTTTGTTCTTGAGGACATGTGAGAAGTCTTGTCATAAGTAATCATGTGAATTTGATATTCGTTTGATATTTTGATGATATGTATGTTGTGATTCCCTTAGTGGTGTTATGTAAACGTTGACTACATGACACTTCACCATCTTTGGGCCTAAGGGAATGCATTATGGAGTAGTTATTGATGGAAATATGCCCTAGAGGCAATAACAAAATGGTTATTATTATATTTCCTTAATCATGATAAGTGTTTATTATTCATGCTAGAATTGTATTGATCAGAAACTTAAATACATGTGGGAATACATAAATAAATACCGTGTCCCTAGTAAGCCTCTACTAGACTAGCTCGTTGATCAAAGATGGTTAAGGTTTCCTAACCATAGACATGTGTTGTCACTTGATAACGAGATCACATCATTAGAAGAATGATGTGATGGACAAGACCCATCCGTTAGCTTAGCATATGATCGTTCAATTTATTGCTACTGCTTTCTTGAATGTCAAATACATGCTCCTTCGACCATGTGATCATGCAACTCCCGGATACTGGAGGAATACCTTGTGTGCTATCAAACGACACAACATAACTGGGCGATCATAAAGATGCTCTACAGCTATCTCCGAAGGTGTCTGTTGAGTTGGCATGGATCGAGATTGGGATTTGTCACTCCGAGTATCGGAGAGGTATCTCTGGGCCCTCTCGGTAATACACAACATAATAAGCTTGCAAGCAATGTGACTAAGGATTTAGTTACGAGATGATGTATTACGGAACGAGTAAAGAGACTTGCGGGTAATGAGATTGAACTAGGTATGGAGATACCGATGATCGAATCTCGGGCAAGTAACATACCGACAGACAAACGGAAATACATATGTTGTCATAACGGTTCGACCGATAAAGATCTTCATAGAATATGTAGGAACCAATATGGACATCCAGGTTCCGCTATTGCTTATTGACCGGAGAGTTGTCTCAGTCATATCTACATAGTTCTCGAACCCATAGGGCCCGCACGCTTAACATTCGTTGACGATATAGTGTTATATGAGTTATATGATTTGGTGACTGACTGTTGTTCAGAGTCCCGGATGAGATCATGAACATGATGAGGAGCTTCGGAATGGACCGGAGGTAAAGATTAATATGTAGTACGATACTATTTGGACACCGGAAGAGTTTCGTGTGGTACCGGGTAGTCATCAAATCACCAGAAGGGGTTCCGGGCACCCCCGAGAGGTTAATCGGCCACATGGGCCAAAAGAGGGGGGCACAGCAGCCCACAAGGGGCTCGACCATCCTATGGCAGTCTGCCTTGGGGAGAAGGAAAGGGGGGATTCCGTCCCCTGCCTTCCTCTCCTCCCCTTTCCCTTCTCCCCCGGAGCAAATAAGGAAGGGGGGGGGGGGCGCCAAAGGGCAGGCGCCCAAGGGGGCCGGCCGGCCACCTTGGGGTGCACCCAAGGCTGCCTCCCCTCCCCCACCTATATATATATATATATATATAAGGGAGGGAGTGCCACACACCCCACGATAATCTCTTAGCCATGTGTGGCGCCCCTCTCCACAGTTTTGTCCCTCAGTCATATTTTCATAGTGCTTAGGCGAAGCCCTGCAGAGATAGCATCACAACCACCGTCACCACGCCGTCGTGCTGCCGGAACTCATCCACTACTTTTCTCGTCTTGCTGGATCAAGAAGGCGAGGACGTCACCGAGTTGAACATGTGCTGAACACGGAGGTGTCATATGTTCGGTACTTGATCGGTTGGATCGCGAAGAAGTTCGATTACATCAACCGTGTTAATAAATGCTTCCGCTTATGGTCTACGAGGGTACGTAGACACACTCTCCCGTCTTGTTGTTATGCATCTCCATGGATAGATCTTGAGTGTTCGTAGAATTTTTTTTGTTTTCCATGGAACGTTCCCCAACCGTTATTAGATGATGGTGCTAGAGTGACAGAAGCTTAAACCCTAGTTTAAGCGCTATTTCGCAAGGGGGTGATTTGGATCCATATATTTAATGCTATGGTTAGATTTTATCTTAATTCTTCTTTCGTAGTTGCAGATGCTTGCGAGAGGAGTTAATCATAAGTGCGAGGCTTGTTCAAGTAATAACAGCACCCAAGCACCGGTCAACCCACATATCAAATTATCAGAGCAGCGAAAATGAATCAAACCAACATGATGAAAGTGACTAGATGAAATTCCCGTATGTCCTCAAGAACGCTTTTCCTACTATAAGAGACTATTTTGGCCCGTCCTTTGCTACAAAAAGGATTGGGATACCTTGCTGCACCTATTGTTACCATTGCTACATATTACTTGTATTAATTATCTTGCTATCAAACTACCTGTTACCGACAATTTTAGTGCTTGCAGAAATTACCTTGCTAAAAACCGCTTGTCATTTTCTTCTGCTCCTCGTTGGGTTTGACACTCTTTCTTATCGAAAGGACTAAGATTGATCCCCTATACTTGCGGGTCGTCACTGGGAGGAGGGTTTTCCCTCTAGTCCTTGGTCTCCATTGCTCCCGCAGGGCAGGAGCCCCTCCGAGATCGGATCTCTCTCTCTCTCTCTCTCTATATATATATATATATATATATATATATATATATATATATATATTCTCTTCTGTTTTGCGTTCCTGTTTTCTGGTCGAAAACCGTTTTCTTAAATTTCCGAAGATCCGTAACTCCGATGGGGCTGAAATTTTAACACAATTTTTATCCAGATATTAGTTTTCTTGTGGCCGAACAAGGGCACCAACCGCCTTACAGGGGCACCACAAGCCTGCCAGGCGCGCCCAGGGTAGGGGGTGCACCGCTTGGGCTTATGGACCCCTCGAGCATCATCTTGCGTTGATTCTTTTTCCCAAAATTCACATATATTCCAAAATAAATCTTCGTAATTTTTTATCGCTTTTAAACTTCATTTGGTATGGATATTATGCAAAACAAAAAACATGCAACAAACAGGAACTGACACTGGGCACTGGATCAATATGTTAGTCCAAATACTAATATAAAATGTTGCTAAAAGTATATGAAGGTTGTAGAATAATGGCATGAAACAATCAAAAATTATAGATACGACGGAGACGTACCAGGCGCCGACATGGGCTCTTGCTTCACACGTCGTCTGATTTTGACGTCTTGCGCATGGTGAGGGAGGCTCCGTTGACGCGTCAGAGAGGCGATGATGTAGGCTCCACGTTGACATGGTGGTGAGACGGCGATGGAGGCTCTTCCCTGACGTGGTGGAGCCGCGGCGAGGGTGGTGCCAGACCATGGTCCTTGAGAGAATATTCGACGAGAAGCTCCAAGTGAGCCTTGTCTTCGTCCATCGCGGTTGTAGCTCCTCGTTACTTGAGGAGAGGATGATCTACTCCTTCCAGGAGGAGCCAGGTGTCGTGGAGGTCGATGGACCCAGAGAGTGACGGTGGCGGCGCCATGATCCAGCGACAGAAGGAGATCCCGAGCCACCACCTGTCGGTACGGAGAACCAGGACTTCAATATCATTGATGACGGTGAGCAGATACGGAGAGGAGCGGATCAACAATGATCTAAGAGGATAGGATATGAGGTATGGTGTGGATGGCACCAGAATCGTGCTTAAATAGTGGCGGTCAGGCGAACAGACGGGTGGTCTGCTTCAATGTGGCACACTGGCCAGAGTAGGCTTCACGGTCGCCATTCGGCATTGAAGCAGTGCTTCCCGCTCGCCGCGTCGCTCTGACCGACATCAATGCTGTGGAATTATGTCTGCTCTGA
Organism: Aegilops speltoides; assembly: GCA_021437245.1. NCBI lineage: Eukaryota > Viridiplantae > Streptophyta > Magnoliopsida > Poales > Poaceae > Aegilops > Aegilops speltoides. The sequence continues at coordinate 327,944,151 of CM038146.1, read as the reverse complement.
AATGGCCTGACCAGGATGAATGTGCGCAAACCTCTTCGCACATAGAGGTTTTCGAATGGGATGTGGCGGTTAGGCGTGCACGTGATGGATGTCCGCACTCTCACAAACTTCCCTTAGGGCATCTCCAATGCGGACCCCCAAACCGCATGTACACATCCAGACCGCGCTATTAGGACTGAGGAAGCCATCCAACACGGTCATGTATTGTTCCGCGTGGCGGTCCAGACGTACTTTTTCCCGCAAACTGAAGACAAACGTGGGGGAGCATTGCGGGACTCCGGACAACAGACACGTAGGACCTTGACACCTCCGGCCCACCAAAAACCCTGCCCGGACCCCTTGCCTCCATCCTCCCCATTTTCTCTCCTTCCTTCTTTCTCTCTTGCCTTCGCCGTCGCTCGACCACCCCGGCCGCCACGCCACACCCCTGTCAGAACTCTACGGCTCCGTCACCTCCAGCGTTCCAGCCGGGCTCCACCCTGCTTCTCCTCTGTTGTCGTTCAACCCCTGTCCTTCGACCGGCCCGCTAGGTACCATCCGCTACTGCTATACTCATCATGCCCGACAACTGTTCGATGAATTGACAGAGCTAAAAAAAGTTTTCCCTTCTTATTTCTAGCAGTGGATTTTGGTTTCGAGTACATATACAAGCACTATGTTGATTCGTCTGATGGCTTGTCCGACGAGGAGTACTCATATGAGATAATGATGATGGAGGTGGTCCTTGAAGATGTGGAGTGTGTGGATGAGCATGTTCTCAATTTCAAGGGCTCGATCAAGGGTCATTGATTTCTCAACTGCAACAGGGCGCGTGGCCATTTGACACTGATAGCCGACTACTTTGCCCCGGATGCACTCTTCCCTGACCATTTTCACCGCCGTTTTTGGATGCGCAAGACTGTCTTCGATCGTTCGTACCAGGGCGTCTAGTCCTATGATGACTACTTCGTCTTGCAGAAGGATGCTGTGGGAATGCTTGGCTTCTCTGGTTATCAGAAGTGCACATCCACACTACGGATGCTTGCATATGGCATGACCGCTGATTCGTGGGACGAGTACCTATGGATATCTGAGAGATGCCATGGCCAGGTTTGCAACTGCCATGGTCGAGGTGTTCGGACCTTAGTACCTAAGAGAACCAACCATGGCAGACACCAAGAGGCTCTTGACAATTTCAGAAGCCAGAGGGTGGTCAGGTTTACTTGGATCTCTTACTGCATCTATTGGGAATGAAAAAATTGCCTGAAGGCTTTACAAGGGCAGTTGCATCACACGATCTTTGGATTTGGCATGCTTTCTTTGGCATGTCAGGGACTCACAATGACATCAATGTGCTGCGGTGATCACCATTGTTCGCTAGGCTGATTGAAGGAAAAGTTCATACTTGCCACTATACTGTCAATGCACATGAGTACAACATCGGCTACTATCTGGTTGACGGTATTAATCCTCCGTGGGCTACCTTTATCAGCACCATCTCTAACCCAGCTGGCCACAAAAAGTCCCACTTTTCCCAAAGAAAAAAAAACAACTAGAAATGATGTGGAGAAGGCATTTGGAGTTCTGCTGACCTGTTTTGCAGTTGTTTGTGGACCTACTTAACAATGGGATCTAGAGACCTTGTGGGAGGTAATGACATGTTATGTGATTATGCACAACGTGATCATCGAGGATGAGGGTAAGGATGCTGCCGCAGCTCTAAAATTTGAGAACATGGGAGATCCTATCGAACTTCCACATCAGAATCCAGCCACATTTGAAGAGTTTATTCAAATGCATCAACAAATTCGGTATCAACCAACTCAAGAGCAGCTGAAGGAAGATCTGATTGAGCATCTATGCGATATTAAAGGGGACTGGAATGTAATATTTAAACTTTTTTGAACATTTGAACTAATGATGCATGCGGCTATTTGAACGTCTACATGTGGCTATTTAATCATGCGGACTTAAAAAGACAATGAGGGAGACCAGATGTATGCGGGCAGCGTTAGATGGCGGTCTTTTACATCTGTGTCCGCGGATTGGTCCTTCTGTCCGCGGACGCAAGCGGCGGGAAATTTGTGGGTCGCGGTTGAAGATGTCCTCAGCTGGTGTCGGGTTTACGGAATTTTGAAGCATCGCATTAGATGCATCGTCTGGACACTTTGGCTGGACATTTTGGGATGCCCTTATTTCTGGACATATACAATAGATTTCCGTTTTGATTAATCTCGTTGGAGTTGCCCTAATAAGAGCAACTCCAACGGGCCGACCCAAACGGACGACGCATTTGTCCGCTTTATGTACATTTCGGTCGGCCGCCCCCCCCCCCCCCGGTGTCCGCCCTGTTTTGCATTTGGGTCGGCAGTGTGCCCAATGCGCCGACCCATTTTCATGTCCGCACTCAAATTTTAAAAATGGCCCGCGGCCATGGATCATGCCCGCGGCCGTCCTGGCTTTGTGTCTCGTCGGGTCGTGAGCGCCGATGGCGACCGCCTCAAGATGAGGTTCGCATGTAGTCGCTGCCGCCGCGCACCAGCATTTCGTCGAACAGTTGCGGCGCCCGTAGCACATCGGCGGCATCGCGCCACGCTTCTCGCGCCTCCGGATGACGAGCCACCGGCTACCGGTGTGGCGTTGAGGTCGATGGGCGCAGGCGCAGGCGTGGAAGGCGCCACCACGCTCACGTCGTGTGAGCATTCCCCGGAGAGGCGGGAGGCCTGCGGGTACACGTGGAAGCCGAGCAGCGGGATGCAAGCCAACGCGCGGGGCAAGTCGGGCAGCCCCATCCGAGAGAACGCGGACGAGCCGGTGCTGGCTGAGGGAGTCCTGGATTAGGGGGTATCCGGACAGCCGGACTGTGTACAACGTCCGGACTATCGAAGCGTGAAGATACAAGACTCAAGACTTCGGCCCGTGTCCGGATGGGACTCTCCTTTGCATGGAAGGCAAGCTTGGCGATTCGGATGTTGTATTTCCTTCCTTGTAACTGACTCCATGTAAACCCTAGCTCTCTCCGGTGTCTATATAAACCAGAGAGGTTGGTCCTTAGAAGGCCGATCACAATTACAATCATACCATCATAGGCTAGCTCTTAGGGTTTGGCATCTACGATCTCGTGGTAGATCTACTCTTGTACTACCCATATCATCAATATTAATCAAGTAGGAAGTAGGGTTTTACCTCCATAGAGAGGGTCCGAACCTGGGTAAACATCTGTGTCCCTTGCTTCCTGTTACCATCAGCCTTGACGCACAGATCGGGACCCCCTACCCGAGATCCACCGGTTTTGACACCGACATTGGTGCTTTCATTAAGAGTTCCTCTGTGTCGTCGCTGTCAGGCTCGATGGCTCCTTCAATCATCATCAATGACACCGTCCAGGGTGAGACTTTCCTCCCCGGACAGATCTTCTTGTTCAGCGGCTTCGCACTGCGGGCCAATTCGCTTGGCCATCTGGAGCAGATCGACAGCTACGCCCCGGGCCATCAAATCAGGTTCGGAAGCCTGAACTACACCGCAGATATCCGCGGACACTTGATCTTCGACGGATTTAGGCCAGTGCCAGGAGCACCGGACAGTCACGACGAGCATGGCCTGAACCAGTTGTCGGACAACACTCGGAATATCACCCCTGCAGTAGCCCTGGACTCAAATTCGGAGCAGACTGCGTTGCGTGGAGACGGAGGGATGGACCCCACCCCGCAGGCCGTACCCTCGTCGGTGGTAGAGCCGAACACAGGCCTCCCTTCTGTGGAAGCCTGTGACTCCGGACCCCCTGATTCATATCCGGATGTAGGTTCCAGTCCGCACGTTCCCGGGCACGTCGATCCTGGTTGGGCTCCGGTAATGGAGTTCACCGCGGCGGACATCTTTCAGCACTCGCCCTTTGGCGACATGCTGAACTTATTGAAGTCTCTCTCTTTGTCAGGAGACTCTGGGCCGAACTATGTCTGGCTTGAGTGGGAAGCGGACGACGACGGAATTCGTTGCCCACCCACCACCCACTTCATTGCCATGATCGATGATTTAACTAACGTGCTTGACTTCGATTCCGAAGACATCAACGGTGTGGACGACGATGCAGGAGAATTACAGGAGCCACCGCTCATAGGGCGGTGGACAACCACCCCCTCATATGATATATATATGGTGGACACTCCGAAGGAAACTAATGGCAACGAGGCAATAGAGGATAACCCCTCGGGAAGAAGAGCAAAACATGTGCGTCATCGGCGCCACTCCAAGCCCCGCCACATCAACACCGGCCCTGGAGACGAAAGCAGCCCGGATGATGCCGAAGAGGAATACAGCCCTGGTCAGCCTACCCTCAAGCAGGCCGGACCGGTCACGATGGGATACTTGGAGAGGGACAATTATACACCCCCCTCCGACGACGAGGTAAGCCTGGGCAATGACGAATTCGGCGTACCTGAAGACCCAGTGGAACAAGTTCGCTTCAAGTGACGGCTCATGGCCACGGCAAGGATCCTGCAAAGGAAGCAAGAGCAGCTTAAAGCTGACCAAGACGTGCTGGTGGACAGGTGGACCAAGGTACTGGCCACCGAAAAGTACGAACTCGACAGCCCTAGCAAAGGGCATACACGGCACAACTGGCTACCTCAACTCAAGCAGGAAAACCACAGGCACACACCCAGACGTCCACACATCACTACGGTCCAAGACAGTAAGAAGCATACATGAAGAGGTACCCTCAAGCCTCGGCACAAAGGTCGTAAACATCAAAACAAGGAAACTGGTGCCAAGTCCAGCAACTCCCAGTCAGGTAAACGGACAAAGAATAGCTCAAGCCTACTCGACCAAAGCTACCCACTGGATCAACCGTGTGAAATTCACGGTACCCCCAGAAGGACGGCAAAGCATACCAATAGAGAATGCCGGATCCTCAGAACAAAGCGGCTGGTCGTGCGCCGGAAGCAACAAGGGGAGGCACCCTGTCAAAGACCCCCCTCCCCCAGGGCATAAACGTACGGCCGATCGCCCATGATCACATCAGCCATAGCAAGTAGATTGTAGTACCTCTAGACCTAGTAGTCTAGGGGCTCTATAACACACAAAGCCCACACGGGTATGAAGCCACGAATAACATCTCCTAAAGATGTCCGATGCAAAGGATAAGTTTTATTGGCCCACCACCCTAACGGTAGTTTACCGCATTCCAACGGGATAAACCACATTGACTAGATTTCACATGGTAAATCACTCAGGCCAAATATCCGGACACCCATTGAGGAGTCCGCGCTACCTCACGGTATAACGGGTGGGTTCACCAGGGTCCGATAAGGAACCCTTAGACTAACCACAAGAGGACGCTCAACTGCCTCATAACATTTGCCTTCAAAAACTAACTTTGATGCAGAACAGGATTGGCGGCGTGGAACCAGCCCAAACACACAATGGAAGGAACATGTAGACAGAAGGCAGTTCGGATTCAATCTTGATCCACTCACAACCCCCTCCAATCCGGCCACCATAGGTTCCGCCAAATAACACCTCTTTTCATACATCATACTCATATGCATAGACATATCATCCTACTACAATGCGTAGACTTAAATAACAATTACCGGCCGTCGTTTATCGCTGACGCCTCTTTGCCGAAAATGACAGCCACGCCCGCTCGCGCCTTGTTACACCGGGGCTTCACAAGACGCAATAAAGTCCGACCACCTTTTGGTCGCTCGCCGCACTCGAACTTATAGCACTATATGCATCAGCTCGAATCATGTCTTGGGTCATTGGTTGGGTTTGCTGCTCCCATGTTTTGGTACCTTACGCCCGCTCGTCACCTAAGGTAGCGCTGGGAGAACTCTGCGATTGTGTCCCGGTTCAGCAGAACGAGAACCTCAGTAGAGAAAGCCGAAAACCGACCGTCATGATGAAGCGAGAGCTGGTCAGTTGTTCGAGAGGTTATAAAATCCTTAAAGATTTATTCCGCACAACGCCATTATAAATGCTGAGTGCAACAGATCGGTCTTCTGATCTGGCGCCAATAGAGCCCCTAGTTCGGCCTTCCGAACACTAGGGGCTGCGCCGACCATACTTGAATTCCTCTGGCTAAGTGAGAGTAATAAAGCCTTATAGTCCGATTGCCTGGTTCGCGAAAAGAGACACCTCCTTAAAAGGACCCAACTATGGGATAAAGAGCATTCAGATATATCCCGAACACCCCCATATTCTTTTTACGAGGGGGCAGAAGCCGATGACTGGCCAACTCTCAGGATTTGCATACAATAAACAGCCGCACAGGAAGAACATATGTTCAAACAAAACAGGCAATATATAATAAACACGCCATTATCCCATATTACAAAAAGCGGCACAAATGCCCTCAGGGAAATATAATGTCTTTAACACACTTGTCTGCCGCAAGGCGGGCCCCTTTCAGTACACTTTCATAGTAAAACTCGGGCTTGCAGTGCTCCTTACCCTCGGGCGGCCCCTCAGTCATCAGCTTCTCCGCGTCAAGCCTCCCCCAATGCACTTTTGCATGGGCAAACGCCATGCGCGCGCCTTCTATACAGACTGATTGCTTAATAGCATCAAGCCGAGGACAAGCGCCCACAATCCGCTTGACGAGTCCGGTAATCGCTGAATCGGCTCCGCAGCCACAACCGCATAACTAAGTCCTTCATGGCTAGTTCGTCGCTGGTGCGATTCGACCAATTGTTTAATGATCGATAAATGGCACCGGATAATTGGCGCCAGACATCGCGACCGAAATCCCTCTTCGCAGACTTCTTTTCCTCGGTGCGGTAGAATTGGGCGGCATCTGATATGCTGCGAGGAAGATCCGCAAAAGCCCCTGGAAAAATAAGAATTCAGCTTGCCGCTTAGGATTCTTCCCATTATCACATATAAAGAGCTAAGAATACAGAAGGCCTTACCAGCCGCAACTTTCCGGGCCTCCTGAATGTCCCGCGCAGCACCTCGGGCTTCTTCCCGAGCACCTTCCGCAGCCTCGAGAGCTTGGGCGAGTTCGGATTCTTTCCCTTTAGACTCGCCCAAGCCCTCGCTTTCTTCACAGCTTCTCGAGCTCTCGCTCAGCTGCGATAACCCTAGCCTTGTGTTTTTCACGAAGCGCCTGTTCGGCCTCAGCCTTCTTGTTGGCATCAGCCAAAGCTTTCTTTAGTGCCTTGTATTTGGCACCCGCTCCTAGAGCACACAATACAAATATTTTTCATTATGCACAACTATTCGTTCGTGCCAACTTCAAGACAAATGTTTCAACATACCTTGCTTGTCTTCCAATTGCTTCTTCACATGGCCGAGTTCCTCCTTGGCCCGTGTAAGGCTCTGCTTCAGTTCGGACACTTCCGCATTATAAGCGGCCGTCCTCTCTGCAGATGCCTGTTTTCACACAAAAGGGTATACGTCATTCACATAGGCTCCGCGCGAGTAGGGATTTGATCCTCGCTCGGCTTTGTCTCCTCCACGGACAAAGGCATCGTGGGCTACTACTCATATTATGACAATTCCTCAAAGGTTTCCTAGGAAACATACCTCAAAAGCATTTATAAGGCCAAGGCAGGACTCGTTCAGCCCGCTCTCGGCGGATTGAATCTTCTCGACCACCGCGCCCATGAGGGCCCGATGCTCATCGACAATAGACGCGTTCTTCAACGTTGTCGATAGACCGCCAAGCAGCTCTGCTCGAACAGAGGATGCCGGCGGGGTAGGCAGGCCCCCCACCATCGGGGGTGGCTGCTCTCTCGATCCCGGAACCCTAGAGGTCCCGGGGCCGTATCCAGCCCCGCGTGTCCGGCACCAGGGATATGTCCTCCCTGGTCCGGGTCTTGTCAAGATGACACCTCAGTGTCGCGCCCGGACTTTGGGGAAAGGGCCTGCGGAGGCGTCTCGCTCGCCAAGGCATCTAAGCCCAGTGAATCCTCCGACGAGGACCGGCCGGCGCAGGACCTTGCCGGACTGTGCAATATGTAGGCAACAGTCAAAACTACTATACCCAAAAACAATCCTGGACGCATATGCATGTTCGGATACTTACGACTTCTCCAGGGGCTGGGCCCTAGGATCCCACTCCGGGCTGCTATCGGCAACCGTGGGGGATGCCCCTGGGAGGAATCTTTCCCCCTCTTGGGCGATCCGGCCTCCAGAGATGTGGAGGCCGTCCTCTTCCTCCTGCCATCAGAGTGCGGCTCATCCTCCTCTACTTCCTCCTCTTCGTCCTCATACGAAGGATCGTCGCTGGAGTCTTCGGATTTGACGTCCAAAGCCTCGCGACGGCGAAGGCCACTCCGGGTCTTCTTGACCTTCTTGGAGGCCTCTTTCTTTGGCACCTTGTAAGGCGCGGGGACCAACATCTTCGTCAGAAGAGGTCCGGCCGGTTCTTCCGGCAGGGGGGCTGGACAATGTATCCGCTCCACCTTCTTTATCCATCCCTGAGGTCACAATGAAACATGATTAAGGTGTCTCCCTCATGACATGCCAGCTGAAGCATGAATAGACAGAGCGTGGCTGTGACTTACCGAGCTTGGAGAATGGGATGATTGATACCCACGGTCCTCGGCGGGGCTCGACCACGACTTGCCGGACTTAAAGAGCACCTTCCAGATATCCTTGTGGGAGGAATCATAAAGCTCTCGAAGGGTTTGGTGCTCGGCTGGATTGAACTCCCACAGAGTACAAGCTCGGCGCTGACAGGGGAGAACCAGGCGAACTAGCATCACCTGGACTACGTCGATGAGTTTGACGTCCCTATCGACCACACCTCTCAATGTGCGCTCGAGCAAGAATAGCCATCGACGAGCACCAGTTCGGGCCATTCTCGGGCCAGGACATGAGCCGCAGTGGAGCTCCGGATCCGAACTCTGGAGCTGCCGCCCACTTTTTGCCGCGTGGTTCAGTGATATAGAACCACTGCTGTCGGTGTCAAAACCGGCGGATCTCAGGTAGGGGGTCCCGAACTGTGCGTCTAGGCGGATGGTAACAAGAGACGAGGAACATGATGTTTTTACCCAGGTTCGGGCCCTCTTGATGGGGGTAAAACCCTACGTCCTGCTTGATTAATATTGATGATATGGGTAGTACAAGAGTGGATCTACCACGAGATCAAGGAGGCTAAACCCTAGAAGCTAGCCTATGGTATGATTGTTGTAATATATGTTGCCCTCCGGTTTATATAGACACCGGAGGAGGCTAGGGTTACCAAGAGTCGGTTACAATGGTAGGAGATCTACATATCCGTATTGCCAAGCTTGCCTTCCACGCCAAGGAAAGTTCCATCCGGACACGGGACGGAGTCTTCAATCTTGTATCTTCGTAGTCTTGGAGTCCGGCGGATAATGATAGTCCGGCTGTCCGGACACCCCTAGTCCAGACTCCTCAAGAGCTCCCGAACCAGGCTTCAATGACGATAAGTCCGGCGCGCATAATGTTCGACATTGCAAGGCGGGTTCCTCCCTTGGATAATCCAGAGAAGATCACGAACAGCCGGATAGTATCCCGCTCTGCAAAATAAATTCCACATTCCACCGTAGAGAGAATAAAATGTACACTTAGTTCAATCCGCTGACGTATTATGCGGCGTGACATCACACCGCTACCAAGCCTTTGTTTGAATCATTTTTACTATACCACCTCAAAGATGTTCAATAAGCGGTTTTCTTGGCACGCCTTGTCGAAGGTAGATCGTGTTCCCTTATTCCGGATTCTCATCAATACGGACATGGGTAACCCAACCGCGCCATTGATGGTGGCGCTTGGGAGATAAGCTTAGTTTTACCAGCCGGTGGGGGACGCAGTTTCATTCGCCTATATATAAGGGATAAGGATTTACCTTCTCACCCACGCCTTCTTCCTCCTTTGCTTACACATCTCCGCCGCATTCAAGCTCCAACGCCTAAGCTCGCAAGATCTCACCTCGACCTTCTCCGAATATGTCCGGAGGGGAGGCAAGTGGTTGGCCTCCATCGCCAAGGAGGAGCACATCACTAAGCTGCGCAACGCCGGATACCTCTCCGCGATATCACAGATCGGCCGCCCGACGAGGGGCAGCTCGTCCCTACCCCGGGCCTCACGAGGGTCGCCTTCCTTCCCCACTTCCTCCGCTGGATCGGGCTTTCTCTCCATCCATTCGTCCGGGGCTCATGTTCTATTATGGCCGGATTTCCATGATCCGGCGCCAAACTTCATCCTCAACATCTCGGCGTTCATCGTCGTGTGTGAGGCCTTCCTCTCGCATCCGCCCCACTTCGCCTGTGGCTCAAGACCTTCAACGCAAGCCAAAGGTTGTGAAGGGCACGCAAGCGAATGCGGAGGCGCCATGTTGGGTAAATTACCCAACGCCCTTGGCTCAAGGGGCCTTTGTGGACTCCGCCAAGGGATGGCAATCGGGTGGTTCTACATCACCGAGCGCAAGAAGCCCACATGGGCGGCGGCCCCTGAGTTTAGATCTCGCGTCCCCACGCAGCTCACCTCCTAGAAAGAGAAGGGCTTGCTGTGGGGCGATCCGAAGGAGGTGACTAGACTCCGAACCTGCATCCAAAAGCTGGTGAGCAATAATCTCAGGCTCGTCGACGTGGTCCAAGTCATGCTCATCTGCCGGATTCTCCCATGCCAAGAACGGGCATTCAATCTCAGGAGTTTAACTGAACAACACCATGCGCTGAGCGGCTCTTCGCTACAACATCTGAAGGCGCTGGAGGGTGCTGTTTAAGGGCGCTGAAGCCTTCGCATCCGCGACGGAAGATCGCGGATTCAGCTCGCAAGATATCAACCGACGAGGTAAGTGATTCAACCCCATTACGGGACACTTTATAGTAATCGAATTGATTATAAGAGGGTTTCATCCCTTCCTTTCCTTTGACAGAATGGATGGAGAAAGCCAGCAGCTTATCGGCCCGGCCCCATGCCGAAGATCCAAAGGACGCCCGCTAGTGGCTGCTGGTTCCACACCGCACGTGGTGCCGAGAAGAAGGCCAAGAAGGTGGCCGGGACTCAAAGAGTTCCTCAGAATCAAAGGCCCGACGACGACACAAACTCCTCCCCCGAAGAAGAGGAGGAGGAGGAGTACTCTCTCCCGGAGGGGGGAGAGAAGAAGAGGAAGGCTTCCCCAATAGGGGAGGCCGAATTGTCCAAGAGGGGGAGAGTTATCCCCCCGGACAGTTTCGCCAACACTAGCGTTGGCGAGGATGAATGGCCTCCAAGGGCCAGGCGTCTGGCGAGATCGTAAGTGTCCGGATCATTTATACGCAATATCTTTTATGTCACGTAGTGTCCTTCTAATGCCATATTCTGTCCGTAGTCCGGCCGATGACGATCTCCCCGACTCATCGAGCGGGTTGTTGGCCTCGTCGGATGTGAATTCACTTCCGGCTGCCTCCACCCCACGCGCCGACGAGGATGCCGAGGTGGGATCCCAGAGAGGGACCCATCAGGAGGAGGCTCCAGAGGCGCCGTCAGGCAACCTCCTGGACTTTGCGCCGGACTCTACATCGGAACCCGCAGTGGTTCCAGAGTCCGGCAAGCGGCCCCTTCGAAAGAAGGGCAAGACCATGACACCGGCGGCCTCCGTCCAACCGGAGGCGCTGGATAACTTGTTGGAGGCTCTTAAAGGCGCTTCCATCGAGGAAGAACACCGCACTATCATGAGTGCGGTGATTCAAAAGGTTCAGCTTCGCCAAAAGCAGCCGACCGAAGCTCGCAGCAGCCTTTTAACAAAGCTTTGAGGTAAGAAGTTAAAATTATGTAATGTAATACCGCATAGATAGTAGTTTCGATGCTCGGGCCGTGTTCGGAAGAAAAGCCGACCGAGGATCTAACAAGATATGCGCAGGTTGCTAAAAATATGTCAATATGGGTTTGCAGTGCGCGCTGGCTCTCGCCGCATTAACGGTGGAGGTCGATGTGCTGAAGCAGGATCTCGAGCGGTCCGAGCGAGAGCTCGGCCATGCGAAGAAGCAGCTCGAGGACAAAGAAGGTGAGTAACACCACTTTGAATAGGTACCTTACAGAAAAGGATTTTGGTTGCAATAAAATGAACAAGGATAATATGTGTATTGCAGGGTCCACTAACGAGGTGGCAGCCCTGAAGGATGCTGTGTCCGTGGCCAAACACAGTGCGTCCGCGGAACGGGAAGAGCGAGAAAAGCAGGAGGCACGGGTGGCGGAAGTTCGTCAAGAGCTCGAGGCTCTCATGGAAAAGCATGAGAGTTTGGAGCGTGACTCCAAGACTCGAGAGTCCGAGCTTGCCTCGGCTCTCGAAAGTGCCAAGTCCGCCAAGGCCGAGGCCCATAAGGCCCTTCAGGAGGTTGAAGATATAAAGAAAATAGCGGCGGGTAAGGCATTTTTCATGCAAAGCAAGCATGTTAATGTAAAATACCCGACACTTACCCACATTCGAGCTCTCCAGGCGCTTGCAGATCTGCCGCAGAGGCGTCCGATGCCGCCAGATTCTATCATGGCGAGGAGGGAGCTCGACGGAAAGTCTTCGTCTCAAGATTCCGAGACCGACATCCGGTGTTCCAAGCGACCAATCAAGCACTGGTCGAACTCCACAAGGTAGCCGAGGAGGCCATGAAGGGCCTTATAGTCCGGCCAGGGCTCGACAGCATGCTGGAGCTACTTTGGCCTCGGCGGCGGCTGGTGGATGCATGCCTCGGTGGATGTCATCAAGCGCCCGCCAGATTGAAGGCACTCGCGGCTCTTGCCCGCACAAAGGTGCAATGGGGCAAGTTGATGCGAGAAGCTTCATGGACCCCCGCCACCGGCAAGGAGTATCGCACGCCGAGATGTATTATAAAACTGTCCTAAAGGGAGCCCGCAATATTGCGGATGAATGCCCCCGAAATGTAATCTTTGAGTGAATTTTCTATGTATTATCCTGCGCGCTGAAAACTTTGTTCACGTGCGCGTTAAGCAACGCTTGTTTAATTTAAAATATTACCTTCAGGCGGCCGCTTATAAAATCGAGAGATGGCAAGTCATTGGCTTCACCCCCAAGCCACGAAAGTGCCGGGTGTTCGATAAACTTGAGCACTCTTGTTCCCATTGTTGGGTCCATCGAGGAGGCGCCAACACAACGTAACAAGGCAACCGGACTTATAATGCTTGAACACTCTCACTTAGCCATAGAATTCTATAATTTTAAATTTCGGCGAAGCCCCGGTATTCGGAAGACCGAATCCGCGCTATCCACGCCTTCATCGGACATTGTCCGAACTCGTCAAGCGGCGTGAGTCTTTGGCACCAAAAACCTCTCAAACAGCGACCAGTCTCTCGCCTTATCATGCCGCCGCTTTTAGCTTTCCATCGAGGCGCCGCCTGCTCAACCGGGCGCAATCGCAGTGGTTCTCCCAAGGCCACCTTAGCCGACGGAACGGAACGTAAGGCACCAAAACGTGGGAGCCGCAAACCCAACTATTGACCCAAGACATGATTCGAGCTGATTCATATAATGCTATAAGTTCGGGGTGCCGCACTTGTGAAAGTGTTCGGACTTATCACACCATGGGGTGGGGAACATAAGCCCCCGGTGTATTAGGCCGTACCAAAATATACGGGTGCAAGATGTCACATAATGAGCATATATATGTAATGCAATTGCGATCAAAAAGTTGCTGCATTATTTATGAAAGAAAGTCTGCTAGTAGAGCGGACTGATACAAATAGCGCGGTAAGCAAGGGATTTGGACTAAGTAAACATGTCCCCCTCCAGGGATGAGCTGCGAACTTGGTGTATATAATCAAATTTAATGCTCGTAATTGAGACCACTTGAGTGTTCGTCGCGGCCTTCTTTAGTCCCTGACTGTTGCATCATTAGTTCGGCAGGTTCGCCGCCGGGCAGGGCTTCTGGTTAACAGAGTCCTGTGTACATAAAAGAAAAAAAAGGGGGGGCACACTTGCGAGCCCCCGGTGTGATCGAACCGCATTCTGGGTCCGTTGCGATCGTGCCCCCTCCCCTGTGCCCATGGTATCTCCAAAGCGTAATGATGTACACGGAGTGTTATTCTTGTGATCATGCGCTGGCGAGGGTTGGGGCCGCATTGCTACGCTGCGGTTCGATCGCGCCAGTGGTCTTGGTTGGCATTGCTCCGCGCGCTTTGTCAGATCCGCCTTTAACGGCCGGACTCGAGAATTGCCTTAGAAGGCTGCTCAGACTTCGCCACGAGCCGCCAGATGTTCCTCCGCTCGGAGGGAGCGCCCGTGTTCCCATTGACCGTGATGACTCCACGAGGGCCCGGAATCTTGAGCTTTAGGTATGCATAGTGCGGCACCGCTGAATTTTGCAAACGCGTTCGTCCGAAAGCAGAGCGTGATAGCCGCCGCGAACGGACTATGTCAAGATTAACTCTTCGCCCGAAATTATCCGGGATCCAAGACCACTTCAGCAGGATCGAGCCTGCATATTGGCTTCCACTCCGGTATGACACCTTTAAAGGTTGTCTTTGTAGGTTTAATCCTTGATGGGTCTATGCCCATTTTTGCGACCAGATCCTCGATAAAGGTGTTCAGTCGATGCCGCCGTCCATCGAGACTCGTGAGGTGGAACCCATCGACAATTGGGTCTAAAACCACGCGCGAATCCGCCATGGCGATATGTCGGTCGGATGGTCTCTTCGATCGAAAGTGATCGGACAAGAGGACCATGGGTTGAACTTTGGGGTGACCGCTCCATCGCATAGACGCCCCTTAGTGCGCCGCTTTCCTCTCCTCTTGGGTATGTGGGTCGCAGATATCATATTCACCGCTCGCACTTGTGGGGAAAACCCTTCGTCTCTCGTTGTTCGGGCGGTCGGGTCTCTTCCTCGCCGTCATTGTTTAGCCCTTGTCATTGTTTTCGCAATTAACTTGCCGGCCTGCTTGAACACCCAGCAGTCTCTATTAGTGTGGTTAGCTGGCTTTTCAGAGGTGCCATGTATCCGCATAAGCGGTCGAGTATTCGGTCCAGATTGACGGACCCGGAGTGGTTCTTTTGAATGGCTTCTTCCACGACCGGTTTGGAGCCTCGAATCTCGTGGTTGACCGCCAGATCCTCCTTATCGCCGCCAAGCACGCGGCGCTTTGTTTTTGTTTCGACGTGACTGCCGTTGTTGTCCTTAGTATCCAGATTGCCGAATTTTACGGAGATTGTTGCTGCGGGCTAGCACCTGTCCTCTCCCGCGCAAAAGCGGTCATTAACGGCGTGAGGGCTGCCATGGATTTCGCTTTTCCCGCCCTGTGTGCCGGGCTAGCCATTCGTCCCGGATGTTATGTTTGAAGGCTGCAAGGGCCCTCGTGATCCGCATAATCGACGATTTGATTTTTCTTCATCAAGAACCGTGGTCGTAATTGTCCGCCGATTCGTCTGGCTGCCGAATGATGTGGCTTAGGTCATCGGCGTTCGTGGTCGCACATATGTGCCTTGGAAGTTATCAGGAATGCGCCTCCGTGTCTTCCCAACACCCAATTGACTCGGGCAAGCTGTTAAGCCAATGCCGAGCTGGTCCTTTAAGCTTGAGGGAGGTACTTGATGGCGGAGATTGCCGCCGCGGGCCATATGGATGTGGAGAAGATAGTCTTCGATCCAAACCGCTGGGTCTCGCAGCCATCGTGAAGATTCGATGTTTACGGGTTTAAACCCTTCGGGATCCGATGATCCATTACTTCGCCGCTGAAGCATAGCGGTGTGCGCGCCTCAGATTGAGCAATATCGCGACGCAGCTCGAGAGAGCGCTGTCGCTGTGTTTGGCCCGCCAGGTTATTGTATTCGGCGCGACGGTATTCGCCGTGGGTCGAGGGCGCCCACGTGATCCGTAGATGGATCTGGATTGCCTTTCTTTGTCCTCCAATAGTCTCGTAAGTCCGCGCTGCTCCTCTTGGCTTCAGACTTTTGGAGCGATGCCGGGTATGGTCTTGGTCGGGGCCTGGATGCTTCTTCGCCACGCACCACGGGTGGTCGGTCACCATATCGTATACCGGTGATGGAGGTATGTATGCTTCCTCCTCTAATCGGGGAGTAGCTTGCGCCTTGGGTAACTTTTGAGGACGCTCGAGTTTGTACTCTTCGCCGCGAGGATCTCGGTCCATCGATCGCCAGCCAGGTCCCGATCAGCTTGAAGCCGTTGCTGCTTTTTCTTTAAGCTGTTTGTCGTGGCGATAAGCCCGCGCTTGAAGCGCTCTTGTTCGACGAGATCCTCAGTACGCATTTAATTGGCCATCGCTGAGGCTTGCTTCGCCTTCGAGGGAGGCATATAGTTATGATCCTCAACCTTCTTCGCCGCCTCTCTCGAGGGCTTGCTTCTCGATCCTCCCGCGCTGAATCTTGCCGAGGGGATTGTCTTCGCACTCTCTCGAGTATTATTATCTCCGTGCGGAATCTCCATTCTTGCTATGGCGGATTTAGAGCGGCACGACGCGGCGCGTTTGGGCTGCTTCTTTAAAGAGTCTCCGCCTCGCTGCTTTCTTCGCCGCCCCGCCTTTGGGGGTGTCCACCATGTATATGTCGATGACGAGGTGGTCTTCTAGTGCCCTGTAGGCGCTGGTTCTCGTTCGCTCTCAAAGATCGCCGCCCATAGCGCCGATGTCTTCGAGTAGTAGTCTAGCATGTCGCCTAGATCGCCGACAATGGCTACAAAGTGGGTGGTGGATGGGCTCAATTTCTTCCTCGTCTGCATTTCAACCATCCCGCCACAGCCCCGCCAGACTCTCCCGATAACGAGAGGTGCTTTAATGAATTCAGGATATCGCCAAAAGGCGTAGTATTGGAAGATGTCCACGGCGGTGAATTTATAACCGCCACCAACTGGATCGATTGGTAGGGCGCGGAGGCTCGGAGTCCGCAAGGAGTCCGCGCCGTAATCGCTAATTTCGCAGGGACGAGATTAGTGTTCGCCCATCGCCGTGGATGTTGAAGCTCCTGTATGGCGCCTATCCACCGCTCGATCCGGGCGATCGGCCTCGCTAATGGTCAAGCGGATCCGCAGCGTGGCCACCTGTGCATCGCTCGTGGCAGAGCTAGATCATGCCCGACTTCACAAAGGCGGCGCTGCTGGTCAGGCTCGAGTCCGTCAAGATCAAGTCTCCGCGACATCGGCCGTGAAGTTTGTTTCAAATCGACCGACGGCCAGGGCGAGCTTTCGATCTGCTTCCAGATGGCCAAGTGAATTGGCCCGCAGTAAAGCCGCCGAATACGAAGATCTATCCGGGAGAAAAATCTCACCGGACAAGATTGTTGGTTGAAGATGCCATCAAGCTTATCGGTGACGCATACGAGGAACTCTCAATGAAAGCACCAATGTCGGTGTCAAAACCGCGGATCTCGGTAGGGGGTCCCGAACTGTGCGCCTAGGCGGATGGTAACAAGAGACGAGGGACACGATGTTTTTACCTGTGTTCGAGCCCTCTTGATGGAGGTAAACCTCACGCCCCGCTTGATTAATATTGATGATATGGGTAGTACAAGAGTGGATCTACCACGAGATCAAGGAGGCTAAACCCTAGAAGCTAGCCTATGGTATGATTGTTGTAATGTATGTTGTCCCACGGACTAAAGCCCTCCGGTTTATATAGACACCGGAGGAGGCTAGGGTTACACAGAGTCGGTTACAATGGTAGGAGATCTACATATCCAGATTGCAAGCTTGCCTTCCACGCCAAGGAAAGTTCCATCCGGACACGGACGGAGTCTTCAATCTTGTATCTTCGTAGTCTTGGAGTCCGCGGATAATGATAGTCCGCTGTCCGGACACCCCTAGTCCAGACTCTCAATCGCTGCTGCCACCCTTGACGGAGTCGTTGAAACCGCTTTTCGCCAAACAACCTTGGGCATCTTGCTTACTATGGCGCCGCCAAGACTCAAAGTGTTCGCCACTCACCACCTTCGCTTCACATTGAAGATCTTCACCATAGGCTGAAGTGAGGTGGGATCCGAGAAAGTTTCGCATTACCCACGATGAACGTCGACATATTGAGGAAGCAGTTGGGGGAAAGATCATGAAAATCGATCCCGTAGTAATACATGACAAACGAACGGGTGAAGGGGAAACCTGAGCCCACGGATGAAATGGGGGAAGGAACACGACTCTCTCGTGAGATTCCGGAGTGGGGACGACCTGTCCCGCCGGTGGAAGACGGTGGCCGATCTTCCGGGCTGATACCCGGGCCCCGAGAGTTTGATGTCCTTCTCCGACACCAAGGCCATCCATCCGCCTCCCGCCCGGATCCGACATCTTTGGAAAACTCTCTTTGATGGAGAAGAAGAGTGCTTGGGTGTTAGGGCTCGAACAGAGGGGAATGAGCTAGCGGGAGGAGAAGGCGTGGGTAAAAGAGAAAGAAACCTAACCTCCTTATAGAGGCGGTAAATGCTTTTTGTGCCTCCCCACTTGCCTGGTGGAACTTGTCTACCTCCCACTCTCCGCGATTAGCGGCACGGATAGATTACCCATACCCGTATTGATGAGAACTCCATAATAAGGGGACACGATCTCTGCTTCGACAAGACGTGTCACAGAAACCGCCTCGTAATATGCGTTGTAGCTGGTTGTGGGAAAACGGCTCGAATAATGATCCGACCATAATAACGTGTCACGTCATCAGAAAAAGTTGTCGCAGATTGCATTTGTGAAATATCATTCTCTACAATGTGTGTAAAGATCGCCTTGCGATCCCGACACGGCCCACGGTTCGCTAACTACTTTGGAGTATTCGAGAAGGAACCCGCCTTGCAATGCCAAGACAATATCACACGGACTCATCACCATTGAAGGCTGGTTTAGGGCTACCGAGGAGTCCCGATTAGGGGTATTCGGACAAACCGAAACTGGTACAACATCCTGACTATCGAAGCATGAAGATACAAGACTCAAGACTTCGGCCCGTGTCCGGATGGGACTCTCCTTTGCGTGGAAGGCAAGCTTGGCGATCCGGATATTGTATTTCCTTCCTTGTAACCGACTCCATGTAAACCCTAGCCCTCTCCGGTGTCTATATAAACCGGAGAGGTTGGTCCTTAGAAGGCCGATCACAATTACAATCATACCATCATAGGCTAGATCTCAGCGTTTGGCCTCTACGATCTCGTGGTAGATCTACTCTTGTACTACCCATATCATCAATATTAATCAAGCAGGAAGTAGGGTTTTACCTCCATCGAGAGGGCCCGAACCTGGGTAAACATCTGTGTCCCTTGCTTCCTGTTACCATCAGCCTTGACGCACAGATCGGGACCCACTACTCGAGATCCGCCGGTTTTGACACCGACACTGGCCGCGCCGGCCACAGCGGCGTTGACGAGGCCGTGCTAGCTGGGGATTAACCCTAGCATATAGAGCGCCTCCTTCGTTGCCACCGCGACGCGGGCGTTGGTGACCCCCTGCTGCGTGGTGGTGGCGACGGCGGCTGTCGCGACGGTTTCACCCCTTGCGTCCGCTACGTGCCTCCGGCTCTTCCTCTTGGCAGACTCCGCTGTTCGCTGTTCGGGCGTCAGCGCCTTCTTTGGCTTGGTCGCGGCGGCGGTCTTGAGCGAGGCTTGCCTTTGCCGGAGGCAAGGGAGGTCTTCATGTCGGGTGAGGCGAGGGAGGTGAGGCCAGCGTCGACATCGAGGTCAAGGTCGTCGTCCATGCCGGGTGCGGGGCGGGAGGGTTTTGGGTAAAATGGGGGAAATGATGCTTGCCGCCACGATCGACGGACCGGGTAGGAGATACTACATGTCAGCTTCTCATGTCCTTGCCGACGCAAATCCGGCTCAAAAATGGACCAGGAATGGATCACCCGCGAACGAAAGTGGACGCCCGTCCGTTGCATTGGGCCGCCTTTTCTATCTACGCCAATCCAAACGGACGGCGACGGACAAAATGGATCGCCCCATTGAAATTGCTCTAACTCATATATAACTTGGTCACGATCCATGCAATCATGGATCGATACAAGGAGTGGCAGCTATGGAAATGGTTGGAACTTGTGAAACTCTCTCGATCAGAGAGGCAATTTGACAAATTTGACTCAGGATTTAAATCAAATCACAAAATGAATCGCTCAGAAACTATTTCACGCGGCCGACCTTTTTTTGTGTGACGTCCGACACGGCGCCACACTACACCGGCAACGCTCACGATAGGCGCTTACACGCCGCCGCTGCACTCATCGCTTAAAATTGCTAAGTCAATGTGCAGAGTTTAAGAGTTAGCGCAGATCAGATAAATAGTGTGGCGCTTAGTTTCAAAGCGCTGACTAGTGTTGCACTACAAAATGAAGCAATCACTAGTGCAAGCACTACAAAATGAAGCAACCACTAGTGCAACGCCTAGAAGCTAGGCGCTACACTGTATAGTATGGCGTCTAGCTCTCAGGCGCTACACACCGACTTAGTAATTTTTGAATCACACGGGTGTTACGCTGGCCAGGCGTGTAGCGCCTATCTGTGAGGCGTTGCACAGTGTAGTGTGACGCCTTCATGTCAGGCGTCACACAAAAAGGTCTGCCGCGTGAAATAGTTTCACGGACAATTCATCTTGTGAATCGATTTCGTCCGTAATAGGTCAAATTTGTCAATTTTGCCGACTGTATCAATAGTGTATCACCAACACGGGCGGCAGCAGGCAGCAGCTGAGCCAGCCCACATGGCTGAAGAGCCCAGCAACGTACACGATTCCAAGCATCAGGCCACGTGGTTCGGTGGCTGAGCAACATCCTTTTTACTAGTACTATTTTATTACATGCTTCAGTGTTCAGTGATTCCAATCTCGTATTCTCCGCCTCTCCGCAGCAAAGTAGTTTCACGGCCCTCGTCTCTTAGTTTCACGGCCCTCGTCTCGCATCGAAAGTTGTTCCACGCTTCCATTCGCATTATCCGCATTTGTTAAATCTGTTCGATGAAGATAGGTAATCCCACGCTTGGAGCACGGGTTTCTTGGAAGCCCTTTTCAGCATGCTTCTCATCCTCGTAGCCTAGCCGCTACGGCATTGCACTGATGAACCGATGCTTCAACGCCCAACTGAATGAAGGTCACAGTTGCTGAATACTACTCCCATGGAAGATGGAACAAAGGCAGGGTACTAAACTACAAAGACTGGATTGGGGAGAAGAAAAACAGTGAGTACATCAGCTCGGCACGGTCACGGCACTAATCCCATGGAACAAAACTGTACAGATTATTCAATGTTACACGGAGCGCGCGTCGCAGCCACCGCACGCGCGCGCGCTCGGATGGATGCTCGCGCCAAAACTACAGCCGAGTCGCCGTCACCGGTCTCCTCAGAACGACGGCACGACGCCGTAGTCACCGTCCGACGCCAGGTGCGCTGACGACGCCGGCGAGAACGGCCCGTCCCGCTCCAGCGCGTCGTCCTCGGCGGTGCGCTTGGCGAACCGGCCCTTGATGCGCGGCCGCGTCTCGGCGTACGCCTTGCGGGACGCGTAGCGGATGGTCTTCTGGAACCGCCGGTTCTTGCGCTTCTCCCGGTACCGCATCAGCCGGGCCTCCCGCTCCTTCCCCTTGCTCGCCACCACCGCCACCGACGGCGCCGGCGCCAGGGCCCCGCCGACTGACAGCGCGTCCGGCACCACTGCGACCTCGGACGTTGACATCTGCAAAGGCGTAGTAGACATTATTTATCACCATGTACGTCCAGGTCAAGAAAAGCATTTCAGTGAGACGAGGTATGTCATAAAGGCTTACGCTCTGGTTCATGGAGTGTTCGGGGTAGAAGAGAGCGCCGCCGGCGAGGTCGAGTTCGGAAGGGGCGACGGGCACCCCGATGGCCTTGATCCCGTCCATGGACCGGACGAAGTCCAGATCGAGGTACGCGTCCGAGTCGGCGAAGAACGTGGCGGCGCTGTCCTCGGGGCTATCGCCAGGCTCGGGAAGAAGCCAGGAGGCCGCCTCGGCCTCGTTGCTCCCGTCGTCGTCCGCGTCCTCCTTCGTCGCGGCGGCGGAGGACGGGGAGGGGGCGGGCTGGGGCGGGTCGGCTAGCGCGCCGAAGAAAGGTGTGATGGGGAGCCGCTCGTGCCGGCTGGCGAGCGGGTTGGCGGAGTGGATGTCGGCGTCGCACGTTGCGCAGAGCGCGGCGGCGTCGGCGCGGCAGGTGACCGCAGCGGGCGCGTGCTCGCAGACCTCGCAGAGCCAGACGCGCGCGTGGCGGGAGCCGGCCCCGTGCGCGCGCGCGTCGCACCCGGCGCAGAGGTAGGCGCCGTCCGACCGGCAGTAGAGCCGCGCCGCGTCCACGGCGCATGTGTCGCACGGCCGCCCGGCCAGCCCCCAGAGCCCCCCTCCTCCTCCTCCTCCCACCACCGTCTGCTCCTCCACTTTCATCTCGCTCGCCGCGGATCTCTGGCGCTCAGGTCGGCACTGAGGGGTGTGGAAGATTTGGTGCGTTTCTTTCTGCTGGGTGCTCTCGCTCGGTGCGTGGGTGCGGGCGCGGGTGGGTTTTGAGGGGTCTGCGGGCAGGGAGAGCACGTGGTAGGGGCGGGGGCTCCGCTCGGGTGTCGCGGGCGGGCGCGAGACACTTCGGGCGCCCGGTCGCTGTCGCGCGGGGCCACAGGGTTCGTTCGTTTGCCAAACTTGGCTAAGTCCAGTTAAAAACAAGCTTATTTTACGAGCTCGCCTCGGCTGAGCCGGTAGCATATGTTTGCCATTGCTGTCGCCTGCTTCACTCCTGCTTTGCCGCATACCATTCCACAGTCGGCAAATTTAATAGATTTAACCTATAGACGAAATCAAATCACAAAATGAATCGTCCGTGAAATTATTTCACGAGGCTGACCATGCGCTTAGCCTCGCGCTGCGACTTACTAGTAAGAACGTCCGAGCAGCGGCGCACTAGTGTAACGCCCGGAGAGCTGTGCGCTACGCGCCAAATTCCTCGCGCGCTGACATCGACTTAAGATTTTTCGAACGCACGGGTGCGATGTTGGCCGCCAGAAGCGCTTATCTCTCTGCGCTGCACAGTGCAGTGTGGCGCCGTCGTGACGGGCGTCACACAAAAAGTCAGCCGCGTGAAATAGTTTCACAAATAGTTCATTCTATGATTTGATTTCGTCTATAGGTCAAATTTGTCAAATTTGCCTCCACAGTCGGATCTGTTTACATTTGCACGCTACTCCGACGGCGACGTATCTGATTCTGAGCACCAAAGTTTGAGTTCCAGGCCGGCGGCCTAAAACCTTTTTGGTTCACGTCAGCTGCACAGCCGGTGATAACGCAACACACGGGCGTGAGGCCGTTAGTCATGGCTATAAACTGAAGCCATTAATGAGACGTTTGGTGCGAGCTCGCCCATCACCGGCTCGGTTTGCCTCGCCGGGACGGGATGGGTACGGCTTGCGTTGGGTGGATGCATCCCGGCAGTGCACCGTGCACGCAGGCAGGCGCGGATGCCCTTGGCACTGGCCAACTTTTTTGCGCTGGAGAAAGTTTGCGATGCCCTTGCGGAAAAGTAGTAGGCGGGTCCAGTTGTCACTTGTCCTGATGCCATTGCCACGCCAGGCACGAGGTGGGGACGCGACGGAGGTGAGGGTGGGGGTCCGGCCAAGTCCGACTGTCGTGCTCACCCGTGGATGCTTGCTGTACGCCAGGTGGCGCCAACTGGTTGGCTTCTTGGCTCCCGCCCTTATCTCTTGCGGATGCGATGCTGCCATGTCAGCCACCCCGTGGTGGGGGACGCCGGATCCCAGTGAGATCTGGATCCTTCCGGTGGTAGCAGTAGCACCGGGGATGGTTGGTGGGCTATATGACCAAAATGAACACTCGTCTTGTCCGAATTCTATTCGTTTGTGTTAGCAAAACGGACGTCCATATCCGGAGCTGGTCGTTCCCGGTAGGTGCGTCCAACTAGCAGCCGCATTCCAAACTTTATGTTCGATTTGCACTAAAAAAATGAAAAGGGCATTGAAAAATAGCTTTAAACGGGAATATATTACAATAACTTAATTAAAAAGTCCACAATAGTTACGGCCGCACATAGAACTTAAGTTGAAATTAGAAAAGAAAACATAAAAAAGGTAGATCTACCCGCCGCCGATGCCGTGGCCGTCTTCAGGCGCCACCGTCGTCCTCTTCTTTTGTGATTAGGTCGATGTAGGGAGGCGGCGGCCAGAGGTGGGGCGGCGCCCCCCAAACTGGGGCGGGTGCGGCATGCGCAGGTTGCAGTGGTGGTGGTGGTGACCACACAGCCTGCGGTGCTGGTGATGGTGGCGAGGGCGGACTGCGTGGCATCGTGGTCGTCCACGACTGCCCATACAACGTAGGGTTCCACATCGGGGTGGGCGGCTGGTCCTCCATAATCTCCTCCTTCACCTCCTACTTCACATCCAGCTCATGGGCGTAGACATGTCTGCGGCCGAGAGCGCCATCATCTCGTGCAGCTCCTCCCATTGCTCCTCCTGGCCGCGCTTGAACTCCCTTTCAGAGTCCATCACGGCCAGACCACCGCCTCCATGGTCGCTATGGCGGAGGTGGAGTGCGACGAGACGAGAAGGAGAGGCGTTGGCGCCAGGCCGCCGCAAGACTGGGTGGTTTTGGCGGCGCTGGGCAAGCTACGAGCACGGTCGACAAAGAACATTTGCCGGGGCATGTCGTGCTCGTCCTGGAACCATGTGTCCCACAGGGGCGAGTCGACGTCGTAGCGCCGGTCGCCAAGGAACTAACGCGGGATCCGTGCGCCTTGTCTAGGGTTTGTTGTCTTCATGAAAGCGAGGTGTCTTTGACAGGGTCCTCTGACAACCGGACTATATACTTTGGCCGGACCGCTGGACTATGAAGATACAAGATTGAAGACTTCGCTCCGTGTCCCAAAGCGGGACTCTCCTTTATGTGGAAGGCAAGCTTGGCAATCTTGATATATAGATCTCCTTCTCTCAGAATCGATCGAAAGCACATTTGCTCCTCGGGTGGTTTTGGTAATTAATGACAACATACTTTGTGGTTGGACTAATGCTTTTATCAAGTATGTTTCAGAAGTTCAATCACATTGGCATGGCAAAAGGATCAAGAGGTGGACCCTCAAAATGCTAAGGCAAGCATTGGCAAAAGCTCAAGACTCCATTTTTGGTTTAGTGATCCAAGATCACATTGAGTCTATAGGAAAGCCAATACTATTAAAAGGGATGAGGTTATGATAATGATCCGTTGCTCAAAGTGCTTAGTGATACATCTCCTAAACTATCAAGAACTCTCACCGCCATATACACTCATAAGTAATCTCGATCCCACCGATTTCCAAACTCACCACACCGAGATGAACCACCTCACCATATAGCCAAACCCTAGAAATCTCGGATTTTCCGATTCTCAACTCTGGTCTCACCAAACTTGAGTGCCAAGCTTCAGAATCTTCGTCATCAAATCGGTGTCACCGAGATGATGAAGTCGGTCCCACCGAGATTGGCAAGCTCTAGTCTTTACACTAATCGACTCACCGAGTTTGTATTTTCGGTCCCACTGAAAATCCCAACGCTCACATGATTTGAACTTTCGGTCTCACCGAGTTGTCAACTTCGGTCCCACCGAGATTGGTCAAATGTGTGTAACGGTTGGATTTTGTGTGGAGGCTATAAATACCCTCCACCCCTCTTCATTCGTGGAGAGAGCCATCGAAAGAACTACCACTCCTACCTTACATTTTCGAGAAGAGAACTACCTACCCTTGTGTTGAGATCAAGTTGCTCCACTCCCACCATATGAAGCTTGATCTCTAGCCTTCCCAAGTAGCTTTCCACTCAATCCTTTCTTCCACCACAGCCAAATCAGTGAGGAGAGTTGAGTGTTGGGGAGATTATCATTTGAAGCACAAGAGCAAGGAGTTCATCATCATCAACACCATCTATTACCTTTTGGAGGTGGTGCCTCCTAGATTGGTTAGGTGTCGCTGGGAGCCTCCACGAGATGTGGAGTTGAACCAAGAAGTTTGTAAGGGCAAGGAGATCGCTTACTGTGAAGATCTACCCCGAGTAAGGCTAGCCTCCGTATGATGCCATGATGGCATAGACAAGGTTGCTTCTTCGTGGACCCTTCGTGGGTGGAGCCTCCGTGGACTCTCGAAGTTGCTACCCTCCATGGGTTGAAGTCTCCATCAACATGGAATGACGATAGCATTCACCTATCGGAACCACGAGAAAAATCTTCGTGTTCCAAATTGCGCTTGATCTTCTCCACTCCTCTTTACTACTCGTGCAATTTACTTTCCGCTGCCCATACTCTAGATTTGCATGTGTAGTATGCTACTTGACTTGTGTGATATGCAAAATCTGCCAAAACTTGTCTTTGTCAAAAGGCATAATTTTTATCTTGTCGAGTAGTCTAATCACCCCTCTAGACACTCTCACCTTCTTCGATCCTACAATTGGTATCGAGCATTGGTCTCCATTGCTTTGGTTTACACACCATTGGAGGAAGATGGACGGTTCACGCTTGGGAGTGTTAGTCATAGAGTGCCTATTCTTAATGGAGTGTCCTATAACTCGTGGAGGATTGAAATGCTTATTATCTTTAAGACGATAACTTGCACAAATATGTTGAAACCCCATATGTGCCTCCATTTGACCCCTTGCACCATACCATGGATGAAGAGCTTGATTTGCTTCAGAACCTTAGAACTCGTAAATCTTATCATTAGAGGTTTGCCCGATAATTTGCTTAAGCTTGTTACAAACTTTGGGTGCGCTTATGCTATGTGGAAGTTCTTGGAAGAACTTTATCCGACCGCTCCTTTGAGAGGTCTTGATGAAATTCTATACAAGACTATTGAATTTGACATGATGCGCCCTAATGATCCCAACTTTGATGAATGCTTCTTTGAGCTTCGTGATCTTATGAAAAGAAGGGTGATCCTTGTCTTATTAATGCTCTAATTAGAAATGCTCTTGTATTGCATTCCGATGATTATTGTCACATTGACAAAACTAATGCAAGTTGTTGTCAAATCGACCTAGGAGTTGATGATGAACTATCTATGGGTCAATATGATGATGAGCATGAGCATGATGATGATTACTCCGATTCGGACACCGAGCTAGACAAGATCATGAAGAGTCTCAATCTCATGGCTAATCTAAGAGACTACATATCCGTGGAAAAGAGTGGATTCTTGATAGTGGATGCACCGATCACATGACCGGAGACGAAGACATGTTTCGAGAGCTTGCAAAGAACGATGGTCCACGCAAATATGTGACTTTTGGAGACAACTCCAAGGGTAAGGTACTTGGCCTTGGTAAGGTGGCCATATCTCATGATAGCTCTATTCAAAATGTCATGCTTGTTGAATCACTTGGATACAATTTACTTTCCGTGTCTAGATTAGCTGACTTTGGATTCAATGTGCTATTCACTGAGGTAGATTGCCAAGTCTTTCGTCGTGACAATCATAACATGGTATTTACCTAGATCCGTAGAGGTGATCTATATATTGTTGATTTCACTAAGAAAGCCCAACCTAGAACTTGCTTCATTGCTAAATCCGCTAAAGGTTGGTTATGGCATAGAAGGCTTGGACATGTTGGTATGCGTAATCTAGACAAGCTAATCAAAGGTGATCATATTCTTGGTGTTAAAGATGTTTTCTTTGACAAAGATAGACTTTGTAGTGCTTGTCGTGCAGAAAACAAGTTGGTGGAAGTCATCCGTGAAGAACATTATGACTACAAGGAGACCGCTTGAGCTTCTTCATATGGATCTCTTCGTCCCAATGCTTACAAAAGCCTTGGTGGTAACTCCTTTGGTCTAGTTATAGTTGATGATTATTCCAGATTTACGGGTATTTTTCCTTGATGACAAATCACAGGTTCAGAGGATCTTCAAAACCTTTGCTAGAAAGGCCCAAAATCAATTTGAAGTGAAGATAAAGAAAGTTCGGAGTGACAATGGAACGGAGTTCAAGAACGCCCATGTAGATTCTTTTCTCGATGAGGAAGGGATTCTACATGAGTTCTCACTACGCATACTCCTCAACAAAATGGAGTTGTTGAGAGGAAGAACCGAACGCCATAGAGATGGCGAGAACGATGCTTGATGAATACAAGACATCAAGCACTTTTGGGGTGAAGCCGTCGAGACAGCTTGTCATGCTATCAACAGGCTTTATCTTCATAAGCTTCTCGGCAAGACATCATACGAGCTCCTCACCGTAACAAACCCCAAGTGGGATACTTTCGTGTCTTTGGTTCAAATGCTATATCCTTGATAAGCATCGTTGGTCTAAATTTGCTCCTAAAACTCATGAAGGCTTTTTTCTTGTTATGGATCAAACTCCCACACCTACCGTGTTCACAATAATTTCACCCAAAGGTTGAAGAGACGGTAGATGTGAACTTTGATGAATCTAATGGCTCGCAAGTAGAGCAAATGCCTATTGATGTAGGAGACAAGGACCCATCGAAGCCATCCAAGATTTATCTATTGGAAAGATCCGTCCCATGGAAGTGAAGGAGAGTACCTCATCTACATATGTGGAGCCCCTACCTCACGGCAAGATGAACCTCAAGGCAACATGGAGGCCTCCACAAGTGGAACTCACCAAGATGAGGAAGTGCAACAAGAAGATCCACCACAACCTCCTTCTCCACCGCCTCAAGACAACACCAACAACAATGAAGAAGAAGAAGAGGAAGATGAGGATGATGAGGAAGCTCAGCCACAACCACAACAAAAGCTATCCCGAGTCCGAGCAAGAGTCAAGAAAATCATCCTGTGGAACAAATGATGAACGACATCGACCGGAGAATTACTCGCCTAAAACTCGCTTAGCTAACTTTTGTGAGCATTACTCATTTATCTCTAGTCTTGAACCTATGAAGGTAGAAGAAGCACTTGAAGACCCGGATTGGGTGAACGCTATGCACTAAGAGCTACACAACTTCAAGAGGAACAATGTATGGACTTTGGTAGAGAAGCCCAAGGATGATCAAAACGTCATTGGAACCAAATGGGTGTTTTGAACAAGCAAGATGAAGATGGACAAGTCATCCGCAAGAAGGCTCGCCTCAGTAGCTCAAGGTTACACACAAGTCGAAGGTATGGACTATGGTGAGACCTATGCCCCCTGCTAGACTTGAGTCCATTCAAGATTCTTCTTGCTTATGCCAACCACCATGATATTACTCTCTATCAAATGGATATTAAAAGTGCTTTCCTAAATGGTGAAATAGAGGAGGAAGTATTTGTGAAACAACCTCCCGGATTTGTGAATCCTAAAAAGCCTAATCATGTTTACAAACTTCACAAAGCTCTTTATGGTCTTAAACAAGCTCCTAGAGCTTGGTACAAATGCTTGACTAGTTTTCTTCTTGAAAAGGATTTGAGATTGAAAATAGACTCAACGCTTTTCATTTAAAAGGGTTGATGGTGAACTATTTGTGTGCCAAATATATGTTGATGATATTATCTTTGGTTCAACTAACCTCATTTTAGCGAGAAGTTTGGAAAGCTCATGTCGGAGAAGTATGAGATGTCCATGATGAGTGAACTCAAATTCTTTCTTGGGTTGCAAATCAAGCAATCTAAGGAGGGTACCTTTGTCTCACAAACAAAGTACACCAAGGATCTCTTCAAGAAGTTCAACATGCAAGAAAGCAAAGGTATGAGAACCCCATGCCTACAAGTGGACATAATGACTTGACAAAAGATGGAGAACCCGCTGATCAAAAGGTTTACCGATCTATGATTGGTTCTCTACTATATCTCTCGTGCTTCTCGTCCCGACATAATGTTGAGTGTATGCATGTGTGCTCGATATCAAGCAGCCCCTAAAGAATGTCATCTTAAAGCTGTTAAAAGAATTGTGAGATATTTGATACACACACCAAACTTTGGCATTTGGTATCCTAAGAGGGCCTCTTTCGACCTTGTTGGCTATTCCGACTCGGACTATGCCGTGATGTGGTTGATAGAAAGTCAACTTCGGCACGTGTCAATTCCTTGGTCGATCCCTTGTATCTTGGTCCTCCAAGAAACAAAATTCGTATCATTATCCATCGCCAAGCGTAATATATTGTTGCTGGTTCATGTTGTGCTCATTGCTATGGATGACACAAACGCTTAAGGATTATGGGATACATGTGAGACATGTTCCTTTGCTTTGTGACAATGAGAGTGCGATTAAGATTGACACAATCCAAAGGCAACACTCTCATCTAAACATATTGAAGTTCGTCACCATTTTATTCGTGATCACATTGCCAAGGGTGACATCAATCTTAAGCATGTTCAGATCGACAAACAACTTGCAGATATCTTTACAAAACCACTTGATGAGAAAGTGTTTTGTCGCTTAAGGAGTGAGTTGAACATCATTGATGCTTCAAACTTGGAGTGAAAATTCCATTGATGCATGCAAGGCATGAGCCTAATTGACTAATCCTTGATATTTCTCTTATGATGATGATCATATGTCTTGGACACATTTGCCCCCTTGTATTGCATCTAACTCCTTGCAGGTACTTGGATGATCTACATTCCATAAGATTACCACACACTCAAATTATGAGTAATCTTGTCATTGACCAAGTATCTAGCCCTTTGGGATGTTGAGTTCAAGGAACACAATTCCACATATCCTTTTTGACACCTTATACATCTAGTATTTCACTCTTGTCATCTTGGATATCCTTGAGTATTTCCTTGCTTGCCTAACCCATGTAGGAAGATGAACAACACAAGTTGAAATGGTGCTCCAACTTCACATTCTATGAGCACCTACATCAAGTTCACCTACATGAACAAAGCAACAACAAGCCCAAGGTACGTTTTTCACATCTTTAAGGAGCTTTGCTCAAAGTCATGAGTACAAGCAGCTTCATAAGATGTGATCACATCAAATGCTTAATCGAAAAATGGCAACCCCATTTTGAGCTTAAATGATGAGTATGACCTATGATCAAATGTCCTCATTTGACTCCTAAGTCAATATACTCAAACATAGGTGACTTTGTCGCCGACCCTTATCTAGATGAAGTACATATGTCTTGGAGTCTTTCTATTTTCTCTTATGTTCTCTCATTGAATTTCCTTTTAATCAAAAAAAAACTTCATCTAGGAATTCTTTTTCATTTCTATTCTTCTGTCTTTGTGAATATCCTTTTTGGCTCTGATCAATTCCTCGAAAATCATTTCCAAATTCATTGCAAATCCTTTGAAACATTCCTTGCAAAGTGAGCTGAATTATTTCAGATTTCCTTGAATTAAACTCAAGGCCACTAACTTAAATATTTCGGTCTAACCGAAAAGGATCTGCCCTAAGTCCATGACTTTCGGACCCACCGATCCATCTTATTTCGTGTCACCGATTTTTTCCTTGATATTTTCTTCCGCAGCTCCACTCAATGACTCTCTATGCATGTTTCTTATTGCCATGTTGTGATTCTTAGGATCCCACCTCTTCCTTTCACCTTCCCCGACCTTCCTAGTTTGTCTGTCCTTTTCGGCACTTGATGTCAAAGGGGAGAAGATTTAGGGGAGAAGAAGAGCAATCTTACCTTAAGGGGAGAGAATCACATCAAAGCTTTGCCGTGTTCCACATTGGATATTACATTTGGCATCATTCTTTGATTTTGCTTTTTCCTCAAAGGAAGAGGAATTCCACAATTGATATCTTATGGAAAGCAAAATCTCTCGAGTTCATTGAAAATCTTTAGTTTGTGGAGACATGTTTGTTGATTCAAGCTTGTGCTCAATATGAGACACTCTTTATACATGTTATCCTCGGCTTGGTACTCTTGATGTTCTTGCAGTTGGTTGAAGAAATACTCTTGTGTTATCTAACCTTGTTTTCCCAAGTTTATTTCTTCGTGTACAATGCCAAGGAACCTCAAGGTAAGTATATGCACTTTGCGAATGTGCATGATGGTGACTTGCTTGTGAATACTTGTTTGCAAGAAATCACCATGCACATATGCATTATCACTCACTTCTTTTCATCTCGCCTCGATGCATATAGCCAAGCTGCATGTAGCACATCTTGCTTTTCTCTCTTGTGTGCTTGTGGTAGTCCAAAACCATAGTTTATGAAAATCTTGCACACTTGTAGGGGAGCCTGTACTACATGTTTGTCAAAGCTGTGATAATTCTGTCTTTCTTTCAAAGAAGCTTTGATGTCTTAGTTTGTGTGTTGCCATCAATTACCAAAAGGGGAGATTGAAAGCACATTTGCTCCTGGGTGGTTTTGGTAATTAATGACAACATACTTTGTGGTTGGACTAATGCTTTTATCAAGTATGTTTCGTGAAGTTCAATCACATTGGCATGGCAAAAGGATCAAGAGGTGGACCCTCAAAATGCTAAGGCAAGCATTGGCAAAAGCTCAAGACTCCATTTTTGGTTTAGTGATCCAAGATCAAATTGAGTCTATAGGAAAGCCAATACTATTAAAAGGGATGAGGTTATGATAATGATCCGTTGCTCAAAGTGCTTAGTGATACATCTCCTAAACTATCGCAACTCTCACCGCCATATACACTCATAAGTAATCTCGGTCCCACCGATTTCCAAACTCACCACACCAAGATGAACCACCTCACCATATAAGCCAAACCCTAGAAATCTCGGATTTTCCGATTCAACTCGGTCTCACCGAAACTTGAGTTGCCAAGCTTCAGAACCTTCGTCATCAAATCGGTGTCACCGAGATGATGAAGTCGGTCCCACCGAGATTGGCAAGCTCTAGTCTTTACACTAATCGGACTCACCGAGTTTGTATTTTCGGTCCCACCGAAAATCCCAACGCTCACATGATTTGAACTTTCGGTCTCACCGAGTTGTCAACTTCGGTCCGACCGAGATTGGTCAAATGTGTAACGGTTGGATTTTGTGTGGAGGCTATAAATACCCTCCACCCCCTCTTCATTCGTGGAGAGAGCCATCGTAAAGAACTACCACTCCTACCTTACATTTCCGAGAAGAGAACTACCTACCCTTGTGTTGAGATCAAGTTGCTCCACTCCCACCATATGAAGCTTGATCTCTAGCCTTCCCAAGTTGCTTTCCACTCAATCCTTTCTTCCACCACAGCCAAATCAGTGAGGAGAGTTGAGTGTTGGGGAGATTATCATTTGAAGCACAAGAGCAAGGAGTTCATCATCATCAACACCATCTATTACCTTTTGGAGGGTGGTGCCTCCTAGATTGGTTAGGTGTCGCTTGGGAGCCTCCACGAGATGTGGAGTTGAACCAAGAAGTTTGTAAGGGCAAGGAGATCGCTTACTCGTGAAGATCTACCCCGAGTAAGGCTAGCCTCCGTATGCGATGCCATGATGGCATAGACAAGGTTGCTTCTTCGTGGACCCTTCGTGGGTGGAGCCTCCGTGGACTCTCGCAGCTGCTACCCTCCGTGGGTTGAAGTCTCCATCAACGTGGAATGACGATAGCATTCACCTATCGGAACCACGAGAAAAATCTCCGTGTTCCAAATTGCGCTTGATCTTCTCCACTCCTCTTTACTACTTGTGCAATTTACTTTCCGCTGCCCATACTCTAGAATTGCATGTGTAGTATGCTACTTGACTTGTGTGATATGCAAAATCTGCCAAAACTTGTCTTTGTCAAAAGGCATAATTTTTATCTTGTCGAGTAGTCTAATCACCCCCTCTAGACACTCTCACCTTCTTCGATCCTACACCGACTACTGGTGACCCTAGTCCCTCCGTGTCTATATAAACCGGAGCGCTTAGTCCATAGGACAACAACAATCAGAATCATAGGCTAGCTTCTAGGGTTTAGCCTCTACGATCTCGTGGTAGATCAACTCTTGTAATACTCATGTCATCAAGATCAATCAAGCAGAAGTAGGGTATTACCTCCATCGAGAGGGCCCAACTCGGTAAACATTGTGTCCCCGCCTCGCTACCATTAGCCTTAGATGCACAGCTCGGGACCCGCTACCCGAGATCCGCCGGTTTTGACAATCGACATTGGTGCTTTCATTGAGAGTTCCACTATGCCGCCACGATAAGGCTTGATGGCTCCTTCAATCATCTCGCAATGATGCGATCCAAAGTGAGGTTTTCCTCCCTGACAGATCTTCAGATTCGGGCGGCTTCAGATCATCGCGGGCCAACTCGCTGGCCATCCGAGTGCATCGATAGCTACGCCCCTGGCCATCAGGTCAGGTTTGGCAACTTGAACTACATTGCCGACATCCGCGGAGACTTGATCTTCGACGGATTCGAGCCCATGTCAGGTGCACGCAACAGGCACG
Organism: Aegilops speltoides; assembly: GCA_021437245.1. Taxonomy (NCBI): domain Eukaryota; kingdom Viridiplantae; phylum Streptophyta; class Magnoliopsida; order Poales; family Poaceae; genus Aegilops; species Aegilops speltoides. Next base: position 327,910,028 of record CM038146.1, on the reverse strand, counting down.
ACGAGCATGACTTAGATCTGCCCGGACGGTGTTCGGAGATCACACCGCGCCGCCCGCCCTTAATCTGAGCAGATCGTGCCATCCGAGGACGGGTGGAGTAGACCCGCCCGAAACCGCACACTCATCGGGCGATAGAGACGTAACATAGTCTTCACCTCCAAAGAGATCTCGTGGTCATCGACCTCTGACTCTACTCCGGTCATAGGATCCGGATCAGGCGGCGTCGTGCCTTCATCGAATCTGATTGGGCACCGATCTTGAGTTTACCTCTCATGATATATTCAGCACTCGCCTTGGGCGACGTGCTAAATTCATTGAATCTCTCTCTGTCAAGAGACTCTTGGTCGAACTATGTCCGCTTGAGTGGGAAGCGACGACGGCGAATTCGCTCCTCACCCACCACCCACTTAATAGCCCCTGTCGATGACTTAACCGACACGCTCGGCTTCGACTCCGAAGACATCGACGGTATGGACGACGCTGCTGGAGATGAACAGGAACCACCGCCCACGGGGCGCTAGACAGCCACCTCATCATACGATATATACATGGTGGTTACACTCAAAGAAAACAACGGCGAGGAACTAAGGATGCAACGGGATAATCCCTCGAGCGTAAACCAAAGCGACGATGTAGGCGCCGCCTAAATCCCGCCACAAAGAAAAACAACGATAATAAATAAGAAGAAAGAATAACACCCGGTCGATTCCAAAGGAAACGACGATCGAGGAGTCCTCGATTAGGGGTATCCGGACAGCCGGACTATATGCTTTGTCCCACTATTGAGCGTGAAGATACAAGACTCAAGACTCCGCCCCGTGTCCGGATGGGACTCTCCTTTGCGTGGAAGACAAGCTTGAGATCCGGATATTATATTTCCTTCTTTGTAACCGACCAGATAAATCCCTAGCCCTCTCCTGTCTATATAAACCGGAGAGTTTAGTCCTTAGAGGACGATCACAATCATAATCATCATAGGCTAGCTTCTAGGGTTTAGCCTCTACGATCTCGTAAGCGATCAACTCTTGTACTACTCAGATCATCAATATCAATCAAGCAGAAGTAGGGTTTTACCTCCATCGAGAGGGCCCAACCTCGTAAACATTGTGTCCCTTGCCTCCTGCTACCATTAGCCTAAGACGATAGATCGGGACCCCTACCCGAGATCCGCCGGTTTTGACACCGACATTGGTGCTTTCATTGAGAGTTCCTCCGTGTCATCGCTACAAGGCTTGATGGCTCCTTCAATCATCAACAACACGGTCCTCGGTGAGACCTTTATCCCCGGACAGATCTTCGTGTTCGGGGCTTTCGCAGCAAGGCGGGCCAATTCGCTGGCCAATTGAGCAGATCGACACCACGCCTCGCCACTGTGTCAGTTCAAGCCTGAACTACACGGCCTATATCCACAGAGACTTGATCTTCAACGGTTTGGGCTCACGCCAGAGCGCCGGACAATCACGATGAGCACGGCTTAGACTCGATGTCGGACAATGCTTGGGATATCACCGCAGAGCCTCTGACCTAAATCCAGAGCAGATTAAGGCCGCCCAAGGATCGGGAGATGGACCTCACCTGAGGCGACACACTCATCGGCGCAGAGAGCCAAACACGACTTCACCCCCAAGGAAGCTCAGGACACCGACCACCGGATTCAGATCCGGTTGTAGGTTCCAAAGACGCCGCCTCCAAGCCCGCCAATCTGGTTGGGCTCGATGATGGAGTTCCTCGTCATGGATATCTTCCCAAGACTCTCCCTTTGGTGACATGTCAACTCTTTAAAGTCCTCTCTTTGTCAGAGACTCTCGGCCGAACTATGTCCGTCTCGAATGGGAAGCAAAGCGACGAAGCGAATTCGCCGCCCACCCACCACCCACTTCATAGCCATTGTCGATTTATGCACCGTACACGCTTGACTTCGACCTTGATGATACCGACGGTATGGATGTCGGCGCAGGAGACGATTCAGAATCAATGGGGCGCTGGACTGCCACCTCGTCATACGATATATACATGGTGGATACGCCTAAGGAGGACGACGACGACAATCCGGTAGATAAAACCCCCGGGCAAAAGCCAAAACGACGGCGCAGACGCCGCTCCAAGTCCAACAATAGTAAAAACAGCGATAAGAGCGCCGTAAAGATTGACACCCCTACCAACTCAAGGCAACAACGACTATATGGACCCAAAGAATGGAACAGATGAGCCAGTCACGCCTAACAGAGCTCGGAGCAGACGCTCGATCACAATGATCCCGAGGGACTAATTCATCAAACCGCCCGGACAAGAACACACCCGGATGACGATGCATTCATCATCCCTAACACGCTTGAATGAGATAACCTCCACGTAAGGCTTATGGCCATCGCGAGAAGTCTAAAGAAGGTAGCAACGGCTAAAGGCCGCACAGGAAACACTCAATCGCAGATGGAATAAAGTGCTAGACACTGAAGAAAAGTACGGTGATGATCACCACACAACGAAGCTACCCAAAACGCAAGCTACCGCTTAATTCGACGACGAGGCTGTTCCATTAAAAACAACACGCACTCAGAGGCCGACAAACCACTTCATAACCGCAATAGAGCAGCTACCGACACCGCAGACACGATCTACGCGAGCTCCTCGGATAAAAAATCCGCGCTGCTAGGTCCATCTATGGATCTAAAGGACACACCTTGCCGCAGGACTATGGTCACCAAAACGATCATACCGATCGGATACCGCTTTAGAATCAGCACCGAAACAACAACAATGATTTCCAAGATGCCATAGCACGCCCAGACACAGAGGGGTGCTGAAAGTGCAACTAATCCCGGTGGTTTTGGTAATCAATAACAACATATATATCATTGAACTAATAGTTACTTGAGAATCATTTCGAAAGTTCAATGATATGGGTATGGCAAGGATCAAGAAGTGGACCTCAAAATGCTAAGGCAAGCATTGGCAAAAGCTCAAGACTCCATTTTTGGTTTAGTGATCCAAGATCACATTGAGTCCATAGGAAAGCCAATACTATTAAAAGGGGATGAGGTTATGATGATGATCTAGTTGCTCAAGTGCTTAGTGATACATCTCCTAAACTATCAGCAACTTTCACTGCCATATACACTCATAAGTAATCTCGGTCCCATCGATATTCCAAACTCAGTCACACCGAGATGAACCACCTCAGCCATAAAGCCAAACCCTAGAAAACTCGGATTTTCCGATTCTGAACTCGGTCTCACCGAAACTTGAGCTGCCAAGTTTCTGTAACCATCTGTCATCAAATCGGTGTCACCGAGATGATGAAGTCGGTCCCACCGAAATTGGCAAGCTCCTGTCTTTGCACGAATCGGACTCACCGAGATTGTATTTTCGGTCCCACCGAAAATCCCAACGTTCACATTATTTGAACTTTCGGTCTCACCGAGTTGTCAACTTCGGTCCCACCGAGATTGCTCAAATGTGTGTAACGGTTGGATTTTGTGTGGAGGCTATAAATACCCCTCCACCCCCTCTTCATTCGTGGAGAGAGCCATCAGAAAGAACTACCACTCCTACCTTACATTTCTGAGAAGAGAACTACCTACCCTTGTGTTGAGATCAAGTTGCTCCACTCCCACCATATGAAGCTTGATCTCTAGCCTTCCCAAGTTGCTTTCCACTCAATCCTTTCTTCCACCACAGCCAAATCAGTGAGGAGAGTTGAGTGTTGGGGAGATTATCATTTGAAGCACAAGAGCAAGGAGTTCATCATCATCAACACCATCTATTACCTTTTGGAGGGTGGTGCCTCCTAGATTGGTTAGGTGTCGCTTGGGAGCCTCCACGAGATGTGGAGTTGAACCAAGAAGTTTGTAAGGGCAAGGAGATCGCCTACTGTGAAGATCTACCCCGAGTAAGGCTAGCCTCCGTGGGCATAGGCCATGATGGAATAGACAAGGTTGCTTCTTCGTGGACCCTTCGTGGGTGGAGCCTCCGTGGACTCTCGCAGCCTGTTACCCTCCGTGGGTTGAAGTTCCATCAACGTGGAAGTACGATAGCACCACCTATCGGAACCACGAGAAAAATCACCGCTCCAAAATTGCGCTTGCTCTTCTCCACCTCTCTTTACTACATGTGCAATTTACTTTCCGCTGCCCATACTCTAGAATTGCTTGTGTAGGGTGATGCTTGACTTGATCATAATTGTGAATCTGCAAAAACTGTTCTTTTTCAAAAGGCAGAATTTTTATATTGCCAAGTAGTCTAATCACCCCCTCTAGACATACTTTCGATCCTACAAGTGGTATCGAGCTTTGGTCTCCATTGTATTGGTTTCCATTGCATTGACTCCATAAGCTTGGTTTCACAACCTAGGAGAGTATGGCATCTAGTGAGGGTAATTTTCAGAGAGGTCCTTACTTTGATGGTACAAATTTTGCTAGTTGGAAGCATAAAATGAAAATGCATATTCTTGGCCATAACCCACCAAGATGGGGCATTATTTGTGTTGGTATGCAAGGTGAATTCTTCGAGGAAGGAAAAGTTCCGGATCGCGGGTTACAACGGAAGAATTATGGATGTTGCAAAACAATGCTCAAGCTTGTGACATTCTCTTCAATGCTTTGTGTCCCGAGGAGTTCAACAAAATCAGCCGCCTTGAGAATGCAAAAGAGATTTGGGATACTTTGGTTGAAATGCACGAAGGTACCGAGTCCGTGAAGGAATCAAAGCTAGATGTTCTTCAAGGTCAACTTGACAAGTTCAAGATGAAGGAAGGTGAAGGAGTCGCTGAAATGTACTCTAGGCTTGCTCTCATCACTAATGAGATTGCCGGCTTAGGAAGCGAAGAAATGACCGATCGATTCATCATCAAGAAGATTCTCGAGCTTTGGATGGAAAGTATGACACCGTGCACTTTGATCCAAATGATGCCAAACTACAAGAATCTCAAGCCAACCAAGTCATTGGAAGAATTGTTGCTCATGAGATGACACTTAAGGATAAGGAAGAGCTTCACAACAAGTCAAGTGGTGCTTATAAAGCTACAAGTGATGCTCCCACAACCTCAAGTGACAAGTTAGTTTCCAATGAAGAGATAAGCCTAATGGTCAAGAACTTCAACAAATTCTACAAGAGTAGAAGCAAAGAGAGAAGCTCAAAGTCTAGATCATATGATGAAAAGAGATCTTCTAGTCGGATCGAATCGCTACAATTGTGGAAGACCCGACACTACTCAAATGAGTGTACGGCTCCCCACAAGAGAAGAGAAGAATTCCAAGAAGAAGAAGCTCAAGAGATGAGTCACCTCGAAAGAGAGAAGGAGTAGAGATGATCGTTATGAACGAAGACCCTCTCGAGAAGCAAGGATTCGGAGAGGAAAGACAAGTCATCAAGGAGCTACACAAGAAGAAAACATCAAGCTCATGTAGGGAATGGGTCTCCGGCCCGACTCGACAATCAATCCGAAGAAGCTATCACTCCAACTCCGACTACAGCCAAGATGAAGGTGTTGCGGTCTTGCTCGTGTCCTCCAACTCCAACTCCTATGACTTATTTGATTCACCAAATGAGGGAATTGGAAGATGCTTCATGGCTAAAGGCCCCAAGGTATCACACCCTGAATTCATGGACTTTGATAGTGATGAGGATGACTTTCTTGGTGAAGATGAGCTCTTACATGATAAATCTAGTGAGCCTAGTAATGATGAACATGCTAGTAGTCCTTATAGTCGAGAAGAGTCGAATGACAATGCTATGAAGGAGATTGAGCGCCTAACTAAAGAACTAAACACTCTTAAGTTAGCTCATGAAACAACTCAAGAAGATCATAGAGAGCTCCTAAGATCTCATGAGAAGCTACGCTTCGAGAAGCTCACTCTAGAGCAAGAACATGAGTTTCTAAAAGCAATCAATGACGATCTTCGAAAGAAGAGCTCTTCATATCTTGCCAAACGACTTCTCTTGTCTAATTTCTTGCCACCCATTAAGATTAAGCATGACAAGCATAAGAAAAATTCTTTCTCTAGTAGTAACAATAACCATGCTAAATCCAATATTGTTGCTTCTAGTAGTTCTCTTGATTCCACTAACAATGTTTCAAGCCAAGTTACACTTGAGCAAGAAAATAGTTTATTGAAAGGGATTATAGAGAAAGGTGTCTACAAGAGCCTTGCCGAAGCAAGAACTTTGAGGAAATTGTTCGCAAGCAAGGAAGGCACGGAAGAATCAAGGAATTGGTTTTGAGCGAAAGTTCAACGCCGAGGGTGTTGAATGGGAAGAAGGTCAATATCCTACTCCACAGCTTTATTCCTCAAAAGGAGAAGTATGATCCTACTTCTTCCAACGTGGAACAAGCTCAAGATGACCTTCCACCACAAGACCACAAGCTAAAAGGCAAGGACAAGCTTCAAGAGGAGATTGATGCATTTGTTGAAGCACCTCAAGCCATGGTCAAGTGGGTTCCCAAGGAAACGCCAAGTTCTACTTCCAAGCTCAACTACAACCCCAAGGATTCCCATCAAGATTATGTGGATCCCAAGAAGAAGAACTAGAAAGTTCTTGAGGGTGACTCCGCCAACATACTTCACTCACATTCATTTTGGCAAAAACTTGTGCAATCAACTTCCACATCGTGCACTAGTTCATGGAGTCATAAACCCTCTTGTTGGTAAGTCAAGGGACAAGGTAATCATTGCTTTCATGGACATCATCTATTGTGAACTTCAATCTATGTCCATGGATATCCTTGTTTGTTCCTTGTGGGACTAACCCATGTAGGTATTGAAAGTGCCCGAATCCAAAGGATTGCTCCCAACTCTTGATGGTCTTCATCAACATTGAGCATCCACATCTTCAACATCTACATGAAGTCTTCTACGACAACCCAAGGTTAGTTTGACCCTTTAAAAGGGGTTCTCACATCTAGGGGGAGCTTTGCTCTAGAAATTGAGCTAAAGCATCTTCAAATGATGTGAACACATCAATGCTTTATGTAAAAGTGGAAACCCCACTTGTGCTTAAACGATGAGTATGACCTATGATCAAATGTTCTCATTTGGCTCCTAAGCCAATATACTCATATAAAGATGACCTAGTCATCGACAAATTGTGTGATAGTAGCTAGAGTTTTGATTGTGCATGTTTGACACATATTTCATTTGCTATCTTATTGTGTGAGCATGATGGATGCATGATTTTATCCATTCAAGGACATCCATTTGTTGTTTTGGTCGTTTTGATTTTTCTCGACCAAATGGATGGACAAGAATGCCTAAGTACCTCCCCTAGCTATCTATGCTTTCTTGTCTCAAATTCTATTCATGCTTACATCACAAATTTTGAACAAGTCATTTTGGACCCTCCGAGTGAGGAGCACTCTGAGCCACCGATCCGTCAAGGGCTAACTTCCAAAACCTTCTAATTGATTTCGGTCGACTAACTCTCAAACTCGGTCGAACCGAAAGCATTTAGATCGATCTAGGTTTTCACCTCGGTGAAACCGAAGTTGTGATTTTCGGCGTGATCAAGTGCATAATCGCCAAATAGTTATCCATCTCGGTGCCACCGAAGTTTTACAACTCGGTCCCACCGACAAAGGGGTATATATACTCCGAGGGCGCGCTGATTTCTCCTTCAAACGCTTCGCCCCACACCCCTTTGTCATTGCCGCCTTGGTCTCCGGATCGTCGCCGCCGTCAGCTCAGGCGCCGCCGCAGTCTCCATCGCCGCCAACGGACATCTTCTCCGCCGTTGCCAGCCAGAGAGAAACTCCACCAAGTTAGGTGAGTTTTGATCCCACTCGTGCTCCCATCTCCGATTCAATGCACGCTTGGTTTGCCTAGAATCTTGCCACGATTGAAATCTTCCTGCATACACCGATTAGTTCGTTTGGACTAGATTCGAGTAAAAGTTTTAGGTTAGGTTTCACCGAACACATCTCGGTGAGACCGATTTTATAGTTTCGGTATGACCGATTTGGCCTATGGCTATTGATCGCACCTTCGTCCAACCGAAGTTGTGCAAATCGGTGTGACCAAATAACGATTCGTGAAACCCTAGTGTTTTCGGCAGACTAAAACCCACTTCGTCCAACCAAAGTGGTGTGAAAGCTTCGTTAAAACACTTCGGATTCACCAATTTTAAACTCGGTCCGACCAAAATGTCTTCTCGTGAAAACCTAATACTAAAATTTGAACTCATTTTTTGCAAAACTTGCAGCTTTGTGATGACTCTTCTACTCGCCTACACCTTATCTATTCACAAAGTTGTCACCATGTCGATGCCAAGGATAAATGTAACAGGTCGAGACACCCATTGCAGATATTCCAGGAGGGCACTAGTCCCGATCCTAGCAGCTCATCGATGATGGTGAGAGGAGTACACCAAGTGGCTTACCTCCTGCAGCCACCAGAGCTAGAAAGAAGAGGAACTCAGATGATGAGGACTCAGATTTTGTCGTTGAGGAAGAGGTCACCTCAAAGCCTAAGAGAAAGGTTGTTGCCAAAGAGCCTCAAGGTCAACAAACTAAGAAGGGCACCAAAGAAAGTAAAGCAATCAACTGCTGCTAAGAAGCTGAATTTGGGAGAGGCAGCTGCAAGCAAAGTGAAGAAAACTTCCAAGAGAAAGAGGTTAGTGCATGATGATGCAGCAGTAGAAGATGAGGATGAGGAAGCACCCCAGCCTCCTCAGAAGCCTAAGCTCATGGGTGATGCCATCAAGGCTGGAGCCACTTCAAAGCCCAAGCAACTGCTCCAGCCTAAGGCAGCTCCAAAGAAAGCCTGCCGCCAAGCCCAAGAAGACAACAGAACATTCCAAAGATCTCGAAAAGAACAAAGATGATGTGCCACCACTGTGTCGATGATGAAGGACCAGCTTTATTAAACTTCGCGAAATCGCCACTACATATGATGCTCATCCTCAAGCCGAGGATATGAAGGCAAGGAAAGATAGAGGTCTCGTGCTATGGAGACAATCGACCCATATGCCATGAGGAGAAGAACTGCAGAGATCCCAGATTTCACACCGAGAGCAAGCAGGACTTCTATGAGACTGCCGATGGACAAGAAGCCCATAGTCGCAGCACACCGTGATACGCTGATCGGAAGTACATTGACAAATAAGAGCACAGAGATTTCTTTCCACATGTGCATGAAAGTTTCACCGCATGTGGTGTTGTAGACTTTGTAGGTCGAAGTTGACAAATTGGAACGATGAGATGATTATGCAATTCTATGCTACACTCATTTCTACCCCGATGGAAGATTACATGGATGATCAAGGTCAAAATTTTCTTCTTCGTTGAAGAATGGGCGAACTTCAATGCTCCAAAGGCAACGAGATGATGATATTGATGTATATGGTATTCCAAAGAAGAATCATGAATCCATGAAGAACATGTACAAAGAGGTTCCAACAAAGGATTTGGGAATCGAAGCTCGCTCGATTTACTATCTCCAGCAGCCTACCTACCACTAATACTATTCTCGAGGCATACCTTGATGCCCAAGTCCGAGATCATCGCATGATCGAGGATACTCTATCAACATGCTGCACATACTTGATGAGAAAGCACCTTTCAAGGTGATGGACTTGATGGTTGAGACCATTAAGAGGACTGCGGTGACCGTAAAAGGTCATGTGGATTTTCCCGCAGATTCAGATGCTTATCAATGCCAAGTTTGGCACGGGCACATTCTTGTTGGATAGAGAACACTTACCACCGCAGCCCGAGCATGAGGACAATGTTGTTGTGATGGATGAGGAGGATCCACATCGCTTGAAGGTCAAGCCAAGATTGAAGCTGCCAAGAAAGCCAAAGTCGACAAGGAAGCAAAAAAGAAGCAGCCTAAACCAAAGAGCTTGGAGAGCAGATTCTTGAAGCTACCTAAAGGATTGAACAACGCCTGCCAAGATTGTACAGCCTCAGAGAGCCTAGAGAGGATTGTTGAGGACAAGATCCACGCCTCGATGTGAAGTCGATCAAGTGCAAGTGATCACAACAAGCTTGAGGCGACATTGAGGAAGCAAAGGAGAAGGAAGAGCTTATGCATGAGATGCAGGATGACTTAGTCCAGATGCTTATCATCAGATCGCTCCGGTTCCCACAGACCTCGATCACCGCCATTCCAAAGGATCGACACTGTGACTACAGCCAAGACCTCCCACAGCTTCCAAAGAAGCTATCTAACTCCAGCTCCAAAGGACTACTCCTCCAAAGACAGACATCACCAAGTCTTGGCGATGTCGCCATATCCACTCGATATCAACCAGACGGAGCCGCCAGCAGAGTCCCCAAAGGACGCTTAGCTCTATGCTTTTTCGAACTTTTGGTAACTTGTTGCCAAAGGGGAGAAATTGTATAGATCATAGGACTTCGATAGAGAGAGAGTGTTGTTGTCTTTGCGCTTTTGCTCTTTCGCTCATTTGCGTTTCTTTGAGATACTTTTGGTTTTCGAGACATTCAGTGTGTTTGATACTACGCTTGATTCTCATTAAGGTAGAATCATATACCATTCCTATGTGTGCTTAATGAGTGCTTGGTCGCATTTATGCTTTAATGTGTGCTTAATGCTTATCATATGCTATTCCTATCTTGTATGACCATTTACTCATGTCTTGGTGATTGGGTGCATGCTGTTCATTCTTATCATTTTGTGCGGTCCACCAAGATGTATGTGACATGGAAGAGTGACCCATGATCCTAATCGATTGTGCATTTGCATTCAAACGCAAATCTTAAATAATGCACAAATTTAGGGGGAGCTCTTGCTTATCACATACTTCTCAAAGCAACGATATTATTCATTGATTATATCCTTTGTCGAAGTTTTGATCTATATGTTGTCATCAATTACCAAAAAGGGGAGATTGAAAGTGCAACTAATCCCCGGTGGTTTTGGTAATCAATAACAACATATATATCATTGAACTAATAGTTACTTGAGAATCATTTCAGAAAGTTCATTGATATGGGTATGGCAAGGATCAAGAAGTGGACCCTCAAAATGCTAAGGCAAGCATTGGCAAAAGCTCAAGACTCCATTTTTGGTTTAGTGATCCAAGATCACATTGAGTCCATAGGAAAGCCAAGACTATTAAAAGGGATGAGGTTATGATGATGATCCGTTGCTCAAGTGCTTAGTGATACATCTCCTAAACTATCGGCAACTTTCACTGCCATATACACTCATAAGTAATCTTGGTCCCACCGATATTCCAAACTCAGTCAAACCGAGATGAACCACCTCAGCCATAAAGCCAAACCCTAGTAAACTCAGATTTTCCGATTCTGAACTTGGTCTCCCCGAAACTTGAGCTGCCAAGCTTCTGTAACCTTCTGTCATCAAATCGGTGTCACCGAGATGATGAAGTCGGTCCCACCGAAATTGGCAAGCTCCTGTCCTTGCACGAATCGGACTCACAGAGATTGTATTTTCGGTCCCACCGAAAATCCCAACGTTCACATTATTTGAACTTTCGGTCTCACCGAGTTGTCAACTTCGGTCCCACCGAGATTGCTCAAATGTGTGTAACGGTTGGATTTTGTGTGGAGGCTATAAATACCCCTCCACCCCCTCTTCATTCGTGGAGAGAGCCATCGAAAGAACTACCACTCCTACCTTACATTTCGAGAAGAGAACTACCTACCCTTGTGTTGAGATCAAGTTGCTCCACTCCCACCATATGAAGCTTGATCTCTAGCCTTCCCAAGTTGCTTTCCACTCAATCCTTTCTTCCACCACAGCCAAATCAGTGAGGAGAGTTGAGTGTTGGGGAGATTATCATTTGAAGCACAAGAGCAAGGAGTTCATCATCATCAACACCATCTATTACCTTTTGGAGGGTGGTGCCTCCTAGATTGGTTAGGTGTCGCTTGGGAGCCTCCGCCGAGATGTGGAGTTGAACCAAGAAGTTTGTAAGGGCAAGGAGATCGCCTACTTCGTGAAGATCTACCCGAGTAAGGCTAGCCTCCGTGGGCGAGGCCATGATGGAATAGACAAGGTTGCTTCTTCGTGGACCCTTCGTGGGTGGAGCCTCCGTGGACTCTCGCAGCCTGCCTCCGTGGGTTGAAGTCTCCATCAACGTGGAAGTACGATAGCACCACCTATCGGAACCACGAGAAAAATCACCGCTCTCCAAAATTGCGCTTGCTCTTCTCCACCTCTCTTTACTACATGTGCAATTTACTTTCCGCTGCCTATACTCTAGAATTGCATGTGTAGGGTGATGCTTGACTTGATCATAATTGTGAATCTGCCAAAAACTATTCTTTGTCAAAAGGCAGAATTTTTATATTGTCAAGTAGTCTAATCACCCCCCCTCTAGACATACTTTCGATCCTACAGCTGCTCACCCCCTGTGCATCACCGAAGAGGTATTGGACCATGAATTTCCACAGGGTTTTAAACCTGTGAACATAGAGGCATACGACGGAACGACAGACCCAGGGGTCTGGATCGAGGATTTTATCCTGCATATACACATGGCTCGTGGGGACTGAAAGTGCGTTATATCGACTAGAGAGGGGGTGAATCGGCAATTTTTATGAATTCTTCACTGAGGAATTTGCTGGTGAGGAAATTCCTTAGCGAAGAACTACTTGCAGCGGAATAAGTACTCAGAAGTAATCACAACAGAATACAAGCATGGTCATCATGATGAAATAAAGACAAGCACAGAGTACAGAAAGCGTAATCACAGGATAACACAAGATGAAGACAAACAGACTGAAGAAATTGAACTGAGGAAATTGAGAAAGTCTTCACCAATGTCTTCAAGCACGATATGAACAAACACTCAACACAAGAATGAGGACATGAAAGGGTTGAGGAAATAGAACCGTTAGTTGGTGAAGACAATGATTTGGTAAACCAGTTCCAATCGCTGCCCCGGTTGTACGTCCCTGTTGGAGCGGCCGAGTATTTAAACTCGAGGACACGCAGCCCCGGACACCCAGCCGCCGAGCCGCAACTCAGACACCCAGTCCTCACCAGATTCTCCTTGAACTAAGGCCACGCAGCCTCGCCCAATCACTCGTGGTAAGTTTTCAGTGACTTCCAAACCTTCACAGACTTGGTCACTCGGCGATCCACAATTCCTCTTGATGTTTCTAGACCATGACGCCTAACCGTCCGGAAGAAGCACAGTCTTCAAAGGTAATAAGCGCCGGATCCACGCAGATCAATTTCTTCGTGATGCTCAATCACTTTGGGTTTGTGGGGTTTGGTTTGGGGTTTTCCTCACTAGATGATTTTTTCTCAAAGTCCCTGAGGATGGGTTGATCTCAAATGACAAGTGTCAAGTTCTTCTCGAGCAGCCAACCAACTAGTGGTTGTAGGGGCGGCTATTTATAGCCTAGGAGCAGCCCGACATGATAAGACATAAATGCCCTTCAATGATATGACCGTTAGGTGGATAAGATATTTTGGGACAG